>CM061752.1:81603549-82203549 GCA_030979885.1 Lolium multiflorum | reverse complement strand
TTGAACCACATTGATTCATCATGCGGGTACTAGGTAATAGTAATGGCTGGAGGGGGGCATAAGGTAGAATACATCTTTCAGACGACATGGTCATAGATGAAGTGAACCGGGAGTCCGGGATAGTACCTAGTTTGCTTTCTTTTGCATAAATTTGATAGTCTTAAAAAATATTATATTGCCTATCTAGAAGCCAACCAACTATTTTAGTCAGGTTGATCTTTTGAGTAAAATATAAATGTAAAGGTTGTTACTGGACTTGGTACAACTCTTTGTTGTACAGAGAATTACATCATTTTTACCAACCTTGCAAAATCGTCACCAATTTCAGGGGCAATGCTCATACTTTTTTGCCGTCCTCTACGCACATTTGATGTTGATGCACCATCTGACCTACCATCAAGAAATACATGTTTAATTAGGACAAGAAGAAAATAATATTGCAGCATTAGCAGCACTGTTGACTGCAACATTGTTAATCATTAATAGCTTGTAAGGGTAAGCTGGCTTTCAAAGTTGAGTACAGATTAACACAGCTTTTGTTCATCAAAAAAATTGGCATAGCATAGAGGTGCAGATTAAATTTGCATAGATTGTGAATCTCAAACAAAAAAGGGAAGCATCAAGTGTAAAAAGATATTTATGCCCTAAAGCATGACTCCAGTGAGCCGAGTACAACTTTAATTACACCGCTGTGAGGAGATATGTTAACATGACCGTGCTGAGAAAATCCAGGGATTTATTCTCAGCATAAGGGGGAAATCCAAAAAACCAGTCGGTACCAATTCTCACAGGTAAACCGCAAAATAAAAAAGGGCAATATGCCAATTGAAAGTAAATCTCAAAGGTTGAACCAAGGACCAATATGAGAACTCAGATCCACCCAACTGGCTTCCAAAGTTGAGTACAGATTAACACAGCATAAAGGTGCAGACTAGATATGCAAAGATCGTGAATCTCAAACAAAAAAGAAAGCATCAAGGGTACAAAGAAATGATCTAGAACACACTCCAATGAGCTGAGTACAACTTGATTGCATGAATGGTAAGAGATCTGTTTCGATTACCATGCTGAGAAAATCCAGGAATTTCACCTCAAAATAAGAAGTCCAAGAAACCGATCGGTAGCAGTCGCCACCGGTAAACCCAAAAAAAGATGCAATATGCCAATCGAAAGTCAATCGCAACGACTGAACCAAGAATCAATTAGAGAGGTCAGATCCAACTTGTTACCAGTCAGAACCACCTTTGGGAGCAGCGGGAACTGGTCGGAACTACCGTAGGCTGAAGCCACTAAGCATCACCCTTTGAAGACTGGTGTGGTTGTAGGAGATGTTGCAAAGAGCGGATGATCTCGAGGATGACAGCGCTGACAACGAAGAAGTCTCACTCTACAACTTGATGATAAGAGAGATGGGAGGGGAGGGGAGGGGGAGGAGAAGGTACTGACAAGGCAGTCCCGGACATAAATAGAGAGGAGCGAGCAAGGAGGTTAGAAGGGTATTTGTGTCTTTTGCAGCACACTAAATAGCAAAGTGACAAGAACGGCAATAAACGGACCCAGGAATCGCTGGAAACACCCTTTTTCAGCGGCAGATGAGGAAACGGGCAATTGTGAAGTGGCAAATAAGGATTTAATTTCTCTTAAAAATATGATATCAATGAAATGAAAAGGCAACAAGTGATGCCCAAGGACTTATTGCCAAGTAAAAAAAAAATATAGTAAAAAAAAAATGAAACATAAGAACTCTTTGGCTCTATGAATAATTTTCACATTACTTGGCATATTTGAACAATCATAAATGTTGCTACCTGCAATGTGCGGGTATTTCCTTTAAACTATGGCAATGAGAACTATTTGACTATTTCCTTATTTGTATACAAATGAACAAAGTAGAGACTTACTGAGGTACCTTGATACAGCTACACCATCTCCGTACTGTCTATCACCCAAGTTAGAGCGCCCATGAGCTCTGGACAATGGATGCTCAGGACTACAAAAACAAAGAAAATACATTGTAATCTAAAACCATTTTGAATCTTCAAAGCTGGTATAGATTATATACTAGGATGCACACCTCAAATACACTCTGAAGAAAAAATAATAATAATACAGGACGGAAGATAAAACAGGCACGAAACAAAACCCTCAAATAGATATACAAATATGGGACAAATAACTTAATTTATGGACCGTCTACTTATTCCAAGACATTTTAGTCACTTAAATATCAGCCTTAGTTTGGTCACACTTTTAGATGGAAAGCAGTAATCTGGGGATGGCCTGCCAATGTGACGCTGGCAGGGCCATGTGGAGATAGCCATCAAAATGAGAGTCCATGGCATGTCATGCATCATCATGTCAGTGCTTCATCGTATAATATTTTGAAAGTGGCGGGGTTGATACGGTGAATTGTAAAGAAAAAAAATATAGCCTGAAAGAAAATGAGTTAAAGCGCATTTATCATATCCAGTTAATTTGATGTTACAGTTAAGTCTTAAGCTGTTAAACTTTTGCAGTGTATGCCATGTCATCTCATTGGCATACTAGTATAAAGACATTCCGTTTGATCATTGTAAAATGGCATCCCCTGCGAAAACCAATAGGAGGGAGGTTTTTCTTCCTTCCCCGAAATCCCTCGCTCTACCCAACTATCTAAAAGAACTATCTCTTCCTATCTGTTTGTCCTAATGAGACATTCAAGTTAGCCCAACCCAAGGGGTAATCCAGCTACAAATGAAAGAATAAAGCGCTCCCGGGCCAGAACTTCTTGTTTCAGAGGGGGGAAGTGATCTATGACCGCGTGCCTGTTGAAGAATGAGCCGGCAACTATATCGGGGAAGGAAGAAAAACCTCCACTTGGAAACCCGAATTCATTGGTTTCAACTATTACAACCCAAAACTACTTATCTTTAGCAGGAAATGTATTAGGCAATTAAATCTAAAAGAATCGGGGAGTCCCAGTTTGATAAGCATGTAATCCATGTCATGGTAAGGTTAGATGGGGAAATCCTTTTATAAATCTCCAATCAATATAAGATGTTTAATCACGCGAGAGAACACAATAATATCTCTTCTACCTTGCCTCCTGGGGTGAGAGCTTTCTTTCTCTTCTCCAAAAATTCAGAACATCTCAATATTGTCTTTGTTTTCTTTCCGAGGATACACCCTGGAAAGGTGTATCAATCACATAGAAGGGTGCCAAAGAAGGCAAAGTTCATGCTGCCAACACGGGGTGGCAGCTCCCCACCCAAAGCGTACTCTCCTAACTGCCACAGTAACTCTCTCGGTTCCGGGAAGGAGAAAGCGGTGCCACGAACAGCTTCGCCAGGCGCCACATATCGTATTTCACCTTGATCATCTCTCTAATAGCCATCGGAGACGCCATCGCTCTGTTGAAGACCACGTCGCTCCTGTGCCCCCACGTGCACCAAAAGATTAGGATGATCACAATATTGTCTTTGTGATGTTCCTTGTCGTCGACATTGCATCAAAGGAGTTCTTTATGAAATGGCACAAACAGAGCGGAAGGTGGACATTGCTTGGTTAATTGGGAAACCGTGTTTCGACCGAAGCATCTAGGAGGTTTAGTTATTCCCAAACTGAAACACGCACAGCAGCCCTGACTTGGCAAGGTCATGGAGACAGCTACCCGCTGTTGCTGGCGATGAAGAAGCTTTTATTGTCTATGCCACGACAGCTGAGTCAATTGATGGCGGCAAACCAAATTGTTTTGGTAAGACGCATGGATCTACGAGAAGCCCATCGCCCTGATAGCCACCTGGGCTTTTCATAGTCCGATGTCTGGTTCAGCAGTATATACATGCAACTCTCTTGCATGGTCTTTAAAAAAAGCATTCCTCCTCTATGCTACGAGTGTTGTTGGGGATTGCGTACTTCTGTCATCACCGCTACTTGTCCGATTGTCTTCATCGTCGAGTTCCATGGTGGGAAGGTTGGTTGGTTTCTTCAAAGGTTACATCATGGAGTCATCCACAACCATGGTGACGACTATAATCAGATGGTTGTAGACTTGCAGGTACTTCAAAATCAGCACGAACGTCTACCCAGTGCAGATAAAGTTGCTCATACTTCCGGCAAGGCTAGATACACTAACTTTACGTCCAACATGGCAGTGCTCCTTCTGACCCCACAATCCAGAAGCAGTGCATCTTCTCTGAAGCCATATACAGCTGAAGTTATCAGTGGGCAATCCAATGAACATGGATGATCTTGTGCACCGCTGTCGTGTGCCTCACCCGTCCAAGGGGTTACTTGGGATACCCATGGCCCTAGCAGCTTGTCCTCGAGCTGCATGTTCGAGTGGGTGTGGTGTTGTGGGCCAAGACCCATGCGGCAGCACTATGTAAGGTACTACCTCTGTTCGGTTTTAATCGACGCAGGAACACAAGCCAAATGAACTAGCAGTGGTTCTAATTAAAGTCAATTAAATAGGAACGGAGGGAGTAGAAGCTAAGGTGGCAGCTATGAGTACTGTACAAGAAGGATGGAATTGCCATCTTAAGACACACATATGATACTCTATTCCTGCTTGAGGAAGAAGAAGGTGATCCAAGAAACATAAAATTCATTCTTTGCTCACATGAACACTTGAACGAATGTTTTGCATAATAAGAATGTTCATAAAACTGAGATGATCTGTTTTGGGAATGCCAAAAGAAAACATTCACCACTTGAAGACATATTCACGTGCAAATTCCACCACTTGAAGACATATTCGCTTGCAAATTGGCTCCCTATGATATACCTTGTGATCCTGTTGACAATAAAAGGTCACCAAATAAACACTGGAGACCCAGTTCAGGAAATCCAAACTAGCTTATTGGGGCAAGGGAAATCCTATCTACTAGTAGTAAATCCATTAGCAGGATGTCCCTATATTTTGCCAGTGACCTGGACAAAACCGTCTTAACTGGATGATATTTGGTTGACCTGGTGACCCAGGTCGGCTTTAACTGCCTCAGCGGATCTTGTGCATGAAACTAAAAGGCACAAGTACCCTCAAATGAAATTTTCAAGGCCAAATTCACGAGCACAACTGTCTTTTGAGGGCCATTAGATTTTTCTGTGTATAATTTTAGATTTGGCGGCTAGACGGAAGGAATTTGGGTTTTAGGAGGTGGCTCAGACCTCATCTTTATCGGGGACCAGCACTCCTGCAGGCTGCAGTTCAACAGAGGCAACGGAGGTAGCAAAACTACACCCTTTCGTGCTTTGAGCCTGAGGCAGTCACGGTGCCAACCACGACAACGTGCAGCCGTGCTTGGTGGCAGCAGCCTTCTCCAAGACTCCAGAATGTACGAGCATTGTTTTGCACTCTTGCTGAGAGCTTGAGAGATGAAAATCACATCAGAGATGAGGATTACGATTTTAAAGAAAAATCACTCAATGATGCAGGGGATCACAAAATACTAGTCCAAATACTGATGGAAGACACAGAACCAAAACTAATAAAACACCAGATTCTTCTGCAGCCAAAACAGTCATCTCTTTTCTGATATTATTGGTCATTACTATACAGCCAATCATATATTCATATTTATAAAAATCAAATAAAGTACGCAGTCCGACCAATGACCCGGCGGTCTGACCACTTGGTCAGTGACCTGACACATAGGCCAGGCATGATAACTATGTGCAAGAGTACATGGCCACACCGAAATAACATTTAGTATAACTTACAAGCGTAAACTATTGGCTGAGTTCGTTCTACAACCCCGAACTCCAAAACCAGTTAGGAGACCCTGGACAGTTCACCTTACCCCCTCTTTTGGCTAACCAACTTTTTTCTGCTTGTAGCTATTTTCCGATGGCAATTTACAAAAAAAGTACAGCACAACACAAGTCGGGATCAACAAACTGAGTCCAAATCTTAATAATCAAAGAAAAATATCAAAAATTTAGTAAAATATTAATTATGAGAATAAAAATCAATGTGGAAAATAATTTGAATCCAAGAAAAAATGAGTAATCATAAACAGAATTGGAAAAACTAAAGTTGGTAGAAATAAATAAATGCAGGTAAATATGATAAGTATCTAGATGCCTTTGATCGATCTTTATAAAATTTAAAGCATTTCCCTCTTTCCGAAGTTTCTATTTAAAAAAGTGAAGTATTATCAAAGTTAAAAGAACTAAACCACATGGGTCATTACAGCTCAAAAGTATATCCTAATTAATAAAAAAATCCTAAAATTTTCTCATTTTTCAATATCTGATTATTTATACTGATTCCTTAGTTTCCAGATTTATTGAATTTATTTTTCCACACTATTTCAGATTACTTCCCTTTGTTCATAGAAAAATTCATCTGTGTTTCTATTTTATACACTTTATATTGTATATTGTCTTCTATCTTCTTCCCAAAATGCGGACTCATCGATTTGTCCATGTGGACATAATGCTAGGCACATAGACCATCAGTCATAAACTCATAATCATGGTTTCAGAAGAGGGGGTAAGTTGAATGGGTTTGAAGCTCTAGGTGTGTTATAACCTGGTTTGAAGCTCGGGGTTGTCTATTAAACTTTGTCAACGGTTCAAGGTTGTGAAGTGCACTGTTATCTTAGAGAATCGGTCCATTATTTGTAGACCAATGGACCTAAGCGCCTAGGGCTTCTCTGGATTGCAGACTTTTTATAGGAATTTACGGAAGGTTCCATCCTTACAATTTTTCCTATAAGATCTCTTTGTATCATTAGATTGAGTTTGTAAAGTTCCTATGGAATGCATCTCTTGACCCATGTTCCACAAGAATTCTAGCATGAGCTCAAACGAAAAAAAAAATCTTTATAAGTCCAATGCAATTTGTCTATAACTATCTCTACTCTCTTCCCGTTCCTGTACAACTTTTTTGTTCATTTGATGTGTACTATCTAAAGGTAGCACTGCAAAAAAATCGAGTGCTTAAGATACTATATGAAGCTATGGTATGTGACATTCCAGTCCTGTGACATTCATGTTCCTACGTTTTCTAATTCTTACACCCCATAAAGGCCATTGAAGTGCTGATAGAGAGAATACAATTATCACTCTAATGTACCACAAGTGATAATCACTGCAGGCATGCCAATCTCTAAGTGAACATACCAAAACCATGTTGCTAAAATCCTACAGGACAGCCACCATGGGCCCCCGCTCTCCTATGTAGATACAAGTTCCAACGGTAGACAGAGGTTGAGCAGCTACCATGCATATTAGTGGCACTGGTACAAGATAATAAGATACAGAACTTTGACAGACCAAGATGAACGACTAATCACTAGGGCAAAGGAGATCTCAAGCCAAACTAAAAGAACCATGTAATGAATTTTTTTACCAGATTACTGACAATAGCTACGGTGGAAACAGAAAAGGATAAAACTAAGAACCTTGAACTGGCAGTTCTTTGATGTTCACTAACTTTCCTCCCACGGCGTCCGCTGAAAGCATTGGCAACATTTGGTTCGCTATGTGATGAACTGCTAAGCCATGAAAGTAATTCTGGAGTTAAGTGAACAATTAAAGAACATAGCAAAAAACTGAAAAGGAAAAGAAATGGAAGAAAATTGTTATGTATATTTGAGGCTTACGATCTCAATTTACCCTCCATAGAGTTCGACGTTCGACGCATGATGTCTCTTAGAGACGGAACTTTAAAGGATCTATTGTTTTCATCTTGCTCTTGCCTGAAAAAGTGACACACGTTAGCAATATGTGCCTCTCAGGTAAAATACAAAGGCCCTAGAAGGTTATGTACTTCTGCTTGTACAGTTCTAAGACCAAGAGTCTAATGCTTAGAAAAACAAATTATTCCTTGACAACCAATCATGCTGATACGGTATTACTAAATATATGGCAAGGGAACAAACATAACCATAATCAAAAAGAGAATACACAAGCATACCGTTGGGAGCAGAGAGGACTATTAGGTTCAAGGGGAGAATCACAAGAATCATAATCAGCAGAGTCACTCTCTCCAGCTGCAGATATATGAGATGTGATAATCGCCTTGGATGAGAATGGAACAAGTTGTCCTGGAAAACGCATTAGATCAACTAGAAACTCCACGGAATTCAGCATAACAACAACAGACATATGTTTGGGTGAGTCGTCGTATTCATGAGATTCTTCATTGGGAATGCCCTGCACAAGGCACATATTAAAATAACAAAGCAGCGTAGTGTTGAGAAATTTTACAACTGGAGAAGAATCCTATTTCCAAGTGCAGATGCTGTAATGAAAAAAGGTAATAAATCTAACCACCAACAGCTTTGAATCAATACCAACAGAGTCGGCAAGGACTTTAAATAATATTGCTCTGGGCCTACAAGATCCATGTCTTATCTGCCCCAACAATCGAATTCCCCTGTTTTCCATGAAATGAGAAATTTCTTCAGAGGAAGTTCTTGCAGGACTGAGCTGTGGGTTTGGTCGCTTATAGAAGTCGCAAACCTACAATTATCATTGAAAATTATGTTCGCACAAAAACATGTTATTGTGCATTACAGGCTGGAAGAAATGTAACTAAAATGTGTAATTAGAATCATATCTGTACAGGCTGGGAAAGAACAAGTAAAAACAATCTATGATTCAGAAATGTGTTATTTATACATCAATCGGCAATTAAAACCCACAAAACACTTCAAAGTAGGAAAAGTTTGGTAAACTATTTACTACACAGAAATTGTTCTTAGAGAAAATGCAGCTAGCAGTGTTTTAAAGGAACAGAAGATGCCATCATTGTCCCCCATTGCACAAAGGATCTCAGAGAGAACTTACCAAACCTGCAAGCTTTTTAATCATTGCAGCTAGGTTGGAATGCAATCCTTTAACCAGAGCTACACTTAGCTGCTTTATAGCGGATAGCTTCTTATCCTTCTCTAAGTCGACAAGAATTATCTCAGCCTTGAAGCCCTCTATTCCAAGTGAGTATAGATCATCTGGAGAAGGGATGGTGTCAAAACACTCCTTCAGTTTCTTATCCTGCAAAGTTCAAAATGATACTGTAAAACAAAAGGTACAGATAGAGTGTTTGTATTTTTCTTAGCAGCACAGTGCCTCTAATACGATCCACTTACCGGAATTACTGAATAAAACCCGTTGGGTATCGGACTTGATAGAGACCCGGCAGACCATAATGCCTGGGAAGCGCAGAATGCGTGGTCAACTTCTCTAGAATTAAGAGAAGCATCCGCAGCCGAATTGCGATCCTGCTTAGCCGGGGAATTGGACTGGAGCTTGTGCCCGGGCAACCAGCTCGGGTCGGAAGAGTGTGTGTCGGATTGCCCCTGGCCGTCTGGCAGATCGTCCATCTCCGAAATGCGTCACGGTGTAGAATCATTTTATGAATGTCATGGTAGAGGTCGGTCGGTCTGCAGATGGAAGAGTGAAACAGGTAGCGTTGAATTAATTAGACACGCAACTAGTTTTACTCCAAGTGTTGCGCGAGATGGAAAGAGCTGGGAGCGGGACGCAGCGGAACTCGCTCTGTGAGACGCGCGCGCGCATTCAACGCCAGAGCCCGGAGGCGTGCAGGTCAAACCCTCGCGGCGTTGACCAGCGCAGCGAACCCAGCAGCATTACCGCCGTTCGCATGCCCACCGCTCCGCCGACGAATCGAGACCGACGTGACGGCCCGAATCCCGCAGCGTCGTATCCGCAGATCCCCCTCATGCGAGGAGTGCAAGCAGCGGCCGCATTCAACGGAACGGAAGGAGACGGGAGGGGAGCAGGCGCACCTGGGGACGCGGCGCGGAGAGGAGAGGAGAGGAGAGCCTCGGCCGCGGGATTCCGGCGGGCGCGCGAGCCCAAGTCCCGCGTGGAGTGGCGCGCGCGGCGGACGACGTCGCTGGGGGAGGAGGTGGAGGTGGAATGGAAAGGAAGGAGAAGGGGATCTCGTGCTGTGATTAATTAGTGCAGGTGGGGGAGGAAGGAATACTGGTACAAGTAAGTAGTATACGGTATTACTACTTTGGATGCTCCTTTTAATTAGGGCATCTCCAACGGGGCGACGTATTTCGGACGTCTAAATTGTCCGTGGGCGTTCATTTGTATCGCCTGGCGAACGCGGAAATGGTCGTGCGTCTGTTTGTGTGTGGGGATGGCTCCAGCGGGCCGACACATTTTTGGCGCGGGCCAGAATTCAAAAAAGAGGTTGTAGCCTCAAATTTGCACGAAATTACAGCCTCAAATTGAGGTCTGAAATAAGTTCATCACACTTTGCATGTGGTATGGCGCAAAGTGGAGTCCAAAAGGGCACAACAAGGCCTGAACAGCAATAAAAAGGTCCAAAAGGAGGCCAAGGTGTTGGGCGCATGGCGCCGGCGATCAAGCGTCTCGCGCGCGGATTTCGGCGCACCTCTTCATGAACCAGGCCCTAGTGTCGTGTCGACGCCGCTCAAGTCGGCTAGCATGATCCTTGTGTCTTCTGCACAGGTCTTGGCCTCGGCGTCCATCCTCCTGGCCTCGGCGTCACGCAATTTGGCCTCAGCGTCTACCTTTTTGGCCTCGACGTCCATCCTTTGGACCTCAATGACCTCTTTCGTGAGGTTGAGGTAGATGGCAGTGCGGCCTCTTTTTCCAGACGCCTCTTCTCGTCCCTAGCAGCCAAGGCGGCATGATTCTCGGCCATCATCTTCTCCAGGCTCTGGGTGAACGCAATGGCATGTGCCTCCCGAGCTAGATCGGCCTTGGTAGCCTTATGGCCTCGGGGACAAGGTGGAAGGGCTTGACGGCCTTGATCGTCGTCTTCGACGTCGAGGTTGACCGCTGTCCCATTCTTCACAGCTTCATCGGAGGCTGCAAAGCTTGTCTTCCACTTCTCCGCGTCCTTGAGCTTGTCCCAGCAATGGACCATATGGAAGTCCTTCTTATGCACTGCCTTGAATCTCTCCAAGGCCCGGGATACCTGCAATCACGCCAAAGCCGCCAATGATGTACATAGAATGATGTAAATAGAATAGAATGATGATGGTTGTATCTTGTTTACCACTGAAATGACGCTAGGGCTGCTTACGGGGTGCCTCTTAGTATGTTCGACGGTCGAGCCGAACTTATTTGTCTCTTGTTTGATGTAGTTCCATCTTTTTCTGAGGGACTCTTCCATGCGAGGGCTTGGGATGTGGTAGGACGGGTGCATCTTGGTCTCGTTGTACTCCTGCATGACCTTGGCCCAATACACCTTGCCCTTTTGTTGGGCGCCATTAATACAGTCATGGCTTGTTGTCAGCCACGCGTCGCACAAACACTTGTCCTCGTCGTCGATGAATCCTTGTGTCATGTGGCTCTCCCCCTTCTTCTTGGTAGCATCGTCCGTGGTGAGGACAGGTTGTGTTGGCGCGTCGTCAAAGTCGTCGACGCACACGGGTGTTGGCGCATATTTGGGCCAGGTTTGCATCGCTGCGGACGGCCCGGTCATTTTGCGTCGCCCTGCTGGAGCAGGGCCCAGACGCATTTCCGGTCACGGCGGACGCAAACGATCGCTCAGCATCCGTTTGCGTCGCGTCGTTGGAGATGCCCTTAGGGAGGGATTCGATCACGAGGCGAGATGCGGAAGCGACAGGCTCGGATGGGGATTGAAACGGGCGAACGGCTGACTCGGAGAAGAGGCTGCCTGGTGCGGTGGA
The DNA here is from genome assembly GCA_030979885.1 of Lolium multiflorum. NCBI lineage: Eukaryota > Viridiplantae > Streptophyta > Magnoliopsida > Poales > Poaceae > Lolium > Lolium multiflorum. The sequence continues at coordinate 82,191,925 of CM061752.1, read as the reverse complement.
ATCGGGTTTGGATTTGGGCCTCTCGCGGTGCGGGTTCGTTTATCAGTTGTCGGCTCGATGGTACGGGCCTGAGATGAAAGGCTGCGAGGTAGCTGTGACTTTGGGGCCGTGAGAGAACTAAAATAAAAAAAAGATACAATGGCATTAGTTTTGCAGGGTAGACCGACCTTCGCGAAGATAAACTTTGTCCCGCACAACATACATTATGGTTGACACGTGTCAGCTTCGCACGGCATGCCCGTCCGCGCGAGTAGGAACGAGAGCAGCTCTAGTACTTATGTCCACGCGCGTACAGCCGCGTACAACCGCGTACGTTCGGCCGCGGACACGAGCAAGTACACGTACATAAATATAATTGCGCATCTAAGCAAGTATAGTCACGCCAACGAGCAAGTACAGGTATAAAAGTACAGCCCGACACACCAGTAAGTACAAGTATAGAAGTACAGTCGCACACATGAGCTCATGTGCAGAAGTACAGTCGCGCACACGAGCGGGTATAGGTGTACAGTCGCACACATGTTATTTGTGATCTTGCATGCTCTCTGTTGCTAGTAGATACTCTGCCAAGTAGTGATTTTAGCTCTTTCTCCCCGTCCTTATCCCCTCTCGTGAACAGTAGAGAGAAGCAGATTAGGAGGCGCCCGTCGCGTGCTCGTCCTTCCGCCGCCCAGGCCGTGGGTTTCCCCCCCTCTCCGTCCGTCCGGCGATGGGAGAGTGGGAAAACCCCGGATCCGCGGGTCTGGCATGTATATAGTAGTGTAGGTTGTCCCGGCGACGCCGTCAAGGTGGTGGTGGCGGAGTTGTTGTGGAGTAGCGGTGCCGGCGGTTCCTCCCCATCCCGGTGGTGTCCTCTGTGGTGCTGCCGGTGGTCGTCCGTCCGTCGGTGCTCGGGGATCGGTCGATCCGTCGAGCTGTTGTTATCCAAGGGTGGTCTTCGCTGCAGAGGTGAGGGCCGTCTGATGGAGCTTTTGTCCCTCGCACTCGTCTTCGTCACGGTGTGGTGGCTTCTGGCCGTGCCGTGGAGGTGCTGGGGGTCCTGCGACGGTGCGGTTCCGTTGCGTCTTCAGGAGTGGAGTCGTCGCTCTGCTTTGTCGGTTCTCCTCAAGGCTGGCCGTGGTGGCGAGGGGGTGGAGATGGGCAGAGTGCCGGCGTGCTTCGGATCTGAGGTTCGTGCTGAGAGTGGGGTGTGGTGCGCTTTGGAGGGATCTGGTTTCTTGCAACCAGATCGGGAGCGGTTTGAGCTCGGCGTCTGTCGCCTGCTGTTGTTCGTCCGCGTTCGAGATCCAGTTCTTTGGGACTGGTGGCTACTGCAGCTTTTTAAGGCCCCTGGGCTTGGGGTTCTTCCGGCTCCAAGGTTCGTCGGCGACGGTGCCTTCTTCGTGGGCGTGCGCACGAAGGGTGCTCCATTTTGGTGGCGTGAGGTTGACGAAGATGAAGACTCTCAGTGGTTCTTCCTCCTGTATCCGTTTGGGTTGTATTTGTATTTGTTTCCGTTTCTGTGTTGTATCCTTACTACCAGATGAATACAACTATTTCCCCATCAAAAAATATTAAATGCTTGTGACTCCAAGTGGGAGTATTTATGCTCGATACCAGGTTCATGCCTCTAGTTTTTTGGAAGAGTGAAAATAACTTATATGATTGTAGATGTTCTATTGCTACTATGGAGAAAACGACAATGTTTTATCAAAGGGTAATTCTATTGTTTACTTTACACACATTGCTTAATGCGATAATTTGTTGCTTGCAACTTAATACCTGAAAGGGTTTGGACGATAACCGGAAGGTGGATTATTAGTCATAGACGCAGTGGATTACGGTCTATGTATTATGTTGTAATGACCAAACGAATCTCATAGTAATCATCTTGTCATGTATAGTCGGTATTCTGTCAATTGCCTAGCTGTAATTTGTTCACCCATCATGTTATTTATCTTTATGGAGAGAAACTCTAGTGAACTGTGGACCTCGGTCCTTTCTTTTACACTGATAAATCCATCCACTGCAATCATGTTATGTTTACTTTCTGCAGACATTGTTCTCTTTAATTACTGCAAACATCTGTTTCCACTCGATACGTTTAATCCTTTGTGTTAGCAAAACCAGTGAGATTGACAACCTCACTGTAACTTGGGGCAAAGTATTTTGGTTGTGTTGTGTGCAGGTTTCACGTTATTGACGCAAGTAATGCGCCATGCCAATAGCTAGCTAGCAACACCTTCAGAAGTCACGCCTTTCTTCTACTGGTCGATTAAACCTTGGTTTCTTACTGAGGGAAAACTTGCTACTATGCTCATCATACCTTCCTCTTGGGGTTCCCCAACGGTGCGCAATCTGCGCTCATCAGACCCGCCCCGTTAGTGTCGGTGGAGTCGTCTTCCTCATCGCCTTCCGCGCCCGTCAAAGCATGCTCGCCTTTCACGTCGAGTCGCGTCGGCGTTAATGCGCCTGCTCGTCTTCAGCGCTACCTGCTCGACTTCAGCGGCGGTCAAAGGCTGCTCACCTGCCCGCCTTCCGCGTCGAGTCGCGGTGGCGTTAATGCGTCTGCTCGTCTTCAGCGGCGGTGTTAATGTTCGCCAACGGGCTTCCTCGACGCTATATAAACCACCGCGCGACTCCCTTGTCGCGCATTCCACCTCCCCTCTCCTCATCCAAACCTCCAAACCTCCACTGTGTCGTCCTCCAGTGCCCCTAGCCGCCATGGACCACCAAGACAAAGAGAGGGTGGGCGCCGCCACCAACGGCTTCGTCTAGCGATCCCTCCACGTTACCGAGGCGCGCGCCCTCTGGGATGCTGATGAGTGCATTTTTAGCATGTTTTTTTATTGTTATTTCTGTTAAGTAATCATTAAGTAGTAGTAGGAATTTTGTATTTCACCTCCCGCAGACGGGTCTGAGATTAGAGCACGTACGCGACCAGAAACACCAGAACATCGCCCCAGAAGAGATCTGAAGGAAGATCAAGAAGGGGCCTCATCCACGCTGCTGCCCGAATCATTGGAGGACAAGGCATGATCACCTTCATCATCATCCGCAACGAATCACCGTCTCCATTCTCTCCATCCCATGAGATTGTAATCTCCATTACCATTGTGGGTTCATACTTGGATTCATACCGTTATCCCTTTTCCATACGCAAGTTTATGATGATGCTCTTGATTGTCTCCATGTGTGAGTAGTTCATCCCGTTCTTGGGGGAGATGCAGAAACCCTAGTGGTATTATTATATGAATTAAGATGAATTATACCTTTGAACTATGATTTTATCTTAGTTTTCTCTTGTGATGTTGCATGATGTCGACCAAGTAATATTTGCCTAGGGGTCACAGGAGGGAACTACCGTCGGAAGTTTGGTAGTGTGTACGGCGGGAAGTGCCATCCCGTGTTCGGTGCACTATTGTACGGAAGAGGGGGATAAGAAGGGACTGCAAGCTTAACAAGTAACCATGGGGCAATCTCTTAATTGTAATGGACCAATAGGTCGCTTCCCAAAGGTCATTGCGGTCGTTACTCAGGGATGTGTTATGAGATATATATTCCAATTCGAACCTTTCCCATATACAACCAATGCTAAGATATGAGTTATCTAGTTTGTGTCTTTAGTTAATACTAGCGGTGGAACCAACAACCCCTGAGAACATTTTAGTCTTATCGCGGTTTAAACACAATCTTTAGTTGCATTTACATTCTTCCATTTCAGTTATTTACTCTACAAAAAAACCTTTACAAAACCTTTTCTATTTTAATCCTTCACTTGAAATTTGAGACAACTTTTAGTAATTTTAGATAAATAGTAAAAAGGGGTATTAAGGTAACTACTAGTAGCTCCTCGTGGTTTGATACTCTTATTTTGAAACTAGCTACAACTAATATGTGTTCTTGCAGTCATCAGACACGGGCTACCCTGTCCCGCCGGACATGCGCTGCCCGGGAGGACCCTCGTGTGGGTCCTCCACTACATCGTCGACGGGAACAACCCGTCACTGCAAATGCCACCACGGCACCTGCAGCTGACGGCGCCGCGGGCAACGGCGGCCAGTGGGCGGCGCACTGATCGTCCACCTCGTCGTCGGGCTCATCCTCCTCCTCCTCCGCGGGTCCTCGGTGCGCGGGTCATCGTCGAGGTACTCAACCTACAACACACCATCACCAAGGTTCCTAGTGACGGTGAAGGACGAGCCGGTGGAGGCTGCGCCCTCTTGCAGCCGCCGCCATGGCGGTAGCGGCGGCGCCCTCGTCATCCGTGATCCCTCTCCGCCGCGCCAGCCCGAGTGGACTCCACCGCCAAAGTACAACGCAACGGTCTACATCGTCAAGGCGGAGGACGACCTGGAGGAGTTCCCTGGGGTGCGCCAAGCCCAGCTGGAGTCCTTCGCGACGACGGACACGTTCACCGAGGCGTGGAGCACGGTGGACTACCTCCGTGAGGAGTAGGAGGAGCGCTGCTGTCGCCTCGGCCTCGTCATCAACCTCGATGACGACAAGGAAGCTGGCCCACCCAGCAGGACACACGGGAGGTGAGCGACGCCGGCCAGGGCTGCATCAGCTACCTCCCCAGCTGAAGGAGGAGGAGCCTGACAACGACTACGCGACAATGATGTACCGCCGCCTAGGACTAGGGCGTGGCGGCAAGGGCGGCGACTATTACTAGCTTTTTACCTATGTTTTGAAATTTGTACAAATATCGGCCAAATATGGCCAAACTATCAATGAATTTACTTTTTCTTTAAAAAATTTATATTTTAGAAATTTAAATTATTTTGTATAGGGGTCGCGACTGGCAGCCGGTTGCGGTGACCCAGCATACCAGTGCATGGTGTAGTACGCAAGTCGACATAACACAAGTGAAACATTGTTCCACTCATATTACTTCCATCAGAGTGGTACAGTAGAAACATATGCGAGTCCAAGGCATGTCTATAGAAGGATACATGAACTGTTTACAGAAGATCTACATAGCCTCCTACTTTATAGTGATGTAAAACTTCAAATAAAGATCCAAAAGAACAACTTGTAGCCTAACTTATTGCTAACTCTTGCTCTAGAGCTACTTAGCTTGCTATAGAACTCTAGCTACTTAGGTGCTAGGATTAGGGAAATGTTTCCCTTCTACTCCTGGTCTAGGTTCACTCTAGTTGATGCAGAAGTTGATTCCATTGAATTCATTGATTGGGTTATTCATCTTGTTGCACTTGACTCCTTTGTCTTTGAGTTCCACGGTAGTTTCTCCTTCGGAGACTTTGATCTAAGAAGGGGGTTCAAAAGGGAGGGAATGAGTACGAGCGTACTCAGCAAGTTCATTATAGGAAATAGGTGTATCATGCACTAGCTATAGCCACAGACCAGAAAGTCATAGGCCAATACAAGTTTTCGTAAACATTTCTTCAAAAGGTTTATTTTATTCTGAAAACTATGCCCGTCGCTTCACAGTTGACCAGAACTTCACGGAGTTCCTTTCCTGCCGCGTTCGTAGTTCCCATCCCGGAACAGGGAGTGACAGCCACAATTCAATACACTCTGCAAAGGTGCGTTACTTTCCCCATAAGAGAACTTATCCTTGTTGCCAACCAGACGATATCTTTCCCGTCCACACTTCCTTGGTGTGAGGCCAGATATAAGATCTAAGCCAATCACTGCCTTCTCCGCGACCCTGCATACCCACCCTTTTGTCCATCCGCACATCCCTGGTAGACTTCTCCCGGTCATACGGCTTTATCCACGATGTACTATGGACAATCCATCATAGACGGTAGAGCGCTCTCATCCACAAAGATGGGGATTTTAAAGGATTTCCCAACCTACTGTAGTGTTCTCGCAACACCCAGCCAGGCTCTATCAAGTCCGTTGATATGCCGAAGGAAAAAAGATACAGCTGACTTCCCTTGAGCCATTATAGATCTTATGGTTAACGCGATATGTACGGCGCTATAATCACTAGACGACATTGGTGATTAGTCCTAGATGAGTAAAACCCTTGCAATGGAACCTCCACTATCAACACATACCATGGTTCCATTGCCCACCACATAGTCATATTCACAATCGTAAAGTAATGTTTTGATTTTCAATGCAGGAGTGATAAGTATATTACTTTGCATATATTTTGATAAAAATAATCAAATGACATGAGCAAACGATGAACTTGCCTTTCTTGACTGCAAGATTATGTAGGCAAAAGCATCAATACGTGATAACTCCAAATTTTGAAGTACCATCATCGCTCGGTAAGGACAATGTTTAAAGAACTGGCGAAGATGCTATAATGCATAGTATGAGATGCAATCGTTTCGAGCGTAACCTAACCCCGATGATTTAGGATTGGTGAGTTGTAAAGATTTCTTTAGGGTGTGTTGCACCTTTAAAATGGTTCTCAAACAAGGTTCTTATTAGGGTTTGGTTATATTAATATCATAAACAAGTGATATAATGTATCATAACAAGCATACACACAAAGGAATTGTAGTTGAATAATATGTAAAGAGTAGTTGTCAGTTTTAAGTTCCACAGTGCATGGTTGATGATTAACTATTATGTACTTCAAAATAATAACTCTTGAAGAACAAGTTACATAGTAAATAAGAAGTATTTTAAGTAAGAACTATTGGCTTCTATGGTTTGCTTGATATTTAATTGAAAAGAATAACTTTTGAAGAACATGTTTAATGAAGAACAAGAATTACTACAAATAGGAGCTATGTGCTTCTAGAGTTTACTATTGGATTCATTTAATTCACTAGCAGGGGCTAGTTGGTTCTTAGGTAGAATGGGTCGATATGCAGGAAGTATTGGCAGATTTATTACTATGGTTGATTATAGGTATCATATCAAAGGATGATTATCAAGGTGGTGCCATGAGTTAAACATTAGGGTTTACTATGACTTCTCATTTGCTTTACTAAGTAATTAATAATTTGTTCCTAAGCTAGTTGGTTTGTTATCCTCAAGTAGGGTTTAGTTGAGTGGAAGCATGTAAAGTGAATTACTATACATAATTGGTATTCTCGTTGATCACCATGGTTCTACTAAGTAATGATGGTTAAGGTTGATTCCAATGGTGTGGTATTAAGGAATGGTGATCAATGGTCCTAATATGAGAGTAACAAGTTAGGGTTTACACCTAGGTGGCACTAGTGGATCATATAAGGTTTATTAAAAAAATGAAGACATGAAATGATGACTTCATGTGAGTTGGCCTAGTTTTATTTTAATAGATCATAAACATGAATTAATCCTCTTAGGTTGAACCTATGAGTAAGGTGTAGATCATATGATCACATTTCATAACTTCTTAGGGTTTTAAAAGTGTGAACACTTTAGGGTTCTAACATAAAATAATAGGGTTAAGGGTTTTTATTCCTATTGGAACTAGGTTTCTAAATTGAGATGCTATTCTTAAAATAATAACTGGAAACAGAGTTTAAGTTATTAATTACTTTGAAATAATGGTCTTAGCATTTTATTAATTTTAAAATATTAATAATTAAGATAATACTATTTAGAGTTTAATTCTAGAATCATGGTTTTATAATTGTTATTAACTTTTAAAATAATAACTTGTTCACTAAAGAGTTTAAGTAAATAAACAACTTTTGAACTACCAAAATAATATTAGATTTTAACATTTTCTTGCTTTATTATTATTTAAAGAAAATGGTAAATGGTAATTTAGGGTTTTTAAGATATCACTAATATTTAAGTTAATGAAAATATCATAAAGAAAATTAATCTTAATATTTTATTCACTTACTGAATAGTTATTATTTACTTTTGAAACTTAACTAATTATTAAATTCAAATTGCATTTTGGATAAAGGAAAAAAGCATAATTAATAAAGGTTTAAATAATTAAATTTTATTTTGACAATCATTTTCATATTATATTTTTATTGAATAGAGTTTATTTTTGTGAGCATTTTGATATCTTATTTGTATTTTTGTGAATTGAAATGAATTTTATTTATTTTGGAAAGTTTCAGTATTTTCATGGATTTTGAATTTAATAGAAATACTACACATACCGGTCTAACCCTAACTACAGTCGTAGACAGGGGGACCAAAATACACGTCGAATGCCAGGTGGACGAAGACCAAGTCAAATGGCTCGTAGAGGACCCACTGCCACGTCAACCTCGCCGTTGGCTCAACGTCGGCGACCAGTGACGAACGACGGCGATGATTTAGGGCTCCCGAGACGGGCGGCTTGATGCATTCGAACCAGAAGACAATTATGAGCTTAATGGTGGCAGCGCCCCCTCGAAATGGTCACCGAAGCTAGCTCTAGCAACGAGCTTTGCGGCGGGGTACTCCGGCGACTAAGCAAACATGCGATAAAATATGTTCCAGGAAGAAAGAAAGGGTGTTGGAGATGCGCAAGCTTACGAGGAGTACGGTGGTAAACTCGATGGTGGACATGGTGGTCGGAATCAACCACACGGCCATGAATTCCGGCCAGTCACCAGAGAAGGGAACGACGCGATTGCATCGATTGAGTGATCTATTCTTCAATTCCTAGCTCGAGGATGATCAACACAACCAGGCGCTTCTCCTCGACCAGAAATCATGCGCCGGGGTGGATCCAGTTGACGGGTTCATGCTCGACTCTGGCGACAGCTCTCACATGATTGGGAGATTTTTAGGAAGCGAGAGTGAAATTTAAAGGGTCTCGGAGAATTAGGGTTCTTCGGCGGTCCTCCACGTGCTTTTATAGGTTCGGAGATGGTCGGCAATGGCGACAGGATGATGATGGCTGGCGCAGATGGAATGTTGATTATCAGTATGATTCGAGCGCGAATATTAGCGCAAGTGGATAGGACGGACGCGAGAGAGATTGGGAGAGGTTCAGGGATGTCTGACGAGGTTCCGGTCATCCTTATCGCCGTTACGGGACGTGGCCGACGCTCTCCTGCACGCTGTCGCCACCGGAGAAGAGAACGCAGGCGTTGGCCTTATATTTAACATGAAACGGTATGGACCGTTTCTTGGTGGGCTGGGCCTCGTCGTGGACTACTGCTGGATTGGCTTCTGGATGTTGCGGCCTGCCAGATAAGTAAGCTCCTTTTTCTATTTCTGTTTTTATTTTCTGTTTTCTATTTTGTTTTCTGTTTTATATTGGTGGTTTGAATTCAAATTTGAATTATGTTATGTTTATGCAGGTTACTAAATTTTGAATCTCAATAGAACTTGATAATACTGCTTACTGCATAATTGTATTGTTCAAACAAAAAATATTTAATGTTTGATTAAATTGGTATTTTGTGAGGTTCATTCTAAATTTGAAATAGACATGAGTCTATGTGATCATTTCAATTCCTTCTTATTTAGAAACCAAAATATGTTTAAGTGATTTGAAATTTATGCCATTTTCATGGTAAACATATTATTAGGTTTAGCTAGTGTGCTTAACAACATTGGTTGTTCATATGTATTTTCAATATGGCTTTTAAAATAGGTGGTAATGAGGATGGGGTTAGGATCATGATTTCATGTGCGAAATTACGTATCGCTCTCGAATAGTCCGACATGGCGACTGGCGACATGCCCTAGCCCTCCCCAGACCCCAAGTCCTCAACCCAATCTCCACTTTCTTCTCAAATCCATCCAATCCAACTTCAAATCTCTCTTCCTCTGATCTCCTTTCCCCCATCCCACCTCAAATCGTGCTCTTTCCCATCTCTCTTTCTAGTAACCCAGCCCCAACCCGACCCATCCAGATGGAAGAAGGCAGTGAGAGGAGCCCCAATCAGAGAAAGGAACCTGCTGAATCAGTCCCAGATCTAGCTCTCTCGATGTAGGAGTTGAGATTGTCTGATCCAGGTCTTTGTAGAATCCAAGATAATCAGATTATTAAGAAGGAAGTTCTAGATTTCTCTTGCTGCCTGATTATGAAAGTGGCATGCATGGGAGCAACTCCAAGATCCCTCTCACAACAAGCTCTTGAAGAAGCTATGTCAAGGGCATGGAAGGAGAAATTTCATGGCATCTCATAGGTATCAAGTTCGGTTTTTATGGCTCATTTCAAGTCTCAGGAAGATATGGCCTCAGTTTACATAAAACAGCCATGGGTTGCGAGTTTAGAAAATTTACTTGTTGATTGGTTTGATCCTCACTTGCATGCTACCTTTAGTTCAGACTACAAGTTTGATAACATTCTTGTTACAGTGAGAGCTTATGGAATACCCAGAAACAAGAGATCCATAAATTTGTTAAAGAACATTCTTAATCAAGTATGAGAAGTCTCTGATTTTCATGTTCTACAAGAGAGCAATTTATTTGCCAAGCAAGACTACATATGGGGTACCGCCAAGGTATTAGTTGCAAAACCATTAAAGGATAAGGCTGAGGTAAGTTTTGAAGATAACTCCTCAACGGTTGCTTATCTACACTATGAGAAAATAAAAAGAGCCTGCTTTTTTTGTGGAATAATGTTTCACAACGTACAAGACTGTACTACAAGAAACAATCTGATCTCATTGATGTCTACGTGTGCTTCTATTCTTGTAGATAGTGTTGGGCCTCCAAGAGCAGAGGTTTGTAGAACAACAGCAAGTTTCCCTTAAGTGAATCACCCAAGGTTTATCGAACTCAGGGAGGTAGAGGTCAAAGATAGTCCTCTCAAGCAACCCTACAATTAAGATACAAGAAGTCTCTTGTGTCCCCAACACACCTAATACACTTGTCGATGTATAGGTGCACTAGTCCGGCGAAGAGATAGAAACACAGTGGTATAGATGGTAGTAATATTGCAGAAGTAAAGATGCAGAAACAAAGAAACAAGATGTTTGCAGGAAACAATGCCTAGGGATCATACTTTCACTAGTGGACACTCTCAACATTGATCACATAACAAATAAATAACTTCTCCTCACTTGTGCTACATACACTCTCTTGTTTGATAACAAACACCATTCATTGTGTAGGGCTACAAGAGCTCCCTCAAGAGTAAACAAGCTCCACAACATTCGGCATTCATATTTAAGTAACCTTTACGCATAATAGATCATTGCAATTTAGACCGAGTACTAACATAGCATACACACTGTCACCTTTACAATAAAGGGGGAATAGATCACATCAATACTATCATAGTAATAGTTAACTCCATAATCTACAAGAGATTACAATCATAACCTATGCCAAGTACTACATGATGCAGACACTGTCACCTTTACATCATGAAGGAGGAATAGACTACTTTAATAACATCACTAGAGTAGCACATAGATTAATAGTGATACAAAGCGCTCATCATATGGATCTCAATCATGTAAGGCAGCTCATGAGATCATTGTATTGAGGTACATGAGAGAGAGATTAACCACATAGCTACCGGTAGAGCCCTTAGCCTCGAGGGAGAACTACTCCCTCCTCATCATGGGAGACAGCAACGATGATGAAGATGGCGGTGGTGTCGATGGAGATGGATTCCGGGGCATTCCCCGTCCCGGCGGCGTGCCGGAACAGAGACTTCTGTCCCCGAACTTGACTTCGCGATGGCGGCGGCTGCGTAACTTTTCTCGTCCCGTGGCTTATGTTTTAGGGTTTTCGAGGCGGAGAGAATATATAGGCGAAAGGGCAGCCTCGGAGGGGACCTGGTGGTCCCACACCATAGGGGGGCGCGCCCCCCCTTGGCCGCACCGCCTGGGGCCCTGTGGCTCTGGTGACCCGGCATACCACCGCATGGTGTAGCAAGTCTGACATAACACCAATGAAACACCGTTCCACTAGTATTACATCGCTCATAGTGGTACAACAGAAACATATGCGGGTCCAAGGCATGTCTATAGAATTACACACAGACTCTGTTACATAAGATCATCACAGCCTCCTACTTTACAATGAGGTAAACTGCAAATAAACTCCAGAAGAACGACTCGTAGTCTAATCCTATCACGAACTCTATTTGTAGAGTATCTAGCTAGCTACAGAGGCTATGAATAGATTCTAACTAAATATGAGCTAAGTTTAGGAAGCTAGTTCCCTTCTATTGCTAATCTAGGTTTTATCCTTGTTGATGTGGTGTTTGACTTTTCTGACAGGGTCCTGTCCCGTGAAGTAGTTGTTGACTCCTTGACCTTCGAGTTGCACTGTAGATCCTCCTTCGATGCCTTCATATCTAAGCAGGGGATTTAAGAGTGGGATGAGTACGAGCGTACTCAACAAGTTCATTATAGGAAAGAGGTGTTTAATGCACTAGCTACAGCCATGGACCAGAAAGTCATAGGCAATGCAAGTTTTTGTAAACATTTCTTCAAAAGGTTGCTTTTATTCTGAAGAGCTATGTCCGTCAGCCTTCACCGGTTGACTAGAACTTCATGGAGTTCCTTTCCGGCAGCGTTTCCAGTTCCATATCCCGGAACAGGTAGTGACTGGTCACAGTTCGTTACACTCTGCAGAGGTGTGTTGCTTTATCCATAAGAGATCTTAACCTTGGTGCCAACCGAGCACGTTACCCGTCCACACCTCCTTTTGTGTGAGGCCCGGTATAAGGTCCTAATCAATCATGTTCCTCCGCTACCTCGAATACCCACCCTTTGTTGCAATCTCCGACCCTGGGTCCACGCCGGTCCTCTTACACCAATTAAGGATGGACCCCGACCACGACGTCAATGCATGGCTCTACCATACATTCCTACGCCGGCAGTTGCAACCCATCATAGACCACATTACCGTGGGAACTTCTACGGGTTTCCCACCCTGCATCTTGTCTCTCGAGATCAAGTGCATACAGTAATGCGCATCCGTTGATGAACGAGAGGTGGAAACACTTTTGACTACTCCGTCCCACTCCAGATCTTATGGTGAACACGGGTTTTACGGCACAAGAATCACTGGACGACATTTGTTGTTTAATCCTAGATGGATATAAACCCTTGCAATGGAACCTCCACCATATCAACACAATCCATGGTTCCATTGCCCACCACTTAGTCATATTCATAGTTATGAAAATAGTGGTTTTGCTTTTTATGCAATAGTGATAAACATAGTACTTTGCAAGTAATTTGGTAAAAATACTCAAATGACATGAGCAAGTGATGAACTTGCCTTTCTTGACTGCAAGATTATGCAGACAAGGTCTTCGATACGCAATAACTCCAAATTCTGAAATAGCATCATCGTCCGGTAAGGACGATGTTTAAAAGATTGGCAAGGATGCAATAATGCATAAGTATGAGATGCAATCGCTCTAAGCGTGACCTAACCCCGATGATTTAGGATTAGTGAGTTGTAATGATTAGTTCAGGGTGTGTTGCACTTTTAGAGTGATTCAAAAACAAGATTCTTATTAGGGTTGATTACTTGGTATTATAAATAAGCAATGAAATATATCACAACAATAATATTACAAGCACACATCAATGGGAATTGGTATAATCCTAACATGTAATGAATTGTGGTTGGTTTTAGCACTATATGGCATGGTTAATGATTAATTATCATATACTTCAAAAAGAATAACTTTTGAAGAACATGTTCTTTAGTAAAGAACAAATATGATCATTAGGGTTGTGGAGTTCTATGGTTTACTATGGTTTCAACTAGTTTCTGGAGTAAGTATTAGATGGATCCCAACAATGTTGGATTCATCAACACCTAGGGCTTGCAAGGTTGAGTTAAGCCTAGGTATCCTAAGCAATTATTTATACTAGGTTGCTATCAGGATTGGTTCATCTTATTGGTGATAGCTAGCTAGGGTTTATAGGTCCTTATAAGCAAGATTGATGATGATTCTTTATTTACTTCAAAAGAATAACTTTTAAAGAACATACTTCTTAAATAATAAGAAGTATATCAATTAGGGTTGAGGTGGTTTGGGTTTTATTGTTGGTTCTATTAAGTAAGGAATAATTGGCTCCTTAGGATGGTTGATAAGTATCTCACACTAGTAGGGTTTAGTGGAGTATGGAATGTAAGGTAATCTTCAATCATGGTTACTATTAGGGTTCATCACAATGGTGTGATGCTAATCATGGATAGTTAAGGATGGTGGTCTTGGGAATAGGAACTAGGGTTTTACACTTGGTTGATCCTACTAGATCAACAAGTTTTATTTAGATGAGAACATAGCATAGCAATTAACTAGTGATAGGGTTCTTACATTTTATGTGGTCATGGCAATTATTTAGTTGCTATCATGGTTCTATGTTTGAAAGGAAAATATCATGATCACATGTTCTAACCTAGGGTTTAGGTTAGAACCATTTAGGGTTCCTATTGACTAATGGCTAGGGTATGGTGCATAATTGAATTAGGGTTTTCGGGTTCCACATGGAATGATGGGGTTGTAATATCATTCAATATGGAATTAGGGTTTGCTATTTACTATATAGTTCTATGATTAATAACTTCAATTTAAAGTTGAAGTTATTAGTAACTTGGAAATAAAAATAATATTGAATTAGGCATTTTATTATTTTTAAACAATTAATAATTAGGGTAATTATTAATTAGGGTTTAATTCTCTCTAATAATGATTTACCAAATTAACAAATAAAGAAAATTAGTTTTAATGTTTTCTTTATTTATTTACTGGTTTTTATTTAATTTGGAAAGTTTTCCTAATTATTGAATTTTAATTGAATTTAGAATTAATAATTAAGGCTTAAATAACAAGTATTAAATAATTGAATTTCTATTAAAAATATAAATTTCATTTTATATTTTTATTGGATAGATTTTTCTTTTATAAGTATTTTGATATGTCATTTGTATTTTTCTGAGCTTTTATGAATTTTCTACAATTATTTGAAGTTGCAGGTATTATTGAATTTTGAAATAAAACGAAAAGGCTAAACGCACCCGGGCTAACCTACACGCAGAGACTGACCAGTGGGCCTGTGGTCCACGTGGACTGCCACGTGAGCGTGGACTGGTCAAAATTGAAACCATGTCCAGGAGCTCACGGTGGCCGGCGGGAGTCGGCGATCGCCGTCGATCCCGAACTCGCGCGGATGATCTACTAGGCTCATTCTGCTCAGCATGCTACTGTGAACGTTGGGGTGGCGGTGCCGCTAGGAAGTGGTCACCGGAACTTGCTCGCCGGCGAGATGCTGCGGCGGCGGACACGGGCACATGCTGCTAAGAGGCTACGGACGATGATTCGATGCAATACGAAGCTCAGGGGATGCGCAGGCTCACCGTGATGGTGTTGGACTTGACGGTGAGGTCGGAGGTGTTCTGATGGCGAAGCAATTGTCACGGTGGCCGGACCATCTGTGAGCCAAAGTGAGCTCGAATCGGATGCTTCCGAGCGCGGTGGCTCGATTCCTCCCACAGGAGTAACAAGTCGACGATGGCAAGATGGTAGCCACGGCGGGGCTTGGGGCTTCCCCAATCAGCGGCGAGAGGTGGCGGTCCGGGTGAGCTAGGGTTTCGGCATAGGGTGTGATTGAGTAGAGGAGGAAGAAAATCGGGGCTAGGGTTCGTCCAGGGGCTTTATACGACTCGGGGCGAGCCTCGTCACGTCGTCGGTCGCGGAGGTGCCGCCAGCGACGAAGAGAAGGAACGCACGGCGTCGTGCTGGCCTCCAGCACACGGAGAGGATGAGGACGAGCTCGTCCTCTGTTTTTTTTAAACGAAGGGGTACGGGATGGCCTGTTGGGCTGTGGCTTGACCGAGTTGTTGGGCTGCTTCTGCAGGCTACTGCTGGGCTTCTGCGGCCTGTTCAGGTAATCACCTCTCTTCTCTCTTTTTCTTTTCTCTTATTTTATTTTCTGGTTTCTATTTTATTGTTTGAATTCAAATTTGAATTCAGGTTTATACTTGCAGGTTCTAAAGTATTTGAACCTCCATAAGATTTGATAATAATGCTTATTGCATAATTGTTTTGCTCAACAATATCTATTATTTAATTAAATTGGGATTGTTGTGAGAGTTATGCCAAATTTAGAATAACATGAGTTTGGTAATTATTTCAATTCCCCTTTTTAATTTGGGAACCAGATCTATTTAGATGATTTGTAATTTCCAGCATGTGCAAGTTGAACACATTATTAGGGTTTGCTAGTACTTAGCAATACTGATGGTTCACCTATATTTTGATTAAGGCTAGGTCTTAAGATGGATGGTAATGAGGATGAATTGGACCATGATTTTATGTGAAGAATTATTTCTAAGATATTGTAAGGGTTATCCTATTTCAAGGTTGGAACTATTATCATATTTTAATAGCACCACGAATTACCTAGAGTAGATATTACTCTCATCATGGTTTGGTCTTGGTTATAATGATAAGTGGTTGAGAACCACACATGGTTTAACTAAAGGGTTTCAACTAGGTTTATCTTATGCTCCATAATTAAGTATAGTTTTTAACTAGAGTGCAATCCTAGGGTTCCAATTATGTTTACCTACTGGCAATTGGTTTGAATCTCAATTATGGCCTAAGTTTTAATTGTGATCACCGCAAGTGATGCACAAACTAAGGTTGAGATGTAGTTTAGGGTTTTACTTGTGATCATTGATACGTCTCAAACGTATCTATAATTTCTTATGTTCCATGCTACTTTTATTACAATACTTGAATGTTTTTATACATACTTTACAACATTATTATACATTTTCCGGCACTAACCTATTAACAAGATGCCGAAGTGCTGTTTTCCTGTTTTTGGTTTCAGAAATTCTAGTAAGGAAATATTCTCGAATTGGACGAAATCAACGCCCAGGGGCCTATTTTTACACGAAGCTTTCAGAAGACCGAAAGGGAGACGGGGGCCACGATGTGGCCACACACCGGGCGGCGCGGCCCTAGTGTGTGGGCCCCTCGTGACACCCCGACCTACCCTTCCGCCTACAAATAGCCTTCGTCGCGAAACCCCGTACCGAGAGCCACGATACGGAAACCTTCCAGAGACGCCGCCGTCGCGAATCCCATCTCGGGGATTCAGAGATCGCCTCCGCACCCGCCGGAGAGGGGAATCATCACCGAGGGGCTCTACATCATCATGCCCGCCTCCGGATTGATGCGTGAGTAGTTCATCCTTGGACTATGGGTCCATAGTAGCTAGATGGTTGTCTTCTCCGCTTGTGCTATCATTGTTTAGATCTTGTGAGCTGCCTAACATGATCAAGATCATCTATTTGTAATGCTACATGTTGTGTTTGGCGGGATCCGATGAATATAGAATATTATGTTAAGTTGATTATCAATCTATCATATATGTGTTGTTTATGTTCTTGCATGCTCTCCGTTGCTAGTAGAGGCTCTGGCCAAGTTGATACTTGTAACTCCAAGAGGGAGTATTTATGCTCGATAGTGGGTTCATGCCTCCATTGAATCTGGGACAGTGACAGAAAGTTCTAAGGTTGTGGATGTGCTGTTGCTACTAGGGATAAAACATCGATGCTTTGTCTAAGGATATTTGTGTTGATTACATTACGCACCATACTTAATGCAATTATTTGTTGTTTACAACTTAATACCGGAAGGGGTTCGGATGATAACCTGAAGGTGGATTATTTAGGCATAGATGCATGCTGGATAGCGGTCTATGTTCTTTGTCGTAATGCCCCGATTAAATCACATAGTAATCATCGTTGATATGTATTGAATCTTTATTTGTCAATTGCCCGCCTGTAATTTGTTCACCCAGCATGTTAGTTATCTTATTGGAGAGACACCTCTAGTGAACTGTGGACCCCGGTCCATTCTTTTACATCTGAATACATTCTACTGCAATCATTGTTTTTACTGTTCTTTGCAAACAAACACCATCTTCCACTCGATACATTTAATCCTTTGTTTTCAGCAAGCCGGTGAGATTGACAACCTCACTGTTACGTTGGGGAAAAGTACTTTGATTGTGTTGTGCAGGTTCCACATTGGCACCGGTTTCACTGGTGTTGCGCCGCACTACACTCCTCCACCAACAACCTTCACGTGCTTCTTGGCTCCTACTGGTTCGATAACCTTGGTTTCTTTCTGAGGGAAAACTTGTTGTGCGCATCATACCTTCCTCTTGGGGTTCCCAACGGACGTGTACATCTACGCGCATCAAGCACTTTTTTCGGCGCCGTTGCCGGGGAACTGAAGAAAAGTTACACCACAGAGAATTGCCTCCCACGGCAACACACTTTTTCTGGCGCTGTTGCCGGGGAGATCAAGACACGCCGCAAGGGGAGTCTCCACTTCCAATCTCTTTACTTTGTTTTTGTCTTGCTTTACTTTATTTTATTTACTGTCTTGTTTGCTACATATTAAAAACACAAAAAAATTAGCTACTTTACTTATTGTCTTATTTACTAGCTCTATATCGAAAACACAAAAAAATTAGTTACTTGCATTTAATTTATTTTGTTATCATGCCTAGTCTTGTACTTGTTTTTATTTTCACTAGTTAGGCTTAATGGAAAAAAAAAATAGAGATCTTTATAGTATTTATCTTGAGTTAGGACATGAGGTGTTTGAAGAGAAAATTAAAAAACCTACTATTGAGGAGAAAATTAATTATGATTACAATATGCCTCCTATATATGATTATTATGGTGATGATAATAATGATAGTTATTTTATTGAATTTGCTCCCACTACAATTAATAGTAATGATTATGCTTATGTGGAGAGTAATAATTTTATGCATGTGGCTCATGACAAGAATGCTTTATGTGATAGTTATATTGTTGAGTTTGTTCATGGTGCTACTGAAAGTTATTATGAGAGAGGAAAACATGGTTATATGCATCTTAATAATATTAAGTTTCCCCTCTTTATGTTGAGAATCTTGAAATTGCGCTTGTGTTGCTTTTCTATGCTTGCCACTTTGTTCTTCATGAATTTATTTGTGTACAAGATTCCTTTTCATAGGAAGTGGAGTAGGCTTAAATGTGTTTTGAATTTGCTTTTTGATACTCTCTTTTGCTTCAACTCTTATTTCTTGCGAAAGCATCATTTAAATTGCTGAGCCCATCTTAATGGCTACAAAGAAAGCACTTCTTGGAAGATAACCCATGTTTTATTTTATTTACTGTATTGTTGAGTCTTGGAAGTTGTTTACTACTGTAGCAACCTCTCCTTATCATGTTTTTGTGCCAAGTAAAGTTTCTATGTTAAAGTTGATACTATATTTGGGATTGCTGCGCAGAAACAGCATTGCTGTCTGTCACGAATTCTCGCAGAGCTCCCTGTAAAAAAATCGAAAAAATCTGCAAATTTACGAGCGTGATCCTCAGATATGTACGCAACTTTCATTAGTTTTGAGTTTTTCCATTTAAGCAAGTTAAGTGCCCCTGCCAGATTCATCTTTACGGACTGTTCTGTTTTTGACAGATTCTGCCTTTTATTTCGCATTGCCGCTTTTGCTATGTTGAATGAGTTTTTTTGTTCCATTAACTTTCAGAAGCTTTGTGCAATGTCCAGAAGTGTTAAGAATGATTGTGTCACCTCTGAATATGTGAATTTATGGTTATACACTAATCCTCTAATGAGTTTGCTTGAAGTTTGTGTGAAGGAAGTTTTCAAGGGTCAAGAGAAGAGGATGATATACTATGATCAAGAAGAGTGAAAGGTCTAAGCTTGGGGATGCCCCGGTGGTTCATCCCTGCATATTTTAAGAAGACTCAAGCATCTAAACTTGGGGATGCCCAAGGCATCCCCTTCTTCATCGACAACATTATCAGGTCACTTCTAGTGAAACTATATTTTTATTCCATCACATCCTATGTTCTTTACTTGGAGCGTCGGTTTGCTTTTATTTTCATTTTGTTTTGAATAAAGTTGGATTCCACCATTCTTATATTGGAGATGTTACGCTCCGCTTTTTCATATGGAACACTTGTGTTCTTAATTGTGCTTTAATGTTCATGGCGAAGGCTAAATTGCTTCGTTAAATTGCTATTTGGTTGGAATCGGAAAATGCTGCATATGGTTTGGTAACTTGGCAATTGTTTGAGCTCTCATAGATCATGTTTAAGCTCTTGCATCATGTAGTTTAATCTATTAATGAAGAACTACCGTAGAGCTTGTTTAATTTGGTTTGCATGATTGGTCTCTCTAAGTCTAGATATTTTCGGGTAAAGTGTTTGAACAACAAGGAAGACAGTGTAGAGCCTTATAATGCTTGCAATATGTTCTTGTGTGAGTTTTGCTGTACCTGTTCATACTTGTGTTTGCTTCAAACAACCTTGCTAGCCCAAACCTTGTACTGAGAGGAAATGCTTCTCGTGCATCCAAACACCTTGAGCCAAAACCCATGCCATTTGTGTCCACCATATCTACCTACTATGTGGTATTTTTCTGCCATTCCAAAGTAAATTACTTGAGTGCTACCTTTAAAATTTCATTCCTTTATCTTTGCAATATATAGCTCATGGGACAAATAGCTTAAAAACTATTGTGGTGATGAATATGTAGTTATGTGTCTTAATTCTTATAAGTTGCTTGTTGAGCGGTAACCATGTTTCTGGGGACGCCATCAACTTTACCTTTGTTGGATATCATGTGAGATGCTATGCATGTTCGTCTTGTCTGAAGTAAGTGCGATTTCATGATCAAATGGTTTGAGTATGCATATGTTAGAGAAGAACATTGGGCCGCTAACTAAAGCCATGTATCATGGTGGAAGTTTCAGTTTGGACATACAACCTCAATCTCTTATGAGAATATTAACTGTTGTTGAATGCTTAAGCATTAAAAGAGGAGTCCATTATCTGTTGTCTATGTTGTCCCGGTATGGATGTCTAAGTTGAGAATAATCAAAAGCGAGAAATCCAATGCGTGCTTTCTCCTTAGACACTTGTACAGGCGGCATAGAGGTACCCCTTTGTGACACTTGGTTGAAACATATGTTATGCGATGATAATCCGTGTCTTCCGAGCTAAGTAGGACAAGGTGCGAGCACTATTAGTACTCTATGCATGAGACATGCAACTTGTAGGAAATATTATGCATAGCACATATGAATTATTACTACCGTTGACAAAATTGTTTCTATGTTTTCAAAACAAAAGCTCTAGCACAAAAATAGTAATCCATGCTTCCTCTGCGAAGGGCCATTCTTTTACTTTATTGTTGAGTCAGTTTACCCACTTCTTTCTATCTTAGAAGCAAACACTTGTGTTAACTGTGTGCATTGATTCTTACATGTTTACTTATTGCACCTGTTATATTACTCTATGTTGACAAATATCCATGAGATATACATGTTACAAGTTGAAAGCAATTGCTGAAACTTAATCATCCTTTGTGTTGCTTCAATTCATTCTACTTAGAATTTATTGCTTATGAGTTAGCTCTTATGCAAGTCTTATTGATAGTTGTTTGAAAGTACTATTCATGAAAAGTTTTGCTATATGATTCATTTGTTTAGTCATTATCTTTGTTAGCAATCTTTTGTTCAAGATCACTTCATTCATCTCATATGCTTTACAATAATGTTGATCAAGATTATGTTGGTAGCATGTGATACGTCTCCAACGTATCGATAATTTCTTATGTTCCATGCTACTTTATTGATGATACCTACATGTTTTATGCACACTTTATGTCATATTTGTGCATTTTCTGGAACTAACCTATTAACGAGATGCCGAAGTGCCAGTTGTTTTCTGCTGTTTTTGGTTTCAGAAATCCTAGTAACGAAATATTCTCGGAATTGGACGAAATCAACGCCTGGTTCCTATTTTGCCCGGAAGCATCCAGAACACCCGAGAGCCGCCAGAGGGGGCCCCTGTGGGCCCCAGATGATAGGGTGGCGGCCAGGGCTGGGCCCGCGCCACCCTATGGTGTGGTCGCCCTTCGACCTTCTGCCGCCTCTTCGCCTATATAAAGGTCCCTGACCTAAAAACCCTTACGGAGGAAGCCACGATACGCGAAAAGTTCCAGAGCCGCCGTCATCGCGAAGCCAAGATCTGGGGGACAGGAGTCTCTGTTCCGGCACCCGCCGGAGCGGGGAAGTGCCCCGGAAGGCTTCTCCATCAACACCGCTGCCATCTCCACCGCCATCTTCATCACCGCTGCTGCTCCCATGAGGAGGGAGTAGTTCTCCATCGAGGCTCGGGGCTGTACCGGTAGCTATGTGGTTAATCTCTCTCCTATGTACTTCAATACAATGATCTCATGAGCTGCTTTACATGATTGAGATTCATATGAGTTTTGTATCACTACTATCTATGTGCTACTCTAGCAAAGTTATTAAAGTAGTTCTATTCCTCCTCCACGTGTGTAAAGGTGACAGTGCGTGCACCGTGTTAGTACTTGGTTTATGCTATGATCATGATCTCTTGTAGATTGCGAAGTTAACTATTGCTATGATAATATTGATGTGATCTATTCCTCCTACATATGCATGAAGGTGACAGTGTGCATGCTATGCTAGTACTTGGTTTAGTCTTTTGATCTATCTTGCACTTAAGGTTACTTAAACATGAGCATTATTGTGGAGCTTGTTAACTCCGGCATTGAGGGTTCGTGTAATCCTACGCAATGTGTTCATCATCCAACAAAAGTGTAGAGTATGCATTTATCTATTCTGTTATGTGATCAATGTTGAGAGTGTCCACTAGTGAAAGTCTATTCCCTAGGCCTTGTTCCTAAATACTGCTGAGTTACTACTGCTTGTTTACTGTTTTACTGTGTTACTACTGCTGCAATACTACCACCATCAACTACACGCCAGCAAGCTATTTTCTGGCACCGTTGCTACTGCTCATATATATTTATACCACCTGTATTTCACTATCTCTTCGCCGAACTAGTGCACCTATTAGGTGTGTTGGGGACACAAGAGACTTCTTGCTTTGTGGTTGCAGGGTTGCATGAGAGGGATATCTTTGACCTCTTCCTCCCCGAGTTCGATAAACCTTGGGTGATCCACTTAAGGGAAAACTTGCTGCTGTTCTACAAACCTCTGCACTTGGAGGCCCAACACTGTCTACAGGAAAGGAGGGGGAACGTAGACATCAAGCACTTTTCTGGCGCCGTTGCCGGGGAGGAAAGGTAAAAGGTACTCACACTCCGGACCTCGGCTACTAAGCTATTTTCCGGCGCCGTTGTAAGTACTCAAAGCTATTTCCTTTAGACTCTGCAATTGCGACATTTGGTTTCTTGTTTACACTAGTTAGGCATAATGGAAAACAACAAAAATATGAGAGATCTTTATGAACTTTATCTTGAATTAGGACATGATGTGTTTGAAGAAAGAATTAAAAAACCCATGGAACTTTATATGCATGATAATGGGAATGTTATTAGTATGAATGCTTTGAACACCATTGTTGCTAATGCTATGGAAAATTCTAAGCTTGGGGAAGCTGGCTTTGATGAGCATGATATTTTTAGTCCCCCAAGCATTGAGGAGAAAATTTACTTTGATGATACTTTGCCTCCTATTTATGATGATTATAATGATAGTAGTCTTTTGTTACCACCTGTTATGGAGGATAAATTTGATTATTATTACAATATACCTCCTATATTTGATAGCTACTTTGTTGAATTTGCTCCCACTACAATTAATAAGAATGACTATGCTTATGTTGGGAGTAGTAATTATTTTATGCATGAGACTCATGATAAGAATGCTTTAAGTGATAGTTATATTGTTGAGTTTGCTCATGTTGCTACTGAAAGTTATTATGAGAGAGGAAAATATGGTTGTAGAAATTTTCATGTTACTAAAACACCTCTCTATGTGCTGAAATTTTTGAAGCTACACTTGTTTTATCTTCCTATGCTTGTTACTTTGCTCTTCATGAACTTGTTTATTTACAAGATTTCTATGCATAGGAAGCATGTTAGACTTAAATTTGTTTTGAATTTGCCTCTTGATGCTCTCTTTTGCTTCAACTACTATTTCTTGCGAATGCATCATTAAAACTGCTGAGCCCATCTTAATGGCTATAAAGAAAGAACTTCTTGGGAGATAACCCATGTGTTATTTTGCTACAGTACTTTGTTTTATATTTGTGTCTTGGAAGTTGTTTACTACTGTAGCAACCTCTCCTTATCTTAGTTTTGTGTTTTGTTGTGCCAAGTAAAGTTTCTATGTCAAAGTTGATGTTATATTTGGGATTGCTGCGCAGAAACAGCATTGCTGTCTGTCACGAATCTGGGCACAATTCTCTGTAGAAAATTCGAAAAAATCTGCCAATTTACGAGCGTGATCCTCAGATATGTACGCAACTTTCATTAGTTTTGAGTTTTTCCATTTGAGCAAGTCTGGTGCCATTTATAAATTCGTCTTTACGGACTGTTCTGTTTTTGACAGATTCTGCCTTTTATTTCGCATTGCCTCTTTTGCTATGTTGGATTTATTTCTTTGATCCATTAATGTCCAGTAGCATTATGCAATGTCCAGAAGTGAAAAGAATGATTGTGTCACCTCTGAATGTGTGAATTATTAATGATGCACTAACCCTCTAATGAGTTTGCTTGAAGTTTGGTGTGAAGGAAGTTTTCAAGGGTCAAGAGAGGAGAATGATATACTAAGATCAAGAGGAGTGAAAGCTCTAAGCTTGGGGATGCCCCCGTGGTTCATCCCTGCATATTTTAAGAAGACTCAAGCATCTAAGCTTGGGGATGCCCAAGGCATCCCCTTCTTCATCGACAACATCATCAGGTTCCTCCCCTGAAACTATATTTTTATTCAGTCACATCTGGTGTTCTTTACTTGGAGCGTCGGTTTGTTTTCGTTTTTGTTTTTGTTTGAATAAGATGGATCCTAGCATTCACTTTGTGGGAGAGAGACACGCTCCGCTGTTGCATATGGACACATGTGTCCTTAGGCTTTACTCATAATGTTCAAGGCGAAGTTTCTTCTTCGTTAATTTGTTATATGGTTGGAATTGGAAAATGCTACATGTAGTAATTCTAAAAATGTCTTGGATAATGTGATACTTGGCAATTGTTGTGCTCATGTTTAAGCTCTTGCATCATATGCTTTGCACCCATTAATGAAGAAATACATAGAGCTTGCTAAAATTTGATTTGCATATTTGGTTTCTCTAAGGTCTAGATAATATCTAGTATTGAGTTTTGAACAACAAGGAAGACAGTGTAGAGTCTTATAATGTTTACAATATGTCTTTTATGTGAGTCTTGCTGCACTTGTTCATCCTTGAGTTTGCTTCAAATAACCTTGCTAGCCTAAACCTTGTATCGAGAGGGAATACTTCTCATGCATCCAAAATCCTTGAGCCAACCACTATGCCATTTGTGTCCACCATACCTACCTACTACATGGTATTTACCCGCCATTCCAAAGTAAATTGCTTGAGTGCTACCTTTAAAATTCCATCATTCGCCTTTGCAATATATAGCTCATGGGACAAAATAGCCTTAAAAACTATCGTAGTATTGAATATGTACTTATGCACTTTATATTTTATTAAGTTGCTTGTTGTGCGATAACCATGTTTCTGGGGAACGCCATCAACTATTGTTGAATATCATGTGAGTTGCTATGCATGTCCGTCTTGTCTGAAGGTCTATCATTTTAGTGGTTGGAGCATGCAAAATTGTTAGAGAAGAACATTGGGCCGCTAACTAAAGCCATGAATCATGGTGGAAGTTTCAGTTTTGGACATATATCCTCAATCTCATATGAGAATAATAACTTTGCTACATGCTTATGCATTAAAGAGGAGTTCATTATCTGTTGTCCATGTTGTCCCGGTATGGATGTCTAAATTGAGAATAATCAAAAGCGAGAAATCCGAAATGCGAGCATTCTCCTTGGACCTTTGTACAGGCGGCATGGAGGTACCCCTTTGTGACACTTGGTTGAAACATGGCATGCAAAGATCCGGTAGTCCAAGTTAAGTAGGACAAGGTGCGGGCACTATTAGTATCCTATGCGTGAGGCTTGCAACTTGTAAGATATAATTTTCATAACTCATATGCTTTATTACTACCGTTGACAAAATTGTTTCATGTTTTCAAAATAAAAGCTCTAGCACAAATACAACAATCGATGCTTTCCTCATTGAAGGACCATTCTTTTACTTTTATTGTTGAGTCAGTTTACCTATCTCCTTCCACCTTAAGAAGCAAACACTTGTGTGAACTGTGCATTGATTCCTACATACTTGCATATTGCACTTGTTATATTACTTTATGTTGACAATATCCATGAGATATACATGTTATAAGTTGAAAGCAACCGCTGAAACTTAATCTTCCTTTGTGTTGCTTCAACACCTTTACTTTGATTTATTGCTTTATGAGTTAACTCTTATGCAAGACTTATTGATGCTTGTCTTGAAGTACTATTCATGAAAAGTCTTTGTCATATGATTCACTTGTTTACTCATGTCATTACCTTTGTTTTGATCGCTGCATTCATTACATATGTTTACAAATAGTATGATCAAGATTATGATGGCATGTCACTTAAGAAATTATCTTTGTTATCGTTTTACCTGCTCGGGACGAGCAGAACTAAGCTTGGGGATGCTGATACGTCTCCAACGTATCGATAATTTCTTATGTTCCATGCTACTTTATTGATGATACCTACATGTTTTATGCACACTTTATGTCATATTTGTGCATTTTCTGAACTAACCTATTAACGAGATGCCGAAGTGCCAGTTCCTGTTTTCTGCTGTTTTTGGTTTCAGAAATCCTAGTAACGAAATATTCTCGGAATTGGACGAAACGCCCAGGTTCCTATTTTGCCCGGAAGCATCCAACACCCGAGAGCCGCCAGAGGGCCCTGTGGCCCCAGATGATAGGGTGGCGCGCCGGGGGCCCGCGCCACCCTATGGTGTGGTCGCCCCTTCGACCTTCCGACGCCGCCTCTTCGCCTATATAAAGGTCCCCGACCTAAAACCCTTACGGAGGAAGCCACGATACGCGAAAAGTTCCGAGCCGCCGTCATCGCGAAGCCAAGATCCGGGGGACAGGAGTCTCTGTTCCGGCACCCGCCGGACGGGGAAGTGCCCCCGAAGGCTTCTCCATCAACACCGCTGCCATCTCCACCGCCATCTTCATCACGCTGCTCCCATGAGGAGGGAGTAGTTCTCCATCGAGGCTCGGGGCTGTACCGGTAGCTATGTGGTTAATCTCTCTCCTATGTACTTCAATACAATGATCTCATGAGCTGCTTTACATGATTGAGATTCATATGAGTTTTGTATCACTACTATCTATGTGCTACTCTAGCAAAGTTATTAAAGTAGTTCTATTCCTCCTCCACGTGTGTAAAGGTGACAGTGCGTGCACCGTGTTAGTACTTGGTTTATGCTATGATCATGATCTCTTGTAGATTGCGAAGTTAACTATTGCTATGATAATATTGATGTGATCTATTCCTCCTACATATGCATGAAGGTGACAGTGTGCATGCTATGCTAGTACTTGGTTTAGTCTTTTGATCTATCTTGCACTTAAGGTTACTTAAACATGAGCATTATTGTGGAGCTTGTTAACTCCGGCATTGAGGGTTCGTGTAATCCTACGCAATGTGTTCATCATCCAACAAAAGTGTAGAGTATGCATTTATCTATTCTGTTATGTGATCAATGTTGAGAGTGTCCACTAGTGAAAGTCTATTCCCTAGGCCTTGTTCCTAAATACCGCTGAGTTACTACTGCTTGTTTACTGTTTTACTGTGTTACTACTGCTGCAATACTACCACCATCAACTACACGCCAGCAAGCTATTTTCTGGCACCGTTGCTACTGCTCATATATATTTATACCACCTGTATTTCACTATCTCTTCGCCGAACTAGTGCACCTATTAGGTGTGTTGGGGACACAAGAGACTTCTTGCTTTGTGGTTGCAGGGTTGCATGAGAGGGATATCTTTGACCTCTTCCTCCCCGAGTTCGATAAACCTTGGGTGATCCACTTAAGGGAAAACTTCTGCTGTTCTACAAACCTCTGCACTTGGAGGCCCAACACTGCTACAGGAAAGGAGGGGGAACGTAGACATCGCATGTCACTTCAGAAATTATTTGTGTTATCGTTTACCTACTCGAGGACGAGTAGGAACTAAGCTTGGGGATGCTTGATACGTCTCAAACGTATCTATAATTTCTTATGTTCCATGCTACTTTTATTACAATACTTGAATGTTTTTATACATACTTTACAACATTATTATACATTTTCCGCACTAACCTATTAACAAGATGCCGGTGCCGTTGCTGTTTTCTGCTGTTTTTGGTTTCGAAATCCTAGTAAGGAAATATTCTCGGAATTGGACGAAATCAACGCCCGGGGCCTATTTTTACACGAAGCTTAAGACCGAAAGGGAGACGAAGTGGGGCCACGATGTGGCCACACACCGGCGGCG
The DNA here is from genome assembly GCA_030979885.1 of Lolium multiflorum. Taxonomy (NCBI): domain Eukaryota; kingdom Viridiplantae; phylum Streptophyta; class Magnoliopsida; order Poales; family Poaceae; genus Lolium; species Lolium multiflorum. The sequence goes on along the minus strand of CM061752.1, from coordinate 82,163,685 downwards.
CGCCCTAGTGTGTGGGCCCTCGTGACACCCCCGACCTACCCTTCCGCCTACAAATAGCCTTCGTCGTGAAACCCCCGTACCGAGAGCCACGATACGGAAAACCTTCCGAGACGCGCCGTCGCGAATCCCATCTCGGGATTCAGGAGATCGCCGGCACCCTGCCGGAGAGGGGAATCATCACCGGAGGGGCTCTACATCATCATGCCCGCCTCCGGATTGATGCGTGAGTAGTTCATCCTTGGACTATGGGTCCATAGCAGTAGCTAGATGGTTGTCTTCTCCGCTTGTGCTATCATTGTTTAGATCTTGTGAGCTGCCTAACATGATCAAGATCATCTATTTGTAATGCTACATGTTGTGTTCGAGATCCGATGAATATAGAATATTATGTTAAGTTGATTATCAATCTATCATATATGTGTTGTTTATGTTCTTGCATGCTCTCCGTTGCTAGTAGAGGCTCTGGCCAAGTTGATACTTGTAACTCCAAGAGGGAGTATTTATGCTCGATAGTGGGTTCATGCCTCCATTGAATCTGGGACAGTGACAGAAAGTTCTAAGGTTGTGGATGTGCTGTTGCTACTAGGGATAAAACATCGATGCTTTGTCTAAGGATATTTGTGTTGATTACATTACGCACCATACTTAATGCAATTATTTGTTGTTTACAACTTAATACCGAAGGGGTTCGGATGATAACCTGAAGGTGGATTATTTAGGCATAGATGCATGCTGGATAGCGGTCTATGTACTTTGTCGTAATGCCCTGATTAAATCACATAGTAATCATCGTTGATATGTATTGAATCTTTATTTGTCAATTGCCCGCCTGTAATTTGTTCACCCAACATGTTAGTTATCTTATTGGAGAGACACCTCTAGTGAACTGTGGACCCCGGTCCATTCTTTTACATCTGAATACATTCTACCGCAATCATTGTTTTTACTGTTCTTTGCAAACAAACACCATCTTCCACTCGATACGTTTAATCCTTTGTTTTCAGCAAGCCGGTGAGATTGACAACCTCACTGTTACGTTGGGGCAAAGTACTTTGATTGTGTTGTGTAGGTTCCATGTTGGCGCCGGTTTCCGGTGTTGCGCCGCACTACACTCCTCCACCAACAACCTTCACGTGCTTCTTGGCTCCTACTGGTTCTATAACCTTGGTTTCTTTCTGAGGGAAAACTTGTCGCTGTGCGCATCATACCTTCCTCTTGGGGTTCCCAACGGACGTGTACATCTACGCGCATCAATCATCAAATAATTCACAGGTTAGTTTGAGATATGGGTATAGGTTCTATATGTGATCTAACACCATATTACCATGGCTAGGGTTTAGTCTCCCTTCACTATTGATAGGATATGTATCTATAAATATTGTTAAGGTTCTCACAAAGCTTGGATAGGCAAGGTCATGATATCCTTCATGTGTTTCACTACTTAAGTTGTGGAGAATAATCTAGGGTTGCTCACTTAGTAGTCTCCCTATGATTTCATGTGATTGATGATATCTGCTTTTTATACTAGGTTTAAATTATGGCTTATTCTCCTATTTCTCCAAAACATGATCATGGTATTATCATGATCCCCTTATTCTTATTAGCTTCTTACTAAAAGTTCTTAGGGTTGATGATCATTACCCTATGGTGATGATCATGCATGGTATGGCTTCACAAAGTATCACTAGATGTATTTGGCTAGGGTTATACCAATTTACCTCTCTCACTCCACAAGGACTTGGATTATAATCTAAGGTTCTACTCAAGGAATGATGATGTGATTATCTGAATATGTGGTTTGCCTAAGAATTCTACCTTGCTATCTTCTGAAGCTTGTTCTTCAGGAATTCTGATAAACCTGCTTCTTGTGGTATGCCTCCACCTCCTAGCTGCTTCATCTTGATCCTATCTAAATTATGGAGTGGCCCAACTCTTTGGTTTGCTTGTATCATGGTACAAGATGATAGGATGGATGAGGTAGAGGGTTCCTTTTATAGGCTTGGGAATGCTCTAGTATCATGACACATAGGTGTGTGACTCTTGTTTTGATTTGATGAGTAAGGTGCTTGGTTGTCATGCTCTTATCCATAGCAATCCTTTAAGCATGAGGTGGCATAGCTTAGGATTCAAGCTATGTAGATATTTTCATCCTATGTGGCATGGTATTATCCTCTCATGTGATTTGTTTTTGGATAGCCAAGTGGCTTTTGTTACTAAATATCTTGTGAATGATTTTATGCTTGTGGGTGAGTCACTATATCATATGTGATTGTATTTATATTGTAATTGGGATCAAAATGTCAAAGGCATGGATTATACCTCAATTTTGAATGGTGATGTTTGATTTCACCAAGGCATGATCATATGAGTTTCAAAATACTCATAGTTTATTTTATTCAAATAGTTTGAACTATAATTCGTAATGTAAACGAATTTAGTTTTGTGATATTCCACATATTTAATAAGTTATGATTAAAATAACAATGTGTGGCTTTTATGCACTTAGGTCCTTGTGTTTTACCATATTTTGTAATTAGTTTTAAAGTGAATTAAATTATACCCCAAGGTAGTTGCTCAACTTGTAAGTATTAATAATTTAGAGTTTGTTTCTTATCTCTTTGATGGGTATAAACCTCTCCCATCTCTAGGGTTTAATGATAAGCTTTGGTTGGTGTTAAATTCAAAAGTTTAGTTCAAGAAATACCATGAGGTTCATGGTAGTAATATTTATTTGTTAAAGACATGGAAAAGATAAGTCAAGGATGGTTTCTTAATTTGTAGTTGAATAGATGTTCATATGTTATGGCAAGGATTACCATATTATGATCTTTTATAAGATCAAGCAATTGATCCTTGAGTAAAGTGTTGTTGTGTTGATTATTAGTTCCATTTGATCTAACCCCTTAGATCAAATCATCTCTACCCAAAACAAAGTTTTAACAAAGTCACATTGAGGTTTATAGCGCTTGACTTGATGAGCTACTTCAATTCCACCAAGGTCAAGTGAAACTTCAGTTACTGTGACTGTTTTACTTTAAAGCGCGAAAATTCCCAGATTTTCTATGCATGAATGCAATGCACACATCTGTTTCCTCTATTTTTGTAACCCCAATACCTGCGATATTACATCTCCTCTGGTGCCTCTCTGGCTCTCTAGAAGCTTCGTGGAAAAATAAGATTCTGGGCGTTGATTTCATCCAATTCCGAGAATATTTCCTTTGTAGGATTTCTGAAACCAAAAACAGCAGAAAACAGGAACTGGCGCTTCGACATCTTGTTAATAGGTTAGTTCCGAAAATGCATCAAAACATCATAAAGTGTGAACAAAACATGTAGGTATTGTCATAAAACTAGCATGGAACATAAGAAATTATAGATACGTTTGAGACGTATCAAGCATCCCCAAGCTTAGTTCCTACTCGCCCTCGAGTAGGTAAACGATAACAACAATAATTTCTGAAGTGACATGCTACCAACATAATCTTGATCAACATTATTGTAAAGCATATGAAGTGAATGGAGTGATTCAAAGCAATAGATTGCTAACAAAAGATAATGACTAAACAACTGAATCATATAGCAAAACTTTTCATGAATAGTACTTTCAAGACAAGTATCAAAAAGACTTGCATAAGAGCTAACTCATAAAGCAATAGATTCAAAGTAGAAGGTTTTGAAGCAACACAAAGGATGATTAAGTTTCAGCAATTGCTTTCAACTTGTAACATATATATCTCATGGATAATTGTCAACATAAAGTAATATAACAAGTGCAATAAGTAAACATGTAAGAATCAATGCACACAGTTGACACAAGTGTTTGCTTCTAAGATAGAAAGAAGTAGGTAAACTGACTCAACATAAAGTAAAAGAAAGGCCCTTCACAGAGGGAAGCATGGATTACTATTTTTGTGCTAGAGCTTTTATTTTGAAAACATAGAAGCAATTTTGTCAACGGTAGTAATAATTCATATGTGTTATGCATAATACTTCCTACAAGTTGCAAGCCTCATGCATAGAATACCAATAGTGCCCGCACCTTGTCCTAATTAGCTTGGATTTACATGGATTATCATTGCATAACATATGTTTCAACCAAGTGTCACAAAGGGGTACCTCTATGCCGCCTGTACAAAGGTCCAAGGAGATAGATCGCATTTGATTTCTCGTTTTTGATAGATCTCAACTTAGGACATCCATACCGGGACAACATAGAAAACAGATAATGGACTCCTCTTTAATGCATAAGCATTCAACAACAGATAATATTCTCATAAGAGATTGAGGATGAATGTCCAAACTGAAAACTTCCACCATGATACATGGCTTTGGTTAGCGGCCCAATGTTCTTCTCTAACATATGCATACTCAAACCATTTGATCATGATAAATCACCCTTACTTCAGACAAGACGAACATGCATAGCAACTCACATGATATTCAACAAAGGTGTAAAAGTTGATGGCGTCCCCAGAAACATGGTTACCGCTCAACAAGCAACTTATAAGAACTAAAACACATAGCTACATATTCATCACCACAATAGTTTTTAAGCTATTTTCCCATGAGCTATGTATTGTAAAGACAAAGGAATGAAATTTTAAAGGTAGCACTCAAGTAATTTACTTTGGAATGGTAGAAAAATACCACATAGTAGGTAGATATGGTGGACACAAATGGCATGGGTTTTGGCTCAAGGTGTTTGGATGCACGAGAAGCATTTCCTCTCAGTACAAGGCTTTGGCTAGCAAGGTTGTTTGAAGCAAACACAAGTATGAACAGGTACAGCAAAACTTACACAAGAACATATTGCAAGCATTATAAGACTCTACACTGTCTTCCTTGTTGTTCAAACACTTTTACCAGAAAATATCTAGACTTTAGAGAGACCAATCATGCAAACCAAATTTCAACAAGCTCTATGGTAGTTCTTCATTAATAGGTGCAAAGTACATGATGCAAGAGCTTAAACATGATCTATGAGAGCTCAAAACAATTGCCAAGTATCAAATTATTCAAAACCATATGAAGCATTTTCTGATTCCAACCAAATAGCAATCAACGAAGCAATTTTCAGCCTTCGCCATGAACATTAAAGCATAACTAAGAACACAAGTGTTCAAATGAAAAAGCGGAGCGTGATATCTCCAATACAAGGATTGTGGGATCCAACTTTATTCAAACCAAAACAAAAATAAAAGCAAAAGACTCTCCAAGTAAAGAACATAAGATGTGATGGAATAAAAATATAGTTTCACTAGAAGTGACCTGATAAGTTGTCGATGAAGAAGGGGATGCCTTGGGCATCCCCAAGCTTAGATGCTTGAGTCTTCTTGAAATATGCAGGGATGAACCACGGGGCATCCCCAAGCTTAGAATTTTCACTCTTATTGATCATATTATATCATCCTCTTCTCTTGACCCTTGAAAACTTCCTCCACACCAAACTTAAAGCAAAGTCATTAGAGGGTTAGTGCATAATAAAAAATTCACATGTTCAGAGGTGACATAATCATTCTTAACACTTCTGGACATTGCACAAAGCTACTGAGAGTTAATGGAACAAAGAAATCCATTCAACATAGCAAAAGAGGCAATGCGAAATCAAAAGGCAGAATCGGTCAAAACAGAACAGTCCGTAAAGGCGAATTTTTCTGAGGCACTTAACTTGCTCAGATGGAAAAACTCAAAACTAATGAAAGTTGCGTACATATCTGAGGATCACGCAAGTAAATTGGCAGATTTTTTTGATTCTTCTACACAGAAATCTACGCAAATTCGTGACAGACAGCAAATCTGTTTCTGCGCAGTAATCCAAATCTTGTATCAACTTTACTATAGAGACTTTACTTGGCACAATAACATGATAAGGAGAGGTTGCTACAGTAGTAACAACTTCCAAGACTCAACAAAACAGTAGCAAAATAAAAACATAGGTTATCTCCCAAGAAGTGCTTTCTTTATAGCCATTAAGATGGGCTCACTAATTTTAATGATGCTCTCATGAAAATAGAAAATGAAGCAAAAGGAGCATGAAGAAGCAAATTCAAAACACATTTAAGCCTAACCCACTTCCTATGAAAAAGAATCTTGTACACAAATAAATTCATGAAGAACAAAGTGACAAGCATAGGAAGATAAAACACGAGTAACTTCAAAATTCTCAACATAAAGAGGGGAAACTTAATATTATTAAGATGCATATAACCATGTTTCCCTCTCTCATAATAACTTTCAGTAGCATCATGAACAAACTCAACAATATAACTATCACATGAAACATTCTTATCATGAGCCACATGCATAAAATTATTACTCTCCACATAAGCATAATCATTACTATTAATTGTAGTGGGAGCAAATTCAATAAAATAGCTATCATTATTATTCTCATCACCATAATCATCATATATAGGAGGCATATTGTAATCATAATTAATTTTCTCCTCAATAGTAGGTGGACTGAAAATATCATATTCATCATTGTAATCATCATAAATGGGAGGCAAAGTATCATCAAAGTAAATTTTCTCCTCCATGCTTGGGGGACTAAAAATATCATGCTCCTCAAAACCAGCTTCCCCAAGCTTAAATTCTTCCATAGCATTAGCAATAATAGTGTTCAAAGAGTTCATGCTAATAACATTGCTACAACTATTTTGCAAACAAAGTTCCATGGGGTTTTTAATTTTCTCTTCAAACACCTCATGTCCTAACTCAAGATAAATACTATAAAGATCTCTATTTTTTGTTGTTGTTTTCCATTAAGCCTAACTAGTGAAAAATAAAAAAAGAAACAAAAAGATATAATTGCAGAATCTAAAGGAGATACCTTCGAGCACTCACACACCGGCAACAGTGCTAGGAAATAGCTTAGTAGTCGGAGGATGTGAATACCTTTTACCTTACCTCCCCGGCAACGGCGCCAGAAAATAGCTTGATGTCTACGTGTGCTTCTATTCTTGTAGACAGTGTTGGGCCTCCAAGAGCAGAGGTTTGTAGAATAGCAGCAAGTTTCCCTTAAGTGAATCACCCAAGGTTTATCGAACTCAGGGAGGTAGAGGTCAAAGATAGTCCTCTCAAGCAACCCTGCAATTAAGATACTGTTGGAGATATGCCCAAGAGGCAATAATAAAGTGGTTATTATAATATCTTTGTGTTTATGATAAATGTTTATATACCATGCTATAATTGTATTAACCGAAACATTGATACATGTGTGTTATGTAAACAACAAGGAGTCCCTAGTAAGCCTCTTGTATAACTAGCTTGTTGATTAATAGATGATCATGGTTTCGTGATCATGAACATTGGATGTTATTAATAACAAGGTTATGTCATTAGTTGAATGATATAATGGACACACACCCAAATGAGCGTAGCATAAGATCAAGTCATTAAGTTCATTTGCTATAAGCTTTCAATACATAGTTGTCTTAATCCTTCGACCATGAGATCATGTAAATCACTTACACGAAAGGGTACTTTGATTACATCAAACGTCATTGCGTAAATGGGTGACAATAAAGGTGGGATTAAGTATTTGGAAAGTGTGAGTTGAGGCATATGGATCAACAGTGGGATTTGTCCATCCTGATGACGGATAGATATACTCTGGGCCCTCTCGGTGGAATGTCATCTGATTAGCTTGCAAGCATATGAATAGTTCATAAGAGATCACATACCACGGTACGAGTAAAGAGTACTTGTCGGTAACGAGGTTGAACAAGGTATGGAGATACCGATGATCAAACCTCGGACAAGTAAAATATCGCGAGACAAAGGGAATTGGCATCGTATGTAAATGGTTCAATCGATCACTAAGTCATCGTTGAATATGTGGGAGCCATTATGGATCTCCAGATCCCGCTATTGGTTATTGCTCGGAGAGGAGTCTCGACCATGTCTGCATAGTTCGCGAACCGTAGGGTGACGCGCTTAAGGTTCGATGTCGCATAAGTAGATTCGGAATATGAGATGGAGTCCGAAGTTTTTGTTCGGAGTCTCGGATGGGATCCAGGACATCACGAGGAGGTCCGGAATGGTCCGGAGAATAAGATTCATATAAGGGAAGTCATTTTTCGGGGTTCGGGAAAAAGTCCGGTGTTTTGACCGGAGCTTCTAGAAGGTTCTAGAGGGCCACCAGTGGGCCCACCACCCCGGGAGAGGCCACGTAGGCGCCACATGGCATGGTGGGGCCTCCCCACTATGACATGTGGGCCCAGGCCGGCCTACCCCTTGGAGATAAGATCTATCTCTTAAATTTAAATGGTTTAAATCTAGAGATAAGATCTATCTCTAAAATAAAGTGTTTAAACGAAGAGATAAGGGGAAGGCTTGAGGGGGAAGAAAAGTCTCCCCCCTTGGCCGGCCAAAAGGGATATGTGGGGCCCAGGGGGAACCCTAGGCCGACCCCTCCCCCTATATAAAGAGGGGAGGGGGTGGCCGGCCATTCACCCCATCCACAACCCTAGCCGCCCCCTCTCTCTTCCACCTCCATACGCTGTGCAGGCTTAGGCGAAGCCCTGCAGCAATTCTTCTCCACCACCACCACCACGCCGTCGTGCTGCTGGGATTCCGTGGAGATCTACTACACCTCCGCTGCCCGCTGGAACGGGAGAGGAAGGAGCTTCATCGACACCGTACGCGCGACCGAGTACGGAAGTGCTGCCGGATTGCAGCACCGGGGACGATCGTCTACACCAACAACGAGATTAATCTCGTAGGCTTTGGAATCTTCGAGGGTTAGTCTCATCTCCACCTCGTTGCTTAGATCTAGTAGATTGGATCTTGGGTGTTCCATAGATTAGATCTGTTGGTTTTATTCGCTTTGCGGTAGGAAAATTTTTGTTTTCTATGCAACGAACCCCATCAGTGGTATCAGAGCCACGTCTATGCATAGATCTGTTGCACGAGTAGAACACAATGGTTTGTGGGCGGTGATGCTTTTGTTGCTTTAGTTTGTGTACTTTGCTTCTTGCGGGATGGTGGGATGAAGCGGCCCGGGCTAACTTTACATGACCGCGTCTCATGAGACTTGCTCCACGCTTGACATGCAACTTGTATTGCATAAGTGGCTTTGCGGGTGTCTGTCTCTCCCACCATAGTGAAGATTGTAATTTGCACTTCTATTGTCAACACTAGTATCACCGTTGTGGTTCATGTTCGTAGGTAGATTGGATCTTACTCGAAAACCCTAAACCACGTAAAAGATGCAAACCAAATTAGAGGCGTCTAACTTGTTTTTGCAGGGTTTGGTGATGTGATATGGCCATAATGTGATGATGATTATATTCGATGTATGAGATGTTCATTGATGTATTATGGCAACCGGCAGGAGCCTAATGGTTGTCTTTAATTTTTGTTAAAGACCTGCGTGTCTATTCATCATGTAATAGCTTTATTTCAAGTAGTTGTTATAGTAGCTATAAGTGATGGACAACCATGAAGCGGCGCCACTGACCTTGACGCCATGCTGGTGATGATGGAGATCATGTCCGTGCTTTGGAGATGGAGATCAAAAGCACAAGAAGAAAGGCCATATCATATCACACATTATGAATTGCATGTGATGTTAATCCTTTTATGCATCTTATTTTGCTTAGATCGCGACGGTAGCATTATAAGATGATCCCTCTCACTAAATATCAAGATAATAAAGTGTTCATCCTTAGTATGCACCGTTGCTAAGACTTGTCGTTTCGAAGCATCTCGTGATGATCGGGTGTGATAGACTCTACATGTGCATACAACGGGTGCAAGCCAGATTTGCACACGCGGATACTAAGGTTGCCTTGACGAGCCTAGCATGTACAGACATGGTCTCGGAACACGGGATACCGAAAGGTAGAGCATGAGTCATATGAATGATATGATGAACACTTTGAGTGTTCGCCTTTGAAACTACATCTTTTCTCGTGAAGATCGGACTTGGTGTAGTGGATTTGGTTCGTGTAATCACTAAGACAATGCGAGGGATGTTGTTTTGAGTGGGAGTTCACCTAGTTAATTTAAGAATTAAAACTGAACTCATTTTATCATGAACTTAGTCTAAACTCTTTGCAAATATGTTGTAGATCATGGCGCCCCCTCCATCAATTTTAACCAGTTCCTAGAGAAAGAAAAGCTTAAGGGCAATGGTAGCAACTTCACTGACTGGTCCCGTCATGTGAGGATTTTCCTCACTGGCGTGAGCATGCAATATGTGCTCGAAGCACCGCTAGGTCCCCCACCACCTCCTGCAGTGTCCGAGGACATAAAGAATGTTTATGAGACTCGGGTAACTCGGTACTCCGAAATTCAGTGTGCCATCTTGTGCAGTTTAGAGGCAGAGCTCCAAAAGCGTTTTGAGCACCACGACCCATGTGAGATGATGCGTGAGCTCAAACTTATCTTTGAGACTCATGCAGCCGTGGAGAGCTATGAGGCCTCGAAACAGTTCTTTAACTGCATGATGGAAGAGGGCAGCTCCGTTAGTGAGCACATGTTCGCCATGTCCGGACATGCGAAGAAGCTCAGTGACTTGGGGATTGTGATCCCTAACAAGCTGGGTATTCATCGTGTCCTCCAATCACTGCCACCAAGTTACAAGAACTTCGTGATGAACTACAACATGCAGAACATGAACAAAGAGTTACCTGAACTCTTCTCCATGCTGAAGTCTGCTGAAGTAGAAATTAAGAAGGAGAACCAAGTGTTGATGGTCAACAAGACCACCAGTTTCAAGAAGCAGGGCAAGCCTAACAAGGGCAACTTCAAGAAGGGCGGCAAGAAAGTTGCAGCGCCTCCTGAGAAGCCTAAGGCTGGTCCCAAGCCTGAGACTGTGTGCTACTACTGCCAGGGGAAGGGGCACTGGAAGCGGAACTGCACCAAATACTTGGCCGATCTGAAGAGCGGCCATGCCAAGAAGAAAGGTATATTTGATATACATGTTATAGATGTCTATCTTACTGGTTCTCGTAGTAGTGCCTGGGTATTTGATACTGGTTCGGTTGCTCACATTTGTAACTCGAAACAGGAACTGCGGAATAAACGAAGCCTGGCAAGGGACGAGGTGACGATGCGCGTTGGAAATGGATCCAAGGTCGATGTGATCGCCGTCGGCACGCTCCCCTACATCTACCTTCGGGATTAGTTTTAAACCTTAATAATTGTTATTTGGTACCTGCGTTGAGCATGAACATTATATCTGGATCTTGTTTGATGCAAGACGGTTATTCGTTTAAGTCTGAGAATAATGGTTGTTCGATTTATATGAGTAATGTCTTTTATGGCCATGCACCTGAGATGAATGGTTTATTCTTGTTAAATCTCGATAGTAGTGATACACATGTTCATAACATTGATGCTAAGCGAATTAAATTGAATGATAATTCTACTTATATGTGGCACTGTCGTCTTGGTCATATTGGAGTGAAGCGCATGAAGAAACTCCATTCCGATGGACTTCTTGAATCACTTGACTTTGAGTCACTTGACAGATGCGAAGCATGTCTAATGGGAAAAATGACTAAGACTCCATTTTCTGGCACAATGGAGCGAGCTACAGACTTATTGGAAATCATACATACCGATGTGTGCGGACCAATGAGTGTAGCATCGCGCGGTGGTTATCGTTATGTTCTAACCTTCACGGATGATCTGAGTAGATATGGGTATATTTACTTTATGAAACACAAGTCCGAGACTTTTGAGAAGTTCAAGGAATTCCAAAGTGAAGTAGAAAATCAACGTAACAAGAAGATTAAGTTTCTGCGTTCTGATCGCGGAGGCGAATATCTGAGTTATGAGTTTGGCATGCATTTAAAGAAATGCGGAATACTTTCACAGTTGACACCGCCGGGAACACCACAGCGCAATGGTGTGTCCGAACGTCGTAATCGAACTCTCTTAGATATGGTTCGTTCTATGATGTCTCTTACCGATTTGCCATTATCGTTTTGGGGTTATGCTTTAGAGACAGCCGCATTCACTTTAAATAGGGCACCATCTAAATCCGTTGAAACGACACCGTATGAATTATGGTTTGGGAAGAAACCTAAGCTGTCGTTCCTTAAAGTTTGGGGTTGCGATGCTTATGTAAAGAAGTTACAACCTGACAAGCTAGAACCCAAAGCGGAGAAATGCGTCTTCATAGGATACCCTAAAGAAACAATTGGGTATACTTTCTATCACAGATCCGAAGGCAAAATCTTTGTTGCCAAGAACGGATCCTTTCTTGAGAAGGAGTTTCTCACTAAAGAAGTGACTGGAAGAAAAGTAGAACTCGACGAGGTTGATGAACCTTCTCTCATAGATCAGAGTAGCGCAGTGCCGGAAGAAATTCCTGTGCAGCCTGCACCGATAGGAGAGGAAGCAAATGATGATGATCATGAAACTTCGAACGAGGAAGCTACTGAACCTCGCAGATCGACGAGGGAACGTACCACTCCTGATTGGTATGATCCCTGTCTAAATGTCATGATTGTGGACAACAATGATGAGGACCCTGCGACGTATGAAGAAGCGATGATGAGCCCAGATTCCAACAAATGGCAAGAAGCCATGAAATCCGAAATGGGATCCATGTATGATAACAAAGTATGGACTTTGGTAGACTTACCTGATAGCCGCAAGGCTGTCGAGAATAAATGGATCTTCAAGAGAAAAACAGATGCTGATGGTAATATTACTGTCTATAAAGCTCGACTTGTCGCAAAGGGTTTCCGACAAATTCAAGGAGTTGACTACGATGAGACTTTCTCACCTGTAGCGAAGCTAAAGTCTGTGAGGATTTTGTTAGCAATAGCTGCATTTTTCGATTATGAGATTTGGCAGATGGATGTCAAAACGGCGTTCCTTAATGGAGACATTGAGGAAGAGTTGTATATGGTACAACCCAAAGGTTTTGTCGATCCTAAAAATGCTGACAAGGTATGCAAACTTCAGCGTTCCATTTATGGACTGAAGCAAGCATCCCGGAGTTGGAACCTACGCTTTGATAGAGTGATCAAAGACTTTGGTTTTATACGGACTCATGGTGAGGCCTGTATTTACAAGAAAGTGAGTGGGAGCTCTGTAGCGTTCCTGATATTATATGTAGATGACATATTATTGATTGGGAATGATATAGAACTTTTAAGCAGCATTAAAGGTTATTTGAATAAGTCTTTTTCAATGAAAGACCTTGGTGAAGCAGCATACATTTTAGGCATCAAGATTTATAGAGATAGATCAAGACGCCTAATAGGCCTTTCACAAAGTACATATCTGGACAAGATTCTAAAGAAGTTTAGAATGGATGAAAGCAAGAAAGGGTTCTTGCCTATGTTGCCAGGTAAGGTCTTGAGTAAGACTCAAGGTCCGGCTACGGCAGATGAAAGAGAGAGGATGAGCAAGATCCCCTATGCTTCGGCAGTAGGCTCTATCATGTACGCCATGCTGTGTACTAGACCGGATATCGCACATGCTGTTAGTTTGACCAGCAGATATCAAAGTGATCCAGGAATGGAACACTGGACAGCGGTCAAGAATATCCTGAAGTACTTGAAAAGGACTAAGGATATGTTTCTTTGTTATGGCGGTGACCAAGAGCTCGTTGTAACCAGTTACACCGATGCAAGTTGGAACACCGACCCTGATGACTCTAAGTCTCAGTCTGGGTACGTGTTTATATTGAATGGTGCGGCAGTAAGCTGGAGCAGTTCCAAGCAATGCACGGTGGCGAAATCTTCAACAGAATCTGAATATATAGCGGCTTCAGAGGCTTCATCGGAAGCGGTATGGATGAAGAGGTTCATTGTTGAGCTTGGTGTGGTTCCTAGTGCATTGGACCCGCTAGTCATTTATTGTGACAACACGGGTGCCATCGCCAATGCAAAGGAACCAAGGTCACACAAGAAGCTAAAGCATATCAAGCTGCGTTTTCATTCGATTCGCGAGTACATCGAAGATGGTGAAGTAGAGATTTGCAAAGTACACACGGATCTGAATGTTGCAGATCCGTTGACTAAAGCTCTCCCAAGGGCAAAGCATGACCAACACCAGAATGCCATGGGTGTTAGGTACATTACAATGTAATCTAGATTATTGACTCTAGTGCAAGTGGGAGACTGTTGGAGATATGCCCAAGAGGCAATAATAAAGTGGTTATTATAATATCTTTGTGTTTATGATAAATGTTTATATACCATGCTATAATTGTATTAACCGAAACATTGATACATGTGTGTTATGTAAACAACAAGGAGTCCCTAGTAAGCCTCTTGTATAACTAGCTTGTTGATTAATAGATGATCATGGTTTCGTGATCATGAACATTGGATGTTATTAATAACAAGGTTATGTCATTAGTTGAATGATATAATGGACACACACCCAAATGAGCGTAGCATAAGATCAAGTCATTAAGTTCATTTGCTATAAGCTTTCAATACATAGTTGTCTTAATCCTTCGACCATGAGATCATGTAAATCACTTACACCGAAAGGGTACTTTGATTACATCAAACGTCATTGCGTAAATGGGTGACAATAAAGGTGGGATTAAGTATTTGGAAAGTGTGAGTTGAGGCATATGGATCAACAGTGGGATTTGTCCATCCCGATGACGGATAGATATACTCTGGGCCCTCTCGGTGGAATGTCATCTGATTAGCTTGCAAGCATATGAATAGTTCATAAGAGATCACATACCACGGTACGAGTAAAGAGTACTTGTCGGTAACGAGGTTGAACAAGGTATGGAGATACCGATGATCAAACCTCGGACAAGTAAAATATCGCGAGACAAAGGGAATTGGCATCGTATGTAAATGGTTCAATCGATCACTAAGTCATCGTTGAATATGTGGGAGCCATTATGGATCTCCAGATCCCGCTATTGGTTATTGCTCGGAGAGGAGTCTCGACCATGTCTGCATAGTTCGCGAACCGTAGGGTGACGCGCTTAAGGTTCGATGTCGCATAAGTAGATTCGGAATATGAGATGGAGTCCGAAGTTTTTGTTCGGAGTCTCGGATGGGATCCAGGACATCACGAGGAGGTCCGGAATGGTCCGGAGAATAAGATTCATATAAGGGAAGTCATTTTTCGGGGTTCGGGAAAAAGTCCGGTGTTTTGACCGGAGCTTCTAGAAGGTTCTAGAGGGCCACCAGTGGGCCCACCACCCCGGGAGAGGCCACGTAGGCGCCACATGGCATGGTGGGGCCTCCCCACTATGACATGTGGGCCCAGGCCGGCCTACCCCTTGGAGATAAGATCTATCTCTTAAATTTAAATGGTTTAAATCTAGAGATAAGATCTATCTCTAAAATAAAGTGTTTAAACGAAGAGATAAGGGGAAGGCTTGAGGGGGAAGAAAAGTCTCCCCCCTTGGCCGGCCAAAAGGGATATGTGGGGCCCAGGGGGAACCCTAGGCCGACCCCTCCCCCTATATAAAGAGGGGAGGGGGTGGCCGGCCATTCACCCCATCCACAACCCTAGCCGCCCCCTCTCTCTTCCACCTCCATACGCTGTGCAGGCTTAGGCGAAGCCCTGCAGCAATTCTTCTCCACCACCACCACCACGCCGTCGTGCTGCTGGGATTCCGTGGAGATCTACTACACCTCCGCTGCCCGCTGGAACGGGAGAGGAAGGAGCTTCATCGACACCGTACGCGCGACCGAGTACGGAAGTGCTGCCGGATTGCAGCACCGGGGACGATCGTCTACACCAACAACGAGATTAATCTCGTAGGCTTTGGAATCTTCGAGGGTTAGTCTCATCTCCACCTCGTTGCTTAGATCTAGTAGATTGGATCTTGGGTGTTCCATAGATTAGATCTGTTGGTTTTATTCGCTTTGCGGTAGGAAAATTTTTGTTTTCTATGCAACGAACCCCATCATACAAGAAGTCTCTTGTGTCCCCAACACACCTAATACACTTGTCAGATGTATAGGTGCACTAGTTCGGCGAAGAGATAGTAAAACACATGTGGTATAGATGGTAGTAATATTGCAGGAAGTAAAGATGCAGTAAAACAGTAAGCGATGTTTGCAGTATTTGGAAACAAGTCCTAGGGATCATACTTTCACTAGTGGACACTCTCAACATTGATCACATAACAAATAAATAACTTCTCCTCACTTGTGCTACATACACTCTCTTGTTTGATAACAAACACCATTCATTGTGTAGGGCTACAAGAGCTCCCTCAAGCCGGAGTAAACAAGCTCCACAACATTCGGCATTCATATTTAAGTAACCTTTAGAGCATAATAGATCATTGCAATTTAGACCGAGTACTAACATAGCATACACACTGTCACCTTTACACTATGAAAGGGGAATAGATCACATCAATACTATCATAGTAATAGTTAACTCCATAATCTACAAGAGATTACAATCATAACCTATGCCAAGTACTACATGATGCAGACACTGTCACCTTTACATCATGAAGGAGGAATAGACTACTTTAATAACATCACTAGAGTAGCACATAGATTAATAGTGATACAAAGCTCATCATATGGATCTCAATCATGTAAGGCAGCTCATGAGATCATTGTATTGAGGTACATGAGAGAGAGATTAACCACATAGCTACCGGTAGAGCCCTTAGCCTCGAGGGAGAACTACTCCCTCCTCATCATGGGAGACAACAAAGGCGATGAAGATGGCGGTGGTGTCGATGGAGATGGATTCCGGGGGCAATTCCCCGTCCCGGCATGCCGGAACAGACTTCTCCCCCGAACTTGACTTCGCGATGGCGGCGGCTGCGTAACTTTTCTCGTCCCGTGGCTTATGTTTTAGGGTTTTCGAGGTGGAGAGAATATATAGGCAAAAGGGCAGCCTCGGAGGGGACCTGGTGGTCCCACACCATAGGGGGGCGCCCCCCCCTTGGCCGCGCCGCCCTGTGGGGTGGGGCCCCCAGTGGCTCTCCTCTGGTGCCTCTCTCTCGGAAGCTTCGTGGAAAAGATTCGGGCGTTGATTTCGTCCAATTCCGAGAATATTTCCTTTGTAGGATTTCTGAAACCAAAAACAGCAGAACAGGAACTGGCGCTTCGCATCTTGTTAATAGGTTAGTTCCGGAAAATGCATCAAAACATCATAAAGTGTGAACAAAACATGTAGGTATTGTCATAAAACTAGCATGGAACATAAGAAATTATAGATACGTTTGAGACGTATCACTCATACGTATTAAAAGAAGGCAATCGAGTGTTGATATTCCAACACATAGATTTGGGCAATGGATCATTAACGAAAGACTTATTCCGGAGACTTAATTCGAATGCTAGAATGGGGATCAAACATCGACCAAGATGGTCATGTAATTTAAAGGCTACGGAATCTGTTTGCTCAAGATCCCAAAGGCAGAGGGAAAATGTTGGAAGTGGCTCCTAGTATGGAACCTCCAATTAGAGAGAAGGAAAAGAATAGTACTCTTGCAACAAGCCAGCACTATACAACGGGACAGTTGGCACATCAGAACAATACCATTCAGAAAAAGCCTGAAGCTAGCAAAGGGAGGGAAAGTTTCACAGAAATGGAGGGGAATGCCAACGAACAACCTAGCAGAGAGAGGCCAACAACTGGGAATACAGGAGAAATAAGATCTGGAAACTTACAACTAAACTCATCAAAGCTTTCAACAGGTGATGTCTACGTTCCCCTCCTTTCCTGTGTGTTGGGCCTCCAAGTGCAGAGGTTTGTAGAACAACAAGTTTTCCCTTAAGTGGATCACCCAAGGTTTATCGAACTCAGGGAGGAAGAGGTCAAAGATATCCCTCTCATGCAACCCTGCAACCACAAAGCAAGAAGTCTCTTATGTCCCCAACACACCAAATAGGTGCACTAGTTCGGCGAAGAGATAGTGAAATACAGGTGGTATGAATATATATGAGCAGTAGTAACGGTGCCAGAAAATAGCTTGCTGGCGTGTAGTTGATGGTGGTAGTATTGCAGCAGTAGTAACACAGTAAAACAGAACAAGCAGTAGTAACTCAAGTATTTAGGAACAAGGCCTAGGGATTACACTTTCACTAGTGGACACTCTCAACATTGATCACATAACAGAATAGATAAATGCATACTCTACACTTTTGTTGGATGATGAACACATTGCGTAGGATTACACGAACCCTCAATGCCGGAGTTAACAAGCTCCACAATAATGCTCATGTTTAAGTAACCTTATAGTGTAAGATAGATCAAAAGACTAAACCAAGTACTAGCATAGCATGCACACTGTCACCTTCATGCATATGTAGGAGGAATAGATCACATCAATATTATCATAGCAATAGTTAACTTCGCAATCTACAAGAGATCATGATCATAGCATAAACCAAGTACTAACACGGTGCACACACTGTCACCTTTACACACGTGCAGGAGGAATAGAACTACTTTAATAACTTTGCTAGAGTAGCACATAGATGAATAGTGATACAAAACTCATATGAATCTCAATCATGTAAGGCAGCTCATGAGATCATTGTATTGAAGTACATAGGAGAGAGATTAACCACAGCTACCGGTACAGCCCCGAGCCTCGATGGAGAACTACTCCTCTTCATGGGAGCAGCGCGTGATGAAGATGGCGGTGGAGATGGCAGGTGTCGATGGAGAAGCCTTCCGGGCACTTCCCCGTCCGGCAGGGTGCCGGAAGAGACTCCTGTCCCCAGATCTTGGCTTCGCGATGACGGCGGCTCGAAGGTTTCGTGGGTTTCGTCGTACGCCTAGGGTTTTCGCGACGGAGGCTTTATATAGGCGAAGAGGCGGCGCAGAGGGCTGACAGGGGCCACACCATGGCGCGCGCCCCCCTCCGGCCGCGCCAAGGTATCATCTAGGCCCTGTGGCCCCTCTCTGGTGGTTCTCGTGTGTTCTGGATGGTTCCGGGAAAATAGGAATCGGGTCTTGATTTCGTCCGATTCCGAGAATATTTCGTTACTAGGATTTCTGAAACCAAAGAAAACAGGAACTGGCACTTCGCATCTTGTTAATAGGTTAGTTCCAGAAAATGCATCAAAACGATATAAAGTGTGCATAAAACATGTAGGTATCATCAATAAAGTAGCATGGAACATAAGAAATTATCGACACGTGGAGACGTATCAGCATCCCTGCTTAGTTCTCGTCCCGCAGTAAAACGATAACAAAGATGATTTAAGTGACATGCCATCATAATCTTGATCATACTATTTGTAAACATATGTAATGAATGCAGCGATCAAAACAATGGTAATGACATGAGTAAACACTGAATCATAAAGCAATGACTTTTCATGAATAACACTTTCAAGACAGGCATCAATAAGTCTTGCATAAGAGTTAACTCATAAAGCAATAATTTAAAGTATAGACATTGAAGCAACATAATGGAAGGTTAAGTTTCAGCGGTTGCTTTCAACTTATAACATATATATCTCATGGATATTGTCAACATAAAGTAATATAACAAGTGCAATATGCAAGTATGTAAGAATCAATGCACAGTTCACACAAGTGTTTGCTTCTTAAGGTGGAGAGAAATAGGTGAACTGACTCAACATAAAGGTAAAAGAAAGGTCCTTCAAAGAGGAAAGCATCGATTGCTATATTTGTGCTAGAGCTTTCATTTTGAAAACATCAAGAGAGCATAAAAGTAAAGTTTTGAGAGGTGTTTGTTGTTGTCAACGAATGGTAGCGGTACTCTAACCCCCTTGCCAGGCAAACCTTCAAAGAGCGGCTCCCATTTTATTTGTTTTTGGGTGGCACTCCTTCCAACCTTTCTTTCACAAACCATGGCTAACCGAATCCTCGGGTGCCTGCCAACAATCTCATACCATGAAGGAGTGCCTTTTTATTTTAGTTTTATTATGATGACACTCCTCCCCACCTTTGCTTTCTCAAGCCATGGCTAACCGAATCCTTCGGGTGCCGTCCAACAATCACATACCATGGAGGAGTGTCTATTTTTGTTAATTAATTTGGGACTGGGAATCCCATTGCCAGCTCTTTCTGCAAAATTATTGGATAAGCGGATGAAGCCACTAGTCCATTGGTGAAAGTTGCCCAACAAGATTGAAAGATAAACACCACATACTTCCTCATGAGCTATAAAACATTGACACAAATCAGAGGTAATAACTTTTGAATTGTTTAAAGATAGCACTCAAGCAATTTACTTTGGAATGGCGGAGAAATACCATGTAGTAGGTAGGTATGGTGGACACAAATGGCATGAATATTGGCTCAAGGATTTTGGATGCATGAGAAGTAATTCCTCTCGATACAAGGTTTAGGCTAGCAAGGTTATTTGAAACAAACACAAGGATGAACCGGTGCAGCAAAACTCACATAAAAGACATATTGTAAACATTATAAGACTCTACACCGTCTTCCTTGTTGTTCAAACTCAATACTAGAAATTATCTAGACCTTAGAGAGACCAATTATGCAAACCAAATTTTAGCAAGCTCTATGTATTTCTTCATTAATAGGTGAAAAGTATATGATGCAAGAGCTTAAACATGAACACAACAATTGCCAAGTATCACATTACCCAAGACATTTTAGAATTACTACATGTAGCATTTTCCAATTCCAACCATATAACAATTTAACGAAGAAGAAACTTCGCCATGAATATTATGAGCTAAGAACACATGTGTTCATACGAACCAGCGGAGCGTGTCTCTCTCCCACACAAGGATGAACTTATTCAGAGAACTAAGATAACAAAACAAAAACAAAAATAAAAGCACACAGACGCTCCAAGTAAAATACATAGGATGTGATGGAATAAAAATATAGTTTCACTAGAAGAAACCTGATAAGTTGTCGATGAAGAAGGGGATGCCTTGGGCATCCCCAAGCTTAGATGCTTGAGTCTTCTTGAAATATGCAGGGATGAACCACCGGGGCATCCCCAAGCTTAGACCTTTCACTCTTCTCGATCACATTATATCACCCTCTTCTATTGACCCTTGAAAACTTCCTTCACACCAAACTTCAAGCAAACTCATTAGAGGGTTAGTGCATAATCAAAATTCACATGTTCAGAGGTGACACAATCATTCTTAACACTTCTGGACATTGCACAAAACTTCTGAAAGTTAATGGAACAAAGAAACTCATTCAACTTAACAAAAGCGGCAATGCGAAATAAAAGGCAGAATCTGTCAAAAACAGAACAGTCCGTAAAGACGAATTTTAAGATGGCACCAGACTTGCTCAAATGGAAAAACTCAAAACTAATGAAAGTTGCGTACATATCTGAGGATCACGCTCAATTGGCAGATTTTTTCGAATTTTCTACAGAGAACTGTGCCCAGATTCGTGACAGACAGCAATGCTGTTTCTGCGCAGCGATCCCAAATATAACATCAACTTTGACATAGAAACTTTACTTGGCACAAAAACATGATAAGGAGAGGTTGCTACAGTAGTAAACAACTTCCAAGACTCAACAAAACAAAAATTGCTGTAGTAAAATAAACACATGGGTTATCTCCCAAGAAGTTCTTTCTTTATAGCCATTAAGATGGGCTCAGCAGTTTTAATGATGCACTCGCAAGAAATAGTATTTGAGGCAAAAGAGAGCATCAAGAGGCAAATTCAAAACACATTTAAGTCTAACATGCTTCCTATGCATAGGAATCTTGTAAATAAACAAGTTCATGAAGAGCAAAGTAACAAGCATAGGAAGATAAAACAAGTGTAGCTTCAAAAATTTCAGCACATAGAGAGGCATTTTAGTAACATGAAAATTTCTACAACCATATTTTCCTCTCTCATAATAACTTTCAGTAGCAACATGAGCAAACTCAACAATATAACTATCACTTAAAGCATTCTTATCATGAGTCTCATGCATAAAATAATTACTACTCCCAACATAAGCATAGTCATTCTTATTAATTGTAGTGGGAGCAAATTCAACAAAGTAGCTATCAAATATAGGAGGTATATTGTAATCATAATCAAATTTATCCTCCATAACAGGTGGTAACAAAAGACTACTATCATTATAATCATCATAAATGGGAGGCAAAGTATCATCAAAGTAAATTTTTTCCTCAATGCTTGGGGGACTAAAAATATCATGCTCATCAAAGCCAGCTTCCCCAAGCTTAGAATTTTCCATAGCATTAGCAACAATGGTGTTCAAAGCATTCATAGTAACAACATTCCCATTAGCATGCATATAAAGTTCCATGGGTTTCTTAATTCTTTCTTCAAACACATCATGTCCTAATTCAAGATAAAGTTCATAAAGATCTCTCATATTTTTGTTGTTTTCCATTATGCCTAACTAGTGTAAACAAGAAACCAAATGTCGCAATTGCAGAGTCTAAAGGAAATAGCTTGAGTACTTACAACGGCGGAAAATAGCTTAGTAGCCGAGGTCCGGAGTGTGAGTACCTTTTACCTTTCCTCCCCGGCAACGGCGTAAATTAGCTTGATGTCTACGTTCCCCCTCCTTTGTAGACAGTGTTGGGCCTCCAAGTGAGGTTTGTAGAACAGCAGCAAGTTTTCCCTTAAGTGGATCACCCAAGGTTTATCGAACTCAGGGAGGAAGAGGTCAAAGATATCCCTCTCATGCAACCCTGCAACCACAAAGCAAGAAGTCTCTTGTGTCCCCAACACACCAAATAGGTGCACTAGTTCGGCGAAGAGATAGTGAAATACAGGTGGTATGAATATATATGAGCAGTAGCAACTGTGCCAGAAAATAGCTTGTGGCGTGTAGTTGATGGTGGTAGTATTGCAAAGTAGTAACACAAGAAAAACAAGCAATAGTAACTCAGCAGTATTTAGGAACAAGGCCTAGGGATTACACTTTCACTAGTGGACACTCTCAACATTGATCACATAACAGAATAGATAAATGCATACTCTACACTTTTGTTGGATGATGAACACATTGCGTAGGATTACACGAACCCTCAATGCCGGAGTTAACAAGCTCCACAATAATGCTCATGTTTAAGTAACCTTATAGTGTAAGATAGATCAAAAGACTAAACCAAGTACTAGCATAGCATGCACACTGTCACCTTCATGCATATGTAGGAGGAATAGATCACATCAATATTATCATAGCAATAGTTAACTTCGCAATCTACAAGAGATCATGATCATAGCATAAACCAAGTACTAACACGGTGCACACACTGTCACCTTTACACACGTGCAGGAGGAATAGAACTACTTTAATAACTTTGCTAGAGTAGCACATAGATGAATAGTGATACAAAACTCATATGAATCTCAATCATGTAAGGCAGCTCATGAGATCATTGTATTGAAGTACATAGGAGAGAGATTAACCACATAGCTACCGACAGCCCCGAGCCTCGATGGAGAACTACTCCCTCTTCATGGGAGCAGCATGATGAAGATGGCGGTGGAGATGGCAATGGTGTCGATGGAGAAGCCTTCCGGGGCACTTCCCCCCGGCAGGGTGCCTAACAGAGACTCCTGTCCCCAGATCTTGGCTTCGCGATGACGGCGCTCTGGAAGGTTTCTGTGGGTTTCGTCGCACGCCTAGGGTTTTCGCGACGAGGCTTTATATAGGCGAAGAGGCGGCGCAGGAGGGCTGACAGGGGGGCCACACCATAGGGCGGCGCGGCCCCCTCTGGCCGCGCCAAGGTATCATCTGGGGGCCCCGTGGCCCCTCTCTGGTGGTTCTCGTGTGTTCGGATGGTTCCGGGAAAAATAGGAATCTGGGTCTTGATTTCGTCCGATTCCGAGAATATTTCGTTACTAGGATTTCTGAAACCAAAAACAGCAAAACAGGAACGGCACTTCGGCATCTTGTTAATAGGTTAGTTCCGAAAATGCATCAAAACGATATAAAGTGTGCATAAAACATGTAGGTATCATCAATAAAGTAGCATGGAACATAAGAAATTATCGATACGTTGGAGACGTATCAAGCAGCATCAAAAAAAGGAGATTGTTCAGCCTCAGCTACCTCCAAGAATAAATAACACCAAGAGAGCTGCTCCACCCATAGAAGTGGTGAATCAACCAAATGCTAAGAAGGTGATGGCATCCAAAATAACCAGTTAAGCTCTCAAGGAATTCTTTTAAATCCTGTTATGAATGTGAATAAAGAAACACCTACAATGATGCAGTGTGCTATGAGACCCACTCCACTGTATAACCCGGGGTTTTCTCCCAAAATGCGCAAATAATGAATGCCGCATTATTGGGTCTGAACACGAGCGCCAACGAGAACAGCCCAAGCCACCGGCAGCTCATAATGCAAGAGTTAAACGCAGGCCATCAAAGTTGGGATATACAAGAACGACAAGGAACAACCTCTTTCAGACCAGGAGCTAACACTTGGAAAAGAAACTTGGAGGATGCCAATGCAACGGGAGGTATATATGCTCATGGAATGACAGCCTCACCATGCAGATCTGATGCAAGTAGTGCAATTCCTAGATCTTACGAACATGATCCTTGGTTGTTACATACTCCCACAGTCTCACAAGGCACACATGACTCGAGGCTAGAAGCAGTTTCACCATCACCAGTAACCAGAGAATTTTACTACACATCAAACACTCTTGATGGAACTTTGAAGGAAGCAATGCAAGGAAACACAACAATGCAAGCGGAAGAGGCACAAAATGCAACAATTCATAATGTGTCAACTCAAGATTCGCAGAACATGATGGACCAAAGTCAAGACGCAAGGAAGGATAACGCAGCGGAAAAGGCAGAGGCGCCAGCCTATAAGGCGCCACGGGCGCCATGAAAGCATTAGGTTGGAACTGCCAAGGTATGGGCAAGAACCTTGGCAGCTCAAAAATGAACCATCTTGCCAGAATGGTCTTCTCTGCTAAACCACAGGTAACTTTTATTTCCGAAGTTAAATCCTCTAAGGTAAGCCCTGCTAATCTTATCTCTAGGTTTAATATGGCTGGTGCTATTGTAGTTCCCTCTCGTTGTCGCTCTGGAGGGCTTTGGTTGATGTGGAATGACGACCTTCAAGCCCAAGTTCATAATGCAAGTTTCTATGTTATCTTAGCTATTGTAACTATTACTTCTAGTAATCAAAATTTTGGCCTTGTCTGTATATATGGTAATCCCTACCACTGCCAAACTGATGTTACCTGGAATCAAGTTGCTGCTTTTGTGTATGATAATTGCAACTTGCCCATGCTCTGCATGGGGGACTTGAATGAGATCTTGTATGAGATGGATAAACACACCTCTAATATTATTTTCCATTGCATGAATGCTTTTCGCAACATTATAAAAAATTGTGGTCTTTTTGATCTGGGTTTTAGTGGACCCGCATATACCTGGACTAATAAAAAATTTGCCTCTAAACCCACTTATGAACGTTTGGACATATGTCTTGTTAATGCTGATTGGTGTGATATGTTTCCGATCTCAAATGTGTATAATATGCCTATTTTCCATAATATAAGTGACCATGCAGATATCCTTATGTCTACAAGGTAAACCGAGGTGCCAAAACACTTTCAAGTTTGAAAATTGGTGGCTTAAGGAGGACGATTTTCAAAACTATGCTAAAAATGCTTGGAATAATTCTAAAAATAAAGCCTTTTCGAATAGGACTAACCATCTTGCAGGACAACTCAAAATATGATGTAAAAAGAAGAAACCTCTGCAACAAGAGCTGAAGGATCTTGAAGAGCAGATCAAGCAAATTCAAATACAACCTATTGAACAACAAGATCATGGTAAGGAGGCCTTTTTGGAAACAAGGTATGAGCAAACTTTGACTAAACTCACTTCTTACATGCAAAGAGCTAAAAACATTGGATAAAAGATGGAGATAGAAACACTTCTTTCTTTCAGAAGGCTATTGTCAAGAGGAAAAAAAGGAACACAATTGCTTCTGTTAAAGATGAAAATGATATTCTACAACAGATGCCTGATAAAATAAGTAACACCTTTGTTAATTATTTTAGATCTATATTTGTTTCTTCCAATGATAACAATGGCAGACCCTTCTTGCATACTCAAATGCCACATTGCTCAAATGATTTCACTTACTCTATAATGAAAAAGAAGTGTTCGAAACATTAAAAGACATGAAGAGGAATGCTTCCCCGGGACCTAATGGCTTCAATGTCGAGTTCTATATTGCTACCTAGGAGTGGATTGGTAAGGACGTTGTTCAACTGGTAAGGAATTTCTTTCAATCGGGTATTGTGCCCACACAGATCAATGACACTCATATTGCTCTTATCCCTAAAAAGCTTGTTCCCTTAGTACTGCTGATTACGACCCATTAGCCTCTCAACGTCATTTATAAAATTATTGCTAAGTGCCTAGCTAATAGATTAAAACCTCACTCGCCGATTATGTGCATCCCTCTCAACAAGCATTCATTGAAGGTAGGCGTATAAGCAACAATATTATTATTGTGCAAGAGATAACTCATTCCTTTGCTCTTAGCTCCTGGAAAAATAAGTCCTTCATGCTTAAAATTGATCTTGCTAAGGCTTTTGATAGGCTTGAATGGGACTTCATTATAGCAGCTCTTGCTTGTAAAGGGTTGCAAGGTCATTTCATAAATTTGATTCACTCGTATTTGCTCACCAACTTTTTCTGTTCTCATAAATGGTCAACCATTTGCTAGATTCGCGGGAATAGAGGCATTAGACAGGGATGTCCACTCTCTCCTATTTGTTTGTTCTTGCAATAAATGAGTTGCCCATTGCTCTTCAAGAAGCCATGTCCGCTAACTATTCAGGCATAACCTTGGGTCCAAATTTCCCTCCAATCCACTCGCTTTTGTTTGCAGATGATCTTTTGATTTGTGAAGAGGCTACTATACAGAGGCTTCTAGAATGAGGGACATTTTACATGAATTTTGTCAACGCTCGGGACAAACACCAAATTGGATCAAGTTTGGTATAATTTTCAGTAAGCACGTCAATCCTAGTGCCAACCAAGCCATCACACAAATCTTCCCGATGCCCTACATTGACAACAACTTCATCCACCTAGGGCATCCTCTCATTCTACCGGCCAAAGATAGAGCTTCACCTATAACTTTGTTCTCGAAAATTTTAAATCAAAGCTTAGTACCTATAGGCTGATAAACTCTCTCACCCTGCTAGGCTTGCCCTCATCAAATCGGTTTTTGCCTCCATACCAGTTTACTACATGTCCAATAGCCTCTTATCCAAGAAATTTATTGCCAAGCTTACGGCCATCATCCGGAAATTTTGGTGGACAGGGGTTAGAGAAGAAGCTCTTCAAAAACTCTTTGCTTAAGAGCTTGGAAAGACATTTGCACTCCTAAAAATGAGGGAGGACTAGGAATTAGGAATCTCCAAGCAATGAACCAATCCCTTATTCTAATGGCTGCTTGGAGAATTACTGATCATCCGACAAACTTTCTCCATGCGGTGCTAAAGTCCAAATATTTTCCCGATTCATCCATTTGGTGGCCAAATACAAATGCACCAAAATCTGCCTTCTGGTCCTCCATCATCAAAATTCTTCCCATTTTGAAAGCCCATTCTTGCTACCAAATAACTCAAGGGAAAATTTCAGTTTGGAGTACCCCATGGTGCAACGATTGGGCTCACATTTATGACGCACTCATCATTCAGCCTGCTGATTTTTCTTACCCGGCCCAAGTAAAAGATCTTTGGCTCCCCAATCAGCAAAGTTGGAACAATCAGCTTATAGACACTCTCTTTCAGCCCCCTTGGCTAACACAATCAGAAACACACCAAACATATGCTCTGATGAAGATATTCTTTGTTGGAAACTAACACCCACGGTAAGTGTAATACTAAAAGTGCATATCGTGCTTGTCTTCAAAATTTGCAGAACAAGGAGAGCCAATGCCAAGACAAGTTCATCCAGACACTATTCAAATATTGTTGAATAAAATTTGGAAAAACAAACAGATAACTCCAAGAGTTCAAGCATTCGAATGGAGATTACTTCGTAAAGCCATGCCAACTGGTGTGAGAGAAGGTAAATACACCAAACATATTAGTAAGTTATGCTCTAGGTGTGATTTGGAAGAGGATGAAATTCATCTTTTTTTCACATGCAATTTTGCTAGAGCTGCGTGGTTCAGTACGCCCTGACATATTAGAATTAATATACTTATTTTAAATACTACCTCTCTCACTCAATTGTTGCTCAAGCTTTTAAACATGAACCATCCACATGCCACTCTTTCAAATGTTTTAACCTTTATGTGGTGTATTTGGAAAGCTTGAAACGATTGTTTGTTTAACAGAAAACGGGGATCCCCAGGTCAAGTTCACCATATGGCCAATGCAATTATGCAAAATTTCGAGATGGTGGATGTTCTACAGGTTTCTATTAACCATATACAGTCAAACGGAAATCTAGATTTATCTGTGCATGGCTGCTACCAAGGCACCATGATTGACAGGAGAACAGAACATCAAGCGGAGCAGCGGGTGGATACGCAAGTAATCAGGCAAGGATCAATGATCAAATCCGACCTCGTAATTCAAGGACCCAAAATATACTCGATGCACTGAAGACAAGCAAAGCCCCAGGTGCACAGGGGAGAACCACTACAGGTTTTGGAGTGTTTTGCGACTTGCAACAGGGCAGCCCACCATTGTCCTTAAACAAGCATCTTCAGAAATGGCTCCATCGCCATTGCAAGCAGAAGCTATAGGCCACCTAGCAGCAAAAATAGCCAACCTTCTTCAAATTCAACAGGTCACTTTTCTCACAGACATCTTGTCTGTTGCTAGAGCGTCTGAAGCTATCAACCCTACAGACCAGCAGGTCCCTGAGAGATTAGGCAGCACATAGCTCAATACAAGCAGGTCTCCAAAGATTTGGATCCAAAAATCTATCACATAAAAAGAGATATCAATGGTGTTGCACACAACTACGCGCATCAAGCAATCAGACGGTCACAGTCTAGGCCAATCTTCACTGTTCAAACTCAGCCCATGTAAATGGCAATTGCCCTATAGCTTTAGCTCGCAAAATCTCTTTTTAGAAGGTATTGTATTGCATGCTGTAAACTGTTCTTGAGCTGAATAATATTAGCGCCTTCGGCGCCTCTCTTTGTTCAAAAAAAATTGTGCGAAATTATTTCTGAATTTTTGAATCTAGTTTGGTTTATTCTAAGGTTAGGAATATGATTTACTTAACACATTTATTTGAAATTTCTAGTCATATCATTTGATGCTTATAAATCATGCATTTTCTAAAATGGACATTTGGGTTATATTACACTAGAAGAAAAGTTGACATAGCCGACGAATTGAAAGTCCCGTCGTGGTTGCTGATGCACCATGCCCGACGATTTTTGCTCTCTCCGTTGTGCACGTCAAAACTTTTTTTTTCTCGTTTTTGAGGCCACCTAGCCCGACGAAAACGTGGAAAACATCACGTATGGTGGCCTGGGACGTGGTGCCTGATGAATTCTCGGGTGCGCCTGCCGAGTCAACGCAGATCCGCACCACCCAGGGATGTAGGGCCTAGATGGCAGCCTCTCTAGCATTGTTTTTTTCTCGATCGCGCCATCTAGTTCAACACTTTCCGATCGAGCCATTTACGATGCAGGATCATGGGTCCCGCATGTCATCCTCTATGAACAAAAATTATTTTTTTCTTGGATTTTATTGACCCCCTGATTTTTGGCTACTTCCTTTTTCTTTTGATCACGTGCCGCCTTAAAAACATTGAGACGCGCTGCAAATTGGAACCCACATGTCATTCTCTATGTGCAATCAAGTTTTTTCTTGGAGTTATTTTTGGCACCCTGATATTTGGTCACTTGCCTTTTTCTTTTGATCCCATGCCGCCTCTCGAAACGTTGATACCGTCTGCAAAATGGGACACGCATGTCATCCTTTATGTACAATCAAGTTTCTTTTCTTGGAGTTATTTTGGCACCTAATATTTGGTCACTTGCCTTTTCTTTCGATCCCGTGCCGCCTTGAGACGTTGAGACGCTGCAAAATGGGGCCCGCATGTCATCCTCTATATACAATAAAAATTTCTTTTGTTGGATTATTTTTGGCTCCTGATATATGGTCACTTGCCTTTTTCTTTCGATCTCGTGCCGCCTTGAAAACGTTGAGATTGCAGCTGCAAAATGGGACCCGCATGTCATCCTCTATGTATAATAAAAGTTTCCTTGGATTATTTTGGCTCCTGATATTTGGTCACTTGCCTTTTTCTTTCGATCTCATGCCACTTCTGAAACGTTGAGTAAGCTGCTGGCTCATGGGACCCGCATGTCATCCTCTCTGTACAATCAAGTTTCTTTTCTTGGAGTTATTTTTTGCACCTGATATTTGGTCACTTGCCTTTTTTTCTTTCGATCGCGTGCCTCATCTGAAACGTTGATACCACTGCTGCAAAATGGGACCCGCATGTCATCCTCTATGTACAATCAAGTCTCTTTTCTTGGAGTTATTTTTGGCACCTGATATTTGGTAACTTGCCTTTTTCTTTCGATCCAGTGCCACGTTTGAAACGTTGAGACCGCTGCTGCAAAATAGGACCCGCATGTCATCCTCTACGTACAATAAAATTTCTTTTCTTAGATTAATTTTGGCTCCTGATATTTGGTCACTTGCCTTTTTTTCTTTTGATCTCATGCCGCATTTGAAATGTTGAGACCGCTGCTGCAAAATGGAACCCGCACGTCATCCTCTATGTAAAATAAAAGTTTTTTTTGGATTATTTTTGGCTCCTGATATTTGGTTAGTTGCATTTTTCTTTCGATCTCATGCCGCCTTTGAAACGTTAAGGACCTGCTGGCTCATGGGACCCGCATGTCATCCTCTATGTACTATAAAAGTTTCTTTTCTTGGATTTTTTCACCCTCTAATTTTTGGCTATTTCTTTTTACTTTTGATCCCCTGCCGCTTTGGAAACGTTGAGTAAACTGCTGACTCATTGGACCCACATGTCATCCTGTATGTACAATCAACTTTCTTTTCTTGGAGTTTTTTTGACCCCCTAGTTTCTGGCTACTTTCTTTTTCTTTTGATCTCAAGCCGCATTTGAAACGTTGAGACCGCCTGTAAAATGGGACCCGCATGTCATCCTCTATGTACAACAAAGTTTATTTTTTGGATTAATTTTGGCTCCTGGTATTTGGTTACTTGCCTTTTTCTTTCGATCTCATACCGCCTTTGAAATGTTGAGGAAACTGCTGGCTCATGGGTCCCGCATGTCATCCTCTATGAACAACAAAAGTTTCCTTTCTTGAAGTTATTTTTGACCCCTAACTGGCTACTTTTTTCTTTTGATCCCCTACCGCCTTTGAAACGTTGAGGACTCTTCTGCTCATGGGTCCCACATGTCACTCTATGAACAATAAACCTTTCCTTTATTGAGTTATTTTGACCCCTAATTTCTGGCTATTTTGCCTTTTTTTGGATCCCGTGTGCCTTGAAACGTTGAGGATGCTGCTGCTCATGGGTCCCGCATGTCATCCTCTCAGAACGATAAATGTTTGTTTTCTTGGATTTTTTACCAACTGATTTTTGTTTTATTTTTTCTTTCGACCCCGTCGCCTTTAAAACGTTGACGACGCTGCTGGCTCATGGGTCCCGATGTCAGCCTCCCTGTACAAGAAACATGTGATATCTTGATTATTTTGCACACAATAAACAGTGTATTTCGCTCCGAGCTATTGCAAACAGATAAATTAAATCTTTATTTTTTACATAAACAAACTTATATGTTGAATCTCCTTGTATTTTGTTTTTGCGAAGCATAGGACTTTCCTGTTTTGGAGTGGGCTGTAATTGTACGAGTCAAAAGGTGTCCAATAGGATAGTTCGAAGGCCTAGATAGCCAGATGCAGTCCCAATTGAAATCTTTCTTTTCTTGGATTTTTTGACCCCCTGATTTCTGGCTATTTCCTTTTTCTTTTGGTCATGTGCCACCTTGGAAACGTTGAGACCGCTGCTGCAAAATGGGACCCGTATGTCATCCTCTATGTACAATAAAAGTTTCTTTTCTTGGATTATTTTTGGCTCCTGATATTTGGTCTCTTGCCTTTTTCTTTTGATCTCATGCCGAGTTTGAAACGTTGAGACCGCTGCTGCAAAATGGGACCTGCATGTCATTCTCTATGTACAATAAAAGTTTCTTTTCTTGGATTATTTTTGACACCTGATATTTAGTCACTTGCCTTTTTCTTTCGATTTCATGCTGCCTCCGAAATGTTGAGGAAGCTGCTGGCTCGTGGGTCCCGCAAGTCATCCTCTATATAGAATAAAAGTTTCCTTTCTTGGAGTTATTTTTTATCCCTAATTTTTGGCTATTTCCTTTTTCTTTTGATCCCGTGCCGTCTTGGAAATGTTGAGACCGCTGCTGCAAAATGGGACCCGCATGTCATACTCTATGTACAATAAAGTTTCTTTCTTGGATTATTTTTGGCTCCTGATATTTGGTCACTTGCCTTTTTTTTCGATCTCATGCCGCCTTTGAAACGTTGAGACCGCTGCTGCAAAATGGGACCCATATGTCATCCTCTATGTACAATAAAAGTTTCTTTTCTTGGATTTTTTTGCTCCTGATATTTGGCCAATTTCCTTTTTCTTTCGATCTCATGCCGCCTCTGAAACGTTGAGTAAGCTGCTGGCTCATGGGACCCGCATGCCATCCTCTATGTACAATAAATTTTTCTTTTCTTGGATTATTTTTGGCTCTTGATGTTTGGTCACTTGCCTTTTTCTTTCGATCTCATGCCGCCTTTGAAACGTTGAGACCACTGCTGCAAAATGAGACCCATATGTCATCCTCTATGTACAATAAAAGTTTCTTTTTTTGGATTATTTTTTGCTCCTGATATTTGATCACTTTCCTTTTTCTTTCAATCTCATGTCACCTCTGAAACGTTGAGTAAGCTGCTGGCTCATGGGACCCGCATGTCATCCTCTGTGTACAATAAAAGTTTTTTTCTTAGATTATTTTTGTCTCCTGATATTTGGCCACTTGCCTTTTTCTTTCGATCTCATGTCGCCTTTGAAACGTTGAGACCGCTGCTGCAAAATGAGACCCACATGTCATCCTCTATCTACAATAAATGTTTTATCTCTTGGATTATTTTTTGCTCCTGATATTTGGTCACTTTCCTTTTTCTTTCGATCTCATGCCGCCTCTAAAACGTTGAGTAAGGTGCTGGCTCATGGGACCCGCATGTCATCCTCTATGTACAATAAACTTTCTTTTCTTGGATTTTTTACTCCCTGTTTTTTGTCACTTGCCTTTTTCTTTCGATCCTGTGCCGCCTTTGAAATTGAGGACGCTGTTGGCTCATGGGTCCTACATGTCAGCCTCTATGAGCAGTAAACCTTTTCTTTGTTGGATTTATTTTTTACCCCTAATTTCTAGCTATTTGATTTTTTCTTTTGATCCCCTGCGGCCTTTGAAACGATGAGGACGCTGCTGGCAGGTTGGTCCCACATGTCATCCTCTATGAAGAATAAAAGTTTCCTTTGTTGGATTTACTTTTGACCCCTATTTCTGGCTATTTGCCTTTTTTTCTTTTGATCCCCTGCCGACTTTGAAATGATGAGGATGCTGCTAGCAGATCGGTCTCACATGTCAAGCTCTCTGAACTATAAATGTTTCTTTTCTAGGATTTATTTTTGACCCCTATTTTCGGGCTACTTGCCTTTTTCTTTGATATGTTGAAGACGCTGCTGGCTCATGGGTCCCACATGGCATCCTCTCTGAACGATAAACCTTCATTTCTTGTTAACGACAGGTTTATCAGTATTATTTTTGCAGACTAATACAAGCTCTTTCGCTCCAAGATCTTGCAAGTTGATAGATTAAATCATGGAATTATTAGGATATGTTTTAAATTTCAAATCCACTTTATGAATTTTTAAAAATACCGTGATCCATGTGGGTATGGAGCGATCAAGGATTTTCATATTGGGCATGAGCAGTTTCAAAAATTGGAACCCAATAATTCAAAATAAATAAAAAAAAGTTTTATGTAGAATCTCCGTTTTTTTTTGCCAATCATAGGATCTGTGTTTCATTAGAAAAGGGCCGAAATTGCATGAGCAGAAAGGCCCATTTGTAGTTATTGGGCTTCGACAGCCGGAGCAAGTAGGACAATAGCAATTACCATATAGATGGCCGTTGGCAACCCAAAAGTGAAATACTGGGCACAACAGGGGAAGGTTGAACAATACTTTTTCTATTGGGAAGGTGGTACGTGGGGTTATCCTGACAAAAAAATGGAACATGGGTTACTGAAGGTTGCCCATTTGTGCCTAATATGTTTGTCAGCAGGAGCTTTACCTTCCGCCGCCGCCGCCATGCCTCGTCGCGGGTCGAGCTACCGGTACGGCGGCGTCTCGAGCTCGGGGTACCGCAGCGTCCGCGCGCGCCCCAAATTAAGGTACTTACGCCTCACATCGGGGACGGCACCTACGATAGGCTCGGCTGGCCTTGGGGCATTTACCCCTAGCCTCTTCCATGCTCAAGTTTTAGAAATGTTTTTGGCTCTGTTCAACACGGGATCAAATTTGTCGACATGACCATTCTTATGGAGTAGTAACGAGTTGAATCTCTCAAAACTCTTAACACTACAAGAAAAGTTCTGATAGACAACGTCCCAAAATCGTCAACTAAGGGGCATTTTTCGTCGCCTATGGGCCTAACCCGACGATATGGGTTCCGTTGTCGAAACTGCGTCAGGCAAAGTCCAACGACGATTTTTTCGGTCCGTCGCGCTTGGGCGCCCTTCCTCCACGGAAAATCGGACCGTTGCGGAAGTGTTTTCGGGAGCCCGTTGACCGCCGACGTCATGCAACCGACGTGCGCACGCGAATGCGCAACGACGTTAACCGCTGAAACCCCGTGGTAGATGGTAGGCCCACACGAGGCCGCCACGTCTTAAGCGGGCCGCGATGACAAAGTTTGACCGGTCAAATATATAGCTGGGCTGGTCCATTAGTTACGTGGGCCGGGCCTAACCTCTAAGGTTGACTGGTCAAAACTTAAAAGGGCCGGCCCATTTATCATGTGGGGTCCACATTACAGAATGGACCGCCCAAGAAGCAAGTGGGGCCAAAAACACAGTGGGTCCCACTTTCCGTTAAAGGCCGCCCATTTAGTGTTTGGGGTCCACCGTAGTGGGCCGCCCAACAAGCTAGTGGGTGGCCAAAACACAGTGGGTCCCACTTTCCCGCTTAAAGGGTCGGCCCATTTAGTGTGTGGGGTCCACCATATAGCAAGTGGGCCGGCCCAACAAAATAGTGGGCCGGCCAAAAACACATGTGGGTCCCACTTTCCTTAAAGGGCGGCCCATTTAGTATGTGGGGTCC
Source organism: Lolium multiflorum (assembly GCA_030979885.1). NCBI lineage: Eukaryota > Viridiplantae > Streptophyta > Magnoliopsida > Poales > Poaceae > Lolium > Lolium multiflorum. Next base: position 82,128,415 of record CM061752.1, on the reverse strand, counting down.
ACCATATAGCAAGTGGGCCGGCCCACCAAGATAGTGGGCCGGGCCAAAAACACAGGTGGGTCCCACATTCCTGTTAATGGGCCGGCCCATTTGACATGTGGGGTCCACCATAGCAGCGGGCCTGCCCACAAAATAGTGGGCCGGCCAAAAGCACATGGGCCCCACTTTCATGTTAAAGGGCCCAATTAGTATGTGGTCCGCCATATAGCGGGCCGCCCAACAAGATAGTGGGGGCCAAAACACAGGTGGGTCCCACTTTCCTCTTAAAGGGCCGGCCCATTTAGTACGTGGGGTCCACCACAAAGCAAATGGCTGGCCCAACTAATTAGTGGGCCGGCCCAGTGTGGGGTCCACCTTACAAGTGGGCCAGCCCAATTATAGTGTGGGGTCCACCGTAAATCAAATGGGCTGGCCCAACTAATTAGTGGGCCGGCCCAGTAGGGTGGGGTCCACCTTAAAGCAAGTGGCCAGCCCAATTAGAGTGTGTGGGCTGGCCCAAGAAGTAAGTGGGCCAGCCCGTTTAGTTGTTGTTTATATGCCGGCATAATATGCGCTTTAGGATTTTGCGGGCAGGCACATATGTGATTTCGCTTAATTGGGCCGTTTAAGGGATGGGAATTCGTGATTTAGATACTGAGAATATTTACGCAGCATTGATTTCTGTCGGATAGCCTCACTTACCACAAGCACCAAAGAAAAAATGCGCGAAAGAACTATAAAAACTAACTAAATATTACATCAGCTGCAAGGCATTGAAAAAATATTACAGAACCCAGAGAAATTGAATGGTAATTAAACCTAGCAATACAATGAAGCGATCCGGCAATCTTTTAAGTTGTCCATGCAGCACCTATATCTGAAACAAAGACATTACAAGTTAAGACAGCAACAATGGAAAGGCAAAGACACTCCAATATTGTTTGGCAAAGAATTTGGAACTCATCATTTCGTCGTTATAACAAGATCATTGTAATGCGCACAATAAGCAAACAAAGAGTGCATGCCGCATACCAACAGCCAATATAACAGAGCATGTTAGAATGAAACAGCAGACTTACTACTGTCGAGTCCCATGCAAACCAACATGTTCAGGGAGTACAAAATTGGTATGAACAACATAGTAGCAGGCTATAAATTTTGTAACAACGACTGAGCAAGATGAAGTTATGATGGCTACATCTACAGAGCAGGGAATGTAAACCAAAAATAGAAGTTACGATGGCAGAAGCTAAAGAGGAGGGAATGTGAACCAACATGTGCCAAGTGCAATTACTTCATTTTGGCCGTGAACTAAATAATACTCCTGAACTTATAGTGAAGGGGATGCAAATCAAGATGTTTCGGGATATAAACTTGTAATGAGCAACACATAGAGGATAGTTAATGTTGGAGCTTAGGATGGACCAGATACAGAATATAGTGGGATCACCTGTGAACTTGTATAAGAGGGAATGCAAACCAATATGTTCAGCTTTCCATATGTGAGCGTCATGCCAAGTCAGAGAAACAAGTCAATAATGCAGCTTTTGAAGAACAAGATGGCACGCAAAATTATTATCTAGTAGTATGACAAGTTTATTTGTACTACAGGCTAGATAGCAGAGTGATAGCATGCCAAACTAAGTCCTTACTTTGTTAGCTTACAATGAACTAGATACAAAACAATGGCATCACCTGTAGTACAGGGAATGCAAGCCAACATGTTCATGGAGTAAAAAATTGGCACAAACAACATAGTAGCAGGCCATAATTTTTGTAACAACGACTGAGCAAGATAAAGTTATGATGGCTAGATCTACAGAGCAGGGAATGTAAACCAAATATAGAAGTTACGATGCCAAAAGCTATAGAGCAGGGAATGCGAACCAACATGTGCAATTACTTAAAATTGGCCATGAACTAAATAATAGCAGGATGTTACTATAATACCTATAATTTTTGTAACAACGACTGAGCAAGATAGAAGTTATGATGGCTACATCTACAGAGCAGGGAATGCAAACCAAAATGTTCAATCGCTTAAAGTTAGCAATGAAGTAGAAAATAGCAAGGTGTTACGGTCATAGCTAGGAATGAACTAAAAGAGCTTCAGACAAACAAGCATCTGAACCCAGAACATGGCGCTAAAACAAGGGACTTACATTAGGAGAAGCACTCTGTGGGAGTCACAGCAGATCTTCCTGGGGTTGATAGATCCGGTGATGAAGTACGCTACATGTGCTACTTGGGGTTGGAGAGACGGCCATTACACTTCATGGTTACTCATCTCGTCTGCAAAAACGTAACGGCGCGTCGTTAGCACAAACAGGTTCCCCCAAGATTAAACAAGAACTTGCAGGCAAGCAATAGAAAAGCGACAGTAGAAGAGTTTAGATCATACACGGCGCCGGTGAAGCAGATCCGGTTCATGCACAGCGGTGTCGGTGAGCAAGATCCGATGCGGTGGACGACGGATCCGGCGAAGCGGCTCCGGTGGGGTGGACGATGCCGCAGCTGAAGCGACTGCGGTAGACTGCTGGATGAGCATATGGTTTCGAGGTTCGGCGGGGATGATCCGGTCCGGTTGATGACGGCGTCGATGAAGCGGCTCCGGCAGGCAGCCGGATGACGAGGATCGCGAGGCCTCGGGTAGGCCAGGGAAGTCCGGCGGGGATGTTCCGGTGCGGTGGTCGTGGAGGTGGGAGAGAGAGGGACTTGGGAAGTTCCGGTGGGTGGTCTCAGAGGAGAGAGTGAGGGAAATGAATTTTTTTTCGGGGAGTTTCCGGAGCTAGGGAGGTGGTGATCGAAAAAAAATGACGGGTAGACCCCCCACCAACCGACTTATACATGGACATTGTTGTCATCTTTACGAGGGTAGAATGGGAAGTTAGAAGCGTGTGAAATATTTGTATTTTTCGGGCGGGAAGTTTTGCCGCTGGAATGAGATTTCGAATTTGGCTACAGTCCAAGTAATACAAAAATATGAGACCGTACTAGTACGGCCAAATGTCACATCAATTCATCATCACGTTGAAAATCGGTTACGACGATCATAATTATTGGCCGTTGGCACAACAGTTCTCCAACGCTTGATCCAACGGTCAAAGTTCCTTTTTTTAAGAGAACGGTCAAAATTCATTGGATTCGCTCGGGAACTGCGCGCGCCAAAACGAGTCAGACGAAGATGTTTCTAGAGTTCTCACGGACGCGTCTTGGCGATACATTGAATGCAAATCTTGCAAGGTCAAAAAAAATGCAAATCTTGCAGGATCGTATGTGGCTGCTATGAGCTGAAGTACTCCATGAAACCGTGAACATACATGTAGATGGGAATCCCATGTAGACGATCTGAAGAACGACCCGCTGCATCTTTCACAAATCCATCTACATGACATGATAAACTTTAATTAAGAAGCAGCCACGTAACAATTATTGCCCAAAATCTAACGGGTTCGACAATAAGCTGGTAATTCTCTATTATATATAAACACCAAAAAAATATAGCAAGTAAGAAAGGAGTGTCAATGCCACCAGGACTTACAAAAAAAGGGAATTAGCACTTCGTAATCTCTTTGTTTTTACACATACCTTCTGCTCAGGAATCCAGGGCCTAGGGTCACATCAAGTCATAATCAGAAACCAAAGTCGGTTCCCATGTTCTCCAATTCAAAACGCGTACAAAATATTTCAGTGTGTGAAATAATGTTGAGATTTTGAATTAGAGGGTTGTTAAGCTATTGATTATATGGAGTCGAAATTTGGTAGCATACATAAGTATCTCTGTTCACAACTCGCCTGTACAGAAGCAGGAACAGCTGTTGTGTTGCAGCACAACACAAAGGAGAAGCCACTGTTCCGTTCATTGCACTCAATACAGCGATGAATGAACCAGACCAGTTGACAAGCTTCTAGACCTGGGCTATATGTAGAAAGATGGAAATCAATGGATCACAGAAAATCATCAGTGTCAAGCTTTAATGCACTAGCCAACGCGACCAAAAGTCCGAACTGATGGAAAGGGCTAGGCAATCCACTTTATACATCGCAACAAAAAGTCCAAACTGACAGAAAAGGCTAGACCGGGAGAAGAGAAGAGAAGGTTTGTGAAAGCGATGACTCGAACTTGAGACTATGGGCTCTGATACCACGTCAAGCTTCATCCACGAGCCAACGGAACCACAAGTCAGAACTGATGGAAAGGGCTAGGCAATCCACTTATAATATTAACAATCAGCAGGGTTCCGGTTCAAAAAAATCCACATCACAACAAGGAAACGACCACCAAGATCATAGCAATTGCAGATAAATGCACCTACGAAATATGCTCAGACTAAGGAACCATTTTACAAGACCAAGGTAATGACCTGTCACTGTCCCCGTTCATCTCCAATTATCTAGCAGATACTCTTGGGCCTCCACTTACAGCATTTGTAGAACAGCAGCAAGTTTCCCTTAAGTGGATTACCCAAGGTTTATCGAACTCAGGGAGGAAGAGGTCAAAGATATCCCTCTCAAGCAACCCTGTAATCACAAAGCAAGAAGTCTCTTGTGTCCCCAACACACCAAATACACTTGTCAGGTGTATAGGTGCACTAGTTCGGCGAAGAGATAGTGAAATACAAGTAATATGGATGTATATGAGTGGTAATAGCAATCTGAATAAAATATGGCAGCGAGTAAACATGCAACAAAACAGTAAACAAACGGAGATTCGATGCTTGGAAGCAAGGCCTAGGGATCCTGCTTTCACTAGTGGACACTCTCAACAATGATCACATAATAGGACTACTCTACACTCTTTTGTTGGATGATGAACGCATTGCGTAGGATTACACGAACCCTCAATGCCGGAGTTAACAAGCTCCACAATGCAATGTTCATATTTAAATAACCTTAGAGTGCAAGATAGATCAACATAATTACACCAAGAACTAACATAGCATGCACACTATCACCATCATGCATATGTAGGAGGAATAATACACATCAATACCATCATAGCAATAATTAACTTCATAATCTACAAGAGATCATAATCATAGCCTACGCCAAGTACTCACACGGTGCACACACTATCACCATTACACACGTGGAGGAGGAATAGAGTACTTTAATAACATCACTAGAGTAGCACATAGACGATATTCAACTAGATCACATAAAGAGAGAGATGAACCACATAGCTACAGCGGAGCCCTCAGCCCCGGGGGTGAATTACTCCCTCCTCATCATGGAGCAGCGATGGCGGTGAAGATGGCGGTGAAGAAGGTGGTGGAGATGACTCCGGGGGCAATTCCCCGGCAGGGTGCCGGAACAGAGACTTCTGTCCCCCGAATCTTGATTTCGCGATGGCGGCGGCTGGAAGGTTTTCTCCGTATCGTGGCTCTCCGTAAGGGTTTTCGATGCAGGGGCTTTTAAATAGGCGAAGAGGCGGCGCAGGAGGGTCAACGAGGCGACGACACCATAGGGTGGCGCGGCCCAGCCCTGGCCGCGCCACCATGTCATCTGGGGCCCACAGGGCCCCCTCTGGCGGCTCTCGGTGTTGGATGCTTCCGGGCAAAATAGGAACCTGGGAGGTGATTTCGTCAATTCCGAGAATATTTCTTTACTAGGATTTCTGAAACCAAAAACAGCAGAAACAGAACGGCACTTCGGCATCTTGTTAATAGGTTAGTTCCAGAAAATGCGTAAATACGACATATAATGTGCATAAAACATGTGGATATCATCAATAAAGTGGCATGGAACATAAGAAATTATCGATACGACGGAGACGTATCAGCATCCCCAAGCTTAGTTCTGCTCGTCCCGAGCAGGTAAAACGATAACAAAGATAATTTCTGAAGTGACATGCCATCATAACCTTGATCATACTATTGTAAGCATATGAGATAAATGCAGAGATTCGAAGCAATGATGAAGATAATGAGTAAACAAATGAATCATATAACAAAGACTTTTCATGAATAATACTTTCAAGACAAGCATCAATGAGTCTTGCATAAGAGTTAACTCATAAGCAATAAATTCTTAGTAGAAAGCTTTGAAACAACACAAAGGAAGATATAAGTTTCAGCGGTTGCTTTCAACTTTAACATGTATATCTCATGGATAATTGTCAACACAAAGTAATATAACAAGTGCAATAGGTAAACATGTAAGAATCAATGCACACAATTTACACAAGTGTTTGCTTCTAAGATAGAAAGAATAGGTAAACTGACTCAACAATAAAGTAAAAGAATGGTCCTTCAAAGAGGAAAGCATCGATTGCTATATTTGTGCTAGAGCTTTGATTTTGAAAACATATAGAGAGCATAAAAGTAAAGTTTTGAGAGGTGTTTGTTGTTGTCAACGAATGGTAGCGGGTACTCTAACCCCCTTGCCAAACAAACCTTCAAAGAGCGGCTCCCATTTTATTTTATTTTTGGGTGGCACTCCTTCCAACCTTTCTTTCACAAACCATGGCTAACCGAATCCTCGGGTGCCTGCCAACAATCTCATACCATGAAGGAGTGCCTTTTTATTTTAGTTTTATTATGATGACACTCCTCCCCACCTTTGCTTTCTCAAGCCATGGCTAACCGAATCCTTCGGGTGCCGTCCAACAATCACATACCATGGAGGAGTGTCTATTTTTGTTAATTAATTTGGGACTGGGAATCCCATTGCCAGCTCTTTTTGCAAAATTATTGGATAAGCGGATGAAGCCACTAGTCCATTGGTGAAAGTTGCCCAACAAGATTGAAAGATAAACACCACATACTTCATCATGAGCTATAAAACATTGACACAAATAAGAGGTAATAAATTTTGAATTGTTTAAAGGTAGCACTCAAGCAATTTACTTTGGAATGGCGGAGAAATACCATGTAGTAGGTAGGTATGGTGGACACAAATGGCATAGTGGTTGGCTCAAGGATTTGGATGCATGAGAAGTATTCCCTCTCGATACAAGGTTTAGGCTAGCAAGGTTATTTGAAGCAAACTCAAGTATGAAATGGTGCAGCAAGACTCACATATAAACATATTGTAAGCATTATAAGACTTTACATCGTCTCCTTGTTGTTCAAACACCTCAACCAGAAAATATCTAGACTTAGAGAGACCAATCATGCAAACCAAATTTTAACAAGCTCTATGTAATTATTCATTAATGGGTACAAGGTACATGATGCAAGAGCTTAAACAAGATCTATATGAGCACAACAATTGCCAAGTTTCACATTATTCAAGACATTATACCAATTACTACATGTAGCATTTCCCGTTTCCAACCATATAACAATTAACGAAGCAGTTTCAACCTTCGCCATGAAAATTAAAAGCTAAGAACACATGTGTTCATACGAACCAGCGGAGCGTGTCTCTCTCCCAAACAATCATTTATTCAAACAAAAACAAAAACAAAAGCATACAGACGCTCCAAGTAAAGAACACAAGATGTGACCGAATAAAAATATAGTTTCAAGAGAAGGAACCTGATACTTTGTCGATGAAGAAGGGGATGCCTTGGGCATCCCCAAGCTTAGATGCTTGAGTCTTCTTAAAATATGCAGGGATGAACCGGGGCATCCCCAAGCTTAGAGCTTTCACTCCTCTTGATCATAGTATATCATACTCCTCTCTTGACCCTTGAAAACTTCCTTCACACCAAACTTCAAGCAAACTCATTAGAGGGTTAGTGCATAATCAAAAATTCACATGTTCAGAGGTGACACAATCATTCTTAACACTTCTGGACATTGCACAAAACTTCTGAAAGTTAATGGAACAAAGAAACTCATTCAACTTAACAAAAGCGGCAATGCGAAATAAAAGGCAGAATCTGTCAAAAACAGAACAGTCCGTAAAGACGAATTTAAAGATGGCACCAGACTTGCTCAAATGGAAAAACTCAAAACTAATGAAAGTTGCGTACATATCTGAGGATCACGCTCGTAAATTGGCAGATTTGTTCGAATTTTCTACAGAGAACTGTGCCCAGATTCGTGACAGACAGCAATGCTGTTTCTGTGCAGCGATCCCAAATATAACATCAACTTTGACATAGAAACTTTACTTGGCACTAAAACATGATAAGGAGAGGTTGCTACAGTAGTAAACAACTTCCAAGACACAAATATAAAACAAAGTACTGTAGCAAAATAACACATGGGTTATCTCCCAAGAAGTTCTTTCTTTATAGCCATTAAGATGGGCTCAGCAATTTTGGTGATGCACCCGCAAGAAATAGTATTTGAAGCAAAAGAGAGCTTCAAGAGGCAATTCAAAACACATTTGAGCCTAACATGCTTCCTATGCAAAAGAATCTTATACACAAATGAATTCATGAAGAGCAAAGTGGCAAGCATAAGAGGATAAAACACGAGTAACTTAAAGATTCTCAACATAAAGAGGGGAAACTTAATATTATTAAGATGCATATAACCATATTTCCCTCTCTCATAATAACTTTCAGTAGCATCATTGATGAAATCCACAATATACCCGTCACTTAAAACATTCTTATCATGGTTCATATGCATAGAAGTATCATTAATTTTGGCATAAGAAGAGTTATTCTCATTAATAGTAATTGGAGCAAGATTATTATCAAGAATTTGAACATGGTAAACAAGTTGCATATTAAAAGAATTGTTTTTGGCAAGCCCATCATAACTATGACAAGTTTCATAAGGATAATTGTAACATGTGTCATATACATCTCTATAGCAATTATCTAAACCTGAATATGTAATATCATCATTTTCACTAAAAGTAGATGTCTCAAATACAGGATCTTCAAGCACAACATCCCCAAGCTTAGAGCTTTCAATATCATCGTTTAAGGGGACATGAATAATGCTATCATCATTAATTTCATAATCAGTACCAAAGAGATTTTCAATATCAAAGGCAGCGTGCTCATCCAAATCATGATCACTAATATGGGTAAAGGGTATAGGAAGATCATCGTACTCAGATTCATTATCATAATAATCATTAGGAGCAACATACTTACGGTTACCTAGCGTTATCTCATTCACGCGGGGATACGCCGTTACCTCTTTCTTTTTATTCTCCTTCTTCTTCTTCTTCTTCTTCTTCGTTCCCTTTTTCTTCTTCTTCTTCTCCTTCTCCTCGTTCCCTTCTTTAGGAGGAAGAGGCTTGAAGGGTGGCTTGTCCGCATAACCTGATTTACTTTTAGAAACAATAGAAGAAACTTGGGAGGATCCCTCCTTTTCATTAATTAGTTGAAAACACACAGCGGTCCTATCATATTTTGGCAAGGTGTCATCTTCTAAAATATTCTGTATGTAAGTATTTGTATGGCAATTATTAATGCAATAAGAAAGACAACCATGCAGGACATCATTAATATCAAGATCGTTAATATTTAACAAAGAAATTTTTCTTGATAACTCTTCACACTTCAAAAATAAGGTAAGTTCATCATGCTGATTAGGAATAATTTCATCATCACAATACAAATTTGCAGCACTCATGGGGTTTGAATTATCATTGGAGGAACATTGAAAATTAAAATGACCAACTCTATGGCAAAGTTCACAAATAAAAGGATAGAGGGCACACACTTTTTCTCCAAGATCATCTAGAGCTCTAGACCACTTTCTAGTTTTTTCATTTCTGTGATGGATACAATATTCATCTTCTATTTGATTAATTCCACAAGGTCTATGTATTCCACAAAAATTAACATGCTTATAGGAAATAGCATTCTTAGGAGTTTGAGCATGCTTATTGCAATCATTAACAACAATGTCATTTTTCATGCAAGCCTCTTTAAAAGGTTCATGATACTTATCAAAATTCTTTTTAGGCAATTCTAAATGAGAAGCAAAGGCTTTATAAAGATTTGCAGCAACTTGAGAGTCAAGACCATAAGTAGCACTCATATTTTGAAATTTATCGGTATCCATAAAAGTTTCAATGCATTCATAATCATAATTTATACCTGACTCTTTACCTTTGTCGTTCTCCCAATCTTCAGTGTTCTCCTTAATCCGATCAAGAAGGTCCCTTTTAAACTCTTCTTTATTGCTCGTGAATGATCCAGAACAAGTAGTATCCAGCAAGGTCTTATCTTGAAAAGAAAGTCTTGCATAGAAATTATCAATGATGATATTACCTGGAAGCTCATGATTGGGGCATTTGAGCATTAAAGTCTTCAATCTCTCCCATGCTTGGGCAATACTCTCTCCATCATGAGGCCAAAAATTATATATATGGTTTCGATCTTTGTGAATTTCACTTGGAGGATAGAACTTAGAACAAAATAGAGGCATAATATCCTTCCAATCAAGAGAGCGCCCGTCCTTCAGCAGTTTATACCAATGCGCCGCTTTACCAGACAGCGACATAGAGAATAGTTTCTTCTTCACTTCATCCATAGAGATACCTGCACACTTGAATAACCCGCATAATTCATGCAAAAACAGTAAATGATTTCCAGGATGGACAGTTCCATCCCCTTCATAGCGGTTATCCATAACACGTTCAATAATTTTCATAGGTATTTTATACGGAATACTTTCAGCAGGTGGATTTAAAATATCAGAAGCATCATTAGAGTTATCGCATATGGGAGATAAAGCATTATCAGAGCAAAATATTTCTTCCAAAGCGGAGGAGCTAAAAAGATTATTTTTATGTAAACTAGCTTCCCCAAGCTTAGACTTCTTCATAGCATTAGCAGTAATTGCATTCATACTAATAACATTGCTACTATCATGTAAATAAGGTTCCATAGGTTTTTTAATTTTCGCATCAAACCATCCATGTCTTAAATCAGGAAATAGAATAAGAAGCTCACTAATTTTTTTGTTGTTTTCCATTATGCCTAACTAGTGAAAAATAAAAACAAGAAACAAAAAGATGTAATTGCAGAGTCTAAAGGAAATAGCTTCGAGTACACACACAATGGCGTCAGAAAAGTACTGTTACCTGGAACCGAAGTGTGAGTACCTTTTACCTTTCCTCCCCGGCAACGGCGCCAGAAAAGTGCTTGATGTCTACGGGTGCTTCTATTCTTGTAGACAGTGTTGGGCCTCCAAGTGCAGAGGTTTGTAGAACAGCAGCAAGTTTCCCTTAAGTGGATTACCCAAGGTTTATCGAACTCAGGGAGGAAGAGGTCAAAGATATCCCTCTCAAGCAACCCTGTAATCACAAAACAAGAAATCTCTTGTGTCCCCAACACACCAAATACACTTGTCAGGTGTATAGGTGCACTAGTTCGGCGAAGAGATAGTGAAATACAAGTAATATGGATGTATATGAGTGGTAATAGAAATCTGAATAAAATATGGCAGCGAGTAAACATGCAACAAAACAGTAAACAAACGGAGATTCGATGCTTGGAAGCAAGGCCTAGGGATCCTGCTTTCACTAGTGGACACTCTCAACAATGATCACATAATAGGACTACTCTACACTCTTTTGTTGGATGATGAACGCATTGCGTAGGATTACACGAACCCTCAATGCCGGAGTTAACAAGCTCCACAATGCAATGTTCATATTTAAATAACCTTAGAGTGCAAGATAGATCAACATAATTACACCAAGAACTAACATAGCATGCACACTATCACCATCATGCATATGTAGGAGGAATAATACACATCAATACCATCATAGCAATAATTAACTTCATAATCTACAAGAGATCATAATCATAGCCTACGCCAAGTACTCACACGGTGCACACACTATCACCATTACACACGTGGAGGAGGAATAGAGTACTTTAATAACATCACTAGAGTAGCACATAGACGATATTCAACTAGATCACATAAAGAGAGAGATGAACCACATAGCTACAGCGGAGCCCTCAGCCCCGGGGGTGAATTACTCCCTCCTCATCATGGAGGCAGCGATGGCGGTGAAGATGGCGGTGGAGACGGCGGTGGAGATGACTCCGGGGGCAATTCCCCGTCCGGCAGGGTGCCGGAACAGAGACTTCTGTCCCCCGAATCTTGATTTCGCGATGGCGGCGGCTCTGGAAGGTTTTCTCCGTATCGTGGTTCTCCGTAAGGGTTTTCGATGCAGGGGCTTTTAAATAGGCGAAGAGGCGGCGCAGGAGGGTCAACGAGGCGACGACACCATAGGGTGGCGCGGGCCCCTGGCCGCGCCACCATGTCATCCGGGCCCACAGGCCCCCTGGCGGCTTCTCCTGGATGCTTCCGGCAAAATAGAACTGAGGAGGGCTAGCAATCCCTTAGAATATTTCTTTACAGGATTTCTGGAAAAAAAAGCACTTCACAACAAGGAAACGACCACCAAGATCATAGCAATTGCAGATAAATGCACCTACGAAATATGCTCAACATAAGGAAATTTTACAAGACGAAGGTAATGACCTGTCACTGTCCCCGTTCATCTCCAATTATCTAGCAGATACTCTTCTTACTACTTACTAGCATTCCTAACCTGCTCCAGTAGGGCCTCCTTCTGTGCTGCTATCGTTCTAAAATTGTCGACTTCTAGTCTTAGCGCAGCTGATGCAGCTCGTTCTACTTGGAGTTGCTCCTTTAGAACTTGAGCATGCAAATACTTTGACTTGGACATGGACTTGCACTTCAGCAGTCCAGCATTCCGTAAGAAAGTGTTTTTGGCAATGCCTTTCTTTTTTATTGCCATAGAAAATGCCTTCACACATTCTTCATCGGTTTTTTCCAGACCGTTTTTACCGGTTTTTGCCATCTCTAATTTCATATCTTCCTGCAAAAAATTCAGTTCGTACACATGTGTAAACATGATAGTTACTACAGAGAAACTTGCTGATAGTAGATTTATCATGTGTATGACCTACTTTTATTCCTACAGTTTGGCATGTCTGATTCACATCACATGAATTTTAATAAACATATATAATATCATATTGACATGTACTTTACTACTCCTACAAGTTGGGATGTGAGTCGTCACAAAATTTCAATCTTTGAGAAGACTTACAAGAACACTCTGTGCGACTTCTCCAATCACTTCAAGTTTGTTCTTCTGGCATGCTTCAAAAATCTCTGGCAGAGTCATCTCTTTGTTTGGTTCCCTTTTACTTGCATTATGTAACATCTGCATTTTAGTACTACCATTTATAAATCGAATAACGTGGTTGAAATGGAGGATCATAATATAAGCTGCACACTGGTGTATATACTCTGCATGATCTTTTACTAAAATATTTCTAAATAGCAGTATAAAACAACATGTCCTTACTTTTTGCCGAATGTGCACTATAAGGTTACGAGATCCCGTACGGCTAGGTAAAAGTAGTTTACCGCGGTTTTCCTGATTCTGTTTAGCCAAATTCTGCAAAAAGGAGACTAGTGAGACACTGCTATAAATAAGAATCCAAGATGTGATCTGGTCTCAGTCTTACAAATCATACCATATTCTTTGGATCAGACCAGTGCTTCACAAGATCTCCCCACTGTTTGTCAGTCATTTGCTTAAAAGGAGATATAGTTGGAACACTCCCAGTAATCTTTCCAGTGAAGTATTTCTTCTTTAGCCTGCTGCGATACTGGCGCAGACAGTCTGAGAATAGACTGTTGAGAACATGCTTTACTTCCTCTTGGTCCTCATCGAACTCGAACCTTAACTGTTCACAACAATATAAACCGTTGGTGTGATATACATAGATCCAACAACAAGCTAGAAGGAACGGGACGTGCCAATGTGGTATACTAGTATGAGTAACATTACCAAGAGAAAGATGACTTACGTGTAACCTGTGCACTAATTTTTCAAAATGCGCAGAGGTGTCTACGTGCTCTTTCCATGTTGGGAAGATAGGAATTTCATTCCTGACGAAAATTCCTACATCCGATGCTAATTTACAAGATTCTTCTGGGTCCAGTGGCCTTCTGCCACCTACGATAGATGAAAGGCGAAATCTTGATTCCATCCCAGCAAGCTTAGCTACGAACATTTTCCCTACTGTTGGGCCCCTCGTTTTTCTTGATCGTGGTGCAACTACAAAGTTAAGCATTACATCAAGCTATCAAGGTAGGTATATATATATATATATATCTATAAAGTATAACTTTATAACGGAGAATGAAACTATAAGCATTGGAAAATGTACCTTCTTCGGTGTGGGGCTCATCCTCAGGGGAGTTGTCTATGGCAGGACTAATATGGGTCAGTGGGAGATCATCAACAGTTTGTTGATGTTGTGCTAGCAGTGTTTGGCCAGTTGTGGTTGTGTCAGCTGGGACTGGTACAGTGTGTCCTTGGGCAGTATTTCCTACCACAGCTACTGCTGATCCCAATTGTGGCTGAGAAGTTGCCGTGGAAACTTGTTCTGCTGCCAATTGTTGTTGAGAAGTTGCTGTGGAAACTGGTTCTGCTGCCAATTGTGGCTGAGAAGTTGCTGTGGAAACTGGTTCTGCTGCCGATTGTCGCTGGTTGACTGGATTGGTAACAGGTGGCTGATTCAACCGCTTGGGGTGTTCACCACGTTTTTTTATTTCAGTACTCTTAGAATTTTCGTTATTTTCTTCAACTGGTGCCATGAATCGCTGAGACTGTCTAGTAGCAGAAGCAGGTTTCTTTTTTGGTTGCAGCTGTTCTATCACCGATTCAGGTGCCTGTTGATTGGTCTTCCTCTCATTGGTGGTTCCTGCGAAATTCTTACTTGAAGCTGCAGATTCCTAGCACACATAAACGATATTTCAGTCTACAGAAGTCCCATATATGATGATATGCAAATGGAATAGAATGAAGAACAGTAAAGGATGACGTGCATGCTGAAACATATATATGATGCATTAAGGAGACCTAGAGGTGGCATGTGAACATGTTTGGTGGGATTCAGGATACAAGTATACAACACATGGAAGTTGCAACAGATATCTCAAAGTAAAAACACAGAAATCACCTGGTGGGGTTGAGGAGAATGGTCAGGCAAGGCATCTTCCTGAGTCAGCTCTCCAAGAGGCTCAGCATGATCAAATTGTGAATCATAACATTGTTCTTTATCTTTGGGGAGGGGAAAGGGTTCTTCTCCGATTTTGTTCAGGTTTGCACTAGAGGCAATAGCGTTACACATGTTTGTGCCCACACGGCTTGCATATCTTATACATATATTCCGTATCCGTTTCTCTTTTAATTCATTCTTCTGTATTGCAATAATATCTAGCATGCATTACAAAAAAAATGCTAATGAGATGGCGGTGCAAGTAAGCAAAAAAATACTTTTCGAAATCACATGCATAACGAATGCGGCCATATCAACCTTCTTGGAAGTGGGCGCGTGTACGCTTTGGTTTCCAGCCGTGGAACATCATGGAGGCGCTTTCTGTACCCATCTCTCCAGTCCGGTGGACGGAAGGAGTCGGGGATTAAGATACGAGAACCCGGCGATGGTGACTGTCGCTGACAAGGCGGCGGTGGAAGTCGGCTACGGAGGAGCTCGTATGGTACAGTGGTCGTCGGTGGGGGTGGGGGAGGTGGAAGCTACTCCGGCTTGCTAAAAAGCAAGGGAGACGGCGGAACGTCGTCGGTCACTACGGTGGCCGATGAGAAGGCAGTAGTGCTGGTGTGGGAGTGGGACAGTGGGCCGGCGCCGGCGTGTGAGATGATCCGGTGGGTCATGCAGGGTGGAAGCGTGAGAGAGAGATGCGGGGTTCGGCGCCGCCGGTGATAGGTCTGAATTGAGCGGTCCGGGGGGATAAGATCGACACTGTACTTATTTCACATCGCTTTGAATTTTGGAAGCGGGGGGGGGGGGGGGAATTTTGGGGCAGAGTTGAAATTATTACTGGTTGCTGGAAAACTGTGGAACCCTAGCCTACGAAATCCCAAGTCTGAAGCTGAGGGCCCTTTTGCTGTGGCTTTTTGGCTTTTGGATTTTGGAAGCCAAAAGAATATAATATTTGTTTTTGGCTTCCAAAATCCAAAAGCCAAAAAGGCAAAAAAAAAAAGCCACAACAAAAGGGCCCTGAGTATGTTCGGGTTCAAGGGGATATGCTTGTTGGTTCTTGGGTGCATATGATCTCTTTATTTCGAAATTCATCTTCTATACATTTTGAAATGTCAAAAAAGAATAAAACGAAAAATGCATGTGTACTTCTTCGCTTGCTTTATACACATAAAATATTTCAATGGAAAATCGAATAGTAATTTGGGCTATGTAAAAAAGAGTTACTCCGTAAAAAAATTGTGCTAACCATAAGGCTTTTTATGAGACATGTTTTCTCTCTTTTTTTACATCGACCATGAAAAAAACTTGTTTTTTTACATCAACCATGAAAAATACTTTTTTTACATCGACCATGAAAAATACTAGGAATTTGCTAAGAGCATCCACAACGTGTAGCCAAAAGTGGTTCCATATTTGATTTTTGGCTTTTTGAACTAGTTCCATACATTGTAGAGGTAGTTCCAAAACCAGAAAAACAGGGAACCGGAGCAAATAGGTGCTCCGATGCCAAATTTCACTTTTGGCATTTGGAACTAGTTCCCTACATTGTGAGAGTAGTTCCATATTGGCTTTATGAGTTGTTTTAGCTTGATGGCGGGACCCACGTTATAAATATTTGGAACCACTACATTGTGGAGCTATTGCTATATTTCACACCAAAGCCAAATTCACCATCGTATCAGATTTGGCAATAGCAACATTGTGGATAGCCTAAAGTTATATTTTCCATCTTGTACACAATTAAAAATATCTTTAAAACAAACAAATCTCTAATGTCTAGGTGTACCATCTCTACTAGTACTAGTATATATACACGTGCCTTGCACGTGAGGGCTCTTTTTTTTAGTGAAACAACTTCGACGCAATAAGAATTCGATCTTTTTTTTAACAAAGGAGGGGGGCCCAAGGGCTTGGATACCATTAAGTGCAACAGAGGGGTACATATTACAGATTGCAGTCAATAGTCACTTGGGTTGAAAGCCAATGCAAGCCCGCCTACATGATAGCAGGATTTTGTGAAGCTTTTTAACTTAATTGGTCAAACATGCGAAGCATGTGCCATTTACTTGTACAACTTTATCGGAAAAAAATACTTGTACAAGCTAGTTCCCCTAAGTACTACCAGCACATAAGTAAACAAAAGAACCAGGGACATCATCAACTGAAAACAACAATCTATTCATATAGCGGCTCTTGCATCACCCTTTGAAAATCATCTACCTGCAAAGATGAGTGCAGAGTTTCTGCTCGTGCTTTCACCTGTTCCAAGATCGTCCAGTTGATCTCATGGACATCTGCATCAGCCAAAGCGGTAACCAAGTTGCCAGCCACTAGCTTCTGCAGATCAGCAACAGCATGTAGGCCATCTTGAATTGTAGAATTCCATCCTCGGTTCATTTCTTTGTTCCGCCAAGTGGCCACATCCAAGTCCTTTTGAAGACGCCTAATCTTAGCTTCCCCAGTGCCACATCCTTCTGTTTTGTTCCTACAAACGTTTGCATCACTGGAACTCTGGACATCTGTGCTACAATGCTGCTTGGCAGGGACATGAGCAGTCACTTGCTTCTGCGATTTGCCATGCATAAAATCAATCAGCAGATTAAAAGGAAATATGTTGGTTGATTCATGTCACCACTTTCAGCAACCCATGAGTTTCTAAACCTTAAATGGAGTCTAAAACATTGCAATAAAAGGGTGGGTGCATCATTTGGATGCAGAGGCCGGGGCGACCCTATTTTCAAGAAAAAATTAGGAAATCTGAAATCTATATCTATATCTCTACCATCTATACCACTCCACTCCTGTTGACAGTTTGATCTCTTTCAGTACATTAGATTATGTCATGTTTAAAACACTATTATAAAATTACCTCCTTAATGTTGAGCTCAGGAGGATCCAGATGTGCTGATCCTAGGCGGCCCCTCAAATGATTGCTTGCTAGAACAATAGGACCAAATCCCGCCTCCTTTCTACCAATGTCTGCATCACTGGCGCGCTCACTGTCTTTGTTAGGAACATGAGCAGTGGCTAGCTGCTGCAAATCAAAGTTCATCAAATCAATCAGCAAACAAGACATATGAAATTTGAGCAGTGCGGCTAAATACCTTCTTCAGCAGCTGCCCCACGGAATCGTCCTTTTGGCGGCACATCACACGTGTGAAAAATCTCGGCAACGACTTGGGGTGCGGTGATTTTGTCCCATTCCACAGTATGCCGAGCTTGGCTGCAATTATCTTATTCTGCAAGATATTTTGCCTCCGAGATTCTTCGTAGGCATTCTCGAGGGGAATATCTAGCAGGCATTACAAAAAAAACAGATGCTAATAACAAGCAGTGGAAGCAAGCAATAAACTAGTCTCGGAAATCAAATACATAACAAAAGCTGCCGGACAAAGTGTTCAACCTTGGTCGACTGGGGAGGTGGCGCGTTGGCCGTTCGGTTTGGTTCGGTGGATCATGGTGGCGCTTTGTGTACCGATCTCGCCGGCCGGTAAGATGAACCAGTGAGTCGGGGAAGCAGATCCGACGAAGCGGACGGAGTGTGGTTGACGGCGTCGCTGAGCTGGCTCCGGTGCGGTGGATGTCGGCTACGGATGGAGGACTGAGAGGGAGCGAGACGGACTAGGTGCGAGGTAGGGAGAGAGGCCCTTGCTTGTCCGTGGGTGGGGCTGGATATAGGGGAAATGAAAGCCTTAGAAGATAGCATCCTGCTAATTTATGGTGCTGAACTAGAAAATCCCGCCAATATATGGTGCTGAATTGCGGGCGGCTCATAGCTTGTGCACAAATAAAATGGGAAAATCCAAAAAATGTAGTTCAACAAAAAAAAACTCTAGTAGGCAAAGTCGCTAGCTCGCCATGAGAAGATGCACTCCGCCAAAAAAATGTCATGACAAGCTAGTTTGCTATGGATCTTGCATTAACCCTGCTCGATAAAATGGTGGGCAAAAAAAGACAAGCTAAATCAAAAATAATGGTGGTAGAAAGATGTAACTCTCAAATGTAAACTCTACTAAACAGGGCCAGCTCAAAAATATGCCTCATATTATTAGTACTTCCTCCGGTCCATATTAACTGCCACTAACATACATCGAGAAACAAAAAAGAGAAATCTGTCATGAATAGTTCCCGAATTCAAATCTGAGTTTCTCTGTAGACTATTCCCATCTGAGTTTCTCTTTTTTGTTTCTCGATGTATGTTTCGAATTTTGATCTGAAATTTTTAGGGGTTATCTTAATATGAGCTGTGAACGTGCATGATTTGTTTCAGATTTTTTTCGCAATGTTTAAATTTGGATTTAGGCCGCATGTCACCTCGCTACCGCTCGAGAAATGGAGCCCCTCTCCGCTGGGCTCCATAAAAGCTTCACTGCTCGTGTCAGACTGTTGAAGACACTGGCAAGTGCATGTCAGGGGGACAGAGAATAAATTTCGTCCACGCGTCGGCGCGTGCTGTCTACCCCAAACCCTAAACTCTGTCTTTATGAAGTCAAGCATGCATGAAGAGAAGTGGTTTTTGGTTTCAAACATGGAAATTTCAAAAACCCTCTCAAGAGCTACATTTTGGAGTGACTAATTTTTCATATTCATGATTTAAACTTGTTTAAATGGGCATAAAAATAGGCATAAAATTCAAAATAAATCAAAATAAATGAAAAACCAAGGCACATAGTCTTCTTATGTCATATAGTAAGCATTCAATTAAGTTGATAAACAAGGTCTAGACATATTCAAACCAGAAAAATCATGTATCTACCCCCTAACCCTAAACTCTGTCTTATGAAGTCAAGCATGAAGAGATGTGGTTTTTGGTTTCAAACATGGAAATTTCGAAAACCCTCCCAAGAGCTTCATTTTGGAGTGACTAAGAAGCATACATGCTTACTTTTTTATATTCATGTTTTAAACTTGTTCAAATCTTGGTCAAACCTAGGATTTGACCAAGATTCAAATGGGCATAAAAATTCAAAAAAATGAAGAAAAAAATGAAAAACCAAGGTCTTCTTATGTCATATAGTAAGCATTCAATTAAGTTGATAAACAAGGTCTAGACGTTTTAAACCTGAAAAATCATGTATCTACCCCCTAACCCTAAACTCTGTCTTATGAAGTCAAGCATGCATGGTGAAGAGAAGTGGTTTTTGGTTTCAAACATGGAAATTTTAAAAACCCTCCCAAGAGCTTCATTTTGGGGTGACTAAGAAGGATACATGATTACTTTGTCATATTCATGTCTTAAACTTGTTTAAGTCATGGTCAAACCTAGGATTTGACCAAGATTCAAATGGGCATAAGAATTCAAAAAAAACAAAGCACATAGTCTGTGTATGTCATATAGTAAGCATTCAAGTTGATAAACAAGGTCTAGACATATTCAAACCAGAAAAATCATGGAAATTTCAAAAACCTCCCACGAGCTTCATTTTGGAGTGACTAAGAAGGATCGATGCAGGTTACTTTTCATATTATTCATGTTTTAAACTTGTTTAAATCTTGGTCAAACCTAGGATTTGACCAAGATTCAACAAATGGGGATAAAAAAATGAAAACCCAATGCACATAGTCTTCTTATGTCATATAATAAGCATACAATTAAGTTGATAAACAAGGTCTAGACATATTCAAACCAGAAAAATCATGTATGTGGCTACCCCTAACCCTAAACTCTGTCTTATGAAGTCAAGCATGAAGAGATGTGGTTTTTGGTTTCAAACATGGAAATTTCAAAAACCCCTTCCAAGAGCTTCATTTTGGAGTGACTAAGAAGCATACATGCTTACCTTTTCATATATATTCATGTTTTAAACTTGTTCAAATCTTGGTCAAACCTAGGATTTGACAAAGATTCAAATGGGCATAAAAATTCAAATAAAATGAATACCAAGGTCTTCTTATGTCATATAGTATGTGCGCATTCACTTAAGTTGATAAACAAGGTCTAGACATATTAAACCTGAAAAATCATGCATGTATCTACCCCTAACCCTAAACTCTGTCTTATAAAGTCAAGCATGCATGGTGAAGATAAGTGGTTTTTGGTTTCAAACATGGAAATTTCAAAAACCCTCCTAATTAAGAGCTTCATTTTGGAGTGACTAAGAAGGATACATGCTTACTTTTACATATTCATGTTTTAAACTTGTTTAAGTCGTGGTCAAACCTAGGATTTGACCAAGATTTAAATGGGCATAAAAATTCAAAAACAAAATCAAAAACCAAAGCAAGTCTTTGCATGTCATATAGTAAGCATTCAAGTTGATAAACAAGGTCTAGACATATTCAAACCAGAAAATCATGTATATATCTACCCCTAACCCTAAACTCTATCTTTATGAAGTCAAGCATGCATGAAGAGAAGTGGTTTTAGGTTTCAAACATGGAAATTTCAAAAACCATCCCAAGAGCTACATTTTGGAGTGACTAAGAAGGATATATAGATGCTTAATTTTGCATATTCATGATTTAAACTTGTTCAAATCTTGGTCAAACCTATGATTTGACCAAGATTCAAATGGGCATTAAAAATAGAAAAATGAAAAACCAAAGCACATAATCTTCTTATGTCATATAGTAAGCATTAAAGTTGATAAACACAAGGTCTAGACATATTCAAACCATACAAATCATGTATCTACCCCTAACCCTAAACTCTGTCTTATGAAGTCAAGCATGAAGAGATGTGGTTTTTGGTTTCAAACATGGAAATTTCAAATACCCTTCCAAGAGCTTCATTTTGGAGTGACTAAGAAGCATACATGCTTACCTTTTCATATTCATGTTTTAAACTTGTTCAAATCTTGGTCAAACCTAGGATTTGACCAAGATTCAAATGGGCATAAAAATTCAAAAAAAATGAATACCAAGATCTTCTTATGTCATATAGTATGCGCGCAATCAATTAAGTTGATAAACAAGGTATAGACATATTAAACCTGAAAATCATGTATCTACCCCTAACCCTAAACTCTGTCTTATAAAGTCAAGCATGCATGGTGAAGATAAGTGGTTTTTGGTTTCAAACATGGAAATTTCAAAAACCCTCCTAATTAAGAGCTTCATTTTGGAGTGACTAAGAAGGATACATGCTTACTTTTTCATATTCATGTTTTAAACTTGTTTAAATCTTGGTCAAACCTAGGAAAATCATAAATATATCTACCCCTAACCCTAAACTCTGTCTTATGAAGTCAATCATGAAGAGAAGTGGTTTTGGGTTTCCTACATGGAAATTTCAAAAACCTCCCAAAAACTTCATTTTAGAGTGACTAAGAACGATACATGCTTCCCTTTTCATTTTCATGTTTTAAACTTGTTTACATTATCTTGGTCAAATCTAGGATTTGACAAGATTCAAATGGGCATCAAAATAAAAAAATCAGAAAAATGAAAAACCAAAGCACATAGTTTTCTTATGTCATATAGTAAGCATTAAAGTTGACAAACAAGGTCTAGACATATTCAAACCAGACAAATCATGTATCTATACTCCCTAACCCCTAAACTATGTCTTATGAAGTCAAGCATGAAGAGAAGTGGTTTTGGGTTTCAAACATGGAAATTTCAAAAACCTCCCAGAAGCTTCATTTTAGAGTGACTAAGATGGATACATGCTTCCCTTTTCATTTTCATGCTTTAAACTTGTTTAAATTATCTTGGTCAAATCTAGGATTTGACAAGATTCAAATGGGCATCAAAATAAAAAAATCAGAAAAATGAAAAACCAAAGCACATAGTTTTCTTATGTCATATAGTAAGCATTAAAGTTGACAAACAAGGTCTAGACATATTCAAACCAGACAAATCATGTATCTATACCCCCTAACCCCTAAACTATATATGTCTTATGAAGTCAAGCATGAAGAGAAGTGGTTTTGGGTTTCAAACATGGAAATTTCAAAAACCTCCCAGAAGCTTCATTTTAGAGTGACTAAGATGGATACATGCTTCCCTTTTCATTTTCATGTTTTAAACTTGTTTAAATTATCTTGGTCAAATCTAGGATTTGACAAGATTCAAATGGGCATCAAAATAAAAAAATCAAAAAAATGAAAAACCAAAGCACATAGTTTTCTTATGTCATATAGTAAGCATTAAAGTTGACAAACAAGTTCTAGACATATTCAAACCAGACAAATCATGTATCTACCCCTAACCCTAAACTATGTCTTATGAAGTCAAGCATGAATAGAAGTCGTTTTGGGTTTCAAACATGGAAATTTCAAGAACATCCCAAAAGCTTCATTTTAGAGTGACTAAGAAGGATCCATGATTACCTTTTCATTTTCATGTTATAAACTTGTTTAAATCTTGGTCAAACCTAGGATTTGACCAAGATTCAAATGGACACAAAATTTTAAAAATCAGAAATATGAAAACCAAAGTACATAGTCTTCTTATGTCATATCGTAAGCATTCAAGTTGATAAACTCGGTCTTATGAAGTCTAGCATGAAGAGAAGTCGTTTTGGGTTTCAAACGTTTAAGCCAAAAGCCCCATTTCAAATATTTTACACTTATTCAAATTTGGTTCAAATTTGAAAGACATACAAGTTATAGCACACATAGTGCATACATGTTCACACATACTGCACTAGATGCTAACCCTACAGTTTAGGGGCGGACCTAGGATAAATTTTTAGAGGGGGCAAACATATGATAAGTGATGCAAATATCATATTACAAGGTTTCAGAAAATTGAGCGGGGGCAGCTGCCCCCCTTGGCTATAGTCTGGATCCGCCCATGCTATAGTTTGAGGCCATTTGGATGACGTCGAAAAAAATCTTTGATTAGAAATGGGGTTGTTCGAACCCCGTAGTTGGATTTTTTTGAACCTTGATCTGTAGTACTGGGCAAAACCCTAGTTTAACCTAGTATATTTAATTATAGATTCGTAGGTCGAATTTTCTACCTTTTTATTATTACTATGCAGCACATATGTGTTTGCCCGTCGAGTGAAACTCGGAGGAAGAGGGATCACTCGGAAGGAGAGAAGAAGGGAGAGCATTATGGTGTCTCCCCTTTTTCGGGTGATGATGTTGACTTTTGTGCAGGGTTTGTCAGTGAGCAGGAGGTGCGAGCGAGCGAGCGAGCGAGCGAGCGAGTCGAGCGAGGCCGAGAATGAGAGAGATTTGTTTTTTTGTGAGAGGGACAACCGAAGGATCCTGAAGGACCCAGAGACTTCCAATACGCATCCTGATGCGTCTTCTCTTGACAAAGAAAATGGCTGGGAGTTTGCGTACCTATTGCACGTGACCTGTGCTCACTGAAGTGTGGGACCTCACGCATGGGCACCACACGTAAGTGACAGACCTGTTGGTGTAAAAACTCGGTTGATTAGTATAGTGCATTAGAACAAAGTTTCCTATGGATTCAAGGGTAGGAAATCCAAGTTAACTCATTTACATGACATTATTTTTTCCATTAAGCAAAGTTAACACATCTATCAATTGGTACATTTTGGAGTGACTAAGAAGGATACAGGCTTACTTATTCGTTTTCACGTGTTAAACTTGTCTAAATCTTGGTCAAACCTAGGATTTTGAAATTCAAAAAAAAACAGAAAAATGAAAAACCAAAGCACATAGTCTTCTTATGTCATATAGTAAGCATTAAAGTTGATAAACAAGGTCTAGACATATTCAAACCATACAAATCATGTATCTACCCCTAACCCTAAACTATGTCTTATGAAGTCAATCATGAAGAGAAGTGGTTTTGGGTTTCAAACATGGAAATTTCAAGAACCTCCCAAAAGCTTCATTTTGGAGTGACTAAGAAGCATACATGCTTACCTTTTCATATTCATGTTTTAAACTTGTTCAAATCTTGGTCAAACTTAGGATGCCTCTCTCTTGACAAAGAAGATGGCTGGGAGTTTGCCTACCTAGCGTACGTGACTTGTTCTCACTGAAGTGTGGGACCTCACGCATGGGAACCACACGTAAGTGACAGACTTGTTGCTCTAATAACTCGGGTGATCATTATACTGTATTAGTACATAGTTTCCTATGGATCCTTCTTAGTCACTCCAAAATGAAGCTCTTTGGGAGGGTTTTTGAAATTTCCATGTTTGAAACCAAAAATAAGAAGACTATGTGCCTTGATTTTTCATTTTTTTAAAATTTTGCCAATTTGAATCTTGGTCAAATCCTAGGTTTGACCATGATTTAAACAAGTTTAAAACATGAATATGAAAAATTAAGCATGTATCCTTCATAGTCACTCCAAAATGAAGCTCTTGAGAGGGTTTTTGAAATTTCCATGTTTGAAACCAAAAAAACCGCGTACTTCTCTTCATGCTTGACTTCATAAGAGAGAGTTTGGGGATAGGGGTAGCTTGATACATGAATTTTCTGGTTTGAATATGTCTAGACCTTGTTTATCAACTTAATTGAATGCTTACTAGTAGATGACATAAGATGACTATGTGCATTGGTTTTTCATTTTATTGTTTTTTTGAATTTTTATGCCCATTTGAATCTTGGTCAAATCCTAGGTTTGACCATGATTTAAACAAGTTTAAAACATGAATATGAAAAATTAAGCATCTATCCTTCTTAGTCACTCCAATATGTAGCTCTTGGGAGGGTTTTTGAAATTTCCATGCTTGAAACCAAAAACCACTTCTCTTCATGCATGCTTGACTTCTTCATAAGACAGAGTTTAGGGTTAGGGGGTAGATACATGATTTTCCTGGTTTGAATATGTGTAGACCTTGTTTATCAAATTAATTGAATGCTTACTATATAACATATAAGAAGGCCTTGTTTTTTTTTGAACTTTTATACCCATTTGAATCTTGGTCAAATCCTTGGTTCCACCAAGATTTGAATAAGTTAAAAACATGAATATGAAAAAGTAAGCATGTATGCTTCTTAGTCACTTCAAAATGAAGCTCTTGGGAGGGTTTTTGAATTTCCATGTTCGAAACCAAAAACCACAAATCTTCATGCTTGACTTCATGAAACAGAGTTTAGGGTTAGGGGTAGATACATGCGTGATTTAAACAAGTTTAAAACATGAATATGAATATGAAATTTTTTGCCCATTTGAATCTTGGCCAAATCCTAGGTTTGACCATGATTTAAACAAGTTTAAAACATGAATATGAAAAATTAAGCATGTACCATTCGTAGTCACTCCAAAATGAAGCTCTTGAGAGGGTTTTTGAAATTTCCATGTTTGAAACCAAATAACCACGTACTTCTCTTCATGCTTGACTTCATAAGACAGAGTTTGGGGTTAGGGTTAGCTTGATACATGAATTTTCTGGTTTGAATATGTCTAGACATTGTTTATCAACTTAATTGAATGCTTACTAGATGACATAAGATGACTATGTGCATTGGTTTTTCATTTTTTTTTGAATTTTTATGCCCATTTGAATCTTGGTCAAATTCTAGGTTTGACCATGATTTAATCAAGTTTAAAACATGAATATGAAAAATTAAGCATCTATCCTTCTTAGTCACTCCAATATGTAGCTCTTGGGAGGGTTTTTGAAATTTCCATGCTTGAAAACCAAAAACCACTTTTCTTCATGCATGCTTGACTTCATAAGACATAGTTTAGGGTTAGGGGGTAGATACATGATTTTCCTACTAGTTTGAATATGTCTAGACCTTGTTTATCAATTTAATTGAATGCTTACTATATGACATGAGCAGACCTTGGTTTTAATTTTTTATACCCATTTGAATCTTCGTCAAATCGTAGGTTTGTTGACCAAGATTTGAACAAGTTTAAAACATGAATATGAAAAAGTAAGCATGTATGCGTCTTAACTAGTCACTCCAAAATGAAGCTCTTGGGAGGGTTTTTGAAATTTCCATGTTTGAAACCAAAAACCACTTCTTCTCTTCATGCTTGACTTCATAAGTCAGGGTTAATTTAGGGATATATAGGGGGTAGATACATGATTTTTCTGGTTTGATATGTCTAGACCTTGTTTATCAACTTAATTGAATGCTTACTATATGACATAAGAAGACTACGTGACTTGTGCTCACTGAAGTGTGGGACCTCACGCATGGGAACCACACGTACGTAAGTGACAGACTTGTTGCTCTAATAACTCGGGTGATCATTATACTGTATTAGTACATAGTTTCCTATGGATCCTTCTTAGTCACTCCAAAATGAAGCTCTTTGAGAGGGTTTTTGAAATTTCCATGTTTGAAACCCAAAACAACTTCTCTTCATGCTTGACTTCATAAGACAGAGTTTAGGGTTAGGGGTAGATACATGATTTGTCTGGTTTGAATACGTCTAGACCTTGTTTATCAACTTTAATGCTTACTATATGACATAAGAAGACTATGTGCTTTGGTTTTTCATTTTTCTAATTTTTTCTATTTTTGATGCCCATTTGAATCTTGGTCAGATCCTAGGTTTTACCAAGATTTAAACAAGTTTAAAACATGAAAATGAAAAGGGAAGCATTTATCCTTCTTAGTCACTCTAAATGAAGTTTTTGGGAGGTTTTTGAAATTTCCATGTTTGAAACCCAAAACCACTTCTCTTCATGCTTGACTTCATAAGACATAGTTTAGGGTTAGGGGTACATACATGATTTGTATGTTTTGAATATGTCTAGACCTTGTTTATCAACTTGAATGCTTACTATATGACATAAGAAAACTACGTATGTGCTTTGGTTTTTCATTTTTTTTTTTGAATTTTCCGCCCATTTGAATCTCTGTCAAATCCTAGGTTTGACCAAGATTTAAACAAGTTTAACACGTGAAAACGAAAAGGTAAGCATGGATCCTTCTTAGTCACTCCAAAATGTACCAATTGATAGATGTGTTAACTTTGCTTCATGGAAAAAATAATGTCATGTAAATGAGTTAACTTGGATTTCCTACCCTTGAATCCATAGGAAACTTTGTTCTAATGCACTATAATAATCAACCGAGTTTTTACACCAACAGGTCTGTCACTTACGTGTGGTGCCCATGCGTGAGGTCCCACACTTCAGTGAGCACAAGTCACGTGCAATAGGTACGCAAACTCCCAGCCATTTTCTTTGTCAAGAGAAGACGCATCAGGATGCGTATTGGAAGTCTGTGGGTCCTTCTGGATCCTTCGGTTGTCCCTCTCACAAAAAAACAAATCTCTCTCATTCCCTTTCTCTCGCTCGCTCGCTCGCTCGCACCTCCTGCTCACTGACAAACCCTGCACAAAAGTCAACATCATCACCCGAAAAAGGGGAGACACCATAATGCTCTCCCTCCTTCTCTCTCCTTCCGAGTGATCCCTCTTCCTCCGAGTTTCACTCGACGGGCAAACACATATGTGCTGCATAGTAGAGTAATAATAAAAAGGTACGTAGAAAAATCGACCTACCAATCTATAATTAAATAGGTTAAACTAGGGTTTTGCCCAGTACTACAGATCAAGGTTCAAAAAAATCCAACTACGGGGTTCGAACAACCCCATTTCTAATCAAAGATTTTTTTCGACGTCATCCAAATGGCCTCAAACTATAGCATGGGCGGATCCAGGCCCGCTCAATTTTCTGAAACCTTGTAATATGATATTTGCATCACTTATCATATGTTTGCCCCCTCTAAAAATTTATCCTAGGTCCGCCCCTAAACTGTAGGGTTAGCATCTAGTGCAGTATGTGTGAACATGTATGCACTATGTGTGCTATAACTTGTATGTCTTTCAAATTTGAACCAAATTTGAATAAGTGTAAAATATTTGAAATGGGGCTTTTGGCTTAAACGTTTGAAACCCAAAACGACTTCTCTTCATGCTAGACTTCATAAGACCGAGTTTATCAACTTGAATGCTTACGATATGACATAAGAAGACTATGTACTTTGGTTTTCATATTTCTGATTTTTAAAATTTTGTGTCCATTTGAATCTTGGTCAAATCCTAGGTTTGACCAAGATTTAAACAAGTTTATAACATGAAAATGAAAAGGTAATCATGGAAATGATATTTGCATCACTTACCATATGTTTGCCCATTTGAATCTTGTCAAATCCTAGATTTGACCAAGATAATTTAAACAAGTTTAAAACATGAAAATGAAAAGGGAAGCTTGTATCCTTCTTAGTCACTCTAAAATGAAGTTTGGGGAGGTTTTTGAAATTTCCATGCTTGAAACCAAAAACCACTTCTCTTCATGCTTGACTTCATAAGACAAAGTTTAGGGTTAGGGGTAGATACATGATTTTTCTGGTTTGAATATATGTCTAGACCTTATTTATCAACTTAATTGAATGCTTACTATATAACATAAGAAGACCTTGTTTTTTTATTTTGTTTTTTAATTTTTATACGGATTTGAATCTTGGTCAAATCCTTGGTTTCACCAAGATTTGAATAAGTTTAAAACATGAATATGAAAAAGTAAGCATGCATGTATGCTTCATAATTAATCACTTCAAAATGAAGCTCTTGGGAGGGTTTTTGAAATTTCCATGTTTGAAACCAAAAAACCACATATCATCATGCTTGACTTCATGAGACAGAGTTTAGGTTAGGGGGTAGGTACATGATTTCTCTGGTTTGAATATGTCTAGAGACCTTGTTTATCAACTTAATTGAATGCTTACAATATAACATAAGAAGACTATGTGCCTTGGTTTTTCATTTTTTGTTTTTTTTAAATTATGCCCATTTGAATCTTTGTCAAATCCTAGGTTTGACCATGATTTAAACAAGTTTAAAACATGAATATGAAAAAGTAAGCATGTATCCTTCGTAGTCACTCCAAAATGAAGCTCGATCTTGAGAGGGTTTTTGAAATTTCCATGTTTGAAACCAAAAAACCACATACCTATCTTCATGCTTGACTTCATAAGACAGAGTTAATTAGGGGTTAGGGGTAGCTTGATACATGATATTTCTGGTTTGAATATGTCTAGACCTTATTTATCAACTTAATTGAATGCTTACTATATGACATAAGAAGACCTTGGTTTTCATTTTTTATACCCATTTGAATCTTGGTCAAATCATAGGTTTGACCAAGATTTGAACAAGTTTAAAACATGAATATGAAAAAGTAAGCACGTACGTATGCTTCTTAGTCACTCCAAAATGAAGCTCTTGGGAGGGTTTTTGAAATTTCCATGCTTGAAACCAAAAACCACTTCTCTTCATGCATGCTTGACTTCATAAGACAGAGTTTAGGGTTAGGGGTAGATACCTAATTTTCTGGTTTGAATATGTGTAGACCTTGTTTATCAAAATAATTGAATGCTTACTATATAACATAAGAAGACCTTGTTTTTTTTTGAATTTTTATACCCATTTGAATCTTGGTCAAATCCTTGGTTCCACCAAGATTTGAATAAGTTAAAAACATGAATATGAGAAAGTAAGCATGTATGCTTCTTAGTCACTTCAAAATGAAGCTATTGGGAGGGTTTTTGAATTTCCATGTTCGAAACTAAAAACCACATATCTTCATGCATGCATGCTTGACTTCATGAAACAGAGTTTAGGGTTAAGGGTAGATACATGCATGATTTTTCTTGTTTGAATATGTCTAGACCTTGTTTATCAACTTAATTGAATGCCTACTATATAACATAAGAAGACCTTTTTTTTAATTTTTATACCCATTTGAATCTTGGTCAAATCCTAGGTTTCACCAAGATTTGAATAAGTTTAAAACATGAATATGAAAAGGTAAGCATGCATGTATGCTTCTTAATTAATCGCTTCGAAATGAAGCTCTTGAGAGGGTTTTTGAAATTTCCATGTTTGAAACAAAAAAACCACGTACTTCTCTTCATGCTTAACTTCATAAGACAGAGTTTGGGGATAGGGGTAGCTTGATACATGATTTTTCTGGTTTGAATATGTCTAGACCTTGTTTATCAACTTAATTGAATGCTTACTAGATGACATATATAAGATGACTATGTGCATTGGTTTTTCATTTTATTGTTTTTTTTGAATTTTTATGCCCATTTGAATCTTGGTCAAATCCTAGGTTTGACCATGATTTAAACAATTTAAAACATGAATATGAAAAATTAAGCATGTATCCTTCGTAGTCACTCCAAAATGAAGCTCGATCTTGAGAGGGTTTTTGAAATTTCCATGATTGAAACCAAAAACCACTTCTCTTCATGCTTGAATTCATAAGTCAGGGTTTAGGGATATATAGGGGGTAGATACATGATTTTTCTGGTTTGAATATGTCTAGAGCTTGTTTTTCAACTTGAATGCTTACTATATGACATACGAAGACTGTTTGCTAACGGAGGGATTAAGCACTCTAGCTATGAAAAGTACCAAACGATGCATACCAAAATGATTTTTTAGAGGAATACTAGTTCGGATTATATAATTTTATATTAGCAGGCCAAAATCGAACCCCGTAGTTGGATTTTCAGAAATTGATCCGTAGTACTGGGCAAAACCCTAGTTTAGCTTATTTAATAATAGATTCGTAGGTCGATTTTTTTACGTTATTATTATTATTACTAGGCAGCACATGTGTTTGCCCGTCCAGTGAAACTCTTTCATTTCATTTTTCTTTTCCGCAAGGTCGGGAGTCGGAGGAAGAGGGATCACACGGGAGGAGACGAAGGGAGAGCAGTCACGGGGCCCCACTTATTTATGGTGTCTATCCTTTTTCTGGTGATGTTGACTGTTGTGCAGGGTTGTCAGTGCGCAGGGGGGTGCGAGCGAGCGAGAAAGGCCGAGAATGAGAGAGATGTTTTTTTAGAGGGACAACCGAACGATCCTGAAGGACCCAGATTTCCAATACGCATCAGAGCGCAGTTTACAGCAGGACACAAAATAAACAGGAAATTACGTCTAAATCCCTAAGATTTACATGGTAGACCCCATGCTGAAAGCAAGAAATGCGATCGGGTCCTTAATAGGCACCGTCCGGATTGATCCTCGTCGGAGCCGGGGACGAACCACTTGGCGCGACCAAATCGCCATGGCTACAGAGCCTGCACACCATGGCCTACGAGCTGAGCTAGAAACGACCTGCCAAAACCGGCAGCCAACGGAGGAGGATAATTGAGAGAGAGAGAGAGAGAGAGAGAGAGAGAGAGTGTTGATGCCTCTCTCTTGACAAAGAAGATGGCTGGGAGTTTGCTTACCTAGCGTACGTGACTTGTGCTCACTGAAGTGTGGGACCTCACGCATGGGAACCACACGTAAGTGACAGACTTGTTGCTCTAATAACTCGGGTGATCATTATACTGTATTAGTACATAGTTTCCTATGGATCCTTCTTAGTCACTCCAAAATGAAGCTCTTTGGGAGGGTTTTTGAAATTTCCATGTTTGAAACCAAAAATAAGAAGACTATGTGCCTTGATTTTTCATTTTTTAAAATTTTGCCCATTTGAATCTTGGTCAAATCCTAGGTTTGACCATGATTTAAACAAGTTTAAAACATGAATATGAAAAATTAAGCATGTATCCTTCATAGTCACTCCAAAATGAAGCTCTTGAGAGGGTTTTTGAAATTTCCATGTTTGAAACCAAAAAACCGCGTACTTCTCTTCATGCTTGACTTCATAAGAGAGAGTTTGGGGATAGGGGTAGCTTGATACATGAATTTTCTGGTTTGAATATGTCTAGACCTTGTTTATCAACTTAATTGAATGCTTACTAGATGACATATATAAGATGACTATGTGCATTGGTTTTTCATTTTATTGTTTTTTTTGAATTTTTATGCCCATTTGAATCTTGGTCAAATCCTAGGTTTGACCATGATTTAAACAATTTAAAACATGAATATGAAAAATTAAGCATGTATCCTTCGTAGTCACTCCAAAATGAAGCTCGATCTTGAGAGGGTTTTTGAAATTTCCATGATTGAAACCAAAAACCACTTCTCTTCATGCTTGAATTCATAAGTCAGGGTTTAGGGATATATAGGGGGTAGATACATGATTTTTCTGGTTTGAATATGTCTAGAGCTTGTTTTTCAACTTGAATGCTTACTATATGACATACGAAGACTGTTTGCTAACGGAGGGATTAAGCACTCTAGCTATGAAAAGTACCAAACGATGCATACCAAAATGATTTTTTAGAGGAATACTAGTTCGGATTATATAATTTTATATTAGCAGGCCAAAATCGAACCCCGTAGTTGGATTTTCAGAAATTGATCCGTAGTACTGGGCAAAACCCTAGTTTAGCTTATTTAATAATAGATTCGTAGGTCGATTTTTTTACGTTATTATTATTATTACTAGGCAGCACATGTGTTTGCCCGTCCAGTGAAACTCTTTCATTTCATTTTTCTTTTCCGCAAGGTCGGGAGTCGGAGGAAGAGGGATCACACGGGAGGAGACGAAGGGAGAGCAGTCACGGGGCCCCACTTATTTATGGTGTCTATCCTTTTTCTGGTGATGTTGACTGTTGTGCAGGGTTGTCAGTGCGCAGGGGGGTGCGAGCGAGCGAGAAAGGCCGAGAATGAGAGAGATGTTTTTTTTAGAGGGACAACCGAACGATCCTGAAGGACCCAGATTTCCAATACGCATCAGAGCGCAGTTTACAGCAGGACACAAAATAAACAGGAAATTACGTCTAAATCCCTAAGATTTACATGGTAGACCCCATGCTGAAAGCAAGAAATGCGATCGGGTCCTTAATAGGCACCGTCCGGATTGATCCTCGTCGGAGCCGGGGACGAACCACTTGGCGCGACCAAATCGCCATGGCTACAGAGCCTGCACACCATGGCCTACGAGCTGAGCTAGAAACGACCTGCCAAAACCGGCAGCCAACGGAGGTGGATAATTGGAGAGAGAGAGAGAGAGAGAGAGAGAGAGAGAGAGAGAGAGAGTGTTGATGCCTCTCTCTTGACAAAGAAGATGGCTGGGAGTTTGCTTACCTAGCGTACGTGACTTGTGCTCACTGAAGTGTGGGACCTCACGCATGGGAACCACACGTAAGTGACAGACTTGTTGCTCTAATAACTCGGGTGATCATTATACTGTATTAGTACATAGTTTCCTATGGATCCTTCTTAGTCACTCCAAAATGAAGCTCTTTGGGAGGGTTTTTGAAATTTCCATGTTTGAAACCAAAAATAAGAAGACTATGTGCCTTGATTTTTCATTTTTTTAAAATTTTGCCCATTTGAATCTTGGTCAAATCCTAGGTTTGACCATGATTTAAACAAGTTTAAAACATGAATATGAAAAATTAAGCATGTATCCTTCATAGTCACTCCAAAATGAAGCTCTTGAGAGGGTTTTTGAAATTTCCATGTTTGAAACCAAAAAACCGCGTACTTCTCTTCATGCTTGACTTCATAAGAGAGAGTTTGGGGATAGGGGTAGCTTGATACATGAATTTTCTGGTTTGAATATGTCTAGACCTTGTTTATCAACTTAATTGAATGCTTACTAGATGACATAAGATGACTATGTGCATTGGTTTTTCATTTTATTGTTTTTTTTGAATTTTTATGCCCATTTGAATCTTGGTCAAATCCTAGGTTTGACCATGATTTAAACAAGTTTAAAACATGAATATGAAAAATTAAGCATCTATCCTTCTTAGTCACTCCAATATGTAGCTCTTGGGAGGGTTTTTGAAATTTCCATGCTTGAAACCAAAAACCACTTCTCTTCATGCATGCTTGACTTCTTCATATAAGACAGAGTTTAGGGTTAGGGGGTAGATACATGATTTTCCTGGTTTGAATATGTGTAGACCTTGTTTATCAAATTAATTGAATGCTTACTATATAACATATAAGAAGACCTTTTTTTTGAACTTTTATACCCATTTGAATCTTGGTCAAATCCTTGGTTCCACCAAGATTTGAATAAGTTAAAAACATGAATATGAAAAAGTAAGCATGTATGCTTCTTAGTCACTTCAAAATGAAGCTCTTGGGAGGGTTTTTGAATTTCCATGTTCGAAACCAAAAACCACAAATCTTCATGCTTACTTCATGAAACATAGTTTATATTAGGGTTAGGGGTAGATACATGCTTGATTTTTCTTGTTTGAATATGTCTAGACCTTGTTTATCAACTTAATTGAATGCCTACTATATAACATATATAAGAAGACCTTTTTTGTTTTTTTTTAATTTTTATACCCATTTGAATCTTGGTCAAATCCTAGGTTTCACCAAGATTTGAATAAGTTTAAAACATGAATATGAAAAAGTAAGCATGCATGTATGCTTCTTAATTAATCACTTCGAAATGAAGCTCTTGGGAGGGTTTTTGAAATTTCCATGTTTGAAACCAAAAACCACATATCTTCATGCATGTGCTTGACTTCATGAGACAGAGTTTAGTGTTAGGGGGTAGATACATGATTTCTCTCGTTTGAATATGTCTAGACCTTGTTTATCAACTTAATTGAATGCTTACTATATGACATAAGAAGACTATGTGCCTTGATTTTTTTTAAAATTTTGTCCATTTGAATCTTGGCCAAATCCTAGGTTTGACCATGATTTAAACAAGTTTAAAACATGAATATATATGAAAAATTAAGCATGTATCATTCGTAGTCACTCCAAAATGAAGCTCTTGAGAGGGTTTTTGAAATTTCCATGTTTGAAACCAAAAACCACGTACTTCTCTTCATGCTTGACTTCATAAGACAGAGTTTGGGGTTAGGGTTAGCTTGATACATGAATTTTCTGGTTTGAATATGTCTAGACATTGTTTATCAACTTAATTGAATGCTTACTAGATGACATAAGATGACTATGTGCATTGGTTTTTCATTTTTTTTGAATTTTTATGCCCATTTGAATCTTGGTCAAATTCTAGGTTTGACCATGATTTAATCAAGTTTAAAACATGAATATGAAAAATTAAGCATCTATCCTTCTTAGTCACTCCAATATGTAGCTCTTGGGAGGGTTTTTGAAATTTCCATGCTTGAAAACCAAAAACCACTTTTCTTCATGCATGCTTGACTTCATAAGACATAGTTTAGGGTTAGGGGGTAGATACATGATTTTCCTACTAGTTTGAATATGTCTAGACCTTGTTTATCAATTTAATTGAATGCTTACTATATGACATGAGCAGACCTTGGTTTTAATTTTTTATACCCATTTGAATCTTCGTCAAATCGTAGGTTTGTTGACCAAGATTTGAACAAGTTTAAAACATGAATATGAAAAAGTAAGCATGTATGCGTCTTAACTAGTCACTCCAAAATGAAGCTCTTGGGAGGGTTTTTGAAATTTCCATGTTTGAAACCAAAAACCACTTCTTCTCTTCATGCTTGACTTCATAAGTCAGGGTTAATTTAGGGATATATAGGGGGTAGATACATGATTTTTCTGGTTTGATATGTCTAGACCTTGTTTATCAACTTAATTGAATGCTTACTATATGACATAAGAAGACTACGTGACTTGTGCTCACTGAAGTGTGGGACCTCACGCATGGGAACCACACGTAAGTGACAAACTTGTTGCTCTAATAACTCGGGTGATCATTATACTGTATTAGTACATAGTTTCCTATGGATCCTTCTTAGTCACTCCAAAATGAAGCTCTTTGAGAGGGTTTTTGAAATTTCCATGTTTGAAACCCAAAACAACTTCTCTTCATGCTTGACTTCATAAGACAGAGTTTAGGGTTAGGGGTAGATACATGATTTGTCTGGTTTGAATACGTCTAGACCTTGTTTATCAACTTTAATGCTTACTATATGACATAAGAAGACTATGTGCTTTGGTTTTTCATTTTTCTGATTTTTTCTATTTTTGATGCCCATTTGAATCTTGGTCAGATCCTAGGTTTTACCAAGATTTAAACAAGTTTAAAACATGAAAATGAAAAGGGAAGCATTTATCCTTCTTAGTCACTCTAAATGAAGTTTTTGGGAGGTTTTTGAAATTTCCATGTTTGAAACCCAAAACCACTTCTCTTCATGCTTGACTTCATAAGACATAGTTTAGGGTTAGGGGTACATACATGATTTGTATGTTTTGAATATGTCTAGACCTTGTTTATCAACTTGAATGCTTACTATATGACATAAGAAAACTACGTATGTGCTTTGGTTTTTCATTTTTCTGTTTTTTTTTGAATTTTCCGCCCATTTGAATCTCTGTCAAATCCTAGGTTTGACCAAGATTTAAACAAGTTTAACACGTGAAAACGAAAAGGTAAGCATGGATCCTTCTTAGTCACTCCAAAATGTACCAATTGATAGATGTGTTAACTTTGCTTCATGGAAAAAATAATGTCATGTAAATGAGTTAACTTGGATTTCCTACCCTTGAATCCATAGGAAACTTTGTTCTAATGCACTATAATAATCAACCGAGTTTTTACACCAACAGGTCTGTCACTTACGTGTGGTGCCCATGCGTGAGGTCCCACACTTCAGTGAGCACAAGTCACGTGCAATAGGTACGCAAACTCCCAGCCATTTTCTTTGTCAAGAGAAGACGCATCAGGATGCGTATTGGAAGTCTCTGTGTCCTTCAGGATCCTTCGGTTGTCCCTCTCACAAAAAAACAAATCTCTCTCATTCTCGGCCTCGCTCGACTCGCTCGCTCGCTCGCACCTCCTGCTCACTGACAAACCCTGCACAAAAGTCAACATCATCACCCGAAAAAGGGGAGACACCATAATGCTCTCCCTCCTTCTTCTCTCCTTCCGAGTGATCCCTCTTCCTCCGAGTTTCACTCGACGGGCAAACACATATGTGCTGCATAGTAGAGTAATAATAAAAAGGTACGTAGAAAAATCGACCTACCAATCTATAATTAAATAGGTTAAACTAGGGTTTTGCCCAGTACTACAGATCAAGGTTCAAAAAAATCCAACTACGGGGTTCGAACAACCCCATTTCTAATCAAAGAATTTTTTCGACGTCATCCAAATGACCTCAAACTATAGCATGGGCGGATCCAGACTATAGCCAAGGGGGGCAGCCGCCCCCACTCAATTTTCTGAAACCTTGTACTTAGAAATATGTTAAGCTAAAGCTGGTTTGCCCGCACTTAGAAATGATATTTGCATCACTTACCATATGTTTGCCCATTTGAATCTTGTCAAATCCTAGATTTGACCAAGATAATTTAAACAAGTTTAAAACATGAAAATGAAAAGGGAAGCTTGTATCCTTCTTAGTCACTCTAAAATGAAGTTTGGGGAGGTTTTTGAAATTTCCATGCTTGAAACCAAAAACCACTTCTCTTCATGCTTGACTTCATAAGACAAAGTTTAGGGTTAGGGGTAGATACATGATTTTTCTGGTTTGAATATATGTCTAGACCTTATTTATCAACTTAATTGAATGCTTACTATATAACATAAGAAGACCTTGTTTTTTTATTTTGTTTTTTAATTTTTATACGGATTTGAATCTTGGTCAAATCCTTGGTTTCACCAAGATTTGAATAAGTTTAAAACATGAATATGAAAAAGTAAGCATGCATGTATGCTTCATAATTAATCACTTCAAAATGAAGCTCTTGGGAGGGTTTTTGAAATTTCCATGTTTGAAACCAAAAAACCACATATCATCATGCTTGACTTCATGAGACAGAGTTTAGGTTAGGGGGTAGGTACATGATTTCTCTGGTTTGGATATGTCTAGAGACCTTGTTTATCAACTTAATTGAATGCTTACAATATAACATAAGAAGACTATGTGCCTTGGTTTTTCATTTTTTGTTTTTTTAAATTATGCCCATTTGAATCTTTGTCAAATCCTAGGTTTGACCATGATTTAAACAAGTTTAAAACATGAATATGAAAAAGTAAGCATGTATCCTTCGTAGTCACTCCAAAATGAAGCTCGATCTTGAGAGGGTTTTTGAAATTTCCATGTTTGAAACCAAAAAACCACATACCTATCTTCATGCTTGACTTCATAAGACAGAGTTAATTAGGGGTTAGGGGTAGCTTGATACATGATATTTCTGGTTTGAATATGTCTAGACCTTATTTATCAACTTAATTGAATGCTTACTATATGACATAAGAAGACCTTGGTTTTCATTTTTTATACCCATTTGAATCTTGGTCAAATCATAGGTTTGACCAAGATTTGAACAAGTTTAAAACATGAATATGAAAAAGTAAGCACGTACGTATGCTTCTTAGTCACTCCAAAATGAAGCTCTTGGGAGGGTTTTTGAAATTTCCATGCTTGAAACCAAAAACCACTTCTCTTCATGCATGCTTGACTTCATAAGACAGAGTTTAGGGTTAGGGGGTAGATACCTAATTTTCTGGTTTGAATATGTGTAGACCTTGTTTATCAAAATAATTGAATGCTTACTATATAACATAAGAAGACCTTGTTTTTTTTTGAATTTTTATACCCATTTGAATCTTGGTCAAATCCTTGGTTCCACCAAGATTTGAATAAGTTAAAAACATGAATATGAGAAAGTAAGCATGTATGCTTCTTAGTCACTTCAAAATGAAGCTATTGGGAGGGTTTTTGAATTTCCATGTTCGAAACTAAAAACCACATATCTTCATGCATGCATGCTTGACTTCATGAAACAGAGTTTAGGGTTAAGGGTAGATACATGCATGATTTTTCTTGTTTGAATATGTCTAGACCTTGTTTATCAACTTAATTGAATGCCTACTATATAACATAAGAAGACCTTTTTTGTTTTTTTTTAATTTTTATACCCATTTGAATCTTGGTCAAATCCTAGGTTTCACCAAGATTTGAATAAGTTTAAAACATGAATATGAAAAGGTAAGCATGCATGTATGCTTCTTAATTAATCGCTTCGAAATGAAGCTCTTGAGAGGGTTTTTGAAATTTCCATGTTTGAAACAAAAAAACCACGTACTTCTCTTCATGCTTGACTTCATAAGACAGAGTTTGGGGATAGGGGTAGCTTGATACATGATTTTTCTGGTTTGAATATGTCTAGACCTTGTTTATCAACTTAATTGAATGCTTACTAGATGACATATATAAGATGACTATGTGCATTGGTTTTTCATTTTATTGTTTTTTTTTGAATTTTTATGCCCATTTGAATCTTGGTCAAATCCTAGGTTTGACCATGATTTAAACAATTTAAAACATGAATATGAAAAATTAAGCATGTATCCTTCGTAGTCACTCCAAAATGAAGCTCGATCTTGAGAGGGTTTTTGAAATTTCCATGTTTGAAACCAAAAAACCACGTACTTCTCTTCATGCTAGACTTCATAAGACAAAGTTTGGGGTTAGGGGTAGCTTGATACATAAACTTTCT
The DNA here is from genome assembly GCA_030979885.1 of Lolium multiflorum. NCBI lineage: Eukaryota > Viridiplantae > Streptophyta > Magnoliopsida > Poales > Poaceae > Lolium > Lolium multiflorum. The sequence continues at coordinate 82,088,322 of CM061752.1, read as the reverse complement.
GGTTTGAGTATGTCTAGACATTGTTTATCAACTTAATTGAATGCTTACTAGATGACATAAGAGTTTTTGAAATTTCCATGCTTGAAAACCAAAAACCACTTCTCTTCATGCATGCTTGACTTCATAAGATAGAGTTTGGGGTTAGGGGGTAGATACATGATTTTCCTGCTAGTTTGAATATGTCTAGACCTTGTTTATTAATTTAATTGAATGCTCACTATATGACATGAGCAGACCTTGGTTTTAATTTTTTTATACCCATTTGATTCTTCGTCAAATCCTAGGTTTGTTGACCAAGATTTGAACAAGTTTAAAACATTAATATGAAAAGGTAAGCATGTATGCTTCTTAATTAGTCACTCCAAAATGAAGCTCTTGGGAGGGTTTTTGAAATTTCCATGATTGAAACCAAAAACCACTTCTCTTCATGCTTGAATTCATAAGTCAGGGTTTAGGGATATATAGGGGGTAGATACATGATTTTTCTGGTTTGAATATGTCTAGAGCTTGTTTTTCAACTTGAATGCTTACTATATGACATACGAAGACTGTTTGCTAACGGAGGGATTAAGCACTCTAGCTATGAAAAGTACCAAACGATGCATACCAAAATGATTTTTTAGAGGAATACTAGTTCGGATTATATAATTTTATATTAGCAGGCCAAAATCGAACCCCGTAGTTGGATTTTCAGAAATTGATCCGTAGTACTGGGCAAAACCCTAGTTTAGCTTATTTAATAATAGATTCGTAGGTCGATTTTTTTACGTTATTATTATTATTACTAGGCAGCACATGTGTTTGCCCGTCCAGTGAAACTCTTTCATTTCATTTTTCTTTTCCGCAAGGTCGGGAGTCGGAGGAAGAGGGATCACACGGGAGGAGACGAAGGGAGAGCAGTCACGGGGCCCCACTTATTTATGGTGTCTATCCTTTTTCTGGTGATGTTGACTGTTGTGCAGGGTTGTCAGTGCGCAGGGGGGTGCGAGCGAGCGAGAAAGGCCGAGAATGAGAGAGATGTTTTTTTTAGAGGGACAACCGAACGATCCTGAAGGACCCAGATTTCCAATACGCATCAGAGCGCAGTTTACAGCAGGACACAAAATAAACAGGAAATTACGTCTAAATCCCTAAGATTTACATGGTAGACCCCATGCTGAAAGCAAGAAATGCGATCGGGTCCTTAATAGGCACCGTCCGGATTGATCCTCGTCGGAGCCGGGGACGAACCACTTGGCGCGACCAAATCGCCATGGCTACAGAGCCTGCACACCATGGCCTACGAGCTGAGCTAGAAACGACCTGCCAAAACCGGCAGCCAACGGAGGTGGATAATTGGAGAGAGAGAGAGAGAGTGTGTGTTGATGCCTCTCTCTTGACAAAGAAGATGGCTGGGAGTTTGCTTACCTAGCGTACGTGACTTGTGCTCACTGAAGTGTGGGACCTCACGCATGGGAACCACACGTAAGTGACAGACTTGTTGCTCTAATAACTCGGGTGATCATTATACTGTATTAGTACATAGTTTCCTATGGATCCTTCTTAGTCACTCCAAAATGAAGCTCTTTGGGAGGGTTTTTGAAATTTCCATGTTTGAAACCAAAAATAAGAAGACTATGTGCCTTGATTTTTCATTTTTTTAAAATTTTGCCCATTTGAATCTTGGTCAAATCCTAGGTTTGACCATGATTTAAACAAGTTTAAAACATGAATATGAAAAATTAAGCATGTATCCTTCATAGTCACTCCAAAATGAAGCTCTTGAGAGGGTTTTTGAAATTTCCATGTTTGAAACCAAAAAACCGCGTACTTCTCTTCATGCTTGACTTCATAAGAGAGAGTTTGGGGATAGGGGTAGCTTGATACATGAATTTTCTGGTTTGAATATGTCTAGACCTTGTTTATCAACTTAATTGAATGCTTACTAGATGACATAAGATGACTATGTGCATTGGTTTTTCATTTTATTGTTTTTTTGAATTTTTATGCCCATTTGAATCTTGGTCAAATCCTAGGTTTGACCATGATTTAAACAAGTTTAAAACATGAATATGAAAAATTAAGCATCTATCCTTCTTAGTCACTCCAATATGTAGCTCTTGGGAGGGTTTTTGAAATTTCCATGCTTGAAACCAAAAACCACTTCTCTTCATGCATGCTTGACTTCTTCATATAAGACAGAGTTTAGGGTTAGGGGGTAGATACATGATTTTCCTGGTTTGAATATGTGTAGACCTTGTTTATCAAATTAATTGAATGCTTACTATATAACATATAAGAAGACCTTGTTTTTTTTGAACTTTTATACCCATTTGAATCTTGGTCAAATCCTTGGTTCCACCAAGATTTGAATAAGTTAAAAACATGAATATGAAAAAGTAAGCATGTATGCTTCTTAGTCACTTCAAAAATGAAGCTCTTGGGAGGGTTTTTGAATTTCCATGTTCGAAACCAAAAACCACAAATCTTCATGCTTACTTCATGAAACATAGTTTATATTAGGGTTAGGGGTAGATACATGCTTGATTTTTCTTGTTTGAATATGTCTAGACCTTGTTTATCAACTTAATTGAATGCCTACTATATAACATATATAAGAAGACCTTTTTTGTTTTTTTTAATTTTTATACCCATTTGAATCTTGGTCAAATCCTAGGTTTCACCAAGATTTGAATAAGTTTAAAACATGAATATGAAAAAGTAAGCATGCATGTATGCTTCTTAATTAATCACTTCGAAATGAAGCTCTTGGGAGGGTTTTTGAAATTTCCATGTTTGAAACCAAAAACCACATATCTTCATGCATGTGCTTGACTTCATGAGACAGAGTTTAGTGTTAGGGGGTAGATACATGATTTCTCTCGTTTGAATATGTCTAGACCTTGTTTATCAACTTAATTGAATGCTTACTATATGACATAAGAAGACTATGTGCCTTGATTTTTTTTAAAATTTTGTCCATTTGAATCTTGGCCAAATCCTAGGTTTGACCATGATTTAAACAAGTTTAAAACATGAATATATATGAAAAATTAAGCATGTATCATTCGTAGTCACTCCAAAATGAAGCTCTTGAGAGGGTTTTTGAAATTTCCATGTTTGAAACCAAATAACCACGTACTTCTCTTCATGCTTGACTTCATAAGACAGAGTTTGGGGTTAGGGTTAGCTTGATACATGAATTTTCTGGTTTGAATATGTCTAGACATTGTTTATCAACTTAATTGAATGCTTACTAGATGACATAAGATGACTATGTGCATTGGTTTTTCATTTTTTTTGAATTTTTATGCCCATTTGAATCTTGGTCAAATTCTAGGTTTGACCATGATTTAATCAAGTTTAAAACATGAATATGAAAAATTAAGCATCTATCCTTCTTAGTCACTCCAATATGTAGCTCTTGGGAGGGTTTTTGAAATTTCCATGCTTGAAAACCAAAAACCACTTTTCTTCATGCATGCTTGACTTCATAAGACATAGTTTAGGGTTAGGGGGTAGATACATGATTTTCCTACTAGTTTGAATATGTCTAGACCTTGTTTATCAATTTAATTGAATGCTTACTATATGACATGAGCAGACCTTGGTTTTAATTTTTTATACCCATTTGAATCTTCGTCAAATCGTAGGTTTGTTGACCAAGATTTGAACAAGTTTAAAACATGAATATGAAAAAGTAAGCATGTATGCGTCTTAACTAGTCACTCCAAAATGAAGCTCTTGGGAGGGTTTTTGAAATTTCCATGTTTGAAACCAAAAACCACTTCTTCTCTTCATGCTTGACTTCATAAGTCAGGGTTAATTTAGGGATATATAGGGGGTAGATACATGATTTTTCTGGTTTGATATGTCTAGACCTTGTTTATCAACTTAATTGAATGCTTACTATATGACATAAGAAGACTACGTGACTTGTGCTCACTGAAGTGTGGGACCTCACGCATGGGAACCACACGTAAGTGACAAACTTGTTGCTCTAATAACTCGGGTGATCATTATACTGTATTAGTACATAGTTTCCTATGGATCCTTCTTAGTCACTCCAAAATGAAGCTCTTTGAGAGGGTTTTTGAAATTTCCATGTTTGAAACCCAAAACAACTTCTCTTCATGCTTGACTTCATAAGACAGAGTTTAGGGTTAGGGGTAGATACATGATTTGTCTGGTTTGAATACGTCTAGACCTTGTTTATCAACTTTAATGCTTACTATATGACATAAGAAGACTATGTGCTTTGGTTTTTCATTTTTCTGATTTTTTCTATTTTTGATGCCCATTTGAATCTTGGTCAGATCCTAGGTTTTACCAAGATTTAAACAAGTTTAAAACATGAAAATGAAAAGGGAAGCATTTATCCTTCTTAGTCACTCTAAATGAAGTTTTTGGGAGGTTTTTGAAATTTCCATGTTTGAAACCCAAAACCACTTCTCTTCATGCTTGACTTCATAAGACATAGTTTAGGGTTAGGGGTACATACATGATTTGTATGTTTTGAATATGTCTAGACCTTGTTTATCAACTTGAATGCTTACTATATGACATAAGAAAACTACGTATGTGCTTTGGTTTTTCATTTTTCTGTTTTTTTTTGAATTTTCCGCCCATTTGAATCTCTGTCAAATCCTAGGTTTGACCAAGATTTAAACAAGTTTAACACGTGAAAACGAAAAGGTAAGCATGGATCCTTCTTAGTCACTCCAAAATGTACCAATTGATAGATGTGTTAACTTTGCTTCATGGAAAAAATAATGTCATGTAAATGAGTTAACTTGGATTTCCTACCCTTGAATCCATAGGAAACTTTGTTCTAATGCACTATAATAATCAACCGAGTTTTTACACCAACAGGTCTGTCACTTACGTGTGGTGCCCATGCGTGAGGTCCCACACTTCAGTGAGCACAAGTCACGTGCAATAGGTACGCAAACTCCCAGCCATTTTCTTTGTCAAGAGAAGACGCATCAGGATGCGTATTGGAAGTCTGTGGGTCCTTCTGGATCCTTCGGTTGTCCCTCTCACAAAAAAAAACAAATCTCTCTCATTCTCGGCCTCGCTCGACTCGCTCGCTCGCTCGCTCGCACCTCCTGCTCACTGACAAACCCTGCACAAAAGTCAACATCATCACCCGAAAAAGGGGAGACACCATAATGCTCTCCCTCCTTCTTCTCTCCTTCCGAGTGATCCCTCTTCCTCCGAGTTTCACTCGACGGGCAAACACATATGTGCTGCATAGTAGAGTAATAATAAAAAGGTACGTAGAAAAATCGACCTACCAATCTATAATTAAATAGGTTAAACTAGGGTTTTGCCCAGTACTACAGATCAAGGTTCAAAAAAATCCAACTACGGGGTTCGAACAACCCCATTTCTAATCAAAGAATTTTTTCGACGTCATCCAAATGACCTCAAACTATAGCATGGGCGGATCCAGACTATAGCCAAGGGGGGCAGCCGCCCCCACTCAATTTTCTGAAACCTTGTACTTAGAAATATGTTAAGCTAAAGCTGGTTTGCCCGCACTTAGAAATGATATTTGCATCACTTACCATATGTTTGCCCATTTGAATCTTGTCAAATCCTAGATTTGACCAAGATAATTTAAACAAGTTTAAAACATGAAAATGAAAAGGCAAGCTTGTATCCTTCTTAGTCACTCTAAAATGAAGTTTGGGGAGGTTTTTGAAATTTCCATGCTTGAAACCAAAAACCACTTCTCTTCATGCTTGACTTCATAAGACAAAGTTTAGGGTTAGGGGTAGATACATGATTTTTCTGGTTTGAATATATGTCTAGACCTTATTTATCAACTTAATTGAATGCTTACTATATAACATAAGAAGACCTTGTTTTTTTATTTTGTTTTTTAATTTTTATACGGATTTGAATCTTGGTCAAATCCTTGGTTTCACCAAGATTTGAATAAGTTTAAAACATGAATATGAAAAAGTAAGCATGCATGTATGCTTCATAATTAATCACTTCAAAATGAAGCTCTTGGGAGGGTTTTTGAAATTTCCATGTTTGAAACCAAAAAACCACATATCATCATGCTTGACTTCATGAGACAGAGTTTAGGTTAGGGGGTAGGTACATGATTTCTCTGGTTTGGATATGTCTAGAGACCTTGTTTATCAACTTAATTGAATGCTTACAATATAACATAAGAAGACTATGTGCCTTGGTTTTTCATTTTTTGTTTTTTTAAATTATGCCCATTTGAATCTTTGTCAAATCCTAGGTTTGACCATGATTTAAACAAGTTTAAAACATGAATATGAAAAAGTAAGCATGTATCCTTCGTAGTCACTCCAAAATGAAGCTCTTGAGAGGGTTTTTGAAATTTCCATGTTTGGGGTAGATACCTAATTTTCTGGTTTGAATATGTGTAGACCTTGTTTATCAAAATAATTGAATGCTTACTATATAACATAAGAAGACCTTGTTTTTTTTGAATTTTTATACCCATTTGAATCTTGGTCAAATCCTTGGTTCCACCAAGATTTGAATAAGTTAAAAACATGAATATGAGAAAGTAAGCATGTATGCTTCTTAGTCACTTCAAAATGAAGCTATTGGGAGGGTTTTTGAATTTCCATGTTCGAAACTAAAAACCACATATCTTCATGCATGCATGCTTGACTTCATGAAACAGAGTTTAGGGTTAAGGGTAGATACATGCATGATTTTTCTTGTTTGAATATGTCTAGACCTTGTTTATCAACTTAATTGAATGCCTACTATATAACATAAGAAGACCTTTTTTGTTTTTTTTAATTTTTATACCCATTTGAATCTTGGTCAAATCCTAGGTTTCACCAAGATTTGAATAAGTTTAAAACATGAATATGAAAAGGTAAGCATGCATGTATGCTTCTTAATTAATCGCTTCGAAATGAAGCTCTTGAGAGGGTTTTTGAAATTTCCATGTTTGAAACAAAAAAACCACGTACTTCTCTTCATGCTTGACTTCATAAGACAGAGTTTGGGGATAGGGGTAGCTTGATACATGATTTTTCTGGTTTGAATATGTCTAGACCTTGTTTATCAACTTAATTGAATGCTTACTAGATGACATATATAAGATGACTATGTGCATTGGTTTTTCATTTTATTGTTTTTTTGAATTTTTATGCCCATTTGAATCTTGGTCAAATCCTAGGTTTGACCATGATTTAAACAATTTAAAACATGAATATGAAAAATTAAGCATGTATCCTTCGTAGTCACTCCAAAATGAAGCTCGATCTTGAGAGGGTTTTTGAAATTTCCATGTTTGAAACCAAAAAACCACGTACTTCTCTTCATGCTAGACTTCATAAGACAAAGTTTGGGGTTAGGGGTAGCTTGATACATAAACTTTCTGGTTTGAGTATGTCTAGACATTGTTTATCAACTTAATTGAATGCTTACTAGATGACATAAGAGTTTTTGAAATTTCCATGCTTGAAAACCAAAAACCACTTCTCTTCATGCATGCTTGACTTCATAAGATAGAGTTTGGGGTTAGGGGGTAGATACATGATTTTCCTGCTAGTTTGAATATGTCTAGACCTTGTTTATTAATTTAATTGAATGCTCACTATATGACATGAGCAGACCTTGGTTTTAATTTTTTTATACCCATTTGATTCTTCGTCAAATCCTAGGTTTGTTGACCAAGATTTGAACAAGTTTAAAACATTAATATGAAAAGGTAAGCATGTATGCTTCTTAATTAGTCACTCCAAAATGAAGCTCTTGGGAGGGTTTTTGAAATTTCCATGATTGAAACCAAAAACCACTTCTCTTCATGCTTGAATTCATAAGTCAGGGTTTAGGGATATATAGGGGGTAGATACATGATTTTTCTGGTTTGAATATGTCTAGAGCTTGTTTTTCAACTTGAATGCTTACTATATGACATACGAAGACTGTTTGCTAACGGAGGGATTAAGCACTCTAGCTATGAAAAGTACCAAACGATGCATACCAAAATGATTTTTTAGAGGAATACTAGTTCGGATTATATAATTTTATATTAGCAGGCCAAAATCGAACCCCGTAGTTGGATTTTCAGAAATTGATCCGTAGTACTGGGCAAAACCCTAGTTTAGCTTATTTAATAATAGATTCGTAGGTCGATTTTTTTACGTTATTATTATTATTACTAGGCAGCACATGTGTTTGCCCGTCCAGTGAAACTCTTTCATTTCATTTTTCTTTTCCGCAAGGTCGGGAGTCGGAGGAAGAGGGATCACACGGGAGGAGACGAAGGGAGAGCAGTCACGGGGCCCCACTTATTTATGGTGTCTATCCTTTTTCTGGTGATGTTGACTGTTGTGCAGGGTTGTCAGTGCGCAGGGGGGTGCGAGCGAGCGAGAAAGGCCGAGAATGAGAGAGATGTTTTTTTAGAGGGACAACCGAACGATCCTGAAGGACCCAGATTTCCAATACGCATCAGAGCGCAGTTTACAGCAGGACACAAAATAAACAGGAAATTACGTCTAAATCCCTAAGATTTACATGGTAGACCCCATGCTGAAAGCAAGAAATGCGATCGGGTCCTTAATAGGCACCGTCCGGATTGATCCTCGTCGGAGCCGGGGACGAACCACTTGGCGCGACCAAATCGCCATGGCTACAGAGCCTGCACACCATGGCCTACGAGCTGAGCTAGAAACGACCTGCCAAAACCGGCAGCCAACGGAGGTGGATAATTGAGAGAGAGAGAGAGAGAGAGAGAGAGAGAGAGTGTGTTGATGCCTCTCTCTTGACAAAGAAGATGGCTGGGAGTTTGCTTACCTAGCGTACGTGACTTGTGCTCACTGAAGTGTGGGACCTCACGCATGGGAACCACACGTAAGTGACAGACTTGTTGCTCTAATAACTCGGGTGATCATTATACTGTATTAGTACATAGTTTCCTATGGATCCTTCTTAGTCACTCCAAAATGAAGCTCTTTGGGAGGGTTTTTGAAATTTCCATGTTTGAAACCAAAAATAAGAAGACTATGTGCCTTGATTTTTCATTTTTTTTAAATTTTTCCCATTTGAATCTTGGTCAAATCCTAGGTTTGACCATGATTTAAACAAGTTTAAAACATGAATATGAAAAATTAAGCATGTATCCTTCATAGTCACTCCAAAATGAAGCTCTTGAGAGGGTTTTTGAAATTTCCATGTTTGAAACCAAAAAACCACGTACTTCTCTTCATGCTTGACTTCATAAGAGAGAGTTTGGGGATAGGGGTAGCTTGATACATGAATTTTCTGGTTTGAATATGTCTAGACCTTGTTTATCAACTTAATTGAATGCTTACTAGATGACATAAGATGACTATGTGCATTGGTTTTTCATTTTATTGTTTTTTTGAATTTTTATGCCCATTTGAATCTTGGTCAAATCCTAGGTTTGACCATGATTTAAACAAGTTTAAAACATGAATATGAAAAATTAAGCATCTATCCTTCTTAGTCACTCCAATATGTAGCTCTTGGGAGGGTTTTTGAAATTTCCATGCTTGAAACCAAAAACCACTTCTCTTCATGCATGCTTGACTTCTTCATATAAGACAGAGTTTAGGGTTAGGGGGTAGATACATGATTTTCCTGGTTTGAATATGTGTAGACCTTGTTTATCAAATTAATTGAATGCTTACTATATAACATATAAGAAGACCTTGTTTTTTTTGAACTTTTATACCCATTTGAATCTTGGTCAAATCCTTGGTTCCACCAAGATTTGAATAAGTTAAAAACATGAATATGAAAAAGTAAGCATGTATGCTTCTTAGTCACTTCAAAATGAAGCTCTTGGGAGGGTTTTTGAATTTCCATGTTCGAAACCAAAAACCACAAATCTTCATGCTTACTTCATGAAACATAGTTTATATTAGGGTTAGGGGTAGATACATGCTTGATTTTTCTTGTTTGAATATGTCTAGACCTTGTTTATCAACTTAATTGAATGCCTACTATATAACATATATAAGAAGACCTTTTTTGTTTTTTTTAATTTTTATACCCATTTGAATCTTGGTCAAATCCTAGGTTTCACCAAGATTTGAATAAGTTTAAAACATGAATATGAAAAAGTAAGCATGCATGTATGCTTCTTAATTAATCACTTCGAAATGAAGCTCTTGGGAGGGTTTTTGAAATTTCCATGTTTGAAACCAAAAACCACATATCTTCATGCATGCGCTTGACTTCATGAGACAGAGTTTAGTGTTAGGGGGTAGATACATGATTTCTCTCGTTTGAATATGTCTAGACCTTGTTTATCAACTTAATTGAATGCTTACTATATGACATAAGAAGACTATGTGCCTTGATTTTTTTTAAAATTTTGTCCATTTGAATCTTGGCCAAATCCTAGGTTTGACCATGATTTAAACAAGTTTAAAACATGAATATATATGAAAAATTAAGCATGTATCATTCGTAGTCACTCCAAAATGAAGCTCTTGAGAGGGTTTTTGAAATTTCCATGTTTGAAACCAAATAACCACGTACTTCTCTTCATGCTTGACTTCATAAGACAGAGTTTGGGGTTAGGGTTAGCTTGATACATGAATTTTCTGGTTTGAATATGTCTAGACATTGTTTATCAACTTAATTGAATGCTTACTAGATGAGACATAAGATGACTATGTGCATTGGTTTTTCATTTTTTTTGAATTTTTATGCCCATTTGAATCTTGGTCAAATTCTAGGTTTGACCATGATTTAATCAAGTTTAAAACATGAATATGAAAAATTAAGCATCTATCCTTCTTAGTCACTCCAATATGTAGCTCTTGGGAGGGTTTTTGAAATTTCCATGCTTGAAAACCAAAAACCACTTTTCTTCATGCATGCTTGACTTCATAAGACATAGTTTAGGGTTAGGGGGTAGATACATGATTTTCCTACTAGTTTGAATATGTCTAGACCTTGTTTATCAATTTAATTGAATGCTTAATATATGACATGAGCAGACCTTGCTTTTAATTTTTTTATACCCATTTGAATCTTCGTCAAATCGTAGGTTTGTTGACCAAGATTTGAACAAGTTTAAAACATGAATATGAAAAAGTAAGCATGTATGCGTCTTAACTAGTCACTCCAAAATGAAGCTCTTGGGAGGGTTTTTGAAATTTCCATGTTTGAAACCAAAAACCACTTCTTCTCTTCATGCTTGACTTCATAAGTCAGGGTTAATTTAGGGATATATAGGGGGTAGATACATGATTTTTCTGGTTTGATATGTCTAGACCTTGTTTATCAACTTAATTGAATGCTTACTATATGACATAAGAAGACTACGTGACTTGTGCTCACTGAAGTGTGGGACCTCACGCATGGGAACCACACGTAAGTGACAAACTTGTTGCTCTAATAACTCGGGTGATCATTATACTGTATTAGTACATAGTTTCCTATGGATCCTTCTTAGTCACTCCAAAATGAAGCTCTTTGAGAGGGTTTTTGAAATTTCCATGTTTGAAACCCAAAACAACTTCTCTTCATGCTTGACTTCATAAGACAGAGTTTAGGGTTAGGGGTAGATACATGATTTGTCTGGTTTGAATACGTCTAGACCTTGTTTATCAACTTTAATGCTTACTATATGACATAAGAAGACTATGTGCTTTGGTTTTTCATTTTTCTGATTTTTTCTATTTTTGATGCCCATTTGAATCTTGGTCAGATCCTAGGTTTTACCAAGATTTAAACAAGTTTAAAACATGAAAATGAAAAGGGAAGCATTTATCCTTCTTAGTCACTCTAAATGAAGTTTTTGGGAGGTTTTTGAAATTTCCATGTTTGAAACCCAAAACCACTTCTCTTCATGCTTGACTTCATAAGACATAGTTTAGGGTTAGGGGTACATACATGATTTGTATGTTTTGAATATGTCTAGACCTTGTTTATCAACTTGAATGCTTACTATATGACATAAGAAAACTACGTATGTGCTTTGGTTTTTCATTTTTCTTTTTTTTTTGAATTTTCCGCCCATTTGAATCTCTGTCAAATCCTAGGTTTGACCAAGATTTAAACAAGTTTAACACGTGAAAACGAAAAGGTAAGCATGGATCCTTCTTAGTCACTCCAAAATGTACCAATTGATAGATGTGTTAACTTTGCTTCATGGAAAAAATAATGTCATGTAAATGAGTTAACTTGGATTTCCTACCCTTGAATCCATAGGAAACTTTGTTCTAATGCACTATAATAATCAACCGAGTTTTTACACCAACAGGTCTGTCACTTACGTGTGGTGCCCATGCGTGAGGTCCCACACTTCAGTGAGCACAAGTCACGTGCAATAGGTACGCAAACTCCCAGCCATTTTCTTTGTCAAGAGAAGATGCATCAGGATGCGTATTGGAAGTCTGTGGGTCCTTCTGGATCCTTCGGTTGTCCCTCTCACAAAAAAAAAAACTCTCTCATTCTCGGCCTCGCTCGACTCGCGCTCGCTCGCACCTCCTCACTGACAAACCCTGCACAAAAGTCAACATCATCACCCGAAAAAGGGGAGACACCATAATGCTCTCCCTCCTTCTTCTCTCCTTCCGAGTGATTCCTCTTCCTCCGAGTTTCACTCGACGGGCAAACACATATGTGCTGCATAGTAGAGTAATAATAAAAAGGTACGTAGAAAAATCGACCTACCAATCTATAATTAAATAGGTTAAACTAGGGTTTTGCCCAGTACTACAGATCAAGGTTCAAAAAATCCAACTACGGGGTTCGAACAACCCCATTTCTAATCAAAGAATTTTTTCGACGTCATCCAAATGACCTCAAACTATAGCATGGGCGGATCCAGACTATAGCCAAGGGGGGCAGCCGCCCCCACTCAATTTTCTGAAACCTTGTACTTAGAAATATGTTAAGCTAAAGCTGGTTTGCCCGCACTTAGAAATGATATTTGCATCACTTACCATATGTTTGCCCATTTGAATCTTGTCAAATCCTAGATTTGACCAAGATAATTTAAACAAGTTTAAAACATGAAAATGAAAAGGGAAGCTTGTATCCTTCTTAGTCACTCTAAAATGAAGTTTGGGGAGGTTTTTGAAATTTCCATGCTTGAAACCAAAAACCACTTCTCTTCATGCTTGACTTCATAAGATAAAGTTTAGGGTTAGGGGGTAGATACATGATTTTTCTGGTTTGAATATGTCTAGACCTTGTTATCAACTTAATTGAATGCTTACTATATATATGCCATAAGAAGATCGACTATGTGCATTGGTTTTTCATTTTATTGTTTTTTTTAATTTTATGCCCATTTGAATCTTGGTCAAATCCTAAGTTTGACCATGATTTAAACAAGTTGAAAACATGAATATGAAAAATTAAGCATATGTCCTTCTTAGTCACTCCAAAATGAAGCTCTTGGGAGGGTTTTTGAAATTTCCATGTTTGAAACCAAAAACCACATATCTTCATGCTTGACTTCATGAGACAGAGTTTAGGGTTAGGGGGTAGATACATGATTTCTCTGGTTTGAATATGTCTAGACCTTGTTTATCAACTTAATTGAATGCTTACTATGTGACATAAGAAGACTATGTGCCTTGATTTTCCATTTTTTTAAATTATGCCCATTTGAATCTTGGCCAAATCCTAGGTTTGACCATGATTTAAACAAGTTGAAAACATGAATATAAAAAGTTAAGCATATATCCTTCTTAGTCACTCCAAAATGAAGCTCTTGGGAGGGTTTTTGAAATTTCCATGTTTGAAACCAAAAACCACATATCTTCATGCTTGACTTCATGAGATAGAGTTTAGGGTTAGGGGTAGATACATGATTTCTCTGGTTTGAATATATCTCTAGACCTTGTTTATCAACTTAATTGAATGCTTACTATGTGACATAAGAAGACTATGTTTGGCTATCTCTAGATCTTTTAATTTGATCAAATACGGTCTATGCACATGCATGGTTGTTTGGCTGTTTCAGTGTCCCTAGAGGCATACATATATACTGTTATTTAGCAATCTTTATTACAGTACAAAGGTCTTAACCTCATGGTTCACAGAAAGTATAAACGTAGATCAACCATCTAAACATAGAAGACATTCTAGTGTATGATTCTTACATATACACATCAACATCCTATCAGAAAATCTTAATGTGAATTGTACTGGCTGTACAAACCCGTGCATCATTCTCTAGCCGGTTGCACCCAAAAACCAAATCGTGGTACTTCATAGTTGACTGTATGTAGGACAACATACAGATCCAATGCGAAGCCATGGGTATCACCTGCATGACAGAACCATATTTCACATGGTTGGAGGTACTCCATATGGCATTTAAAATCATTCCTTGTCCTTCATATGGCCCTAAAAATAGTACAGTTGGATTTGTGGGTTTTAATTTTTTATTAACACACTCAATTGATTGCCCAAACATTGATTAATAATATTATTAAGGGGTGTGATGTTGAAAGCCATAAGAACAATGTGCCAAACAATCTTTGCTAGCGGACGGTAAATGTATACCCATCAGAAATAATCAGCAGACGTGCATGTTTCTTTGGTCAGAATAACTGCTGCACCATCTTAAAAGTAAATGGCATGACCATTTATTTGATTTGATAGCGTGCAGCTAGATGGCGTACATTACTATCTCTACTTCCTTGGGTCGCCCAAATCTGGAGTACTAAAAGCAAATCCTGGTGATTCATTTGACAAGACAACACAGATGCGTCCAAATTTCTCCGTCCATATTATTATAGTAATATACGAAATCTGGAGTGCGTTGCCTCGTTGCCTTCCAAGAGAAGCTGCATTCCTTGCCAAAAAAGAGAGAGAGGCTGTATTTATAACTATCTCACCGGCCGCCACTAGTACAAACCATCACTCCCTCTCCACCTCCACCTCCATCTCTTCCCTAGTAGCTCCACCTCCATATCGGCGACGGACCACAATCGCGCGGCTTCGACTTCCTCTTCGACGGCGGCGGCGACAGAGGCGTGAGGCACCTTCTCCGCGGCGCATCACTCATCCTCGTCCCGCGGCAACAATGGCTGTATGTGAAATCACCATACCCTTTTGTATGGTAGAGATGATGATGTGCGGATAAAATTTTATTGGCGGTTGCTCATCCTTGTTTGAATATTTGGTGTAGATTCACATCTAGGGCAGGGTGTCAAGCGGGGTGGGTAGCGGGCTAGCTAGTTTCAGTGCGAGTGCTTTAAATCTGCTCTAATCTCAACCACTATTTGCTCTAATTTTCTGCTTTGCGGGACGATTCGCGGACGCCGCTTGCAACCCTAATCTAGGGTATTGATCCTAGTTTAGTAGACTACTAGGATTTACATGCCAATTTGTTTTTAGACTAGATCCGGATATTTGTCAATACTACTACGTACTTCTTCCGTTCGTATTTAATTGACTCTAGTTGAAAGCATCGACAGTTCATTTTCTTCTCTCCCTCGCGTCGACTAATTAAAACCGAACAGAGGGAGTATTAGGAATCCATGTGCATCCGTACTACCAGTAAGGTATTGCGTTGTTGCAGAGGCTCAGTGTAATCAATATCTTTCGATATTAATATACTCACTTTATCAGAAAATAAATTAGTAATCCATGTTCAAACTTGCTAGTTTGATCGACGTTTGATGATGATTTGTGAGGCCATGTATGGGCCTAGTTTGTTTTGCCTGGTGGTCAGTAGGCTGATGATTTATTTTTTTGCTTGGTCGATCTGTGGTCGTTCCATGGCCACTGCTGATTAAGCATTACTAGAATCAACAATTTTTTGCTTGTCTGGTGATTGGAAGTGTATGCGCTAGCACCATCGCACGATGATTAGTCTTAATGGAGATGCAGATGTCGATCAAGAGGGAGAAACATATCTTGATCATGCATTTCTCACGAGATTACTTGGTGATTGGAAGTAGAATCCACAATTTGTTGTGCAAACTTCTCAACATATGCATATATTCAATGAATTGGCTTTATGTGATCAATAGTACTTCTTATTGCAGATGGATGGAGGGGAAAGAGCGAAAAAACCGATACTTAGTGAGATGACTTCTCATTCTGTGACTTCTGATATCCCAGATAACAAGGTAAATATATAGAACGACGATTCGTAGGTGATAAAAGCAGAATCCACAATTTGCCGTGCAAACTTCTCAACATATGCATATATTTGATTAATTAGTTTTATGTGATCAATAGTATTACTTATTCCAGATGGACGTAGGGGAAGGAACGAAAAAGCGGATGCTATGTGAAATGACTTCTAAATCTGTGTGTTCTGATATCCCAGATGACAAGGTAAACATATGGACCGACGCTTGTTTTGCCGCTGCCCCTGTTAGATGGCTAGATGCTCTGGTCTAATTTCTGTTCATGTGCTTATTATTGCAGAAACATAGAGTTGAAGAAAACTCTATATTGTCTGATGACAAAGGTGAAATGGCATGCCAGTCTTTTAAACCTCCGACGCCACCTTGTTTACTGTCTATGGAGACTGATGCAGCTGGACCTGGTACTGATGAGCCTATACCTGGCATCATCGTGTCACATGAAGAAGGTTGTGGATTGGGTTTACCCCCTGCTGTAGAAACTGGTGGTGCAGCTGGAGCTGCTAGTGTAGAGCCTCTAGTGAACGGTGTCGTGCCACGGGAATTCTCTGAACTGGAGCAAAACGGTTTACCTATTGTCAAGACCGATATAACTGGTGCTGATGCTGGAGTTGCTACTGATGATCCTGCACCCGAAGGAGGTTTTGTATTGGTAGAACCCGTCATGACTATGCCCACAGTACTGACTGGTGGTGGACCTGGAGCTGGTAGGGTAGAGCCTCTAGCGAAAGGTGTCGTGCCACGAGAATCCTCTGAAGTGGATATTGGTGGTTTACCCTCTGTAGAGACTAGTGGTCTACCTGGAGCTGGTATTGTAGAGATTTCAGCAAACGGTCCTGTCCGAGAACATATCTGGTCCTACTATCCCTTTAGGTGCTACCGTGCTACCGACTCCTATGAACCGGAGCATGTACCTGATGTGCCTTCTGTTGAACCTGACGCACCTGTAAGTAGTGGTGATGATTCCGCTGAATCTGATCAAGAAGGATCTGCATCTCTAGGACAAGATGTCAGCTGTCATTCACCTGATTCTGAGCTGAAGTCAGCAACGGTAGCTTATATAGCACGGACTGTCCTTCAAGCTCTAAAGATCCAGTTGGGTGGTTCACAGGACCAGCTACTCCAAGCCATTGTCACTACAAAAGACCAGCCAGCATGCTTCGTCATCTCCTGCATACTGTTTGACAAGCTGAAGCACTGCAACTGGCGCATTGTTCAATCCCATCAGCATGGAGAGAGGAGCTATGTTTATGTCAAGATGATTCATGCTGATTTGGTAAGGTTCCATGATAAGATGTATGGGTGGGGTGAGGCAAGAGCCACATTTTGCAGCATTCACACAGTCTTCGCTCTTGAGCCAGACCCCATGGATGCTTACCCAGTGGTGCAGCTGTCCTGACTTGATATATGTTTTATGATCAGTATGCTGCTGTCGTGGAACTGTGATGTGGAGCTACCTTTCTTATGGTTTCTAGGCCTTTTGGGTTGAAGTCGCGCCGTGGTTGCTGGTGTACCATGGCCGACGATTTTGGTCCCTCCGTGGTGCATGTCAAAACTTTTTTTTCTCGTTTTTGAGGCCACCTAGCCCGACGAAAGCGGCCAAAACGTCGCGTATGGTGGCCCGGGACGTGGTGCATCTCGAAATCTCGGGTTCGCCGGCCGAGTCAACGCAAATCCGCACCGCCGAGGGATGTAGGGCCCAGATGGCAGCCTCTCTGGCATTTTTTTTTCTAGATCGCGCCATCTCGTTCAACGTTCTCCGATCGAGCCGTTTACGATGCAGGATCATGGGTCCCGCATGTCATCCTCTATGAACCAAAATTCTTTCTATTCTTGGATTTTTTTGACCCCCTGATTTCTGGCTACTTCCTTTTTCTTTTGATCCCTTGCCGCCTTGGAAACGTTGAGACCGCTGCTGCTAAATGGGACCCGCATGTCATCCTCTATGTGCAATCAACTTTCTTTTCTTGGAGTTTTTTTGGCACCTCAAATTTGGTCACTTGCCTTTTTCTTTCGATCCCTGCCGCCTCTCAAACGGTGATACCGCTGCTGCTAAATGGGACCCGATGTCATCCTCTATGTACTATAAAACTTTCTTTTCTTGAATTATTTTTGGCACCTCATATTTGGTCACTTACCTTTTTCTTTCGATCCCCCGCCGCCTCTCAAACGGTGATACCGCTGCCGCTAAATGGGACCCGCATGTCATCCTCTATGTACTATAAAACTTTTTCTTGGATTTTTTTGGCACCTCATATTTGGTCACTTGACTTTTTCTTTCGATCACCTGCTGCCTCTCAAACGGTGATACCGCTAAATGGGACCCGCATGTCATCCTCTATGTACTATAAAACTTTCTTTTCTTGGATTTTTTTGGCACCTCATATTTGGTCACTTGACTTTTTCTTTCGATCACCTGTCGTCAACAAATGATACCGCTGCTAAATGGGACCCGCATGTCATCCTCTATGTACTATAAAACTTTCTTTTCTTGGATTTTTTGGCACCTCATATTTGGTCACTTGACTTTTTCTTTCGATCCCCTGCCGCCTCGGTGATACGCTGCTAAATGGGACCCGCATGTCATCCTCTATGTACTATAAAACTTTCTTTTCTTGGATTTTTTTGGCACCTCATATTTGGTCACTTGACTTTTTCTTTCGATCACCGCCTCTCAAATGTTGATACCACATTGCTAAATGGGACCCATGTCATCCTCTATGTACTATAAAACTTTCTTTTCTTGGATTTTTTTGGCACCTCATATTTGGTCACTTGACTTTTTCTTTCGATCCCCCTCTCTCAAATGCTGATACCGTGCTAAATGGGACCCGCATGTCATCCTCTATGTACTATAAAACTTTCTTTTTGGATTTTTTGGCACCTCATATTTGGTCACTTGACTTTTCTTTCGATCCCCTGCCTCTCTCAAACCGCTGCACCTAAATGGGACCCGCATGTCATCCTCTATGTAAATCATGTTTCTTTTCTTGAATTTTTTGGCTCGATATTTGGTCACTTGCCTTTTTCTTTCGATCTCATGCCACGTTTGAAACGTTGAGGAACCTGCTGGCTCATGGGACCCGCATGTCATCCTCTATGTACTATAAAAGTTCATTTTCTTTTTTTTTCACCCTCTGATTTTTGGCAATTTCTTTTTTCTTTCGATCCCCTCACGCCTCAAACGGTGATACCGCTGCTGCTAATGGGACCCGCATGTCATCCTCTATGTACTATAAAACTTTCTTTTCTTGAATTATTTTGGCACCTCATATTTGGTCACTTCCCTTTTTCTTTCGATCCTGCCGCCTCTCAAACGGTGATACCGCTGCTGCTAAATGGGACCGCATGTCATCCTCTATGTACTATAAAACTTTCTTTTCTTGGATTTTTTTGCACCTCATATTTGGTCACTTGACTTTTTCTTTCGATCACCTGCTCTCAAACGTTGATACCGCTGCTGCTAAATGCGCATGTCATCCTCTATGTACTATAAAACTTTCTTTTCTTGGATTTTTTTGGCACCTCATATTTGGTCACTTGACTTTTTCTTTCGATCACCTGCTGCCTCTCAAATGGTGATACCGCTGCTGCTAAATGGGACCCGCATGTCATCCTCTATGTACTATAAAACTTTCTTTTCTGGATTTTTTGGCACCTCATATTTGGTCACTTGACTTTTTCTTTCGATCCCCTCGCCTCTCAAACGGTGATACTGCTAAATGGGACCCGCATGTCATCCTCTATGTACTATAAAACTTTCTTTTCTTGGATTTTTTTGCACCTCATATTTGGTCACTTGACTTTTTCTTTCGATCACCTGTCAGCCTCTCAAATGATATATATGCTAAATGGGACCCGCATGTCATCCTCTATGTACTATAAAACTTTCTTTTCTTGGATTTTTTTGGCACCTCATATTTGGTCACTTGACTTTTTCTTTGATCCCCTGCTGCCTCTCAAACAGTGATACCGCTGCTGCTAAATGGGACCCGCATGTCATCCTCTATGTACTATAAAACTTTCTTTTCTTGGATTTTTTTGGCACCTCATATTTGGTCACTTGACTTTTTCTTTCGATCCTCCGCTCTCAAACAGTTGATACCGCTGCAGCTAAATGGGACCCGCATGTCATCCTCTATGTAAATCATGTTTCTTTTCTTGAATTATTTTTGGCTCCTGATATTTGGTCACTTGCCTTTTTCTTTCGATCTCATGCCACGTTTGAAACGTTGAGGAACCTGCTGGCTCATGGGACCGCATGTCATCCTCTATGTACTATAAAAGTTCATTTTCTTGGTTTTTTTTCACCCTCTGATTTTTGGCAATTTCTTTTTCTTTCGATCCCTGCCGCCTCTCAAACGCTGATACCGCCGCTAACTGGGACCCTCATGTCATCCTCTATGTACTATAAAACTTTCTTTTCTTCTAATTATTTTTGGCTCCTCATATTTGGTCACTTGCCTTTTTCTTTCGATCTCATGCCAAGTTTGAAACGTTGAGGACGCTGCTGGCTCATGGGACCCGCATGTCATCCTCTATGTACTATAAAAGTTTATTTTCTTTATTTTTTTCACCCTCTGATTTTTGGCTATTTCCTTTTTCTTTTGATCCCCCGCCTTGGAAACGTTGGCTGCCTCATGGGACCCGCATGTCATCCTCTATGTACAATCAACTTTTTCTTTTGATCTCAAGCCGCATTTGAAACGCTGAGACCGCTGTGCTAAATGGGACCCGCATGTCATCCTCTATGTACAATAAAGTTTTTCTTGGATTATCTTTGGCTCTGATATTTTGGCACTTGCCTTTTTCTTTCGATCTCATGCCGCCTTTGAAACGTTGAGCTGCTGGCTCATGGGTCCCGCATGTCATCCTCTACGACAATAAAAGTTTTCTTTCTTATTTTTGACCCCTAATTTCTGGCTATTTGCCTTTTTCTTTTGATCTCCTGCCCCCTCTGAAACGATGAGGACGCTGTTGGGAGGTCGGTCCCACATGTCATCCTCTATGAATAATAAAAGTTTCCTTTGATTGATTTATTTTGAACCCCTAATCAATTTCTGGATATTTCCTTTTTTTCTTTTGATCCCCTGCCGCCTTGAAATCGCTGAGGATGCTGCTGCCTCATGGGTCCCGCATGTCATCCTCTCAGAACGGTAAATGTTTCTTTTCTTGGATTTTGTTTACCAAATGATTTTTGGCTTATTTTTTCTTTCGATCTCCTGCAGCCTTTAAAACGTTGAGGACGCTGCTGGCTCACGGGTCCCACATGTCAGCCTCTATGAACAATAAACGCTGAGGATGCTGCTGCCTCATGGGTCCCGCATGTCATCCTCTTAGAACGAAAATGTTTCTTTTCTTGGATTTTTTACCAACAGATTTTTTTATTTTTTTTTTTCCATCCCCTGCCGCCTTTAAACGTTGACGACGCTGCTGGCTCATGGGTCCCCGATGTCAGCCTCCCCGTAGAACAAACATGTGATATCTTGATTATTTTGGACAATAAACAGTGTATTGCGCTCTGAGCTATTTCAAACGGATAAATTAAATCTTTATTTTTACATAAACAAACTTATATGTTGAATCTCCTTGTTTTTTTGTTTTTGCATAGGACTTTTTGTTTAAAAATCCGAACTTTCCTGTTTTGGAGTGGGCTGAAATTGTACGAGTCAAAAGGCCAAGCACGATAGTTCGAAGGCCCAGATGTCCAGATGCAGCCCAATTGAAATCTTTCTTCTTGGAATTTTTTTCACCCCCTGATTTCTGGCTACTACATTTTTCTTTTGGTCCTGTGCCGCCTTGGAAACATTGAGACCGCTGCTGCAAAATGGGACCCGCATATCATCCTCTATGTACTATAAAACTTTCTTTTCTTGAATTATTTTTGGCTCCTGATATTTGGTCAATTGCCTTTCTCTTTCTCCCATGCAGCCTCTCAAACGGTGATACCGCTGCAAAATGGGACCCGCATGTCATCCTCTATGTACAATCAAGTTTCTTTTCTTGAATTATTTTTGGCTCCTGATATTTGGTCACTTACCTTTTTCTTTCGATCTCATGCCACGTTTGAAACGTTGAGGAACCTGCTCTCATGGGACCCGCATGTCATCCTCTATGTGCTAAAAGTTTATTTTCTTGGATTTTTTTCACCCTCTGATTTTTGGCTATCCTTTTTCTTTTGATCCCTGCCGCCTTGGAAACGTTGAGTAAGCTGCTGACTCATGGGACCGCATGTCATCCTCTATGTACAATCAAGTTTCTTTTCTGAATTATTTTTGGCTCCTGATATTTGGTCACTTGCCTTTTTGTTTCGATCTCATGCCACGTTTGAAACGTTGAGGAACCTGCTGGCTCATGGGACCCGCATGTCATCCTCTATGTGCTATAAAAGTTTATTTTCGATTTTTTTTCACCCTCTGATTTTGGCTATTTCCTTTTTCTTTTGATCCCCTCGCCTTGGAAACGTTGAGTAAGCTGCTGACTCAATGGACCCGCATGTCATCCTCTATGTACAATCAAGTTTCTTTTCTTGAATTACTTTTGGATCCTGATATTTGGTCACTTGCCTTTTTGTTTCGGAACCTGCTGGCTCATGGGACCCGCATGTCATCCTCTATGTGCTATAAAAGTTTATTTTCTTTGTTTTTTTTCACCCTCTGATTTTTGGCTATTTCCTTTTTCTTTTGATCCCCCGCCTTGGAAACGTTGGGTAAGCTGCTGACTCATGGGATCCGCATGTCATCCTCTATGTACAATCAACTTTCTTTTTCTTTTGATCTCAAGACGCATTTGAAACGTTAAGACCGCTGCTAAATGGGACCCGCATGTCATCCTCTATGTACAATAAAGTTTTTTTATTGGATTATCTTTGGATCCTGATATTTGGTCACTTGCCTATTTCTTTCGATCTCATGCCACGTTTGAAACGTTGAGGAACCTGCTGGCTCATGGGACCCGCATGTCATCCTCTATGTACTACAAAAGTTCATTTTCTTGGGTTTTTTTCACCCTCTGATTTTTGGCTATTTCCTATTTCTTTTGATCCCCTGCGGCCTTTGAAAGTTGAGGACTCTGCTGCCTCATAGGTCCCACATGTCAGCCTGTATGAACGATAAAGCTTTCCTTTCTTGGAGTTTTTTACCCCTAATTTCTGGCTACTTTCTTTTTCTTTTGATCTCAAGCCGCATTTGAAACGTTGGGACCGCTGCTGCAAAATGGGACCCGCATGCAATTCTCCATGTACAATAAAAGTTTCTTTTCTTGGATTATTTTTCACCCTCATTTTTGGTCACTTGCCTTTTTCTTTTGATCCCCTACCGCCTTGGAAACGTTGAGTAAGCTGCTGACTCGTGGGACCCGCATGTCATCCTCTATGTACAATCAACTTTTTTTTTCTTTTGATCTCAAGCCGCATTTGAAACGTTGAGACCGCTGCTGCTAAATGGGACCCGCATGTCATCCTCTATGCACAATAAAGTTTCTTTTCTTGGATTATCTTTGGCTCCTGATATTTTGTCACTTGCCTTTTGCTTTCGATCTCATGCCGCCTTTGAAACGTTGAGTAAGCTGCTGGCTCATGGGTCCCGCATGTCATCATCTACGAACAATAAAAGTTTCCTATCTTCGAATTATTTTTACCCCTAATTTTTGGCTACTTCCTTTTTTCTTTTGATCACCTGCAGCCTTTGAAACTTAGAGGATTCTGCTGGCTCATGGGTCCCACATGTCAGCCTCTATGAACAATAAACCTTTCCTTTCTTGGAGTTATTTTGACCTCTAATTTCTGGCTATTTCGCCTTTTTTAAAATCCTGTGTCGCCTTGGAAACGTTGAGAATGCTGCTGCCTCATGGGTCCCGCATGTCATCCTCTCAAAACGATAAATGTTTCTTTTTTTTTGGATTTTTTTACCAACTGATTTTTTTCCGATCCTCTGCCGTCTTTAAAAACGTTGACGACGCTGCTAATACAAGCTCTTTCGCTCCAAGATCTTGCAAGTTAATAGAATAAATCATGGAATTATTAGGATATGTTTTAAATTTCAAATCCACTTTATGAATTTTTTAAAAATACCGTGATCCGTGTGGGTATGGAGCGATCAAGGATTTTCATATTGGCCATGAGCAGTTTCAAAAATTGCAACCGGATAATTCTAAATAAATAAAAACAACTTTTATGCAGAATCTCCGTGTTTTTGTTTTTTGCCATCATAGGATCTATGGTTCATTAGAAAAGGGCCGAAATTGCATGAGCAGAAAAGCCCATTTCTAGTTATTGGGCTTCAACAGCCTGAGCAAGTAGGCCTATAGCAAATACCATGTAGATGGCCGTTGAAACCCAAAAGTATTTGTTGCCTAGACTTGACATGAACCTTGCTATGCACACGACAATTTCAGTCCGATCCGTGTACGCAACACAAGATCAAACCCAACGTGTGAGGAAGCAGGTGGCAGCACACCTCCAGATGCTCAATCGTACACATATCATATAGGAGTTGTCGTATGTACATTAGTTCCGTATTGACATGTTTGTTTCTTTGGTTAACATGTGGGGTCCGCACAGTCACCTAGGTCGCACATCAACTTCTTTGCTCATAGTTGATGCATGTTTAGTGGCCTGCAGCAAGAATCGCTGCCCCCAGGGATGTACTTTACCCTTTAGCGGCGAAAAAAATAGGAATGGTCCTCTCATGACTATGATCAACAAGAGGTGGCTATATTATAGTGCTGAAATAAAGTCAATCCTAAAACAGCCATGCATGGGTTATAATATGAAGGCAACACGAAATACAAAAGCAGGGCAGTGTTCAAATAAACTGATTCAAACTAGTACATACTAAAAACAGTGTACTACTTCTCAACACTTCAAGCATAATAAAAAAGTGTCACTGTTTTTTTAAAGGTAACACCGAACGGGCAATGTTTAAAGCAGGCTTAAACCACATAGCCGCTTGTCGGACACTACCCCAACTAACTCTGGGAAGGCTGATAACTCCCACAGTCTCACCTTCATCTGGCTGGAGGTTGCAGCGCAAAATTTTAGGGTATTGATTATGAAGATACTTCCGGTATGCTGTGTAGACGCAGTTTTTCCTCATGAATGGAACCAATGTGCCATCAGGAGCTTTGGATTCACGCTTCTTCAGGTTGGCAATGATCGGGTAATTGAGTCCGAGGAACAGAGAGTGGTCGCCGAGGCTGTTAACCTGCCTCCAATGAAAGTCCCCTGCACGTGCTGCAACGAACAGAGATATGGGATCCTGCTCAAAGACGTAGGTGGCAACAGGAGGATACTGCCGTAGCTGAAGCCCATTAGCAGCATAGGGAATGTCATGAGGTACTTCAGCATTGGCAATCCCAATGTTGTTTACTGTAAGGATGATCATCAATCGCTTGCCATCAGCAGATGGAGCGAGGAACCACGCGTACTGCTGATCATCCACCACCGGTGGCGGGATTACGAACATGGACATCGGGTTTTCTGCAATATTAGAAATGGAGACGAATAGGGTGTTACTGGCAACCATATTCAAACAGCAGCACTGTTCATCGTTCATGCTCACAGTATAAATACGACTATGTAAGCTAAGGACATTGGTCATTCATGTGTTCAAATCGAGTGTCCAATATATCAGTTATACTGCATGCATCCCACGAAACAAGTCTTAACTTCGCCAAAACTAGACACTAGTTAGTGTATACACAGTTATATACTACCTCTGTCCCACCGAAAGTGTCTGAGATTTGTCCAAATTCAGATGTATCTAGACAGTGAAAGCATATAGATACATTCAAATTTTGACAAATATATCATCTTAAGTTTAAGTCCTGTGTTGTAGTTAATTCCCTTTGTCTTAAGTGATCCAACGGTGTATATGATTAGATATTTGTATACAATATAGGAGTACAGACAATCTACCAGTTGGTCCAGTTTTAAACTGAGTATAGAGCTTCAATCATGACCCTTGGAGTGCTAAATCTAACGGTGCACAACAGCAGGATTCTCTGTGAAGAGTGCACATAGCTAACTCTACAATATTTTAGAACCATCACGTGAGCCTTGGGTCTACCCCAAAAAATGACCAAATATCTGAAACCCCTGAAGCATATGAATAACCCCATCAAAGAAATCGCTATTCAGCACTGCTACATGGATCAATGGAAGGTTCTTACGGTCTCAACTCTCAAGGAAACATCAAAGGAAAAGGTAGATAAGAAATGAGTGAGTGTTAGATGTACACATATTTTTAATTTTTTATTTGTTCCCTTCGTTTGCCGACTGATGGGAAGAAACATCATTTTTTGTAGGACCACTCTTGTTTTCGTATTTTATATATGCATTGCTGGCAATATTTTCTTTCGAAAACCATGAATATAGCTCGAGCTACATGTAGCATGGTTTTTGAAAATTTTGAGAGCTGCATTTTGAAGTTCCAAAGAAAACGGAGATTAAATACGGGTGTCAACAATGTTGTGTTCTACCAACATTCAAATGTCCAAATCAAAATATCTTATATTTAAGGTTTTGCAACAACAAAAAAATCTGACATATATTTTCCAACATTTTGTAACTTCAAAATCTATCAGATTCTGTCATTTTTGTGCGGCCCGAATATAGGGTATCTCAATTTCAGATTTTACACTCTGGTAGAATAATACATTCTCTACATCTATTTTTTTTAGATTTTTTATATATTCTTTCAAAACTTGCGAAAGGCATGCTATAAATATTCTTTTGATTATCAAACAGAATCTTTAATGGTTTGACGTGCATACATACTAGTAATATAAAAATATAAAAGTTCTCGCCTTGTACACATTTTGTTGATTTTTTGGAATGAATACAACATTCAATTTGGTAGATAGAGTACTAAACATTTCATGGGAAACTTAAAGCAGCTTGCCAAACAAAGGCTAATAGAAGAAAAAAATAGAGGTATGACAGGCATAACATCCACGATGGGGTTGAAATATGCATAAGCTTCGGGCAATTTGGCAAAGAAAAATCTAGCCGGATAAAGAACATAATTAAAAAAGGTACAGGTTAAACTAAGTAAATTAGGCATAACAAGTATTTCATTCTTGTTTAGTAAATAATTGGATTTTGATTGAGTTACTTTTCTAAGGGAAAAAAGGAGAAGGCAGATATTCAAGACACTTTTGGTGGGACGGAGGGAGTAAATCAAAAGTAAGAAAAAGTTATAACATGTTTCATGAGATGGAGTACTAAATAACGGCCATATGCATCTCTTCGATGCAGAGGCCGGGGTACCTCGCCCTCTATTTCGAGCAAAAATCAACTAGTTATATGAAACAATGGGTGTAAAAGTTAATCAAGAAGGGTGCCTTCATTGTGCTACGTTAACATTTGAGATACTTGTTAATTACATCCATATTCTGCAGTGGATAGAGTTAGTAATTCAGGATTGCATTCACATACGGAGTATACTATTTTGCTGGACTGATTAGTACTAATTCGTTGCAAGCAACGGTTCATTCATATTCAGATAAAGGATGTGATCGTTAAGTCATATACTTATGAAAGTCCTTATGCATCTCTCTGATGCAGATGGCGGGGGTCTCTCGTCCTCCTTTTGGAGGCAAAATCAATTAGTTATATATGAAACAATGGGTGTAAAAGGTTATCAAAAAGGGTGCCTTATGTCACATTGTAAGAACTTTTGATTTTTATCATTGCATAATTGTTTATATTCTTTCTTCTACAAAATTTGTAGTGTCTCTTGCACTTCTTGTACATAAAGAATATCCACTCAATTTATCATGGATTAATTAGACAAATTCCATTGGAATATAGATTATTTTATATGTTCTTTTTATAAAAGACAATAATTTAGACTATCAAAAATGCCAAACTTCCATCTGAAGTGATTGTCGATCTCCTGAGAAACTACCAAAAACAGAATTTTGTATATGCAAATAATTTTGATTAAGGTATCGCCATGCTCCATCAGTGACCATTGTAGAAAAAATGACATTTTTCATCTGTATCATCGAATACTGGATCTTCATTCTTATATTTGTCCCATAAATTTTTCTTCCAAGTCTGGAATTGTATGGCCATCTTCTTGAGAGTCCATTCCTTGACTTTATTCTTCTGGCCTTCCGTCATGTCTTCCGGTAGGCTGAAGCGTGTCAGCAGAGTTTCCCAAAGAAACTTTTTCATCGCGTCGTTGACATAACTAGCTTCATTGTCCGCTTTCTTCGGCTTATGCCACTCTCGAATGCTGATCGGTACATGGTCCCTAACAAGAACTCCAGCTTGACTTGTAAATTTGGTGCAGTGATCTTTGGGATGCACCGGTTCACCATTATCCTTAAATGCCGTGAGGGCTAACCTACCCTCGCCCTTTAGAACTCGCGTCGGGCCTCGTTTTGTTTTAACAGACTTGCTCGATGTTCCAGAAGGCTAATAGAAAAATTATTCGTTAATAAGTGAAATACAAATAAATGAATGCATCTAGTGATATGAACATAGACTTGATACATAAATATACACCTCGGCGGAGTTTGTTATGGAAACTTCGTTGTCTCTTCTAACTTGTTCGGACTCAAGTCCCTCGCCGAAATCATTCAGAAAGTCGGCAAAATCTGTTTCATCTCCATCAGCCCCACGGGCACTCTCATATATCAATTTCTGCACCGCTTCTTCCCCCTCCTCATCTCGGACGAAGGTGCCGTCCGCCATAGCTCAATGTCACTACAAAATTAAGAAAGCAATTATATTTCATTCATCTTGTCATGATCATATAACAGATTGCTAGATGGATAACAATTGAAATGAAGAAAGCAATAACCCTAACCCTAACCCACGGCTTGGCGTTCCTCCACCGATGGAACCCTACTCTCAAGGAACCTTACACCGGCGTTCCTCCACGGACTCGGGCTCCACCGACTAACCCTACTCTCAAGGAACCTCATCATCGGCTCCTCCATGGACTGTGTTCCTCCACCGACGGAACCCTACTCTCAAGGAACCCCACACCAACGTTCCTCCATGGAATCGGCGTTCCTCCTCTCGCTCTTTTTCTCTAAATCTACTACGCGGTGACCATCGACTGTGTCTCGTATTTATATGTTTTTGTTTCTATTTTTCTTTCTCTAAATCTACTACTGAGGTGACCATCGAGACTCGTGCTAGCGTGCGGGTGCGTAGCCTCCACATCCATAACGCGCAGCAGATGTACTTGAGGTGTCGTGGTCGCGTAGCGTGCGGCTGGACAAGATGGCCGTCATGGCGCGGGGACAACCCCAACACCGATGGCATCCATGTCGTGGAGTCCATCGCCGTGACCATCGCGAGCCGCAGATGCTGCTGCGTGCTCGCCCGCGGCCAACCTTGCCGGCCAGCGGCCGCGGCCGCTCTGCGTGCTCGCCGGCGGCCGTCCTTTCACTAAGGAAAAATAGCTCGCGGCATACGGCGCGAAGCGTGCACGGTCGACAGCAGAGCAAGCGGTGGTCGGCATGGCATTACGTCGAACAGGCGCGCAAGGGGTGAGGGGTCACCCAGCGCGGCACGCGCCCACGCACGCGCGGGCTCCTCCCAGCGAGGCGCGGCGGCCGTGGAGGCGAGGCGAGGAAGGCGAGGCGAGGGAGGGAGAGGAGGCCGGTCCTCACCTCGGGTTGCCGGCTGGGGAAAGGCGGAGGCGGGCGACGCGCTGACGGACGGCGACGCGGCGCATGGGCGACGGCGTGACCCTGCGGGCAACGGCGGGCGGCGCGTGCGCGGAGCTGCGGGCTATGGCGACGGCGGCGGAGGCCGAGCTGCGGGCGACAGCGTGGTCCTTGGCGACGGCGGCGCGCGTCTCGCGTGCCCGTGCGATTTGCAAGTGTTTTGCGTCTTCGCGCGCGCCAAGGTAAGTGATGAGGATTTTAGACCGGTTGGTGACTGAACCGGTACGAAAGGCCTTTCGTATTTGGTTGACCAACCCGTGCCAAAGGTTTTTTTGTTTTTCTTTTTCTTTTCTTTTTTCTTTTGTCGTTTCTTTTTCTTTTCTTTTTCTTTTTCTGTTTATTTTTCTTCTTCTTTTTTTCTTTTCTTTTCTTTTCTTTCAATTTATTATTTTCTTTTTCTTTTTCTATTTATATTTTCTATTGCTTTTATTTTTTTTTTTTTCTATTTATTATTTTCTATTGCTTTTTCTTTTTCTTTTTCTTTATTTTCTTTTCTATTTCTTTTTATTTATTTTTTCTATTGCTTTTCTATTTATTTTTTCTTTGCTTTTCTTTTTCTTTTCTATTTATTTTCTATTTATTTTTTCTATTGCTTTTCTTTTTCTTTTCTTTCTTTCTTTTCTTTTCCTTGTTTCCTTTTCTTTTTATTTTCTATTTATTTTTCCTTTTTTTCTTTTCTGTTTCTTTTCTATTTCTTTTCTTTACTCCCGCCACGACGCCGTCCGCGCGGGAAAGTTTCCCGCCCGACGTCGCGCGGGAAACTTTCCCGCCACGACGCCGCGCGTGGGAGAAAAAAGGCGAGAAAGAAAGGGTGGGAATACAATTTTGTTACGATTGAACTCGAATTAAAAGTAGCTCAACTGAAAATTAAGATACATGGCCAGATTTGACTGTTGGAGTCATTCAGTCATACTCGTGCCTAGCCCTATAGTACTCGCCACTGTAGTCGTCGTAGTCGCCGTCATCATCGTCGCTGGCATCGGGGTCGCGGTAGTCGAACCTCGGCGGGAGAGCACGCGTGGGCTGGGACTGAGGGTAGCGCAGGCGGGGGCCACGGTAGGCCATGACGCCCTGGAGAGTCCGGCCGCGCCACCACAGCCGACGGCCGGCCTCGTTGAAGTTCGAAGGAGGCGGGCCGCCCTCCTCGTGCCTGGCAAGCGCCCTCTCACGCCGATTGATGAAGAAGCTTTCCCAAGTCGGGCTGTAGTCGGGATGCCACTGGGGATTCCTCCGCTGCTCTGGCGTGAGCTCGAAGTAGTAGTGGTTCGTGATGGCCATCTCGCGCGCCACACCTAGAGGACAGGAGGGACCGGTACGCCTCCGACGCTAGCAACCAGCCGGTCGGGACGCGGTAGCCCGGCGGGCAGGGGTAGTTCGAGGCGCAAAGCGCCTCCGCCTCCCGGGGGGTTAGATATACGATGGAAGCCATGGGAGAGAATGATGAGGTTTGCAGATATGAGTCTAGATGTGATATGTAAATGGAGGCCAAGCCTACATATATATAGTGAAAAAATGGCGGGATGACGGAGGCGGGAACCGGTGAAAAAATAGGCGGGAAACCCTTTAGTACCGGCTGGTGGGTGCAACCGGTACTAAAGGTGGTTTTCTGTCATGTAACAAAGCTGTCGGTGGGATAAGGACGCGTGGGTAACCTTTAGTACCGGCTGGTGGGTGCAACCGGTACTAAAGGTGGTTTTCTGTCATGTAACAAAGCTGTCGGTGGGATAAGGACGCGTGGGTAACCTTTAGTACCGGCTGGTGGGTGCAACCGGTACTAAAGGTGGTTTTCTGTCATGTAACAAAGCTGTCGGTGGGATAAGGACGCGTGGGTAACCTTTAGTACCGGCTGGTGGGTGCAACCGGTACTAAAGGTGGTTTTTGTCATGTAACAAAGCCTGTCGGTGGGATATGACGCGTGGGTAACCTTTAGTACCGGCTGGTGGGTGCAACCGGTACTAAAGCTGTCGGCATGATAAGGACGCCTGCTCGATGAGATAAAGCATGTAGCGCATGACGCCCTGCTCAAGGAAGAAGACAAAGTAGAAGCGGCGCCGTGCCTATAAAAGGAGCATCGCCATGGCAAGCAGCTCAACAAGCCAACATGGATGGAGAGTTTCATCCCCATGGATGGAGGAAAGGGTTGGGAAATCTCCCGTGGCGGAACTTCGAAGATGCCCTTGGTGCACACGCCCTATGGCATCTTCGGAAGTTCCGCCTCGGAAAAATTTCCCTGCAAGCCCGTGAAAGACTCCATCTCCTCTAACAATGTTGTGGAAGGATAGGGAAATCTCCCGTGGCGGAACTTCTCGAATATGCCCTTGGTGCACATGCCCTATATATGGCATATTCGGAAGTTCCGCCTTGGAAAAATTTCCATGCAAGCCCGTGAAAGCTCCATTGTTAACATCATTACACAAAAGTGATTTCCATATTGAGATACACAAGTTATGATCCCTATCTAGCTAGTTTTCCGAGTTTTCTTCGTCTGTTTCCCTTTCTTCTGACTGCGACGCAACCATGGACAATCTTCATTATTTAAGATGATGCTTGGGTCAGTTTTCACCTTGAAGGGTGGAATATCATCAAACTTATTATAATCTTCTGACATGTCTGTCTTGTCCTCTACTCCCACGATGTTTCTTTTTCCTGAAAGAACTATGTGCCGCTTTGGCTCATCGTATGATGTGTCCTCTTGCCTTTCTTTTCTTTTCTTCGGTTTGCTAGACATGTCCTTCACATAAAAAACCTGAGCCACTTCACTGGCTAGGACGAATGGTTCGGTGTCGTACCCTAGATTCTTGAGATCCACTGTAGTCATTCCGTACTGCGGGTCTACCTGTACCCCATCTTTCAGGTTGAACCATTTGCACCGGAACAAAGGGACCTTGAAATTAGGTCCATATTCAAGTTCCCATATCTCCTCTATGTACCCATAATATGTGACCTTCTTCCCATTGTCATCTGCTGCATCAAAGCGGACACCACTGTTTTGGTTGGTGCTCTTTTTATCTTGGGCGAACGTGTAAAATGTGTTCCCATTAATCTCGTACCCTTGAAAAGTCGATATAGTCGAAGAAGGTTGCTTGGCCAACAAGTATAGCTGCTCGTCATCAGTGGCATTCATGAGACGTGTTTGCAACCAACCGCCGAAAGTCTTCATGTGTTCTCCATCAATCCAATCTTCACGTTCCTCCGGGTATTTAGAGCGTAAGATATCCTTGTGTTCCTCTTTGTACGGAGCCACCAAGATGGAATTATGTAGAGCAGGCCAATCATTGATGGTTACAAACAACAACGCCCGTAGGTTAAATTCCTTTTGTTCGTGCTCATCCCACACAGGTACACCTTCGTCACGCCACAACTGTAAAAGTTCTTCAACCAACGGCCTCAGGTACACATCAATGTCGTTGCCGGGTTGCCTCGGGCCCTGGATGAGCACTGGCATCATAATGAACTTCCGCTTCATGCACAACCAAGGAGGAAGGTTATAGATACATAGAGTCACTGGCCAGGTGCTATGACTGGAGCTCTGCTCACCGAAAGGATTAAAGCCATCTGTACATTAGACCAGACTTAAATTCCTTGCGTCATCTGAAAATGACTTGAACTCTCTGTCGATTTTTCTCCACTGCGACCCATCAGCGGGGTGTCTCAGCATCAAATCTTTCTTACGGTCCTCTTTGTGCCATCGCAACAACTTGGCATGCTCTTTGTTTTGGAACAAACGTTTCAACCGTGGAATTATAGGAGCATACCACATCACCTTCGCAGGAACCCTCTTCCTGGGGGTGGACTCGCCCTCAACATCGCCAGGGTCATCTCGCCTGATCTTATACCTCAATGCACTACATACCGGGCATGCATTCAAATTCTCGTACTCCCCGCGGTAGAGGATGCAGTCATTGATGCATGCATGTATCTTCTGCACCTCTAATCCTAGAGGGCAGACAACCTTCTTTGCTTCGTACGTACTAGAGGGCAATACGTTCTCCCCTGGAAGCATCTTCTTTATTATTTTCAGCAACTTTTCAAATCCCTTGTCAGAAGTACCATTCTCTGCCTTCCATTGCAGCAATTCCAGCGTGGTACCCAGCTTTTTCTGGCCATCTTCGCAATTTGGGTACAACAGTGTCTTGTGATCCTCTAACATTTTCTGCAACTTCAACCTCTCCTTTTCACTTCCGCAGCTTATCTTCGCATCAAGAATGGCCCGACCCAAATCGTCATCGGGGTCATCAAAAATGGGCTCATCAAATATGGGCTCTTCTTCAGCTTCGTCTTCCCCCATTCTACTATCACCGTCTTCAGTGAACATAGGATAGTTGTCACTATCCTCTTCTTCTTCGTTGTCTTCCAATATAATCCCTCTTTCTCCGTGCTTGGTCCAACAATTATAGCTGGGCATGAAACCGTTCTGCAGCAGGTGGACGTGAATGGTCTTTGAGGTAGAGTAATCCGTCATATTCTTACAGGAACTACATGGACAATAGATGAAACCATTCGACTGCCTGTTTGCCTCAGCCACGTTGAGAAAATAATGCATGCCATTAATGAAGTCGGGACGGCACCGGTCACCGTACATCCATTGTCGATTCATCTGCATTTTATATGTATATCAAATATCATTAATTACACAACATCGTGGATATATGAGTGACAAACTAAATTAATATTCAAGTTCATCAGATAAAACTAAGTTTTTTTTATAAAAAAGAAGAGGCTCACCGAGGTTGTACGGTGCCGGCTAGGGGACGACGCTAGCGATCGACGGCGGTGAGGACGGGGATGATACTAATTAAAACCTACAAAATATACCATAATTTCAGCTCAAATTGATTATAAAAAAGTAAAATCCCTAACTTAGGAATTTCATCGAACACCTTGCTAGCACTAGAAAAATAGTACGAGTTAAAACTACCAAAGAGATGTGCAAAATTAGGAACGCCGGAAGAAAGGATGATAGTGCTAACCGTTGGATAGATGAATGCCCTTATTCTTGTTAAAATGGTGGAGAAAAATTAGTGATTTATTGGAGTGTGAGAGGTGCAAAAATTTTGTGTGTGAGAGGAAGAACAGGAGAAGGGGACCCACCAGGGACGGGCTCGATGATGATATAGGGGGGACCCTTTGGTACCGGTTCGTGTTACAAACCGGTACCAAAGGTCCTGCCCGGGCCCCACCAAGCGTCTGACAAATGGCCGAAGACATTTCGTACCGGTTCCTAACACGAACCGGTACGAAAGCTCTCTAAAGAACTGCCAATGTCCTCGCACGCTCGAGCCCGCGAACCGGTGCAGATTGCCCCATTGGCACCGGTTCGTAAGGGAACCGGTACCAATGGCTTAGATGGATGCCCCATTTTCCACTAGTGTCAAGGGACCGAAAACTTAGACAATCACCGAGAGAGGGAGGGAAGGAGATATAACACATGGAAGGATTGAGGAATATAACAGCCACTAATGTGAAAGGAGAGCAGCTTCTGCTCTTCGCCGGAGATTTCAGCCGAATCGTAGCCGACGATGGAATCGACAGATATTCAGGCTCCAAATTTCTCGCCGCCACATGCCATTGCATGTGCGGGGCACTTTGGGTTCTACCATGGCAAGGAATACGTGGCGATTGCCTACTTAAACAGCTCTGTCAGATTCATGTTGGCCAACGCGTACTATCACTGCCGACAATGGTCGATCAGTACCAAGGGCACTGTTGGTTCATCCCATGCAATAGATCAGGATTAGTTGCCAGCGTTTCTTCAGCGCTTGCAAATCGGCACCTTGCCGTATCTCCCGCCGGTGATTCGTTCATGTAGGTAACCAATCAGCGTCGACTAATCCGATGTTAGCTTCCTCTGTTTTTTTAATGACTCGTCATCAGGTTCCTGTTGGCCAAGGCCTAATGTCTCTGACAACAAAGATGGTTGATTATGTGTGTCTCCATTCGCTCGCGCACCATCAGTCTGCATGTGGACTCCAGATGGCTTGCCGACTTCTGCCGCCGTCCGGGATGTGGCTTGCCTGGAGAATTCTGTTCGCTGCCTTACTCGTGCCGCGATTGACGAAACTATATGTAACATGAGAGAGATGATATCAAATTTGGCCATGCCACCAAGATCCGACGTGATATTCAGATCGGATGGGTTGCTCGAACGAATCGTCCTGTATAAAGATTATTTCTTTAACCTCGTATGAATAAAAATAGATTAATTTTATTCCTTGTTTAATACAACTATACAATGATCTAAGAAAGTAGGATCTGTATGAAGGACGTACCAAATTATGACCGTACATAAACCTTACCTCGTGCACATGCGAAGGCGCAGCAGCCTCGGCGAGAGCACAGGCCACAATATAGTATCGCCCATGAAAGAAGGAGTCTGAGCATTACGCCTTTTTTCGTGAACCGTTTCTTTATATAGACCCAAATCTGTTAAAAAAAAGACCCAAATTTATTTACCGGCCAAAAATCAGGGATTTGCTTCTGTTACGTTTTCTTTACAACCGTTTTTGTGACCCAACTCATTAAATCTGAGCCATGCTTAGCTTTTGTACTATCTAGCCACTCATTGTTTGTTGTTTTAATTATATAATAGATTACATCCATATTCTGCAGTGGATAGAGTTAGTAATTCAGGATTGCATTCACATACGGAGTATACTATGTTTGCTGATGACTGATTAGTACTAATTCGTTGCAAGCAACGGTTCATTCATATTCAGATAAAGGATGTGATCGTTAAGTCATATACTTATGAAAGTCCTTATGCATCTCTCTAATGCAGATGGCGGGGGTCTCTCGTCCTCCTTTTGGAGCAAAAATCAATTAGTTATATATGAAACAATGGGTGTAAAAGGTTATCAAAAAGGGTGCCTTCATAGTGCTACCTTATCTTTTGAGATACTGGGTAATTACATCCATATTCTGCAGTGGCGTAGAATTACTAATTCAGGAATGCAATCACATACTGAGCATACTATGTTTGTTGGTGACTAATTAGTACTAATTCATTGCAAGCAACGGTTCATTCATATTCAGCAAAAGGCGGTGTGATCATTAAGTCATTTATGAAAGGTAAAATATAAACAAGGTAGTTCATGAATAACTTCATTGATTAAGGCAGTGTATCATGCAATGCAACATAAGGACTGAAAAAATACCATTTGGGGTGTCCCAGCAGTACGTCCAGCCCCTAATTTCGTCCACCGCAAAAACTTGGCCACCGAGTTCAATGGCATCACAGAACGCCGGCACAATTTGTTCAGGTGTAGGGTTCTTCAGCATTCTCCAGTCGCCACCCCCTTCAAGGTAGAAAATCCTTTTGTCGAACAAGGCGATGAGCTTGTAATCTGCGTACCTCCCACCTTTTGTGGGCACTTGGCAGATTACAATCTTCAACAAATTAATTGCTCGACTCCAGCAAAGATAGTATAACCAATCTTTAGTAGCAGGTTGATATGTAACACCATGACCAATCTTCGGATCAGGTGGGGATGGAAGGGGGATATGTCGCTCGGTGTAGACGTTCACAAGGCACCACTGGCACCCACGATGATCGGCGGCGGCGATCCAGTCGCCGTTCGCGCCAAGCCATTTTCTGTCGTGCATGAACGGCAGGGTGACAGAACGGCGAGGATGGTCAAGGGGCACCAGGTCGTACACGGTAACATGCAGACGAGATGCTGTCGCCACGAACCAGGGTTCATCGAACCAATAAGCAGGCGGAGGCATCAGCAGGCAGGGTTCATCCCAATGGTGCATCTTACCTTCATCATTGCTGATCTGGTCGTAGAGCTCCCTGGAACATGCGGCAAGTCGGACGGTGTAGGTAACGTCCAGATGCGCAGCGATGAGGTCGATGTTGTCGCCGGTGAGAGCCTCCAAGTGGCCGTCCCCGCCGCACCGGCAAAGCCTTGAATATTCCATCAGGTGAAGATGGATTTAGATGGATGGCGGATGCAACTTCGCTTGGGGTTTTCGGAGGAGAGGGCGAGCGCTATGGAAGAAACGATGCGCGCCGCGGCCGGGTGGGGTGAGGAGAGAAAGGTATAGTACTAGTGATGAGGCGTGGTGGGGATCGAGATCCTGCGCGTGCGCGTGATTCTGCGAGGGTGAAGAAAAAGATGATAGACATGCAAGGGGCAAAACCTAGGCAGTACTCTAGGCTGCTGCTGCTGCGACTGGGCGCCGATTTGACTGTTGGTAGATGGTAGACTAGCACGCCACCCATCTATAAATTTGCGACGACGTTTGGTGCAGTGATGTCTCGTCACATCAGCTTGAGCAGAGAGGGCTTTTTTTACAGTTTCCATTACGATATATTTTTCGCCGATAATCGTAGTACTCTATGCCAGAGACACGTACCTTAACACGTGGGCAGCATGCAACCGCGCGAGCACCAAAATGAAATGAGAGATGTTTTAGAGCAGAACTTCATTTTCAATGCCTTTCCTAGCTTGGTTTGGAGGAGCTTCAGTGACTTGATGCTTCCAAGTCTCATTGTGACTAGGTGCCACCATCTACCATCTTTCGAGATCCAACGTTCCAAACTATCTCTTATTTCGAAGCTAAAAAAGAAAAAACTATTCAGAAAATTTTGAAAAAAATCCAGTAATATGTAGATGCCTTGTTTTAAAATCTATGAATATTTCATCCCATTCGGATGACTAGCTTGTGATTAAATAGCTTCTTACGTATTCGAGCACTAGTTTAAACTAAATATTATTTGCTCACAAACCAATTATTCAAATCGAATGAAACTCCACCAAAATATAAATCGAAATATGCATGATTTACTGCAATGTGAGCGGATAATTCAATCCCACGAAAAGACAATATGCTCCAAGACCAGTAATCTCTTCCCTAGCTTATCTGAACATAACTGACAGTGTCCTTAGAGAACATCTTGCAGCCTCAGTAAAGCCTCAGGTATGAACAAGAAGCATACTGCCATCTACAGATCACGCTAAGAACCACAACCCAGGATCATCCTCATAGCCTATATCATCAAGGTTTCCCTCCAAAATGCTTATGTTTGTTGGTGACTAATTAGTACTAATTCAGGAATGCAATCACATACTGAGCATACTATGTTTGTTGGTGACTAATTAGTACTAATTCATTGCAAGCAACGGTTCATTCATATTCAGCAAAAGGCGGTGTGATCATTAAGTCATTTATGAAAGGTAAAATATAAACAAGGTAGTTCATGAATAACTTCATTGATTAAGGCAGTGTATCATGCAATGCAACATAAGGACTGAAAAAATACCATTTGGGGTGTCCCAGCAGTACGTCCAGCCCCTAATTTCGTCCACCGCAAAAACTTGGCCACCGAGTTCAATGGCATCACAGAACGCCGGCACAAGGGCTACAGGAAGACATCACCAAGAAAGGGTGATGCATGTCTCCTTCAACAAACACAGCAGTACATGTCTGAAGCAAGTACATGAACACAAGTACACCACCATAATAATACTACATGAACACAAGTGATGCCGTCGGTTGGGGAGGCCTAAATAAAACTTAAACTTAATCCTAATCTAATGGACGTCGGTTGGGGCGCGCGACGGGTCTGCCTCGTCCTCGTTCTTCGCCTATGCAGCCTACGTCCGTGCCCGCTTCTGGTCCCATGCTTCGCGATAGGGGCGGCCCCAGGGGTATTCTTGCGTATGCAGCTGAATACCTAAGATTTTGACAAAACCTTAGAATTTCCTCATAAATCAGGGAAAAATTTGGCAAATACATGAGGATTTTGGCAAAATGAATACACAGGTTGAAAATGAATACCCAGCACTTCATCACGGGCGCAGCCACTGTTCGCGCTTCAGGCGATCGAGCATGGCGGACGCCGTCAAAAGACCTTGCCGGCGGCGCTGTCCCAGCGGTTCAGTCCTTAGCCGAGAAATCTCCTTCTGGAAGAAGAGTATCGCTTGCTGGCGGGCGAACGCCTCATAATGGCGATGAGCCCTGTCCTCGCAGAACTTCCGTTGGGAAGCCTCCAAGATCCGGAGGTCGTGCTCGCTGTACTCCTCCTTCAACCGTGGGTCCTCGTCGTTATCGGAGCTGTACTCCGCGTCGGACTGCGGCTCCGGCTCCGGCTCCGGCTCCGGCTGCGATGGTGGTGGAGGCTGCGCGCGGACTTTGAGGCCAAGCCTACAGAACCTCGTTTTCCGATGGCGCGGCATTTTTGAGGTGGAGAGGAGAGAATGGAGCGTAAGCGGTGGTGGAAATGAGAGGATAGCACCGCGGGGGTGGACGGCGTAGTAGGTACTTTATGCTGGTGGTAGGCAACTACCCTCATTTACGGCGGCGTAGGCGACTGCACGCCGCGTGTCCGGCCGCTGCCCTCGTGGCCGCCTAGGTTTAGGCGCGGGAGACCATTAAACGCCGGGGACTACCAACCTTCCCGCGTCGCCTTTGATGCGAACAGTCGCGTCCTCCCGCTGACAAGGCGGCCCCACACGCGAAAACCGTCGTGCCGCGAGGCGCCGACGCGCCCGATTCGCGCCCTTCGCCGGTGTGAGCCCAAAAAATGCAACTACTACTACTGTACTAGCGAGCAGGCCCTCCCATCAGTATCAGACTAGTTACATCACCAAAAAAGGTGATGCATGTCTCCTTCACATGGTCTTCTTATGTCATATAGTAAGGCACTAGCAATGATCGGCGCGGCGTGTCTCATAGTGGGAGTATCTTCACTAGTAACTAAGTGTCCAACTCAGCAAATTTGCTTATGTGGCAGTGAGTTAATGAGGAGAGAGGAGGATGGAGTAACATACAGTAGCTAGTTACTGTAACATCACACTTCCCAAGATACAATGAGTCTATAAGCTAATTAATGAAGACATCTATATGATACTACTTTGATGTTACTTCCCACTATGACTAGTCTAACTAATATACTCCCTCTATCTCAGAGCTTAAGGCGTAAAAATAAATTCGATTTTTGATCAAAGCATAAGGCGTAGGTATAGTACTAGTGATGCGGCGTGGTGGGGATCGAGATCCTGCGCGTGCGCGTGATTCTGCGAGGGTGAAGAAAAAGACGATAGACATGCAAGGGGCAAAACCTAGGCAGTACTCTAGGCTGCTGCTGCTGCGACTGGGCGCCGATTTGACTGTTGGTAGATGGTAGACTAGCACGCCACCCATCTATAAATTTGCGACGACGTTTGGTGCAGTGATGTCTCGTCACATCAGCTTGAGCAGAGAGGGCTTTTTTTACAGTTTCCATTACGATATATTTTTCGCCGATAATCGTAGTACTCTATGCCAGAGACACGTACCTTAACACGTGGGCAGCATGCAACCGCGCGAGCACCAAAATGAAATGAGAGATGTTTTAGAGCAGAACTTCATTTTCAATGCCTTTCCTAGCTTGGTTTGGAGGAGCTTCAGTGACTTGATGCTTCCAAGTCTCATTGTGACTAGGTGCCACCATCTACCATCTTTCGAGATCCAACGTTCCAAACTATCTGTTATTTCGAAGCTAAAAAAAAAAACTATTCAGAAAATTTTGAAAAAAATCCAGTAATATGTAGATGCCTTGTTTTAAAATCTATGAATATTTCATCCCATTCGGATGACTAGCTTGTGATTAAATAGCTTCTTACGTATTCGAGCACTAGTTTAAACTAAATATTATTTGCTCACAAACCAATTATTCAAATCGAATGAAACTCCACCAAAATATAAATCGAAATATGCATGATTTACTGCAATGTGAGCGGATAATTCAATCCCACGAAAAGACAATATGCTCCAAGACCAGTAATCTCTTCCCTAGCTTATCTGAACATAACTGACAGTGTCCTTAGAGAACATCTTGCAGCCTCAGTAAAGCCTCAGGTATGAACAAGAAGCATACTGCCATCTACAGATCACGCTAAGAACCACAACCCAGGATCATCCTCATAGCCTATATCATCAAGGTTTCCCTCCAAAATGCTTATGTTTTTGGAAAGTTTTCTTGACGATAGGGAAGATTCTGAAGGGCTTAGATTCGCTACAATAGCAACAAATGGAAAATTTTCGCCGCTAAAAAGAGTATCCCGCCATTTTAATATACACTTACTAGTAGTTGATCAATTGTGCATTGCAAAACACAAAGTTCAGATCAAATGTGCAACATACCAACAGATAGTTAACTAGCAGTTTTACGAGCACATGGCGATACTAAGGTGATGAAGCAGTTAACTAGCAGAACAAGATCTCCTACTCAGGGACGCTCTTGGTGGACGCCGAGATATAGGTCGCTAGCTGTGCACGGAGATCCTCCTTCTCCTTGATAATCGCATTAAGGACGGCGGTTTGTCCGCGCATTAGCACCCTCGAGATCTGCCTCTTGAGCTTTAATTTCAACTTCTGTTCCATGAGATACTTGATGAGGTTGCTTCCAGTATCCATCCATGTGACGCTCTTGTTGTTCAGTTCCACCCAGTAGGCGTTCTGCTGCTTAAGCATGTCGACGCATTGCGCAAGATGAAAGGAGATCTCCTTCTCAGACGCCAAAACTCTGTGAAGACGATCACACTCCAGGGTGAGGGAGTGTTCATTCTCCAGCTGGCTGCCTATGTGGGCCTTGTTCTCCTCCTTTTGCTACAACAATAATTGTATGAAAAAAAAAGAAATCAACCCATTCATATATGAGTATTAGTTACCCGCAAACAATAGGACTACTAATTTCTAGCATGGATATTGATAAAGGAATGGACAACACTCGGACGCTCCACAAATACCACAGGGTTCATCAACACATAATTAATCGGAAAGCAGTGATTACATAAACTATAAAAAAACAAGTGGACAGAGGCATACAGCCTACCTGGCTTGGCCGGGAAACGGGGCCGAACTTAGCTTCGGACGGCCGGACTTGGGGCGCCACCGTCGTTGTGGTTACCGGGGAGACATTTGAACCGCCGGCCCTTTGAGATGTAAATAAATGTAAAAACGGTTAGAAAATAAGAATCAACTGAAGGACACCCCGCTAGAAACTTACCCGGACGAACCCTCGCCCTTGATGGTGGTGTTTGCATCATCATCATTCATCAATGTGACGCTCTGGTTATGCAGTTCCACACAAACGCGGTTCTGCTCATTAAGCCTGTCGAGCTCGGCAGTAAAGGTATTGATGCCTTGCTGAAGATTATGGCAGATCTTGTTCTCGGACGCCAAATCTACGTGAACAGGCTCAAACTCTGGGGTAAGGGAGAGTTCATTCCCCAGCTGGCTGCCTATGTGGGCCATGTTCACCTCCATTTGCTGGCACGATCATTGTATGGAACAAAAAAGAATCCAACCAATTCATATATGAGTAATTACACGCAAAAAAATAGGAGTACTACTAATTTCTAGCACAGATCTTGATACAGGAATGGACATCACATGGACGCTCCACAAATATCACAGTGTTCATCAACACATAATTAAAAGGAAAGCCGTGATTACATAAACTACTCCATCCTATCCCTTTTAGTAGTAGTAGTAGTAAACACGGATTTAGTAAAGTTGTATTCTCCCTATGATCCCTTTTAGTTGACTCGGATTTAGTACAAAGTTGTACAAATTTTATTTGACTCAAATTTAGACTAAATTTGAGTCAAATAAAATGGATCGGAGGGAGTACTAAATCAGAGTCTATTAAAATGGATTGGAGGGAGTATTAAAAAAAAAGTGGATAGAGGCATACAGCCTACCTGGCTTGGCCGTGAAACGGGGCCGAACTCAGCTTCCGACGACCGGACTTGGGGCGCCACCGTCGTGGGGGTTACCGGGTAGACGTTTGAACCGCCGGCCCTGTGAGATGTAAATAAATGGAAAAAACAGTTAGAAAATAAGAATGAACTGGAGGACACGCCACTAGAAACCTACCCGGACGAACCCTCGCCCACTGGCTCGCTCTCCATCGAATAGAGGATAGACTGCTCTGCGAGAATGCTCAGGCGATCATAAGTGGCCATACAACGACGCGCTAGCTGGCTAGATGAGTTTTTCTCGGCGGTCCTAGTCCTCATCGTCTTCCCTAGGATATCCTGCCGCCGGGCCGCCCGGCTCAATGGAGCCATGGCTTGCGAGGTACGTAGTACTTTACTACTCAGTAGTTAGGGTGGAGGGCTGGTGAAGGCTAGTTACTAGCTACCAGCAGAACAGAAAGAGAAGAAGGGCGGAGGGCTGGTCAAGGATAAATCTTACATACACCCAGAAAAGACCATCGTGCCCTCGCGGGGCTTCTGAGCAATTATAGGGACGTGTGTTCTCAAATGGGCAAGATAGGGTACCTTCCCGAGG
The DNA here is from genome assembly GCA_030979885.1 of Lolium multiflorum. Taxonomy (NCBI): domain Eukaryota; kingdom Viridiplantae; phylum Streptophyta; class Magnoliopsida; order Poales; family Poaceae; genus Lolium; species Lolium multiflorum. Next base: position 82,044,268 of record CM061752.1, on the reverse strand, counting down.
AAGCATCTAGCACCCAAGCCAATGGACTGCGCGTTGAACAATGGTTACAGTATGTGTGGCATACTGTAAAAGAAAAGATAACAAGGGAAATGCCTGGCAGGGTCCAGAGGTGCATTTAATCGGACATGGGATTCCATAGTACAGTACACCATAGAGTATGTGAACATAAACACAGAATACAATCAAGCGCTTAGTGTTGGACCCTCTCCGCCAAATAAGATCATATATCGTCGTTAGGGCCGCCCTGGTGAATCCTCTGAATGAAAAAAGCCCATAGTTGGCAACCTAAACCCGCCGCTCCGAATAGGAACTTCCGTCCGACGATAACTTTCTGACAACAAAAATTAATTAATTCAGTACTGCATAAACCGCAATTTCAATTAGATAACCACGAAGATTAAGATAGGCGCATGTATCACCTGTCGATGCGAACCCAGATAGTCAGCTCCGTGCACGGTTGATACCATTGCAACGACCGCTCTAGTTCCGACCATTTGGCGGCGCCCGGCGTGGTCGTGCTGTTCGCCAGAATAGTGGCCGTATAGTTGGGGAGCATTAAACCAATCTCAGAGCGATTAAGTAATGGCTTGCCGTGCGACGACATACTCACATTGTACTCCGGCCACACGCACGCCGCCGACCTAACGCACTCAACGGATAGGCAGGCCAGCACGCATCCATTTTTCGGCTGGACTTGCGTATATGTGTGCCAGACGAACACGGTACCATCGTTCCCGTAGAAGATGACCGGACGTCTTGGCTCTGGCGGTGCCAGCACCGGGATGATGAACGCCATCGCGGTGCCGTACGGGATCATGTCCACACAAATCGAATGGATTTCTCTGAGGTGGGCGATGAGCGCTGCTGGCGAGGCGGAGAAGTCGCAGCCGGCCTCTGTGCAGTCGCACGGGCTGTGCGGGCACGCGAGCTCGTGGTCGTGGAGCTCGTTGTAGGCGACCACGCTCCCGCACCCGTCGTGGGGGCACTCCATCCTCTTTAATCTGCTTTGAAGAAGATATTGATGGGGAGGGGAGGGGAGGGGCGAGTGGAGAAGAAGGAAGGTGGTGGCTATTAATTCGGGCCTCACCGTCCCACCAGTTTGGCTAATTAAGGTGACGCTGAAAGTTTCACTGTCTATGTTTTCACACGCAGTACACCTTATATGATGGCCAAAAATGGGATATGAAGATTTTCTCGAAATATCAAAAAAAAAGATTGATGTTTGACATATGTGTGATGTTACTCAAAATTGAACTACATGTTACGAATGGACGGTCGGCAATTTTTAGGGAAGAAAATGAATTTTAAAATATTGAAATACTTTGAGTGTCTCTGTGTGAAGCCTTGCACTAAGATCATAGAAATTTCCATTACCCTTGTACGGATGGTGGGTCCTAAAAGTTGAAGTAATTTGAGTGCAACAAAAAGAACTTCAATGAAATTAAGGGCTCCTTTGATTTAAAGGATAGGAAAAGCATAGGAATAGGAAATGTATAGGATTGGAATGGCATGTCTACTTGAATCCTATAGGAAGATGAAGTGTGTTTGATTGTAGCAAAGGAATTTTTTCATGAGCTATGAGCTAATGCTTATTTCCTATAGGAATTACACTACAAGATTCCTATAGGAATTTTTCCTATAGGATATGTTCCTATGAATCAAACAACATGTATAGGAAATTTTCCCATAGGAACCAAATCCTTCACACTTCCTATGCAAATCCTTTGAATCAAAGGAGCCCTAAAAATGTGGACTAGCTTGTGTCGTCATATGAGATATAGATGGTATAAAAATAACAAACTACAATACTAAGAGTGATTTATATAAATCAAGTTTGATTTCTTGCTTTCATGTATGAGTTAATTTATTAACATGGCTTTCTACCCCCCCACACACACACACACAAACACACAAACACACTCTCTCTCTCTCTCAAATGGGGGTGAGAGGAGAAGAAGGATGTTCGTAACTCATGCCTCACCATCCTACCAGACTTTGGTCGATGCCCAACACATTCATGACCTAAAAAGGTGACGTTGACTATTTCATAGTCTACATTTTCACAAGCATTATACAATGTATATTGGCCAAAATGTGATGTGTAGATTTTCTCGAATTGTACCTTATTTGGATTCATGTTTGACGTATGAGCGGTTTTACTCAAAATTCAACTACATGTTCAAATGCCAGGTCGGAAAATTTGAATGAAGAAAATATAGTTTAAATATTGAAATAAGTGAGCATATGTGTGCGTGTGTGCGTGTGTGTGTGTGTGTCTTTTGTGCACTACGATACGTAAAATTGGCACTACCATTTTACGAATGTGGTGGGTCCTAGAATATTGAAGCAAATTCAAAAAAAATGTGCTAGCTTGAGTCATCGTATGAGATAAAATCGCTATACAAATAACAAACTTACAACCTTAAGGTAATTTAAGAAAGATTTATTTTCTTGCTTGCACATGTGTGGTCATGTTGATTGCATTGTATATTAGTATGAACTTACTAATAATTATCCCAAATATTGGCAGCAATGTGCATCTTACCGTTCACATATATTTTATTCAACTTCATTTCACACATAAATACATTCTACTTTATTAGTGTAAAATAAGAGCTTTATGTGAGCTTTATTGTGAAGTGGCTGCCTGAGAGAAGGGCCAAATTTTCAAGGTAACAATTTCGAAACATGGCATACTTCATAAGATGACCATTTAGGTGATATATATGTTGATTATTTCTCGAGTTTGTAATATATGTGGACTTATGTTGAGTTTTAACCAATTTTAGTCAATTTAAAATTGCATGTTCTTTAAAGTTCGGCACGAGTTTTGGTAGAAAATATGCAGATTTTACCATGGTAAGGTGTTATGCTTCATGCATGAAAAAACTACAAAGAAAAGATGAACAATTTGTACGAATGGTGAAGCCGGTGAATTTGAAGCAAATTGAATGCAACCAAAGGAAATTCATTAAAACTAAAAAAAGATGAAGAGTTCACGAGGAAATGGTATGGCGATTTGAAAAGAAAATGAATCACTACATATGTGAATCTGGTCATAGTAAACGAAAATGCCAAGTAGAGTTTCCAATTTTGTTCATAAAAATAGATCAAATTTGAACTAGATTTGTGATGTAGATTGGTCATAGAAACCGCTATAAGCCATCGCAATGTACGGAAGTGAATAATTCTAGGCATCCATATTTTAATTACTTCATGTAATGTAATTGAACAAGCTAGATTGGGTATTGCCCCATGAAATTGTACCACACATGCCAACAATAGTAAACCTGGTTGCTTACAAGTACGCCAACATTATGTGGCTTGATTAAATGTGCATTAAACTTAAAATGCCTATTTATTTATATTGTTTTAGTAGTCGTATGACAGTGAAGGATCCAGAGTTGCATTAATCGGCGAATTGGGTTACATATTACATAGACTAATTCATGGTAAACATAAAATACATCCAATCCGTCAACATTTTTAGATAAAGGTCTAAGTAGTCCTTCCCCACCGAAGTAGATGACCACCTCCAACACTACGGCCGTCCTGACAAGAACCATCAGCAAAACGTCTCTTTTAGTCCTTGTACTGAGTACTTTGAAGCAGGAAGCCCCAGACACACCCTTCCTTTTACGGTGATGAAGCAATATTAAACATCAAAAGAAGAGGCAGAACAAGATCTCCTACTCAGGGACACTTGGTGGACGCCGAGATATAGGTCGCTAGCTGTGCACCGAGATCCTCTTCTCCTTGCTAATCGCCCTGTCACAAGAAAAACAAATTAATTCAGCATTACTTAAATCCGCATTAGCATCGTCCCAATAAGATTGAGGGTAGTGTTATGTTCACTCACTCCTTATCGATGCGCAAATAGATAGTCAGCTGCTTCGATGATTCATTGCCGCACAGGTACCGCGGCGGCACCGAGAGGAAGGAAGTGACATCTCCCAAAGAAACTGTGCCCGGAGTCGGGCTGCTCGTCGGCTCTAATACCGCCTTCACCACGTCAAACAAGTGTTCCCCGGTAAGCTTACGCGGCCCCGGCATCGGCGGGCCGTTCGCCCACATTGTCACCCTATACCGGGGCAAGTTGCACGCCGCCGGCCTGACGCACACGAAGGATACCGCGGTGTCCATGCCGCAAGGGTGGATGTGCAAGGCGAACACTGCGCCATCCGTCCCGTAGCCGATGAGCTGTAGTTTTGGCGAGCCCGGTGCCGGCACCTTCAGATGAACAAATCCGAAGTCCTCGTCGTACGGGAACCTATCCACAGCGGTCAAGTGGGCTTCTCTGAGGTGTAGGATGAACGGTACCTTCGAATCGGCGAATTCGCAGCCGGGGTGCGTGCAGAAGCAAGAGCCGTGCGGGCACGCCATCATGTGCTTGTCTTCCTCGTTGTAAGGGATCTCCCTCCCGCACCAGTCGTTGATACACTGGATCGTCGGCTTCAGAGGCTGCTTCTTCGGCACAGGCAACTCCATAGTCTAAGGTCTGATGAGGGATCGGAAAGGGGCGCGGGGGGTTGTGGCGGCGGCGGCGCGAGCGAGGGGGGAGCAGTGAGAAGCTGAGAACTGAGAAGGGAGATTGATGTTTATGGAGATTGATGTTTCTTTATAATAATATAGAGGGCTCTTCTTTTAACGGGAGCCTCTAGACTGGTGGACACATGACCTGTGCTCACTGAAGTGTGGGACCTCACGCATGGGAACCACACGTAAGTGACAGACCAGTTGGTGTACTCGGGTGATTATTATAATGTATAAGTACTCCATAGTTTCCTATAGATCCAAGGGTAGGAAAGCCAAGTTATCTCATTTACAAGACATTATTTTTTCCATGAAGCCAAGTTTATCCCCCTCCCCCAGTGATTTGACCTAGATTTGAAATCAAGGCACACGTGATTCAAAAAAGGCAATCTAAAAACATGGAGTATTCATCATTTTGTAGTACATATATCTAGGGAAAATACCAAACATGCCATACCAGTGTTTTAGAGAAGAACCCTCAAGTAGATTGGCACCATGTTGGAGTTCGTCTAGCTAAATTTCCTCCCACATGCATGTGAGCTTGGTACCACTACACAAGAACCATGCCAAACTTTTGAATCATGGCCCAATTTTATGTATATATTTGCAACTTTTCATCATGCAAGCATGAATACTTTGCAAAATATGTGCATTTTGGGTTGTCGCCCATAAATGTGTTTTTGCTTGTCTGCCACCAATCAAGTTTTCATTCGCGGGGAAACATGCATGACAGGATGACCATTTCCAAGGTTTCATGAATTATCTCAATGTGCATCTATATATATACAATTTCTTGGGCTAAATCCGATAAAATGCAAATTTGACACAGTGTGTAGATGAAGTACAGATCAAACAAATAATTTAAAAAATACATGGGTGTGTGGCCTGAATGTGTGGATCGAGCCAAGTACATTTTATATAATAATGGCCAAACACATGCACCGCACCCTCCTACTAGAGCAAATTAAAACAAGCAGGGTGAGAGCATCGTGAGATTGCTCGACCTAGCTAAATTTTAAAACAAGCCGAATTAATAAGTTATTGTGTGGGGATTGATAGAAAAGATCGAAACAAAGCATGCATAGTCATATCATTTGTGGTTTACATAATACCTCTATGAACAGTACCAAATAAACATGGCATATATACACTTCTATGTTTAGACAAGAACCCTGCATATTTTTTTGCACCATGTGTTTGAGGCCTCGCTTCCCCAGAAGTGTGTGTGAGAGCATTTTGCATGCTACGAGAAAACAATGCCAAACATTTGAATCGCATGACTCATTTTTTGGTAGTGATATATAGGTTTATGGTTTATATATATAAGGTTTAGTGTTAGGGTCTAGGGGTTTAATATAATTAGGGTTTAGGGTTTATAGAGATTCACATCATCTGTTTCATTTCACATTTGTGATGTACAATACTACATACCTAAGTAAAATCGATCCTTCTTAGTCACTCCAAAATGGAGCTCGTGGCCGGGAGGTTTTTGGAATTTCCATGTTTGAAACCCAATACCACTTCTCTTTGGTTCAAAAACCTCCCAAAATTAAGCCCGTTTTCAAATATTTCAAACTTATTCAAATTTGGTTCAAATTTGAAAGACATACAAGTTATATCACACATATTGCATACATTTTCACACAAACTGCACTAGATGCTAACCCTATAATTTGAGACCATTTGGATGAGGTCGAAAAAATTCTTGGATTAGAATCGTGTTGTTCGAACCCCGTAGTTGGATTTTTTTGAACCCTTGATCTGTAGAACTGGGCAAAACCCGAGTTTAACCTATTTAATTATAGATTCGTATATCGATTTTTCTACTACCTTTTTATTATTACTATGCAGCACATGGGTGTTTGCCCGTCGAGTGAAACACGGAGGAAGAGGGATCACTCGGAAGGAGAGAAGAAGGGGTGTCTCCCCTTTTTCGGGTGATGATGTTGACTTTTGTGCAGGGTTTGTCAGTGAGCAGGAGGTGCGAGCGAGCGAGAGCGAGGCCGAGAATGAGAGAGATTTGTTTTTTTGTGAGAGGGACAACCGAAGGATCCAGAAGGACCCACAGACTTCCAATACGCATCTGATGCGTCTTCTCTTGACAAACAAGATGGCTGGGAGTTTGCGTACCTACTGCACGTGACTTGTGCTCACTGGGACCTCAAGGGTGGGCACCACACGTAAGTGACAGACCTGTTGGTGTAAAAACTCGGTTGATTATAATAGTGCATTAGAACAAAGTTTCCTATGGATTCAAGGGTAGGAAATCCAAGTTAACTCATTTACGTGTTAAACTTGTCTAAATCTTGGTCAAACCTAGGATTTGACCAAGATTCAAATGGGCAGAAAAATAAAAAAACAGAAAAATGAAAAACCAAATCACATAGTCTTCTTATGTCATGTAGTAAGCAGTAAAGTTGATAAAAAAGGTCCATACATATTCAAACCACACAAATCATGTATCTATACCCCCTAACCCCTAAACTCCGTCTTATGAAGTCAAACATGGAAATTTCAAAAACCATCCTAAGAGCTACATTTTGGGGTGACTAAGAAGGATACATGCTTCCCTTTTCATTTTCATGTTTTAAACTTGTTTAAATTATCTTGGTCAAACCTAGGATTAGACAAGATTCAAATGGGCATCAAAATTGAAAAAAATTCAGCAAAAAGAAAAACCAAAGCAAATAGTTTTCTTATGTCATATAGTAAGCATTAAAGTTGATAAACAAGGTCTAGACATAATCAAACCAGACAAATCATGTAGCTATACCCCCTAACCCCTAAACTCTGTCTTATGAATTGAAGTCAAGCATGTGAAGAGAAGTGGTTTTGGGTTTCAAACATGGAAATTTCAAAAACCTCCCAAAAGCTTCATTTTAGAGTGACTAAGAAGGATCCATGCTTACCTTTTCATTTTCATGTTTTAAACTTGTTTAAATTATCTTGGTCGTCAAACCTAGGATTTGACAAGATCCAAATGGGCATCAAAATTGAAAAAAAATCAGAAAAAAGAAAAACCAAAGCAAATAGTTTTCTTATGTCATATATATAGTAAGCATTGAAGTTGATAAACAAGGTCCATACATATTCAAACCACACAAATCATGTATCTATACCCCTAACCCCTAAATTGATTAACTATGTCTTATGAAGTCAAGCATGTGAAGAGAAGTGGTTTTGGGTTTCAAACATGGAAATTTCAAAAACCTCCCAAAAGCTTCATTTTAGAGTGACTAAGAAGGATCCATGCTTACATTTGCATTTTCATATTTTAAAATTGTTTAAATCATTATCAAACCTAGGATTTGACCAAGATACAAATGGGTGGGCACAAAATTCAAAAAAATCAGAAAAATGAAAAACAAAAGCACATAGTCTTCTTATATATGTCATATCGTAAGCATTCGAGTTGATAAACGAGGTCTAGGTATATATATCCAAACCAGACAAATCATGTATCTACCCCCCATCGATCTTATGAAGTCTAGCATGAAGAGAAGTCGTTTTGGGTTTCAAACATGGAAATTTCAAGAACATCCCAAAAGCTTCATTTTAGAGTGACTAAGAAGGATACATGCTTACCTTTTAATTTTCATGTTTTAAACTTGTTTAAATCTTGGTTGAACCTAGGATTTGACCAAGATTCAAATATATGGGCATAAAATTCAAAAAAAATAGAAAAATGAAAAACCAAAGCACATAGTCTTCTTATGTCTATAGTTAGCATTAAAGTTGATAAACATGTCTAGACATATTCAAACTAGAAAATCATGTATATATCTACACCCCTAACCCTAAACTCTGTCTTATGAAGTCAAGCATGCATGAAGAGAAGTGGTTTTTTTTGTTTCAAACATGGAAATTTCAAAAACCCTCCCAAGAGCTACATTTTGGGGTGACTAAGAAGGATAGATGCTTATTTTTTCATATTCATGATTTAAACTTGTTTAAACCATGGTCAAACCTAGGATTTGACCAAGATTCAAATGGGCATCAAAATTGAAAAAAATCAGCAAAAAGAAAAACCAAAGCAAATAGTTTTCTTATGTTATATAGTAAGCATTAAAGTTGATAAACAAGGTCTAGACATATTCAAACCAGACAAATCATGTATCTATACCCCCTAACCCCTAAACTCTGTCTTATGAAGTCAAGCATGAAGAGAAGTGGTTTTGGGTTTCAAACATGGAAATTTCAAAATCCTCCCAAAAGCCCCTTTTCAAATATTTCAAACTTATTCAAATTTGGTTCAAATTTGAAAGACATACAAGTTATAGCACACATAGTGCATACATTTTCACACAAACTGCACTAGATGCTAACCCTATAATTTGAGGCCATTTGGATGAGGTCGAAAAAATTCTTGGATTAGAATCGTGTTGTTCGAACCCCGTAGTTGGATTTTTTTTTGAACCCTTGATCTGTAGAACTGGGCAAAACCCGAGTTTAACCTATTTAATTATAGATTCGTATATCGATTTTTCTACTACCTTTTTATTATTACTATGCAGCACATGGGTGTTTGCCCGTCGAGTGAAACACGGAGGAAGAGGGATCACTCGGAAGGAGAGAAGAAGGGAGAGCATTATGGTGTCTCCCCTTTTTCGGGTGATGATGTTGACTTTTGTGCAGGGTTTGTCAGTGAGCAGGAGGTGCGAGCGAGCGAGCGAGCGAGCGAGTCGAGCGAGGCCGAGAATGAGAGAGATTTGTTTTTTTGTGAGAGGGACAACCGAAGGATCCAGAAGGACCCACAGACTTCCAACACGCATCTGATGCGTCTTCTCTTGACAAAGAAGATGGCTGGGAGTTTGCGTACCTACGCACGTACTTGTGCTCACTGAAGTGTGGGACCTCAAGGGTGGGCACCACACGTAAGTGACAGACCTGTTGGTGTAAAAACTCGGTTGATTATAATAGTGCATTAGAACAAAGTTTCCTATGGATTCAAGGGTAGGAAATCCAAGTTAACTCATTTACGTGTTAAACTTGTCTAAATCTTGGTCAAACCTAGGATTTGACCAAGATTCAAATGGGCAGAAAAATAAAAAAACAGAAAAATGAAAACAAAATCACATAGTCTTCTTATGTCATATAGTAAGCATTAAAGTTGATAAACAAGGTCTAGACATATCAAACCATACAAATCATGTATCTACCCCTAACCCCTAAACTCCGTCTTATGAAGTCAAGCATGAAGAGAAGTGGTTTTGGTTTCAAACATGGAAATTTCAAAACCTCCCCCATTTCAAATATTTCAAACTTATTCAAATTTGGTTCAAATTTGAAAGACATACAAGTTATAGCACACATAGTGCATACATTTTCACAAAACTGCACTAGATGCTAACCCTATAGCTTGAGGCCATTTGGATGAGGTCGAAAAAATTCTTGGATTAGAATCGTGTTGTTCGAACCCCGTAGTTGGATTTTTTTGAACCCTTGATCTGTAGAACTGGGCAAAACCCGAGTTTAGAGTGACTAAGAAGGATACATGCTTCCCTTTTCATTTTCATGTTTTAAACTTGTTTAAATTATCTTGGTCAAACCTAGGATTAGACAAGATTCAAATGGGCATCAAAATTGAAAAAAATCAGCAAAAAGGAAAACCAAAGCAAATAGTTTGCACCTATTGCACGTGACTTGTGCTCACTGAAGTGTGGGACCTCAAGCGGGGCACCACACGTAAGTGACAGACCTGTTGGTGTAAAAACTCGGTTGATTATTATAGTGCATTAGAACAAAGTTTCCTATGGATTCAAGGGTAGGAAATCCAAGTTAACTCATTTACGTGTTAAACTTGTCTAAATCTTGGTCAAACCTAGGATTTGACCAAGATTCAAATGGGCAGAAAAATAAAAAAACAGAAAAATGAAAAACCAAATCACATAGTCTTCTTATGTCATATAGTAAGCATTAAAGTTGATAAACAAGGTCCATACATATTCAAACCACACAAATCATGTATCTATACCCCTAACCCCTAAATTAATTAACTATGTCTTATGAAGTCAAGCATGTGAAGAGAAGTGGTTTTGGGTTTCAAACATGGAAATTTCATAAACCTCCCAAAAGCTTCATTTTAGAGTGACTAAGAAGGATCCATGCTTACATTTGCATTTTCATATTTTAAACTTGTTTAAATCATTATCAAACCTAGGATTTGACCAAGATACAAATGGGTGGGCACAAAATTCAAAAAAATCAGAAAATGAAAAACAAAAGCACATAGTCTTCTTATATATGTCATATCGTAAGCATTCGAGTTGATAAACGAGGTCTAGGTATATATATCCAAACCAGAATAATCATGTATCTACCCCCCATCGATCTTATGAAGTCTAGCATGAAGAGAAGTCGTTTTGGGTTTCAAACATGGAAATTTCAAGAACATCCCAAAAGCTTCATTTTAGAGTGACTAAGAAGGATACATGCTTACCTTTTAATTTTCATGTTTTAAACTTGTTTAAATCTTGGTTGAACCTAGGATTTGACCAAGATTCAAATATATGGGCATAAAATTCAAAAAAAACAGAAAAATGAAAAACCAAAGCACATAGTCTTCTTATGTCTATAGTTAGCATTAAAGATGATAAACAGGTCTAGACATATTCAAACTAGATTATCATGTATATATCTACACCCCTAACCCCAAACTCTGTCTTATGAAGTCAAGCATGCATGAAGAGAAGTGTTTTTTTTTGTTTCAAACATGGAAATTTCAAAAACCCTCCCAAGAGCTACATTTTGGGGTGACTAAGAAGGATAGATGCTTATTTTTTCATATTCATGATTTAAACTTGTTTAAACCATGGTAAAACCTAGGATTTGACCAAGATTCAAATGGGCATCAAAATTGAAAAAAATCAGCAAAAAGAAAAACCAAAGCAAATAGTTTTCTTATGTTATATAGTAATTAAGCATTAAAGTTGATAAACAAGGTCTAGACATATTCAAACCAGACAAATCATGTATATATACCCCCTAACCCCTAAACTTTGTCTTATGAAGTCAAGCATGAAGAGAAGTGGTTTTGGGTTTCAAACATGGAAATTTCAAAAACCTCCCAAAAGCTTCATTTTAGAGTGACTAAGAAGGATCCATGCTTCCCTTTTCATTTTCATGTTTTAAACTTGTATAAATTTGGTCAAATCTAGGATTTGACAAGATCCAAATGGGCATCAAAATTGAAAAAAAAATCAGAAAAAAGAAAAACCAAACCAAATAGTTTTCTTATGTCATATATATAGTAAGCATTGAAGTTGATAAACAAGGTCCATACATATTCAAACCACACAAATCATGTATCTATACCCCCTAACCCCTAAATTGATTAACTATGTCTTATGAAGTCAAGCATGTGAAGAGAAGTGGTTTTGGGTTTCAAACATGGAAATTTCAAAAACCTCCCAAAAGCTTCATTTTAGAGTGACTAAGAAGGATCCATGCTTACATTTGCATTTTCATATTTTAAAATTGTTTAAATCATTATCAAACCTAGGATTTGACCAAGATACAAATGGGTGGGCACAAAATTCAAAAAAATCAGAAAAATGAAAAACAAAAGCACATAGTCTTCTTATATATGTCATATCGTAAGCATTCGAGTTGATAAACGAGGTCTAGGTATATATATCCAAACCAGACAAATCATGTATCTACCCCCCATCGATCTTATGAAGTCTAGTATGAAGAGAAGTCGTTTTGGGTTTCAAACATGGAAATTTCAAGAACATCCCAAAAGCTTCATTTTAGAGTGACTAAGAAGGATACATGCTTACCTTTTAATTTTCATGTTTTAAACTTGTTTAAATCGGTTCTGCCACGATTTGACCAAGATTCAAATAAAGCATAATGATTTTGGAAATGTCATTTCCAAAACCAGGGGGGCATGTGTTATCACCAGAATTTGACCAAGCCAGAGGTGGGCCGCGATCAAGACGAATTTGAAGATATATGCGTGGAGAGATATGTAAATCGGCCTTGTGTATCAAGTTTGGGCTAGTTAGCCCGTGTATCTTTACTTAGTAGGTTACGTAGAGTTTGTCTCGTGCACGGTTTAGTGCACGCCCGCATTAGAAAGTCCCCTGGACTATAAATATGTACCTAGGGTTTATGGAATAAACAACAACCAACGTTCAACACAAACCAATCTCGGCGCATCGCCAACTCCTTCGTCTCGAGGGTTCCTCCGGTAAGCATCATGCTGCCTAGATCGCATCTCGCGATCTAGGCAGCACAAGCCTGCCTAGTTGTTCATGCGTTGCTCGTACTGAAGCCTTTTTGATGGCGAGCAACGTAGTTATCGTAGACGCGTTAGGGTTAGCATCGTTCTTAGCATCATATGCTCGCGTAGTGCAACCCTTGCGCGTCTAGCCGTCCTTGTGCCTCATCATGGGTGCAGGGGCGGCACCCCGCTTGATCTTTATTTAGTAGATCTGATCCGTTATGGTCGCTCCTTGATTCATCAAGGATTAGTTTAATATCTGCAATAGTTAGGCCTTACAAAGGGTTGGAGGATCCAGCGGCATGCAGGGTGTAGTTTGCTGCCCCTAGACAGGACGTTCCGAGGATCAACCTAGTGTTGGTTTTTAGGCCTTGTCTAGGGCTGGCTTATTACCGTGCGTGAGCGCGAGGCCCAATCGTGAGTAGGATGATCCGATTATGCGGTGAAAACCCTAGATCGTCGTGGATCTCATACGCTTCATATTGATCAAGCAGGACCACCATATATTCGGCCACCTTGGACGAATCATGGGTGAATCGGCTCCCCGAGCCGATTCACAGACAACTGAGAGCCATCGAGGCTCGTATTTAACGTGTACGTGTGTGCCCCGCAGGAAACTAAGCGAGGCATCATCCACACCTTCCTGACCAGGTATAGGTCAGGTGGCACGCCCTTGCGACCCAGCATCGGACGTGTGACCAGGAGGCTTTGCGGGCCGTCGCTCTGAGGGACTGGGGCCAGCCGCAGCCCTAGTCATTCCCGGCTCTACCGTGTTGGCCAGTCGCTGCCGCCGGTGGGTTTCTGACGCCAACACATTCTGGCACGCCCGGTGGGACAATCTTCAACGACAACCATCTCGCTATCCACATCGAGATGGCGAAGACACCATACCGTCTTCATCAGAAGTGGCAGAAGAAACTCCGGTCACGTACGGGGATCTCACTGGCGAGCTCAAGAAGAAGTACGACGAGATCAAGTCTGCCCTCGAAGCCGACCTAATCGGCTCTTTCCACAGGACCCGCTCCCATGGCATCAGATGGAAGGGGTTCACACCTGAAGGCGCGCTTGATGGAGTGGACCTGTCCACCCCGTCCGAAGAACGCACCAGGTCGCTGCGTCAGGAGATCAACTTCATGGTGGCTCATTCGCTGCACCGCCATTCTGAGAGCCTGGTGAATACGTTGGAGCGCGTCGCGCTGCGCGTGATCCAGGAGATCATGAGCCATCAGTACTCTCCGTCAGGACCAGCCCTAGGGACTCACCAAGGGGAAGCGCTGCTCCATTCCCGTCCCCCGCTGCCATTCGCATTGGCAGCGCCCGAAGCGCCGAACTCATCGGCTTTTGTCGTCTACAAGATTGGTGGTGACCCCAGTGACTACCAGTTCCTACAGGACGCGCCCAAGGAGATCCCGCACGGATACGCATGTGCATACGTGCCAGACTGCAGCACCTGGGCACCCTCGAACCAGGTGGCTATAGCAGGGACTTCTGGGGCAGCAGGAGGAACGTCGGAGGCAGACCCTGAGAAGCAAACGTGGCTAGCTAAATACGCCACCCCGACTAAACTCCCGAGCCCAGCTCCTGCAGTTGGCTCAGAACCAGAGAAACAGGCATGGCTGGTTAAGTACGCCACTCCTACGAATCTTCAGGGTTCGGCACCTGCAGCCATCACCGCGGATCAAATTTGTACGATCCTGAAAGATCAGTTCGGCATGATGCCGAAGAGAAAGGCGATCGGCTATACCAAGCCGTACCCCAATGAGTACGAATTGATCCCACTACCACCCAAATATCGGCTCCCGGACTTCACAAAGTTCAGCGGATCAGATGGCTCCAGCTCCATCGAGCATGTGAGCCGATATTTGGCACAACTGGGCATGATCTCAGCGTCAGACGAGCTGCGCGTGAGGTACTTCTCGCAGTCCCTCACAGGATCGGCCTGATGGTACACGCCGCCACCTAACTCAATCCAGACTTGGAAGCAACTGGAAGAACGGTTCCATGAGCAATATCACTCAGAGGCTTCCGAGGCTGGCATTGCCGATCTAGCCCAAGTACTACAGAAGCGCGGAGAAACTGTGTCCGAATACATTCAGCGCTTCAGGACCGTTAGGAACCGATGCTATTCGGTTCATGTAAGCGAAAAGGAAGCAGTCGAATTGGCGGTGGTGGGTCTATCATCATCGATCAAGGAAGTGGCCTCCCAGGCGGACTATCCTTCATTAGCACACATGGTGCAGAAGTTGTCAGCATATGAGCAACGCCACCCGGATATCTACCAAGATAAATTCAAGCGCGTGGTTACCATGGTTGACGCAGGCGAAGATGAAGGTCCTACGGGAGAGCGAGAGGTCGCAGTAGCTGAGTGGACTCGAGCTGCAGGCCCAGTAACCTGCAAATGGGTAAAGCCACCAGGGCCTCCAAGAGGGTTCGACTTCGACGTGACGAAAACCGAGCAGATTTTCGACCTCTTACTCGCGGAGAAGCACATAAAGGTACCCGAAGGCCACAAGTTTCCTACGGTGCAAGAGCTGAACGGAAAGCCATACTGCAAGTGGCATAACACGTTCACCCACACCACCAACGACTGCAGGGTGTGGCGTCAGCAGATCCAAGTGGCGATAGAAAATGGGCGATTAATTTTTAACCAGTACGCCATGAAGGTCGACACACACCCCTTCCCCGTCAACATGGTGGAGTTTACCCACCTTGGAGGGTGCCAGCCTGATTTCTCAGCCAACATCAGCATGGTAGAGCTTGGACACCGCTCTGAGAAGGACGGGGATGAGGACAGCTGCTCTCAGAGCAAGGACACTGAGGGGGCCGCTCCATGCGATCGGCTCCGTCAAGATGGCAAGCGCTACGTCACGGAGGGGGAAGTTAAGAACATAAGATACCAGCGACCCCTCTCTGATCACCTCCTCAACAAGTATGTTAGTCGATATGACCAACGCCGGCGATACAACAACAATGATGAAAGAGGTCGTCTGACCAGAAACGACGAAAGGCATCGCCGGCATAATCATGATGAGGAGCGACAGGAGCGCCATGGCAGGGAGCAGGACGATACGGACAGGCATTGGCACTGCCCCTTCTTCAGACACTGCTGGGATTCAGGAATGAGCCGATTACCAACAATCGGCAACTGCCCAGAATGCAACCGGAAGAAGAAGGAGACAGCCAACGTATCTGTGTTCGAGCGCTTAGGGCCTCTCCCACCACAAAACAGACGGGCTGAGACCCCTCCGTTGGAAGATCTCGATGATTCAGAAGACGAAGGGGAATACGAAGAAGACAGGTGCCACCGTCCAAGGTGGTGCCCTGACGGTCTCAGCCATACACAAAAACGCAGGGTTCAGCGATTGCGCGGTCTGGAGGAAGCTGAAAGGATGTACTTGCATACGCTGAGGAAGGCGCGGCCTGATCTGGCTGCGAAAGTCCAGAGGACCCTGGATGAGGAGGGGCTACCGCAAAGAAAAGAGTGGCGCCCCAAGCAAAAGAGAGCCGATGATGACACATCGGCTGGCACAAACATGGTGTTCATTCGTCCGGCGGGGTGTAGTGCTCCACGATTACACAGTGCACCCGACATGGATAACAGCAAGCACACCAACGTGCTAAAGTCAGAGATTGGGCTGGTTTTATCCGCCGACATGGACGAGTAGCAAGACTACGTCAATAAGCAACATGGCGAGGCCGATCCTTGCGATCGGCCCTCCGAAACTGATGAAGGGATATTACAAAACCTTCACCGAGCAAGCAACGTGGAGGCCGATTCGAGCAATCGGCCAAAATTGTCCTCACCATCTGCTTTGCCTGGGATCAACGTTTGACCCAACAGGGACTACCTAAGAGCCGATACCATCAATTCTCTTGACAGAATCGGCTCGGGGGGCACCTAGATGGATAAAACACTAAGTATGGAGGCCGATACACAAGTCGGCCTGAAATTTTTAAATTTTTCATAGCCGATGCATGGCCATCGACTTTAGAATTGAGAAGCAGCCGATGCATGGCCATCGACTCAAGAAATACAATTGTCAACCAGAAGGTCAGCCCTAGTAAATTATGAAGAGAAGCCACAATGGAAGAACTCCTCAAGAGAGAGGTTTAACAGCTCAGATCTTCTCTTCAAGAACAATGCTAAGGGCAGCTTGGGTGTCCAGATCAGGTTAAGGGTGGGTCGCATCAGATCCAAGGAAGGAGCCGATCTGATGCAAGGGCAAAGAGGCGACTGAAGAAACTCGGGGGGCAGCCCACCTTGAAGGTCTGCAAACCGATTTACGTGCAAATCGGCTGGCTC
This sequence comes from Lolium multiflorum, assembly GCA_030979885.1. Taxonomy (NCBI): domain Eukaryota; kingdom Viridiplantae; phylum Streptophyta; class Magnoliopsida; order Poales; family Poaceae; genus Lolium; species Lolium multiflorum. Next base: position 82,027,205 of record CM061752.1, on the reverse strand, counting down.
TGCATGATCAAGCCCAGGCTAATTCGGCTAAGTCTCGCCTCGAGTAAGGCTCGGGGGGCAGCAGGCCTGGTGGATGCTCTGTTATTTGTTTCAGCCGATTGATACCATCGGCTGGTCCTCCATTGCAACCCTTCACAAATGATGAGAATGAAGACATCATTGGGTTTGGTTGGAAAGCTCAAAGGTTTTCCCAAGATCCTGTTTTTTCTGCCAAATTTAGAAAATCATCAGTTGAAGAAGGGAAGGGCGAATCTTGAAGGACCGATGTGCTATCGGCTCATCACGCATTGGCAAAGGGAACGAATCGGCAAGGCAGTAGAAGAGGGAATCGGCTTAATTAACTCGAAGAAATCGGCAAAATCAAATTGGGAAGAGATTCTTCATTGATGGGCAAGATTTCTTACATGAAGAGCTAATTGCTCTCAAAAGGAAATATGCGGGGTACATTGCCCCGTCTGGTCCTATTCTAGAAGTCCTAATCTACGGGCCGTCACTGCCCTCGTCGTCGCCTTCGTCGCTGCCGTCGGCGCTGCTCCCGGCGGGCTCGTCATCGCTCCAATGGCCGCCGACTGGCCCTCATCGTCTTCATCTTCTCCTATTGCCGTCCCTCGCCGCTGTCACTGGTTGCCCGGCCAAGGGCAGAACCGCTTGGCCGGCGGCTCGTCGGAGGAGCTCTCATCGTCGTCTTCCTCCTCCTCTCCCTGCTCCCCTTCCTCCCCGGAAGAGGTGAAGTCGCAGGAGAAGTTGTCATCGCCGCTCTCCTCCACCGGCAAGAGAAACGGAGGTCACTCTCCCCGTCGGTCGAGGATTTGTCATCCTCGGACCATACGAAGGAGTCATGATCCTCTTTGTCCCACTTCGTTGGGGCGAGGATATCGTACGCCGCCTGCGTGCCCCACGAGGGCGTCTCCTCTCGGATAGGAGAGGACACGTAGGAAAGACCCGATGAGGAGGAAGAAGAGGAGGACGAAGACATGGTGGTAGAGGAGGGTTTTTTGGAGGCTAGTGCGAAGGGGATGAGGAAGATGACTGTTTGCTGCGGTTAAATAAAAGGGAGCATAGTAAAAATTCAAGGCCACAGCAGTTCCCGAGGAGGTGGTGCCCGAACAGTCTAATCGCGCAGAGAAGTTGAGAAGGCAAGCTATCATGATGAAGGACTCTGCGACGTTTCTGCTCTGCCACGACATGACCCGACGAAAGAAAGAGCGTAATGATTTTGGAAATGTCATTTCCAAAACCAGGGGGGCATGTGTTATCACCAGAATTTGACCAAGCCAGAGGTGGGCCGCGATCAAGACGAATTTGAAGATATATGCGTGGAGAGATATGTAAATCGGCCTTGTGTATCAAGTTTGGGCTAGTTAGCCCGTGTATCTTTACTTAGTAGGTTACGTAGAGTTTGTCTCGTGCACGGTTTAGTGCACGCCCGCATTAGAAAGTCCCCTGGACTATAAATATGTACCTAGGGTTTATGGAATAAACAACAACCAACGTTCAACACAAACCAATCTCGGCGCATCGCCAACTCCTTCGTCTCGAGGGTTCCTCCGGTAAGCATCATGCTGCCTAGATCGCATTCGCGATCTAGGCAGCACAAGCGGTTTGTTGTTCATGCGTTGCTCGTACTGAAGCGTTTTTGATGGCGAGCAACGTAGTTATCGTAGACGCGTTAGGGTTAGCATCGTTCTTAGCATCATATGCTCGCGTAGTGCAACCCTTGCGCGTCTAGCCGTCCTTGTGCCTCATCATGGGTGCAGGGGCGGCACCCCGCTTGATCTTTATTTAGTAGATCTGATCCGTTATGGTCGATCCTTGATTCATCAAGGATTAGTTTAATATCTGCAATAGTTAGGCCTTACAAAGGGTTGGAGGATCCAGCGGCATGTAGGGTGTAGTTTGCTGCCCCTAGACAGGACGTTCCGAGGATCAACCTAGTGTTGGTTTTTAGGCCTTGTCTACGTTTACCGTGCGTGAGCGCGAGGCCCAATCGTGAGTAGGATGATCCGATTATGCGGTGAAAACCCTAGATCGTCGTGGATCTCATACGCTTCATATTGATCAAGCAGGACCACCATATATTCGGCCACCTTGGACGAATCATGGGTGAATCGGCTCCTCGAGCCGATTCACAGACAACCCGAGAGCCGATCGAGGCTCGTATTTAACGTGTACGTGTGTGCCCCGCAGGAAACTAAGCGAGGCATCATCCACACCTTCCTGACCAGGTATAGGTCAGGTGGCACGCCCTTGCGACCCAGCATCTACGCGACCAGAGGGCTTTGCGGGCGTCGCTCCTGAGGGGCCAGCTGCAGCCCTAGTCAAAAACCTACTGTTGGCACGCTGCCCGCTGTGGGTTTCTGACGCCAACATTAAAGTTGATAAACATGTCTAGACATATTCAAACTAGAAAATCATGTATATATCTACACCCCTAACCCTAAACTCTGTCTTATGAAGTCACATGCATGAAGAGAAGTGGTTTTTTTTGTTTCAAACATGGAAATTTCAAAAACCCTCCAAGAGCTACATTTTGGGGTGACTAAGAAGGATAGATGCTTATTTTTTCATATTCATGATTTAAACTTGTTTAAACCATGGTCAAACCTAGGATTTGACCAAGATTCAAATGGGCATCAAAATTGAAAAAATCAGCAAAAAGAAAAACCAAAGCAAATAGTTTTCTTATGTTATATAGTAAGCATTAAAGTTGATAAACAAGGTCTAGACATATTCAAACCAGACAAATCATGTATCTATACCCCTAACCCCTAAACTCTGTCTTATGAAGTCAAGCATGAAGAGAAGTGGTTTTGGGTTTCAAACATGGAAATTTCAAAAACCTCCCAAAAGCCCCTTTTCAAATATTTCAAACTTATTCAAATTTGGTTCAAATTTGAAAGACATACAAGTTATAGCACACATAGTGCATACATTTTCACACAAACTGCACTAGATGCTAACCCTATAATTTGAGGCCATTTGGATGAGGTCGAAAAAATTCTTGGATTAGAATCGTGTTGTTCGAACCCCGTAGTTGGATTTTTTTGAACCCTTGATCTGTAGAACTGGGCAAAACCCGAGTTTAACCTATTTAATTATAGATTCGTATATCGATTTTTCTACTACCTTTTTATTATTACTATGCAGCACATGGGTGTTTGCCCGTCGAGTGAAACACGGAGGAAGAGGGATCACTCGGAAGGAGAGAAGAAAGGGGTGTCTCCCCTTTTTCGGGTGATGATGTTGACTTTTGTGCAGGGTTTGTCAGTGAGCAGGAGGTGCGAGCGAGCGAGCGAGCGAGTCGAGCGAGGCCGAGAATGAGAGAGATTTGTTTTTTTTGTGAGAGGGACAAATCAAGGATCCAAGGGACCTACAGCTTCCAATACGCATCGATGCGTCTCTCTGACAAAGAAGATGGTGGAGTTTGCGACCATCGCACGTGACTTGTGCTCATCAAGTGTGGGACTCAAGGGGCACCTACACGTAAGTGACAGACCCAGCAAAACTGATTATAATAGTGCATTAGAACAAAGTTTCCTATGGATTCAAGGGGTAGGAAATCCAAGTTAACTCATTTACGTGTTAAACTTACCTAAATCTTGGTCAAACCTAGGATTTGACCAAGATTCAAATGGGCAGAAAATAAAAAAAATAGAAAAATGAAAAACAAAATCACATAGTCTTCTTATGTCATATAGTAAGCATTAAAGTTGATAAACAAGGTCTAGACATATCAAACCATACAAATCATGTATCTACCCCTAACCCCTAAACTCCGTCTTATGAAGTCAAGCATGAAGAAGTGGTTTGGGTTTCAAACATGGAAATTTCAAAATCCTCCCAAAAGCCCCTTTTCAAATATTTCAAACTTATTCAAATTTGGTTCAAATTTGAAAGACATACAAGTTATAGCACACATAGTGCATACATTTTCACAAAAACTGCACTAGATGCTAACCCTATAGCTTGAGGCCATTTGGATGAGGTCGAAAAAATTCTTGGATTAGAATCGTGTTGTTCGAACCCCGTAGTTGGATTTTTTTGATCCCTTGATCTGTAGAACTGGGCAAAACCCGAGTTTAGAGTGACTAAGAAGGATACATGCTTCCCTTTTCATTTTCATGTTTTAAACTTGTTTAAATTATCTTGGGTCCCTAGGATTAGACAAGATTCAAATGGGCATCAAAATTGAAAAAATCAGCAAAGGAAAACCAAAGCAAATAGTTTAAGTACTCTATTGCACGTGACTTGTGCTCACCGAAGTGTGGGACCTCAAGCGTGGGCACCACACGTAAGTGACAGTTGGTGTAAAAACTCGGCTGATTATTATAGTGCATTAGAACAAAAGTTTCCTATGGATTCAAGGGTAGGAAATCCAAGTTAACTTTCATGCGTTAAACTTGTTCAAATCTTGGTCAAACCTAGGATTTGACCAAGATTCAAATGGGCAGAAAAATAAAAAACAGAAAAAAGAAAAACCAAAGCAAATAGTTTTCTTATGTCATATATTAAGCATTGAAGTTGATAAACAAGGTCCATACATATTCAAACCACACAAATCATGTATCTATACCCCCTAACCCCTAAATTGATTAACTATGTCTTATGAAGTCAAGCATGTGAAGAGGAGTGGTTTTGGGTTTCAAACATGGAAATTTCAAAAACCTCCCAAAATTAAGCTTCATTTTAGAGTGACTAAGAAGGATCCATGCTTACATTTGCATTTTCATATGTTAAACTTGTTTAAATCATTATCAAACCTAGGATTTGACCAAGATACAAATGGGTGGGCACAAAATTCAAAAAAATCAGAAAATGAAAAACAAAAGCACATAGTCTTCTTATATATGTCATATCGTAAGCATTCGAGTTGATAAACGAGGTCTAGGTATATCCAAACCAGACAAATCATGTATCTACCCCCCGTCGATCTTATATGAGCACTCAATGCGGAAGGGTTTCATTTTTTTATTTCAAAACCAGATCAAAATGGTCGACATGATTATCCATTCAAAGGGGTTGAATATTTCAGTACTATCACTGGTTTATGTATATAGTGTAAGTAATATGAATCTGAAAATGATTTTGGGGGATTTCTATGACCAAGTTATAACACACCTACATTTCAGATTTGAATTACTTCCAATAAATCAGCATATAGTCATTTAAATGTGTGAAACTGGCTAAAAACACTAAAAATCGTAAAGAGTTGGGAATTGGCACTAAAATATGGCCTAGTTTATCTTTAAAATGTAGAGGCGCCATTTTGACCGGCCCGTATCTTATGTACCCCACTCGAAAATGATAAACTATCACGAATTACCATTTATTTTAGGCATTACTTTTCACGGTAAAAATGATAAACTATATCACGAAGTTCCATTTCCGTCAAGATAGTCTGCATTACTTTTTTGTTGAGATATAAACCCCCACAACGGCGGACACAGATTAGGTGACATGCACCTTTTGCATGTCAGTCTAAATTCAAATTTAAACATTGCGAAAAAATCTGGAAAAATCATGCATGTTCACAGCACATATTAAGATAACCCCTAAAAATTTCATATCAAAATTCGAAACATACATCGAGAAACAAAAAAGAGAAACTCAGATGTGAATAGTGTACAGAGAAACTTAGATTTCTCTTTTCTGTTTCTCGATGTATGTTTCGAATTTTGATCTGAAATTTTTAGGGGTTATCTTAATATGTGTTTTGAACATGCATGATTTTTTTCAGATTTTTTGGCAATGTTTAAATTTGGATTTAGGCCGCATGTCCCACGGGACATGCAAAAGGTGCATGTCACCTGATCTCTATCCCACAACGGCCATCTCCTCCTTAATTTATTGTGTAAAACCCCCACAACGGTCACCTCCTCCTTAATTTATTGTGTAAACCCCTACAACGGTCATCTCTTCCTTATAAACAACCACAACGACCATCCCTTGTGTCAATAGGTTCTGCCTCTCTCTTCTTCGTTCACATACACTTGATCCATTGCCATGGCGTCCACGTCTCGGACACCGACCAGAAGGGGAAGGGGAAGGGGCGGCCGGGGTGATGGATCATCATCATTGCCACCACCACCGTCAACACTGCCTTTGATCATAGAGGAGTTCTTCATCGTCGTCTATGAAGACCCTTTGGTCAAGAAGGTACGTACGCGCGTAGATGCACACGCCCGTTGGGAACCCCAAGTGAAGGTATGATGCGTATAGAAGCAAGTTTCCCTCAGTACGTTGTTTAATCAACCAGTAGGAGCCAAGAAGCACGTTGAAGGTTGATGGTCGCGAAATGTGGTGCGGCGCAACACCAGTCCCAAGCCAACGCGGGAACCCGCACAACACAACCCAAGTACTTTGTCCCAACGAAACAGGGAGGTTGTCAATCTCACCGGCTGCTGTAACAAAGGATTAAACTATCGAGTGGAAGATGTTTGCAAAGAAAACAAGAAATTACTACTGCAGCAAAGAGATTGTATGCTATAAAGAATAGGACCGGTCCAGCGCTCACTAGAGGTGTTCCTCCCATAAGATAAAAACATGCTGGTGAACAAATTACACGGCACTGACAAATAGAGAAAGGCATAAAAATGCATATACATGATATCATAAATATAGTGAGATTTAATTGGGTATTACGACTAAAGTACATAGACCGCCATCCAACCGCATCTATGCCTAAAAAGTCCACCTTCATTATCATCCGAACCCCCTCCCGTATTAAGTTGCAAAGCAACAGACAATTGTAGTATGGTGTGTAATGTAATCAATAACTACATCCTTAGACATAGATCACAGCTTTATCTCAGTGGCAACAGCACATCCACAACCTAGAACTCTTCTGTCACTTGTCCAGATTCAATGGAGCATGAACCCACTATCGAGCATAAATACTCCCTCTTGGAGTTAAGAGTAAAAACTTGGCCAGAGCCTCTACTAATAACGGAGAGCATGCAAGATCATAAACAACACATGAACAATAGATTGATAATCACCATAATCATAGTACTCTCTATCCATCGGATCCCGACAAACACAACATATAGTATTACATATAGATGATCTTGATCATGTTAGGCAGCTCACAAGATCCAACAATGAAGCACAACAAGGAGAAGCGACCATCTAGCTACTGCTATGGACCCATGGTCCAGGGGTGAACTACTCACTCATCACTCCGGGCGAACATGCGTGTAGAGTCCTCCGGAGATGAATCCTCCGGCAGGGTGCCGGAGGCGATCTCCGTGAATCCCGCGAGATGGGATTCCGCGGCGGCGTCTCAGGTCGTATCGTGGCTCTCTCGATCGGGGTTTCGCGACTGCTTTGCAGGCGGAGGTCAACGCGGGGGCCACACGGGCCCAGAGGCAGTCGGCGCCGGCCAAGGCCTGGGTCGCGCCGCCTCCTCCTGGCCGCCCGTGGCCCCACTGCTAGGTCTTCGGTCTTCTAGCTCAAAAATAGGACCCCGCGAAAGTTTCGTCCAATTCCGAATATTCTTTACTAGGATTTCTGAAACCAAAAACTGCAGAAAAAAGCAATCGGCTCTTCGGCATCTTGTTAATAGGTTAGTTCCGAAATGCATAAATATGAAAGTGTGCATAAAACATGTAGGTATCATCACAAAGTAGCATGGAACATAAGAAATTATCGATACGCTGGAGACGTATCAGCATCCCTAGTTCTCTCGTCCCGCAGGTAAAACGATAACAAAGATAATTTCTGAAGTGACATGCCATCATAACTTGATCATACTATTTGTAAACATATGTAATGAATGCAGCGATCAAAGCAAAGGTAATGACATGAGTAAACAACTGAATCATAAAGCAAAGACTTTTCACGAATAGTACTTCAAGACAAGCATCAATAAGTCTTGCATAAGAGTTAACTCATAAAGCAATAAATCAAAGTAAAGGTGTTGAAGCAACACATAGGAAGATTAAGTTTCAGCGGTTGCTTTCAACTTATAACATGTATATCTCATGGATATTGTCAACATAAAGTAATATAACAAGTGCAATATGCAAGTATGTAGGAATCAATGCACAGTTCACACAAGTGTTTGCTTCTTAAGGTGGAGGAGATAGGTAAACCTCAACAATAAAAGTAAAAGAAAGGTCCTTCAAGAGGAAAGCATCGATTGATGTATTTGTGCTAGAGCTTTTATTTTGAAAACATGAAACAATTTTGTCAACGGTAGTAATAAAGCATATGAGTTATGAAAATTATATCTTACAAGTTGCAAGCCTCACGCATAGTATACTAATAGTGCCCGCACCTTGTCCTACTTAACTTGGACTACGGATCTTTGCATGCCATGTTTCAACCAAGTGTCACAAAGGGGTACCTCCATGCCGCTTGTACAAAGGTCTAAGGAGAATGCTCGCATTTATTTCTCGCTTTTGATTATTCTCAACTTAGACATCCATACTGGACAACATGGACAACAGATAATGGACTCCTCTTAAATGCATAAGCATGTAGCAAAGTTATTATTCTCATATGAGATTGAGGATATATGTCCAAACTGAAACTTCCACCATGGTTCATGGCTTTAGTTAGCGGCCCAATGTTCTTCTCTAACAATTTTGCATGCTCCAACCACTAAAATGATAGACCTTCAGACAAGACGGACATGCATAGCAACTCACATGATATTCAACAATAGTTGATGGCGTTCCCAGAAGCATGGTTAACAAGCAACTTAATAAAATATAAAGTGCATAAGTACATATTCAATACTACGATAGTTTTTAAGGCTATTTTGTCCCATGAGCTATATATTGCAAAGGTGAATGATGGAATTTTAAAGGTAGCACTCAAGCAATTTACTTTGGAATGGCGGAGAAATACCATGTAGTAGGTAGGTATGGTGGACACAAATGGCATAGTAGTTGGCTCAAGGATTTGGATGCATGAGAAGTATTCCCTCTCGATACAAGGTTTAGGCTAGCAAGGTTATTTGAAGCAAACTCAAGGATGAACAAGTGCAGCAAAACTCACATAAAAGACATATTGTAAACATTATAAGACTCTACACTGTCTTCCTTGTTGTTCAAAACTCAATACTAGATATTATCTAGACCTTAGAGAAACCAAATATGCAAATCAAATTTTAGCAAGCTCTATGTATTTCTTCATTAATGGGTGCAAAGCATATGATGCAAGAGCTTAAACATGAGCACAACAATTGCCAAGTATCACATTATCCAAGACATTTTAGAATTACTACATGTCATTTTCCAATTCAACCATATAACAATTTAACGAAGAAGAAACTTCGCCTTGAACATTATAGTAAAGCCTAAGGACACATGTGTCCATATGCAACAGCGGAGCGTGTCTTCTCCCACAAGTGAATGCTAGGATCCATCTTATTCAAACAAAAACAAAAACGAAACAAACCGACGTCCAAGTAAAGAACACAAGATGTGATTGAATAAAATATAGTTTCAGGGGAGGAACCCGATGATGTTGATGAAGAAGGGATGCCTTGGGCATCCCCAAGCTTAGACGCTTGAATCTTCTTAAATATGCAGGGGTGAACCACGGGGGCATCCCCAGCTTAGAGCTTTCACTCCTCTTGATCATAGTATATCATCTCTTGACCCTTGAAAACTTCCTTCACACCAAACTTCAAAAACTCATTAGAGGGTTAGTGCACAATTAATAATTCACTCATTCAGAGGTGACACAATCATTATTTTCACTTCTGGACATTGCATAATGCTACTGGAATAGTGGATCAAAGAAATAAATCCAACATAGCAAAAGAGGTCAATGCTAAATAAAAGGCAGAATCTGTCAAAACAGAATAGTCCGTAAAGACGAATTTAGAAATGGCACCAGACTTGCTTCAAATGGAAAACTCAAAACTAATGAAAGTTGCGCACATATCTGAGGATCACGCTCGGATTTTTTTGAATTTTCTACAGAGAATTGTGCCCAGATTCGTGACAGACACAATGCTGTTTCTGTGCAGCGATCCCAAATATAACATCAACTTTGACATAGAAACTTTACTTTGCGTACAAAAACATGATAAGGAGAGGTTGCCACAGTAGTAAACAAATATAAAACAAAGTACTGTAGTAAAAAACACATGGTTATCTCCCAAGAAGTTCTTTCTTTATAGCCATTAAGATGGGCTCAGCAGTTTTAATGATGCACTCGCAAGAAATAGTATTTGAAGCAAAGAGAGCATCAAGAGGCAAATTCAAAACACATTTAAGTCTAACATGCTTCCTATGCAAAGGAATCTTGTAAATAAACAAGTTCATGAAGAGCAAAGTAACAAGCATAGAAGATAAAACAAGTATAGCTTCAAAAATTTCAGCACATAAAGAGGTGTTTTAGTAACATGAAAATTTCATAAACCATATTTTCTCTCTCATAACAATCTCAGAGTAACACATATAGCCCAACAATATAACTATCACATAAATCATTCTTATCATGAGATGCATAAAATTATTATTCTCCACATAAGCATAATCAATTTTATTAGTTGTAGTAGAGCAAATTCAATAAAATAGCTATCATTATTCTCATCACCATAATCATCATACATAGGAGGCTTATTGTAATCATAATTAATTTTCTCCTCAATAGAGGTGGACTGAAAATATCATATTCATCATTGCAAGCATCATATATAGGAGGTAAAGTATCATCAAAGTAAATTTTCTCCTCCATGCTTGGGGGACTAAAAATATCACAACCAGCTTCCCCAAGCTTAAATTCTTCCATAGCTTTAGCAATAATGGTGTTCAAAGAGTTCATGCTAATAACCTTGCTACAACTATTTTTGCAAACAAAGTTCCATGGGTTTTTTAATTTTCTCTTCAAACACATCATGTCCTAATTCAAGATAAATTTCATAAAGATCTCTAATTTTTTTGTTGTTTTCCATTATGCCTAACTAGTGAAAATAAAAACAAGTACAGGACTAGACATGATAACAAAATAAATTAAATGCAAGTAACTAATTTTTTTTTTTTAGTTTTTATATAGAGCAAGACAATAAATAAAGTAAAACTAGCAACTACTTTTGTGTGTGTTTTGTTTAGGTGCAAAGAAACAAAAGTAAAAGAAATAAACAAGACAAAAAACAAAAAGAGATTTAGAAGTATAATTCCCTGCAAAGCAAGGTCTTGATCTCCCGGCAATCCAGCGCTTTAAATTTAGGCTGATACTGGATGCACACGTCCGTTAAACCTAAGTAGCAGACATGATGATAGTTAAAGTTTCCTTAAAGATGAAACCAAGGTTTAATCAACCAGTAGGAGAAAGGCACGTTAGTTGCTTGACATCGAAATGTGATGCGGCGCAACACCGGGGATTCCGGCGCCAACGTGGACCTGCAAAACACAACCCAAGTACTTTGTCCCAACGAAATAGTGAGGTTGTCAATCTCACCGAGCTTGATGTAACAAAGGATTAAACGTATCTAGTGGAAGATGTTTGCAAAGAAAATAGTGGGAAACACAATTACAGATTGTGGCGTTATGTAAAGAATAGGATCAAATTACAAATACTAGAGGCCCCATAAGAGCAAAATGAAGGTTCAAACCATACCAAAATGACAACAGAGAAAGAACAAATGTATATACATGATATGACAAGATAGTGAGACGACTGGGCATTAGCTTACAAAGTGTTGGTAGACCATCCAATCACTGGTGCCTAAAAACCACCTCAGTTATCATCCAACCCCTCTCAAAGATTGTTGTAAAGCAAGCATAATGGCATACATAAAGAAGTGGAATCAATAACTACATCCTTAGACATAGCATCAATGTTTTATCCTAGTGGCAACAGCACATTCAAACCTTAGAACCTTTCAACACGTCTCCATCAATGAGGTATAGAACCTGTATCACTGTTACAACACTTCCCTGGAGCAGAGGCAAAAACTTGCAGCCTACTAATTGAGATAATATGTGACTAAACATAAAGAACAGATTGATAATAACTATAATTTATACTTCATCCATTTGACCTTATACAAACACAATATATAGTATTAAGAGTGAGAGATGATCTTGACTGCAAGTAGCAAACAAAGATCCAAGTTAATACAACAAACAAGGAGAAGGGACAATTATCTGAGTATACTGTTTGACCTACAACTGTGGTGAATCATCACTCATCACCTTAGCACCACATGTAGAGTCCTCCAGAGATGAATCCTCTCCGCAGAAGACAGGCATACCTTCGCATCCTAGATGGACATGTGTGCATGTCTCTAAGGCTTTCCTGACGGGCCCTGTACCTGGGGCCTGCCACTGTTTTTATGAAGTGATATCACGTTGGGGCCACAGGGGCTCAGAGGCCAGGTCAATGCGGCTAAGGTCATCACACAAGTTTCTCCTCCACGCTTGTGGCCCACTACAGGGTCTTCACCTTTCAGAAGCCAGAACAGGACTCTGCCAAAAGCTGCCCAATTCAGAATATTTTTAATGAGATTTTAGAAACCAAAACAGCAGAACAAAGAACTGCTCTTTTTCATCCTAAGTAAAGAATAGTTTTAAATGTACAATATGATGAAGGAGCGTACAAAGAAGTGGAATGTTCTAAACACAGCAGTGGAAGATAAGAAATGATTGTATTACGTTGGAGACGTATCGTAATGCACGTTGCTCCCACATATATGATGCATGTGATTAATTATGGGCATGTTCTAAAAAACATTTAATTTCAAACGATCGGCGCTCGATCTCTTTGCAGGCTCTCCCAAAAAAGTTTGCGGACTATCTTGACGGCCAGGAGCCAGCTAAGGTGTATCTGCGAGCAGCTGACTGCGGTCCTCGTCTCTGGACCGTGGAGGTCCTATTTGACGGACAAGGCCGGATGTACCTCGACAAGGGCTGGGAGAAATTCGCCATCGCGCACGGTGTGGATTTCGGCTGGTTCGTACACTTCAAATATGAAGGCGATGATGTGCTCACAGTGAAGGTGTTCGACGGAACAATGTGCAGGAAGTACTACTACTCGGACGACGATGATACTGACGATGAAAGCGACGACGACGTGAAGCCATGCATCCATCCTCTTTAGATAAGGGGACTATGACCAAAAATATATATGTAGCTTCATATATATGTAGCTTCATATGCATCGATTTTAGAGGTGGATAACTGGAGAGAGAGAGAGAGAGAGAGAGAGAGAGAGAGAGAGTCTTGATGCGTCTTCTCTTGACAAAGAAGATGGGAGTTTGCCTACCTACCGCACATGACTTGTGCTCACTGAAGTGTGGGACCTCACACATGGGAACCACACGTAAGTGACAGACCTGTTGGTGTAATAACTCAGGTGATCATTATACTGTATTAGTACAAAGTTTCCTATGGATTCAAGGGTAGGAAAGCCAAGTTAACTCATTTACATGACATTATTTTTTCCATGAAGCCAAGTTAACTCATCTATCAATTGGTAAATTCTGGTTATATTCGAAATTTTACTTGAAACTTGTTGGTCATATATGCCATTTTACTACTCGCCTAACACTTTTTCCGCGCGTGAAGGGAGGGGGTGGGCATGATACTTGAAGCTTCATTTTAGAGTGACTAAGAAGGATACAGGCTTACCTTTTCATTTTCATGTTATAAACTTGTTTAAATCCTGGTCAAACTAGGATTTGAACGAGATTCAAATGGGTATAAAAAATAAAAAAACGCACATAGCCTTTTTATGTCATATATATAATGCATGAGTACTCAAGTTGATAAACATGGTCTAGACATATTCAAACTAGAAAAATCATGTATCTACCCTTGCCCTAACCTTAAACTCTGTATTATGGAGTCAAGCATGAAGAGAAGTGGTTTTGGGTTTCAAACATGGAAATTTCAAATTGATGAACAAGTTCTAGGCATATTCAAAACAGAAAAAGCATGTATCTACCCCCTAACCATAAAGTCGGTCGATCTTATGAAGTCTATTAGCATGAAGAGAAGTCTTATTGGTTTCAAACATGGAAATTTCAAGAACCTCCCAAAAGCTTCATTTTAGAGTGACTAAAAAAGGTCCATGCTTGCCTTTTCATTTTCATGTTTTAAAATTGTTTAAATCTTGGTCAAACCTAGCTAGTATTCAACCAAGATTCAAATGGGCATAAAATTCAAAAAAACCAGAAAATGAAAACCAAAGCACATAGCCTTCTTATGTCATATATAGATCAACAAGGTCTAGACATATTCAAAACAGAAAAAAGCATGTATCGATCTACCCCTAACCCTTAACTCTGTCTTATGAAGTCAAGCATGAAGAGAAGTGGTTTTGGGTTACAAATATTATATTGAGATTTCAAGATCGAACCCCCCAAAAGCTTCATTTTAGAATGACTAAGAAGGATCCAGGCTTGCCTTTTCATTTTCATGTGTTTTAAACTTGCTAAAATCTTGGTCAAACCTAGGACTTGACCAATATTCAAATGGGCATAAACATTCAGAAAAAATCAAAAAATGAAAACCAAAGCACATAGCCTTCTTATGTCATATATAGTAAGCATTCAAGTTGATCGATATGAACAAGGTCTAGACATATTCAAAACAGAAAAAGCATGTATCTACCCCTAGCCCTTAACTATGTCTTATGAAGTCAAGCATGAAGAGAAGTGGTTTTGGGTTTCAAACATGGAAATTTCAAAAACTTCCCGCCAAAAGCTTAATTTTAGAGTGAATAAGAAGGATCCAAGCTTAATTACCTTTTCATTTTAAGGATTTATGCTTGTTTAAATCTTGGTCAAACATAGGATTTGACCAACACACATATAGTCTTCTTATGTCATATAATGAGCATTCAAGTTGATAAACATGGTCTAGACATATTAAAACAAGAAAAATCATGTATCTACCATGTCCCTAACCCTAAACTCGATCTGTCTTATGAAGTCAAACATGAAGAGAAGTGGTTTTGGGTTTCAAACATGGAAATTTCAAAAACCCCCAAAAGCTTCATTTTAGAGTGCTAAGAAGGATCCAGGCTTACCCTTTCATTTTCATGTTTTAATCTTGTTTAAATCTTGGTCAAACCTAGGATTTGACCAAGATTCAAATGGGCATAAAAATTCAAAAAACATAAAAAAATGAAAAACTAAAGCACATAGCCTTCTTATGTCATATATATATAGTAAGCCTTCAAGTTGATGAACAAGGTGTAGACATATTCAAAATAG
The DNA here is from genome assembly GCA_030979885.1 of Lolium multiflorum. NCBI lineage: Eukaryota > Viridiplantae > Streptophyta > Magnoliopsida > Poales > Poaceae > Lolium > Lolium multiflorum. The sequence continues at coordinate 82,012,027 of CM061752.1, read as the reverse complement.
AAAAAGCATGTATCTACCCCCTAACCCTTAACTATGTCTTATGAAGTTAGGCATGAAGATAAGTGGTTTTGGGTTTCAAACATGGAAATTTCAAAAACATCCCAAAAGCTTAATTTTAGAGTGACTAAAAAGGATCGAAGCTTACCTTTTCATTTTCATGTTATATGCGTGTTTAAATCTTGGTCAAACATAGGATTTGACCAAGATTCAAATGGGCATAAACATTCAGAAAAAAATAAAAAATAAAAAACCAACGCACATTAGTAGCCCAAAATCGAACCAGTAGTTGGATATTTTTGAACTTGATCTGTAGTAGTGGGCAAAACCCTAGATTAACCTATTTAATCATAAATTGAAAAAAAATCAGCAAAAAGAAAAACCAAAGCAAATAGATAAATTATGTATCTATACCCCTAACCCCAAACTCCGTCTTATGAAGTCAAGCATGAAGAGAAGTGTTTTGGGTTTCAAACATGGAAATTTCAAAAACCTCCCAAAATTAAGCCTGTTTTCAAATATTTCAAACTTATTCAAATTTGGTTCAAATTTGAAAGACATACAAGTTATAGCACACATATTGCATACATTTTCACACAAACTGCACTAGATGCTAACCCTATAATTTGAGGCCATTTGGATGAGGTCGAAAAAATTCTTGGATTAGAATCGTGTTGTTCGAACCCCGTAGTTGGATTTTTTTGAACCCTTGATCTGTAGAACTGGGCAAAACCCTAGTTTAACCTATTTAATTATAGATTCGTATATCGATTTTTCTACTACCTTTTTATTATTACTATGCAGCACATGGGTGTTTGCCCGTCGAGTGAAACTCGGAGGAAGAGGGATCACTCGGAAGGAGAGAAGAAGGGGTGTCTCCCCTTTTTCGGGTGATGATGTTGACTTTTGTGCAGGGTTTGTCAGTGAGCAGGGGCGAGCGAGCGAGCGAGTCGAGCGAGGCCGAGAATGAGAGATTTGTTTTTTTGTGAGAGGGACAACCGAAGGATCCGAAGGACCCACAGACTTCCAATACGCATGATGCGTCTTCTCTTGACAAAGAAGATGGCTGGGAGTTTGCGTATCTATGGACGTGACTTGTGCTCACTGAAGTGTGGGACCTCAAGGGTGGGCACCACACGTAAGTGACAGACCTGTTGGTGTAAAAACTCGGTTGATTATAATAGTGCATTAGAACAAAGTTTCCTATGGATTCAAGGGTAGGAAATCCAAGTTAACTCATTTACGTGTTAAACTTGTCTAAATCTTGGTCAAACCTAGGATTTGACCAAGATTCAAATGGGCAGAAAAAAACAGAAAAATGAAAAACAAAATCACATAGTCTTCTTATGTCATATAGTAAGCATTAAAGTTGATAAACAAGGTCTAGACATATCAAACCATACAAATCATGTATCTACCCCTAACCCCTAAACTCCGTCTTATTAAGTCAAGCATGAAGAGAAGTGGTTTTGGGTTTCAACATGGAAATTTCAAAATCCTCCCAAAAAGCCCCTTTTCAAATATTTCAAACTTATTCAAATTTGGTTCAAATTTGAAAGACATACAAGTTATAGCACACATAGTGCATACATTTTCACAAAAACTGCACTAGATGCTAACCTTATAGCTTGAGGCCATTTGGATGAGGTCGAAAATTCTTGGATTAGAATCGTGTTGTCGAACCGTAGTTGATTTTTTTTAACCCTTGATCTGTAGAACTGGGCAAAAACCCGAGTTTAGAGTGACTAAGAAGGATACATGCTTCCCTTTTCATTTTCATGTTTTAAACTTGTTTAAATTATCTTGGTCAAACCTAGGATTAGACAAGATTCAAATGGGCATCAAAATTGAAAAAAATCAGCAAAAAGGAAAACCAAAGCAAATAGTTTTCTTATGTCATATAGTAAGCATTAAAGTTGATAAACAAGGTCTAGACATATTCAAACCAGACAAATCATGTATCTATACCCCTAACCCCTAAACTCTATCTTATGAAGTCAAGCATGTGAAGAGAAGTGGTTTTGGGTTTCAAACATGGAAATTTCAAAAACCTCCCAAAAGCTTCATTTTAGAGTGACTAAGAAGGATCCATGCTTCCCTTTTCATTTTCATGTTTTAAACTTGTTTAAATTATCTTGGTCGTCAAACCTAGGATTTGACAAGATTCAAATGGGCATCAAATTTGAAAAAAATCAGAAAAAAGAAAAACCAAAGCAAATAGTTTTCTTATGTCATATAGTAAGCATTGAATTTGATAAACAAGGTCCATACATATTCAAACCACACAAATCATGTATCTATACCCCCTAAGCCCTAAATTAATTAACTATGTCTTATGAAGTCAAGCATGTGAAGAGAAGTGGTTTTGGGTTTCAAACATGGAAATTTCAAAAACCTCCCAAAAGCTTCATTTTAGAGTGACTAAGAAGGATCCATGCTTACATTTGCATTTTCATATTTTAAACTTGTTTAAATCATTATCAAACATAGGATTTGACCAAGATAAAATGGGTGGGCACAAAATTCAAAAAAAATCAGAAAAATGAAAAACAAAAGCACATAGTCTTCTTATATATGTCATATCGTAAGCATTCGAGTTGATAAACGAGGTCTAGGTATATCCAAACCAGACAAATCATGTATCTACCCCCTGTCGATCTTATGAAGTCTAGCATGAAGAGAAGTCGTTTTGGGTTTCAAACATGGAAATTTCAAGAACATCCCAAAAGCTTCATTTTAGAGTGACTAAGAAGGATACATGCTTACCTTTTAATTTTCATGTTTTGAACTTGTTTAAATCTTGGTTGAACCTAGGATTTGACCAAGATTCAAATATATGGGAATAAAATTCAGAAAAAACAGAAAAATGAAAAACCAAAGCACATAGTCTTCTTATGTCTATAGTTAGCATTAAAGTTGATAAACAGGTCTAGACATATTCAAACTAGAAAATCATGTATATATCTACACCCCTAACCCTAAACTCTGTCTTATGAAGTCAAGCATGCATGAAGAGAAGTGGTTTTTTTTGTTCCAAACATGGAAATTTCAAAAACCCTCCCAAGAGCTACATTTTGGGGTGACTAAGAAGGATAGATGCTTATTTTTTCATATTCATGATTTAAACTTGTTTAAACCATGGTCAAACCTAGGATTTGACCAAGATTCAAATGGGCATCAAAATTGAAAAAAATCAGCAAAAATAAAAACCAAAGCAAATAGTTTTCTTATGTTATATAGTAAGCATTAAAGTTGATAAACAAGGTCTAGACATATTCAAACCAGACAAATCATGTATCTATACCCCTAACCCCTAAACTCTGTCTTATGAAGTCAAGCATGAAGAGAAGTGGTTTTGGGTTTCAAACATGGAAATTTCAAAAACCTCCCAAAAGCCCCTTTTCAAATATTTCAAACTTATTCAAATTTGGTTCAAATTTGAAAGACATACAAGTTATAGCACACATAGTGCATACATTTTCACACAAACTGCACTAGATGCTAACCCTATAATTTGAGGCCATTTGGATGAGGTCGAAAAAATTCTTGGATTAGAATCGTGTTGTTCGAACCCCGTAGTTGGATTTTTTGAACCCTTGATCTGTAGAACTGGGCAAAACCCGAGTTTAACCTATTTAATTATAGATTCGTATATCGATTTTTCACTACCTTTTTATTATTACTATGCAGCACATGGTGTTTGCCCGTCGAGTGAAACACGGAGGAAGAGGGATCACTCGGAAGGAGAGAAGAAGGGGGTGTCTCCCCTTTTTCGGTGATGATGTTGACTTTTGTGTAGGGTTTGTCAGTGAGCAGGAGGAGCGAGCCGAGCGAGCGAGCGAGTCGAGCGAGGCCGAGAATGAGAGAGATTTGTTTTTTTTGTGAGAGGGACAACGAAGGATCCGAAGGACCCAAGATCAATACGCATCTGATGCGTCTTCTCCTGACAAAGAAGATGGCTGGGAGTTTGCGTACCTACTGCACGTGACTTGTGCTCACGAAGTGTGGGACCTCAGGAGTGGCACCACACGTGAAGTGTGTAAAAACTCATTGATTATAATAGTGCATTAGAACAAAGTTTCCTATGGATTCAAGGGTAGGAAATCCAAGTTAACTCATTTACGTGTTAAACTTGTCTAAATCTTGGTCAAACCTAGGATTTGACCAAGATTCAAATGGCAAAAAAATAAAAAAACAGAAAAATGAAAAACAAAATCACATAGTCTTCTTATGTCATATAGTAAGCATTAAAGTTGATAAACAAGGTCTAGACATATCAAACCATACAAATCATGTATCTACCCCCTAACCCCTAAACTCCGTCTTATGAAGTCAAGCATGAAGAGAAGTGGTTTTGGGTTTCAAACATGGAAATTTCAAAAACCTCCCAAAAGCCCCTTTTCAAATATTTCAAACTTATTCAAATTTGGTTCAAATTTGAAAGACATACAAGTTATAGCACACATAGTGCATACATTTTCACAAAAACTGCACTAGATGCTAACCCTATAGCTTGAGGCCATTTGGTGAGGTCGAAAAAATTCTTGGATTAGAATCGTGTTGTTCGAACCCCGTAGTTGGATTTTTTTTAACCCTTGATCTGTAGAACTGGGCAAAACCCGAGTTTAGAGTGACTAAGAAGGATACATGCTTCCCTTTTCATTTTCATGTTTTAAACTTGTTTAAATTATCTTGGTCAAACCTAGGATTAGACAAGATTCAAATGGGCATCAAAATTGAAAAAAATCAGCAAAAAGGAAAACCAAAGCAAATAGTTTTCTTATGTCATATAGTAAGCATTAAAGTTGATAAACAAGGTCTAGACATATTCAAACCGACAAATCATGTAGCTATACCCCTAACCCCTAAACTCTATCTTATGAAGTCAAGCATGTGAAGAGAAGTGGTTTTGGGTTTCAAACATGGAAATTTCAAAACCTCCCAAAAGCTTCATTTTAGTGACTAAGAAGGATCCATGCTTCCCTTTTCATTTTCATGTTTTAAACTTGTTTAAATTATCTGGTCGTCAAACCTAGGATTTGACAAGATTCAAATGGGCATCAAATTTGAAAAAATCAGAAAAAAAGAAAACCAAAGCAAATAGTTTTCTTATGTCATATAGTAAGCATTGAATTTGATAAACAAGGTCCATACATATTCAAACCACACAAATCATGTATCTATACCCCCTAAGCCCTAAATTAATTAACTATGTCTTATGAAGTCAAGCATGTGAAGAGAAGTGGTTTTGGGTTTCAAACATGGAAATTTCAAAACCTCCCAAAAGCTTCATTTTAGTGACTAAGAAGGATCCATGCTTACATTTGCATTTTCATATTTTAAACTTGTTTAAATCATTATCAAACCTAGGATTTGACCAAGATACAAATGGGTGGGCACAAAATTCAAAAAAATCAGAAAAATGAAAAACAAAAGCACATAGTCTTCTTATATATGTCATATCGTAAGCATTCGAGTTGATAAACGAGGTCTAGGTATATCCAAACCAGACAAATCATGTATCTACCCCCTCGATCTTATGAAGTCTAGCATGAAGAGAAGTTTTTGGGTTTCAAACATGGAAATTTCAAGAACATCCCAAAAGCTTCATTTTAGAGTGACTAAGAAGGATACATGCTTACCTTTTAATTTTCATGTTTTGAACTTGTTTAAATCTTGGTTGAACCTAGGATTTGACCAAGATTCAAATATATGGGAATAAAATTCAGAAAAACAGAAAAATGAAAAACCAAAGCACATAGTCTTCTTATGTCTATAGTTAGCATTAAAGTTGATAAACAGGTCTAGACATATTCAAACTAGAAAATCATGTATATATCTACACCCCTAACCCTAAACTCTGTCTTATGAAGTCAAGCATGCATGAAGAGAAGTGGTTTTTTTGTTCCAAACATGGAAATTTCAAAAACCCTCCCAAGAGCTACATTTTGGGGTGACTAAGAAGGATAGATGCTTATTTTTTCATATTCATGATTTAAACTTGTTTAAACCATGGTCAAACCTAGGATTTGACCAAGATTCAAATGGGCATCAAAATTGAAAAAAATCAGCAAAAATAAAAACCAAAGCAAATAGTTTTCTTATGTTATATAGTAAGCATTAAAGTTGATAAACAAGGTCTAGACATATTCAAACCAGACAAATCATGTATCTATACCCCTAACCCCTAAACTCTGTCTTATGAAGTCAAGCATGAAGAGAAGTGGTTTTGGGTTTCAAACATGGAAATTTCAAAAACCTCCCAAAAGCCCCTTTTCAAATATTTCAAACTTATTCAAATTTGGTTCAAATTTGAAAGACATACAAGTTATAGCACACATAGTGCATACATTTTCACACAAACTGCACTAGATGCTAACCCTATAATTTGAGGCCATTTGGATGAGGTCGAAAAAATTCTTGGATTAGAATCGTGTTGTTCGAACCCGTAGTTGGATTTTTTTGAACCCTTGATCAGAACTGGGCAAAACCCGAGTTTAACCTATTTAATTATAGATTCGTATATCGATTTTTCTACTACCTTTTTATTATTACTATGCAGCACATGGGTGTTTGCCCGTCGAGTGAAACACGGAGGAAGAGGGATCACTCGGAAGGAGAGAAGAAGGGAGAGCATTATGGTGTCTCCCCTTTTTCGGGTGATGATGTTGACTTTTGTGCAGGGTTTGTCAGTGAGCAGGAGGTGCGAGCGAGCGAGCGAGTCGAGCGAGGCCGAGAATGAGAGAGATTTGTTTTTTTGTGAGAGGGACAACCGAAGGATCCAGAAGGACCCACAGACTTCCAATACGCATCTGATGCGTCTCTTGACAAAGAAGATGGTGGGACTTTGCGTACCTACCGCACGTGACTTGTGCTCACCGAAGTGTGGGACCTCACGCGTGGGCACCACACGTAAGTGACAGACCTGGTGTAAAAACTCGGTTGATTATAATAGTGCATTAGAACAAAGTTTCCTATGGATTCAAGGGTAGGAAATCCAAATCATTTACGTGTTAAACTTGTCTAAATCTTGTCAAACCTAGGATTTGACCAAGATTCAAATGGGCATAAAAATAAAAAAACAGAAAAATGAAAAACAAAATCACATAGTCTTCTTATGTCATATAGTAAGCATTAAAATTGATAAACAAGGTCTAGACATATCAAACCATACAAATCATGTATCTACCCCCTAACCCCTAATCTCCGTCTTATGAAGTCAAGCATGAAGAGAAGTGGTTTTGGGTTTCAAACATGGAAATTTCAAAAACCTCCCAAAAACTTCATTTTAGAGTGACTAAGAAGGATACATGCTTCCCTTTTCATTTTCTTGTTTTAAACTTGTTTAAATTATCTTGGTCAAACCTAGGATTTGACAAGATTCAAAGATACATGCTTCCCTTTTCATTTGACATGAATCCTTGTGGCACGACCATGTTGGGGTCACTCCTGGCTGTCTACCCAGCCGAGCATGCGGGCTCTATTACCTTGTACGAATCCTCGTTTTAAACAAAGAAGTGAACAAACGCCCCCCCCCCCCGCCACGGACACACACACACACTTTCTCTCTCTCTCTCTCTCTCTCTCTCTCTCTCTCTCTCTTTCTCTCTCTCTCTCTCTCTCTCTCTCTCTCTCCGGCTTTAGATATCGCATCATTTGTCTGTCAGACTCCATTGATTTGCCCCAAGTTCAACAAGGTCGCCCCCTTTTCCTCTGAGAGTCCATTGATTTTTATTTGCTGGTGTCACTTGTGCTAAACTGTCATTCCTTGTACTCCCTCCGATTCATATTATTTGATGGTAATATAGATGCATCTATACACATTATAGTTGTAGATACATCCATTTTACCATCAATTAATATTGATCGGAGTTGCAGCGTGGTATGAGGCCTGCCGCCTGCCACCGTCGGCGAGGTTCCAAGTAAACGGCGCCAGAAGAAGAGTAGCGCGGCTCCGGATTCAACCAACTGGCGGCGATGGACGGCACTATGGAAATAAACGCTACGAATTTGGAGGCCATCGCGTACAACATCGCTGGAACGGCGCAGGTCATGTGCTCCCACGACGGCTGCGGGGTCATCGTCAGCTACCACGAGTCCCTAAGCCACCAGATCGCGTGCCCGCACGGCCGGTGCAACTGCACGGAGCAGGGCTGCGACTTCGCCGCCCCACCGTCAGCGCTCCTCGTTCACCTCGCAGAGGCCCACTCGATTCAGGTGCACAGGTTAGAGTATGGCAAGTCCATAGAGTTCCGGGTGACCATGACGCACCCGTGCTCGCCGTGCAGGCTGCTCGTCGTCGAAGGGGATGACGGCTCCGTGTTCGTCCTGTACATCGACGCGCTCGGCCCGGCCATTGTCTTGTCTTTGGTATGCGTCAGTTCGGCCACATCCGTGTGGCCGCTCTACAGGGTGAAGATCTGGGCGCACGGCCCGCCGCCGTCCTCGAAATCGGACTGCAGGCGGGATGTCGTGAAGATGTCTGCCGATGCTTCTGGCAGCGCGTCGCCGGGCGCTGTCGTGTTTGAGGAGCTCACGTCGTTCCTCGTTGTGCCGGGGCCATACCTCGTTGGTGCTGGATCGTCCAAGGAGCTGCGTTTCTACATTCGCATATGCAAGCAGATGTAGCTACTGCTACTTTGCGTAGTTGAAAAAACTGTCAATTTGTCATGAGGAATGATAAATTTCGATGAAAAGTACTTGATTGTTCGTACGGCTGCTATTTTTTTATGGATTCTTCGTTTCATATTTGTGCTGAACTGTTTGTAGTAGTACTTATACTGTACTTAATAATAATGCAGCGTGGAAGTGAATACTCCTTTTTTTTGTGAATCGGAAGTGAATACTCCAACTATATGTAATTGTAACCCCTCCATCTGATTTATATAAAACTATGTGCACTTCCAGATCATTTCTCCTGTTTTTTAGATGTCCTTTCACTTACTATAAAAAACAAAGAAGCACTGCTGCTTTGATTCAAAGGAATGTGGAGAGTGTAGAAATAGGAAAGGTGTAGGATTGAAATTTTCCCATAGGAATCAAATCCAACATAATTCCTATGTCAATCCTATGAATCAAAGAAGCCCTAAGTGGTTACCGGTGCTTAATGCACAGTTCCAAAAAGTTCATCCCGCAGTCCAAATAACTAATAATCAGATGATGTCAATTTTTGTGTATGTAGTTGTGCCTATTACCATCACAAATATAGTCTCAAATAGTATGATGGTGGAGATACACATTTTTTAACTACCATGATTTTCGGTAAATGCTTAGTCAATTTTGACATAATTTGACTTTCTAAAAATAATATAAGCTAAGCTTTGAGATGGAGGTACTATATTGGGTTTTCCTCGTCTTAAGCAAAATCCCTTCCCATCCCCTTAAATAGAGTACTCCAGCCTCGAGGCTAGGAGATAAGAGAGGCCATCGATAGGCCACATACTCCTCGCGCGCTCGCAATGCTGGAAACTGTCACCGTTACCCTGAAGATGGACTCCACCGTGCTTCACTGCATTTTCTGCTCCCAGCCCCTCAAGCCCCCCGTCTTCAAGGTCGATCCCTTTCCCTCCCACACTCCATTGATGTTTCTTTTGTGGGTTCACTACTGCAAAAATGGCAATCCACGAACTTTGATTTGTGCAGTGCAAGGGTAATCATTTGGCCTGCGGCCGCTGCCTCAGCGAGCTTCCCGGGAACCGGTGCCATAGGTGCGTGGAACCCCGCGGCGGATTCGAGCACGACCCGGCAATGGACGCCGTCGTATCAGCGGCGACGGTTGAGTGCCCCCACAGCAGCTGCGGGAGCTTGGTGGCCTACCACCAGGTCCACGACCACAAGATTGCATGCCCGCACGCCCCTTGCGCTTGCACGGAGCCCGGCTGCGACTTCGCCGCCCCGCCAACAGCGCTCGTCGCCCACTTTGCAGCGGCCCACTCGATCCAAGTGCACAAGCTCCCGCCGTACAACACGACCAAAGTGTTCGAGGTGCTGGTGCCGGTGCCGGGTTCGCCGTGCCTGCGGATCATCGCCGAAGGGGAGGACGGCGCCGTGTTCGTCCTGATCATCGGCGTGCTCGGTTCGACTTCGACCACCATCGTGTCTACCGTGTGCGTTAGGGCGGCCGCGTGCGTGTGGCCTCTGTACACGGCAAAGATGTGGGCGAATGGGCCGGCGTCGTGCTCGTTGGCGCACTCGAGGAGCAGGGCGGACACCGTGAATGTGTCATTGGAGGCGTCGAGCTGCGCCTTGCCGGGCGACGTCGCGTTTGATGAACTCACGTCGTTCCTCTCGGTACCGCCGCTGTACCAGGTGCTTGGTGGACCTTCCAAGCTGCTGCGTTTCTACATTCGCATCGAGAAGGAGAACAATTAATCCTCAAAATAAGTACTCCTTATATAGAAAGGGACTAACTGTTTTTCGTCCTGCTAATGCAACCTTGAGGTGACCGGGACAACTTTGTACAAAGCATCGTGCTCATATAAATATACGTACTCTACAAAATCATCAGCAGTGGAGTACCTCGTAGGTGCCATGTCCATGGATCGACAAGACAAGACACATACATAGACTGGGTCACTGGGAGATGGATATTACTACTGGATAGCTGTCCTGACGTGATAGGATGCCTACATACACCCTACTCGGCAGGTGACGATACCTTCCCAACAAAGGTATCCAGTCCCATCCATTGATTATATTTTATTATGGACGGAGAGCATTCTACTACGTAGAAGAGATGTCATGTCTTGGGGCAGAGGTTCGGCTTAATCATGGTTTAGATGACTCTAATGTAGATGTATCTAGACATATTGTAACTATAGATACTTCCATTTTAGCATCAAGTAATGTGGATCGGAGGGAGTAATACTATAGTACAATATACTCAGTATAAGGTTAACTTTGGCACACGCTGGGACGCACATATTTGTTAGAAGTACACACATGCAAGACAGAGCACAGAGTAAAATAATTACTATTTACTTATGGGCAACCAAAAGCTTGTACGTGTCCACTCTATATATGGGCATGGACTACACTTATTGCTTGTGGACGAGGATAGCTGTTGTGGACAACACAGTGGATGCTGTTAGAGTGAAACGGCACACTTATTATGGATCGTAGGGAGTATGCAAGATAAAAAAAGATCTACCATACATATTAGTATTATTATCATCAGTTATGTACTCATGACACTGGGAGCATACACACACGATCGTACATACTACAGTAGTACTGTACTACTTTTAAAACTACTTGCAAGATAAAATATACTGTACTACTTATCACTGGGTGCATACACACACGATCGTATACATACTAGTACTGTACTACTTTTAACACTAGGCTATCCTTTTCAGTGGTCTTCCTCTTCAGCTTCCACAGCCTGTACCATGTTGCTTTTCTTCTTCTTCTTCTTCTTCTTCTTACTCCCGCTGTCCTGGAATTCCGCCAATTTTTGTTGACCCTTCTCAAAGTTCACTATTCGCCTGTATACCTCATATGTCGCGTATGCGTCGATGCTTGCATACAGGATATGCTTCATGGACAAGGGCACCTGCTTCCACACCTTGTGTTCCTCTTTCGTAAGTTTTTTCATGATAGATTTGTACTGGCTGTCTATAATGGCCGCAGCATAGTAAGCCAACGAATCCTTATTGTTACTAGTGGAATCGGCAGGCTTCCACCTTTTCTGGATGTCCACGAAGTTCGCCACTGAGAGGTTGCAACGCCCAAGCCTGGTAATGTCGTTGCCGATGTCAACACCTGCAAATGTTATGTCAGGCCTGCCAAGAAAGTCAGCGAGTTTGGGGCAGGGCTGGTCGGCCGAGGAAATCTGGTACAGGAGGCAGTCTGTGCCCATGCACAACTGTATGAGGGCAGCCTTCTGTTCAGGCCCATAGGTGTACTCTACGTCTAGGCCAACAATTTTGTACGAGTCTTCTTTCTCCAGTATCAACTCGATTTTGTTGATGTGTTCCTCCACCTTAGACGCCATATTGGTATAGTTCGCCGTAATGGTGGTTGTTCCATGAGCGAGGAAAGTGTGTCCTTGGTAGAACGCTTCCATGGAGGGTAGCGAGAGAGGGGCACAGGCGAGAGTGTCAGGGAGAAGACGAAATGAGGAAGACGAATGTTAACCGCCACGCCAGGGCCTGGAAACCGCCCGTCGCTAGATGCATGCATTTGGACGGTTTTGAAGATGACGGGCCATAGGGCACGAATGCAGTTTCCCTGTTAAAATAATAATAACCGCCCACGTACTTAATTAATTGTATGCTTATTTGTTTCTCGAGAGGAGCCTAGTTTTTTTCTACGAAACTCTGAAGATCTATTAAAAATCATCAACATTAGTACAAAGAGATTCAAAATTAATATTACCTTCGTCTAAAAGGAGGTGTCTTAGTTTTGTCTAATACGGATGTATATAGACATATCTAAGTTGTAGAAATTACAAATATGTCTTCTTTGCACCACTTAGCTACCACTACAAAGTACAAACACTAACGCAAGGTAGATCAGCATCATGCAATGTAGACATTACAGTATTTTTGTACTACTGTACTTGTCTTCCCTGGTCTATGATTCAATATCTAGTATACTGTACTGCTTATACACCAGGGAGATTCAAAATACGAGTTGAGCGCCAAAACTCCCGCCTCCATACACATATTTCGAATTCCCTTTCGACCCTATTAGCAATGACGCAAAGGCAGACAAGTGAAGCCGGCGTTGGTTGGGGTCTCGTTCGTAATTTACACACCCCCTCTGATATATATAGTCTACCGCCTTCCATTCGTCTTCCCCATTTCCGCAAAAAATCTGTCGCAATACTCCAGGCCCATCATCTCTCACCTGCCGGACCACCGCACCGGAATATCCCAGCCGTACTTAGCCGGCATACCACCTCACCTACCTGAGGCCACCGACTCCCTCGTCCGCAGCACCAGATCCGCTTCACCAACGCCGCCGTGTACTGCATCGGATCTGCTTCACCGACTGCTTCATCCGCAGCACCAGATCCGCTTCACCAACGCCGCCGTGCACTGCACTATCTGAGTTCACCGACTCCCTCGTCTGCCGTACCTGATCCGCTTCACCAACGACGCCGTGCACTGCACCGGATCTGCTTCACCGACTCCCTCGTTTCAGATCTGCTTCCCCGAACCCATCATCGACCGCCCCAGATCTGCTTCCTCGACGCCGACGCCCACCGCAACCGCAGCACCCCCGCCGTCGTCGACGTGACCCGCAAGGATGCCGAGTATGACTACACGAAGCCGCCGTCGAGGTAACCAGACCCCCTCCCCCCTACACGTTTTGGTCTGTTACCATAGAAGGTTCAAGCATGTCTTGGTCAACTAGAATGTGTCCCATAGATCCAGCTCCGCCCCGCTCTCAATGCGCGTGGCAGATGGCAGGATCCTGCGCATTTGCCCATGCCACTCCTCGAGCTCTCTGTCTTGATGTGCTTCACACACAGGGCTTATAATACTAGGAAGCTTGTGCCTCACATACACTTACACACAGGGCTACTACTACTAGGAAGCTTTATTGGATATCTCAGTGGTACAAAGCTTACTTACATGGGACGGGTGATACTCTATTTAAATTTTTGTACATGACCCTTTAGATTGTTGCCATGTGCCAGAATCCAAACCCTATACCATACTTCTAGAATACTCTACAAACTCTAGATATTTCATACTACTCGTAAATATCTTACTCTAGAACATTCCCCATTCTACAGTTCTCTCTACATACCTTGGATACTTCATGACTAAGCTAGCTCCTTTACTAGCCAACCACATTGATAAGATTACTACTAACAATCCCCCCATAATCTTGTCATATAAACTATCTTTACTATTAAATTTAAAATAGGCCGCGGTGGTTGGTGATGGTACGTCAAACGTGTATACAACTCACCCCGAACATAAAAAGTAAGGTCAGCGTGACCGGCTCCATGAGGAGTTCTTATCAGGATTAGTTAGGTCACGACCAAAATCCAATCCGTAGCACTAGGTAGCAAAATCAGCATCCCTTTCCTAATTCTAATCGGTAAGACAAGCATAGATCGGTCCAGCCACACATCTTTTTTGTTCGCTCCCCTTTTTATTCTCTAAGGAACCCTCTCCTTAACGAGCGTAGATTGATGGAGATGGTTTTTGTACCGGTCAATCTTTATATCCTTTCTGGCATAGTTCTGTAAAAGATCGGCAGGTGATCCGTCCTTTCTCCTCTGCCGTAGTTCATCAACGCGTGTCCGGCAATCCCGGTTAGATCGACACAATCGGCAAAAAAGAAAAAGGCCAAAAGAGACCCATTGATTAGGCTCCTCTTGCCGTGCTACTTTAAATTTTCTAACTTTTCTTTCATTCGCAAACATACAGTGACAATCTATATGACTCTAGGTTTCTTTTCCTAATTTTTGCACGTGCATGCATTTTCCCTTTAAAATTCGTAGGACATACAAATCTCAACACTTATGCAACTAAAAATCCTTAAAAAAACAAAGCTTTCATACCCTGCAGCTTTTAAGAGGTTAGTCACAAGAATCAACCACATGTTTTGGAGCGCAGTGACATTCTCCCTAAAAAAACCATGTTTCATGCGTGGGTGTTTCATTAATAAAGAGAAATATCTGTTCAGTTGGGGCCACGTTTCGACGTGTGTTCTCGACAAATCAGTTTCTCAGACAAAGTATCTTGAAGGTGTTCATAGAGATTGCATGTGCATTTGTGCGTTCGTAGGAGCGAGTATGCATTTAGTGAGCATTTATATTGTACCGTGTTTTGTTAAAAAAGATGGTGTAAAACGGGCACCTTTTACGATATACTCTCTCCGTCCCAAAATGTAAGGCGTCTAAGGATTGGTCAAAACTCAAAAGTCAAACCTTACGAACTTTGACCAAATATTTTAAAAAATATTTACATTTTCAATATCAAATTGACATATTAAGAAATTATACTTTAGGGTGACTCTATTGATAATGATTTAGTATTGTAAATATTTATATTTTTGTGTGTAAACTTGGTCAAACTTTAAAAACATTGACTTTTAACTAATCCTTAGACGCCTTATTTTTGGCACGGAGGGAGTATCATTCAATAAATACTATGAATTATTCGATCGTTTGTTCAAACATGTTAATTAGATCGGTCGATTGATCAACTCGGATCGGTCGATCGAGCATCAGAGTTGTCTCAGTGATGACAAAAAATAATGCACATTGTATGATACTGACGTACCACAGATTCTAAAGAAAAATGAGGACCATGTGGCCACACATCCTGGACATAGACATTGCGATTATATTCCATTTATTCTATATTTGGAGGGAGCCATCTTTCGTTATTAACCCGTTGCAACACACGGGTATTATGCTAGTATCCCCTAATCCAGATCACATGGACCATGCACTTCATCTTGTGATGGCATCACACCGACTCACGTCAAGCAACGACGCCGCACCTTGCTTGTTAGCCTGACACCGACTTCATTTTAGATATCATGTAGTACATGTCAAGTACCAAATCACTGAGAACCAACCTGTGGTTGGATGGTTAGGAGGGCAGTGGCACCCCCAGATTTAACGCTTTGGTGTCTCAAAAATGGAGGAATATTCTTCTGTGGGACGCGGCGTTCCCGATGACATTGTGGTGCTAGTGGTGACTTCGTCAATCTCAATACCCGTCGGAACAGTTTCTTGGATGCAGTTTCCTGAAGGTGCTCGAAGGGGTAGTGTGTGTGCCTGAGTGATGAGTGTATGTATGTACGTGTGAGCGTCTATGATTGTACTGTGTGTTGCAAAAAATAGTATTAATTTTGTCTTGTTCATACTAAGACTAGCAAAGCGTTCCCTGCTCTATAAACTCTCAAGAAACACCCCTATAATATCCATCTAGTTCGTCCTAATGTTAGAACAGTAATTGCATGCTATGTAATTCATCTATTTTTGTTAGGAAACCTACATGTTTGTTTGCTTTTCTTATTCTCAGGTGACAGGTTGTGTGCTGGGACCATAGCCGCCGTCTGTTTTGTTCGTTGCAAAATGTTGTTTTATATTCCGCCATTCTGTGCTCTTCTGTGTTCACAAGGTTTTACATTATAATTTCCATCTGTTTTGTTGTAAACAATGACGGTAAATGCCAATTACTATTTCCTTTCTGCTATCCTTTTGCCATCCTGTAGTACATGTGTGAACTCATTGCTCTGGTACATTTAAATTCTTCATTGTTTTTTTCTTCAAGAGCTGCAACCCTAACTCTTTGCTGTAATTTCATGTTGCACTATCACATGGAACACAGCAAATCGTGGAGTGAATCACCCCTATAATCCAGTAAGTACCTTTCATTTTTGTATTGATATGCTTATCGTGCTGGAACCAGTTTGTGTTTAACACATTTACTCTCCATATAGATAGGATAACTGGTTTGAAATAAATCATGCTATTTGTATGACTGCACGTCTTCGTTCATTTTCCTGCTAGCTTCTCAAACTTGTTCTATTGCCTGTCTAATCTTTTTTTGTTTGATCGTGATTAAACCAATTTAATTGTTCTGCTTAACTTAAATGATCTGGCATTTTATTCTAGCCACATAATGTTTGATTGCTCATGCACTTCCTCATACTGTTATGTCTTCTGGATTTCTTCCATAATGATAAGAATGTTTTGCTTGGTGAATATGAGTCAGATGATGATTCAATTGGTTATTAGTCCTTGATTCATTGAGTTGACTGATGATTAAAACATATAAACCTTGCGACTATCTGGCATGCTTGTTGTGGGATATAATGAGCATATTTGTTTTTTGTAAGACTTTTTTCGGATTTCACTGTTGATTAATCCAATGCCACCTTCTGTAGTAGGAAATCCACCTTCAGTAGGTATCATAAATAAGATTTGTTGTTACTTTTTGGCTGACCCATCTTTTATTTTTAGGCACAAAATGGTTCATTTGTTTGTTTCTCCTTCCCTTATATTGCGCTCATGGGTTAAACATTGAAATAATATGTCAGTTTATATGAATCCCAGAATGGTTGCTGTCTAATCTGTCTTAATTGGTCCTGCTCGTTTATATTTGGCACCAAATGGATATATTTCTCTTTTATCTGAGGCATTCCCATGGCTGGCTGATGATTAAAATAATGAAATTTAGGGGGTTGGAGATTCTCCAACTGCACAATGTCTGGCTACCACTTTTGTGGAACTTAAGGGATCTGAAGC
Organism: Lolium multiflorum; assembly: GCA_030979885.1. NCBI lineage: Eukaryota > Viridiplantae > Streptophyta > Magnoliopsida > Poales > Poaceae > Lolium > Lolium multiflorum. The sequence continues at coordinate 81,994,803 of CM061752.1, read as the reverse complement.
ACCCCTTCCAAGTGTCAATTTTAATAGACAGCTGTTATGCAGTTTCCTGGCTTATTTTATTAGGCACAGACTGTCTAGTTACTTGATTTATTTTGTTCATATTTGCCATCCGGTTGCTCTGCCTGTTGCATTGGGGTTGATAGCTTGCTTTGTTATATTATGCCTTGTGCTTTGTGAAAATCTGCCATCTGTTTTGATGCTTTGCAAAAATCTGTGACAACTAATAGTATGGTTGTTTTCTCAAATTGTATGGTTCTGTAACTTGCACTGTCTTGTTTTCAGCCCCTGAATAGAGCAAGGAAGGCAGATGGCAGGGCATGTACATCAAGTGTCCAGGTCTTTCCACAGCACAGCCGTGACAATGCCAATTCATCTGATTGTCAGATGATAGCTACTGTCCCAGCCATTCCAGCGCAAACAATCGCTGCCTTTGCACACGAATCACTTGATATAATTCAGCAGCAAAGAGATGAAATAGATTCAAATATCATCATAACAGTCAATGAGATACATGAATTGAAAAATAGGCAAGCTTGGATTGAGCAGATCCTTAATAATCTACTCTGCAGATCTAATGGAAAGCCAGCTGTTACTTGCACTCCGATGAATTCTACCTAACAGAAATGCAGTTTTGCCGATGATGCCATTTGTATGGCTTGTATCATTTGAGTTATTTCGACTTGTTGTATTTGAGAATTTTTGCTGTTATTGTAATCCTTGAGCATTTTTTCCTGTTATTGCTATAGTTTGCAATCATTGTAACAAATTTTCAATGTAATGATTATTTTATCTTGCACTCGGCCTTAAACAGAACTACTAGTATGGTCTCACAATTTTTTTATCATTATACTATGCAAGATTTAGCGGTTGCCCCAAATTCAGAGCATCTCCACCGGCGGCCCGGCCTGATAGCGATTTGGGGGCCGGCGTCGTTTTATGGCTCGCACCGGTGCGCTCCAAACGGCGCCGGCCATTTTTCGAGCCCAGTAGAATCTCCGGCATCCCCGAGCCGGCCCCTTCGCCAGGGGCGCGAATCAGGCGCTCCGGGTGCCTCGCGGAACGACGGTTTTCGCTGGTGGAGGCGCCTTGTCAGCGAGAGGACGCGACGGTTCGCATCGACTGGCCACGACGCGGGAAGGTTGGTCGTCGGCGTTTAAATGGCCTCCCGCGCGGAAACCGAGGCAGCGACTGGCCACGAGGGCAGCGACTGGCCACGCGGCGTCCAGTCGCCGTAAATGTGGGTAGTTGCCACCGCTAGATATATAGGACGTACGCCGTCCACCACCGCCGCTCCATTCTCTACTCTCCACATCAAGATGCCGCGCCGTCTGAAGACCACCTACTCGATGCTTGGCCTCAACGGCCGCGCGCTGCCTCCACCACCACGGCAGCCGCAGCCGGAGCCGGAGCCGGAGCTGCAGGCCGACGACGAGCACAGCTCCGACGAGGACGAGGACCCACGGTTCGAGTCCTGGCACGATGTCTACGTAGCAGAAGCGGAAGCAGAGGCGGCGGATCGAGGAGTCAGCGCAGTCGGGCGAGCCGCCGCAGGCCCCCACCGACCCGGAGCAGGCGGCGATCCTCGCGTCGCTGAACGCACAACGATACCAGCGGTTGAGGGAGGAGGAGCGCGAGTTCGTCAACGACGCGAACCTCGAGCACGTCCTCGAGATATCGCGCCAGCGAGCGGTCACGGAGGAGGCGGGACGCCGCCTCAAGGAGGCGGAGCGACAGAAGCTCGCAGAGCTCAACGCTCATCGCCACCAGGACGAGTTCGCTCGCCAGCAGGCGAGGCGCGCCGAGATCGAAGCTTCTCGGGAAAGGCTGGAAGCGCGGGGACAGCGCCGCCGGCCGCCATGCTCCACCGCCAGATGCGCGAAGCAACGAAGGAGAAGCGGGCACGAAAGCAGGCGGCAATGGCTAAGAACAACGACGAGGCAGTGCCGTCGAGCGCCCCAACCGACGGCCCGTAGACCAGGATTAAGTTTAAGTTTAGTTATGTTTAAAGTCGAGCTACTTTGGTATAAATTTCGTATGATTTTGGGTTTTTAAATGTCAATTTTAATTTTAAAATGGCTGCCGTTTGGGGCCGCTGGTGTGGTGTGGGAGCAGCATCCCCAAATAGAGGATCATGGTAACAGAAATTGTCAACGTGATGATGATTTGATGTTGCACTCGACCTTGAACATAAGTACTAGTACGGTCTCACAATTTTTTTAATCATTATACTTTGCAACATTTAGCGGATGCGCCAAATTCAGAGATAGATCATGATCATGGTAACAAATTTTCAACGTGATGATGATTTGATGTTGCACTCGGGCTTGAACAGAAGTACTACTACTGTCTCACAAATTCTTTATCATTATACTTTGCGAGATTTAGCGGATGCGCCAAATTCAGAGATAGATCATGATCATGGTAACACACTTTTCAATGTAATGATGATTTGATGTTGCACTCGACCTTGAACATAAGTCCTAGTACGGTCTCACAATTTTGTATCATTATACTTTGCAAGTTTTAGCGGATGCGCCCATTTTCAGAGGTAGATCATGATCATGGTAACAAATTTTAAACGTGATGATGATTTGATGTTGCACTCGACCATGAACAGAAGTACTACTACTGTCTCACAATTTCTTTATCATTATACTTTGCCAGATTTAGCGGATGCGCCAAATTTAGAGATAGATCATGATCATGGTAACAAATTTTCAACGTGATGATGATTTGATGTTGCACTCGGGCTTGAACAGAAGTACTAGTACGGTCACTAATTTTTTTAGCATTATACTTTGCAACGAATGCACCAATTTCAGGTGCATGTCACCAGATCTGTGTCCGATGATGATCATGGTAGTAACCGATGTTCAACTTGATGATGATTTGATTTTACAGTCGGCCTTGAACAGAGGTACTAGTACGGTCTCACAATTTTTTATCATTATACTTGTACCTTAGCGAAATTCAAAATCTCATAGCGGCAAAACTTCCCGCCCACAAAATACAAAAATTTCACACGCTTCCAAATTCCGATTCTACCCCTGTGGAGATGACAGCAAAGTCGGTTGGTGGGGGGGTCTGGCCGTCATTTTTTGGATCACCACCTCCCTAGCCCCGGATACCCTCCCAAAAAAATTCATTTCCCTCAGTCTCTCATCTGAGACCACCCACCGGAACTTCTCAAGTCCCTCTCTCTACCACCTCCACGACCACCGCACCGGAACATCCCCGCCGGACTTCCCTGGCCTACCCGAGCCCTCGCGATCCTCGTCATCCGGCTGCCTGCCGGAGCCGCTTCATCGACGCCGTCATCAACCGGACCGGATCATCCCCGCCGAACCTCGAAACCATATGCTCATCCAGCAGTCTATCGCAGTCGCTTCAGCTGCGGCATCGTCCACCCCGCCGGAGCCGCTTCGCCGGATCCGTCGTCCACCGCATCGGATCTTGCTCACCGACACCGCTGTGCATGAACCGGATCTGCTTCACCGGCGCCGTGCATGATCTAAACTCTTCTACTGTCGCTTTTCTATTGCTTGCCTGCAAGTTCTTGTTTAATCTTGGGGGAACCTGTTTGTGCTAACGACGCGCCGTTACGTTTTTGCAGATGAGATGAGTAATCATGAAGTGTAATGGCCGTCTCTCCAACCCCAAGTAGCACATGTAGCGTACTTCATCACCGGATCTATCAACCCCAGGAAGATCTGCTGTGACTCCCACAGAGTGCTTCTCCTAATGTAAGTCCCTTGTTTTAGCGCCATGTTCTGGGTTCAGATGCTTGTTTGTCTGAAGCTCTTTTAGTTCATTCCTAGCTATGACCGTAACACGTTGCTATTTTCTACTTCATTGCTAACTTTAAGCGATTGAACATTTTGGTTTGCATTCCCTGCTCTGTAGATGTAGCCATCATAACTTCTATCTTGCTCAGTCGTTGTTACAAAAATTATACTGTAGGTATTATAGTAACATCCTGCTATTATTTAGTTCATGGCCAATTTTAAGTAATTGCACATGTTGGTTCGCATTCCCTGCTCTATAGCTTTTGGCATCGTAACTTCTATATTTGGTTTACATTCCCTGCTCTGTAGATCTAGCCATCATAACTTTATCTTGCTCAGTCGTTGTTACAAAAATTATGGCCTGCTACTATGTTGTTTGTGCCAATTTTTTACTCCATGAACATGTTGGCTTGCATTCCCTGTACTACAGGTGATGCCATTGTTTTGTATCTAGTTCATTGTAAGCTAACAAAGTAAGGACTTAGTTTGGCATGCTATCACTCTGCTATCTAGCCTGTAGTACAAATAAACTTGTCATACTACTAGATAATAATTTTGCGTGCCATCTTGTTCTTCAAAAGCTGCATTATTGACTTGTTTCTCTGACTTGGCATGACGCTCACATATGGAAAGCTGAACATATTGGTTTGCATTCCCTCTTATACAAGTTCACAGGTGATCCCACTATATTCTGTATCTGGTCCATCCTAAGCTCCAGCATTAACTATCCTCCATGTGTTGCTCATTACAAGTTTATATCCCGAAACATCTTGATTTGCATCCCCTTCACTATAAGTTCAGGAGTATTATTTAGTTCACGGCCAAAATGAAGTAATTGCACTTGGCACATGTTGGTTCACATTCCCTCCTCTTTAGCTTTTGCCATCGTAACTTCTATTTTTGGTTTACATTCCCTGCTCTGTAGATGTAGCCATCATAACTTCATCTTGCTCAGTCGTTGTTACAAAATTTATAGCCTGCTACTATGTTGTTCATGCCAATTTTGTACTCCCTGAACATGTTGGTTTGCATGGGACTCGACAGTAGTAAGTCTGTTGTTTCATTCTAACATGCTCTGTTATATTGGCTGTTGGTATGCGGCATGCACTCTTTGTTTGCTTATTGTGCGCATTACAATGATCTTGTTATAACGACGAAATGATGAGTTCCAAATTCTTTGGCAAACAATATTGTAGTGTCTTTGCCTTTCCATTGTTGCTGTCTTAACTTGTAATGTCTTTGTTTCAGATATAGGTGCTGCATGGACAACTTAAAAGATTGCCGGATCGCTTCATTGTATTGCTAGGTTTAATTACCATTCAATTTCTCTGGGTTCTGTAATATTTTTTTCAATGCCTTGCAGCTGATGTAATATTTAGTTAGTTTTTATAGTTCTTTCGCGCATTTTTTTTTGGTGCTTGTGGTAAGTGAGGCTATCCGACAGAAATCAACTAAATCACGAATTCCCATCCCTTAAACGGCCCAATTAAGCGAAATCACATATGTGCCTGCCCGCAAAATCCTAAAGCGCATATTATGCCGGCATATAAACAAGACCTAAACGGCTGGCCCACTTACTTCTTGGGCCAGCCCATTTGATTTACTGGACCCCACACACTAATTGGGCTGGCCCACTTGCTTTAAGGTGGACCCCACCAACTACTAGGCCGGCCCACTAATTAGTTGGGCCAGCCCATTTGCTTTTTTGGAGGACCCCACATAATAAATGGGCCGGCCCTTTAAGAGGAAAGTGGGACCCACCTGTGTTTTTGGCCCGGCCCACTATCTTGTTGGGCCGGCCCACTTGCTATATTGTGGACCCCACATACTAGTTGGGCCGGCCCTTTAACAGGGGGCCACCTGCTTATTGGGCCGGCCCACTATCTTGTTGGGCCGGCCCACTTGCTCTATGGTGGTCCCACATGGTAAATGGGCGGCCCTTTAAGTGGAAGGTGGGACCCACCTGTGTTTTTGGCCCGCCCACTATCTTGTTGGGCCGGCCCACTTTCTATATGGTGGACCCCACATACCAAATGGGCCGGCCCATTAACAGGAATGTGGGACCCACTGTGTTTTGCCCGCCCACTATCTTGGTGGGCCACCCCACTGGCTATATGGTGGGCCCCACATACTAAATGGGCCGGCCCTTTAACAGGAAAGTGGGACCCACTATCTTGTTGGGCCGGCCCACTTGCTATATGGTGGACCCCACATACTAAATGGGCCGGTCCTTTAATGGAAAGTGGGACCCACTGTGTTTTGGCCCCCACTAGCTTGTTGGGCGGCCCACTTGCTATAGTGGACCCCACACCCTAAATGGGCCGGCCTTTTAACATGAAAGTGGGACCCACTGTTTTTGGCCCGGCCCACTTGCTTCTTGGGCCGGCCCATTGCTGTAAGGTGGACCCACATGTTAAATGGGCCGGCCCATTTAAGTTTTGACCAGTCAACATTAGAGGTTAGGCCCGGCCCACTTAACTAATGGACCAGCCCAGCTATATAGTTGACCGGTCAAACTATGTCATCTGGCCCGGCCCGCTTAAGACGTGGCAGGCCTCGTGTGGGCCTACCATCTACCACGGGGTTTCAGCGGTTAACGCCGTTAACTGGAAGTTAACGGCGTCTGCCACGTGTCAGTTTGCATGACGTCGCAACGGGCTCCCGAAAACACTTCCAACGGTCCGATTTTCCGTGGCGGAAGCGCCCAAGCGCGACGGACCGAAAAAATCGTCGTTGGACTTTGCCTGACGCAAGACAACAGAACCCATATCGTCGGGTTAGGCCCATAGGCGACGAAAAATGCCCCTTAGTTGACGATTTTGGGACGTTGTCTATCAGAACTTTTCTTGTAGAGCTACCTTTCTTATGGTTTCTAGGCTTTTGGTTTCAACATGTATTATGGAGCTTACCTTAGGACTTTCGCATGCGTTTGGCTGTTGACCTGTAATGTTTGTGGTTGGTTGTCTAATCTACTTGGCACAATCACATTGCAAAGGCAAATGTTCCTTTTCTCTTTAATTGTTATTATGACTTATGTGTTATAACCAGGCAAGAATATGCAATCTTGGTTCTCTGACCGATATATATGTACACACAACTTTTGTTCACATAATAACACTAGGCCCTGTTTGTTTGGGCTAGAGCTTGTGCTTCTGCTGCTTTTGGGTCCCTATAAGCACAAGCCCAAACAAACACCTAACTTTTGGATCCAGGCTTGTACAAGCGCTTGTTCATTTTGTACTACAAGCCCGGAAGCACCTTTGGAGGAACTTCCCGCAGCTTCCCGCAGCTGGTAATCCTCCCGCTAACTCATGCCACTCTGTATCTTCATATTTACGGCCAGAATGCCACCCGGTATATATACGGAAACCCCTCACAAAACTTCCACCAAATCTCACCCGTTTTCCCCATCCCCCCCGACCTGTCCCGAGATGCAAACCAGGGAGGCAGGGAGAGGCGGCTAAGGTTCTTCCAGGTCGCCGGCCTCTCCGGTCGCCACGCCGGCCGGCGCTCGCCGTGCGTCCGCCTCCACACGCTCGCCGCACGTCCATGTCCGCCTCCGCCCGCCTCAGCGCCTCCGCCCCCGCCGCACTTCTCCTCCCGACGGACGCTGCCCTTCCTCTCCCCGTCGCCGCCCCACCCGCCTCTCCCGCCTCTTCGGCCGCTCGCCGCGCATCCGCCTCCTCCACGTCTCTGCCCGCCCTCAACTCGCGGCGGCCCGCTGCTGCACTTCTCCTCCCGGTCGCCGCCCGCCCCAACTTGATTTAGGGGCTAAATCTTTGTTGTTATGTGTGTATATGTGTAGATGATTAATTATTGTGTTATATTACAGTGATTTAGGACTGAATCTTGATTCAATTGACAAAGTGTGCAGATGATACAATGTTGAAACTCGCTATAATATGGAACCAAATATTATTTGTACCTCTGTATGGTTTAATTGATTATAATCATTTATTAACAACTACAAAATTATTTTACCTAAAAAGTGATAAACCTATAATTTGAGCTAGCACACAAATCATAATCAGATTATTAGATCAAATTAGTACTTATACATCATCTTCAGCATACAGGGTATTTCAGACAATCACCACCAGCTATATGTCCACCAGCTGTCCTAAAAGCAGGTTGCCAAACAGCAATTTTACATTTCACCAGCTGTCCAGCTCCAGCCGCTTCTCAGATCCTACCAGCTCTAGCTGCTTCTTGTTCAGCTGCAGCCCAAACAAACAGGCACTTACACGGGAAAAGAGTAGCTTTCTCTGTTGGACAAACACCAAACCACAAAAGGGTAACAACACAATATCCAAACTAGGTACGGCACCTGTTGAGCATACATGACTTTTGGCGTAAAATCACGTTAACCAACACTAGCATCATCTTGTTCTTTGCAAGGTGCTATGCTTATCAGTCTAATCCCAATACACCACCTACTTCAGGTGGCACGATGATGTCAAGTGCAGGCTCACCAGTACCAACTCTCTTGCATCAGTCTCCATTGAATGTAAGCCACTGCTGCAGTAGACACCATTAGCAATGCAAGCTGAAGGTGTTCTTATCCTCATATCAGGATCACATAATACAGGTGTCAAGCTTCATGCACTAGCCAACACAATGAAAAGTCCGAACTAGGATAGCTAGGAAAAAAACATGAAGATCTTTTTTTCGAATCCCACGCTGAACATCTTTTTTTTAACTAATTAGGTAAGCTCCTGCTGACAAACATATTACAGCAACTCCAGCAGTGGCTCTATATTTTGGCGCTGTGGGCTGAATGGCTGATGCTGCGCATGGAGCCGGCAATAGCTTCACCGGAAGCTGCAAACTGTGGCGGCCAAATGCAGGGCTGAAACAGCGTATTTTCAGAGGCGCTATAAATGCAGCGCCAAAAACAGAATATAATGAAAAATAGAGTGCAGTAAAACAGAAGATCAAACAAAGACTAGAAATAGACATAAAATAGGATAAAATTAGCTTGATAGATACTCCGTAGTTCATATTTTTACAAAGTAGTGCGATAAAACTAAACTAAAACTCGACATCTGACGAGTCCGGTGTCGTGCCCGACACCGGATCCGACGAGAAGAGGTCAATCCAACGGGGGTCGTCCTCGCCAATGGTGGTCGGCCCGGCGAGCTGCGCTTCGATGAAGGCCCGCTTCGTCGCCTTCTCCGCCCTCCGTCGTGCGCGGTCCTCCTTCTTCGCTGCCCGCCTCGTCGCCTTCTCCGCCCTCCGTCTGCGGAAGTGCTCGTTCTCGGCGGCAACGTCCTCGGGGAAGCGGGCCGCCCACTCGCGCGCCGCGCGCTCGTCCCGCTCGGCGATGCGCAAACGGCGCTCCGTCTCGCGGCGGCGGTGCTGTTCCTCCTGTCTAACGATGTACGGCGGCGGCGCGAGATCCTCGGCCTGCTGGCGCGTCCACACGTCATGGAAATTCATCGACGATCGCGGGCGCCCGAGCCGCCACGCCACGGCGTCGTACGCGCGCGCGGCCTCGTGCGCGGTCTCGTAGGTGCCGAGGCCGATGCGCTCGCCGCCGTCACGTATCTCCGCGTAATACGTACCTTTGGGGCGCGCGCGGACGCCGCGGTACCCCGTGCCCGAGACGCGGCAGTACCGCGAGCTCGACGCGAGACGAGGCATGGCGGCGGCGGCGGAAGCGGAGCCGCGGCGGCGATATTAGGCGCAGATGGGCAAATTTCAGCAACCCGTGTCCATCTTTTTTTTGGCAGGATTACGCCATGTACCACCTTCCAATTAGAAAATAGTACTGTTCAGCCTTCCCCTGTTGGGCCCAATATTTCACTTTGGGTTGCCAACGGCCATCTACATGGTAATTGCTCTCGGCCTACTTGCTCCGGCCGTCGAAGCCCAATAACTACAAATGGGCCTTTCTGCTCATGCAATTTCGGCCCTTTTCTAATGAAACACAGATCCTATGAATGGCAAAAGAAAAAAACGCGGAGATTCTACATAAAAGTTGTTTTTAGTTATTTTGAATTATTGGGTTCCAATTTTTGAAACTGCTCATGCCCAATATGAAAATCCTTGTTCGCTCCATACCCACATGGATAACGGTATTTTTAATAATTCATAAAGTGGATTTGAAATTTAAAACATATCCTAATAATTCCATGATTTAATCTATCAACTTGCAAGATCTTGGAGAGAAAAAGCTTGTATTAGTCTGCAGAATCCGCACCGTTTCAAAGGCGGCAGTGGATCAAAAGAAAAAAGGAAGTAGCCAGAAATTAGGGGTCAAAAATAACTCCAAGAAATGAAACTTTTATTGTTCGTAGAGGATGACATGCGGGACCCATGAGCCAGCAGCTTACTCAACGTTTCAAAGGCGGCATGAGATCGGAAGAAAAAGGCAAGTGACCAAATATCAGGTGCCAAAAATAATCCAAGAAATGAAACTTATTGTACATAGAGGATGACATGCGGGTCCCATTTTGCAGCAGCGGTTTCAGCGTTTCAAATGCGGTTTGAGATCAAAAGAAAAAGAAAGTAGCCAGAAATTAGGGGGTAAAAAAACTCCAAAAAAAGAAAGTTGATTGTACATAGAGGATGACATGCGGGTCCCATGAGTCAGCAGCTTACTCAACGTTTCCAAGGCGGCAGGGGATCAAAAGAAAAAGGAAATAGCCAAAAATCAGAGGTGAAAAAAAACCAAGAAAAGAAATTTTATAGTACATAGAGGATGACATGCGGGTCCCATGAGCCAGCAGGTTCCTCAATGTTTTCAAAGGCCGGTGGGGATCAAAAGAAAAAGGCAAATAGCCAGAAATTAGGGGTAAACAATAAATCCAACAAAGGAAAGGTTTATTGTTCATAGATGCTGACATGTGGGACCCATGAGCCAGCAGCGTCAAGGCAAGTGACCAAAAATCAGGGGTAAAAAAATCCAAGAACAGAAACTTTATTGTACATAGAGGATGACATGTGGGTCCCATGAGCCAGCACCTTACTCAACGTTTCAGAGGCGGCTTGAGATCGAAAGAAAAAGGAAAGTGACCGAATATCAGGAGCTAAAAATAATCCAAGAAAGGAAACTTTTATTGTACATAGAGGTTGACATATGGGTCCCACTAATACAAGCTCTTTCGCTCGAAGATCTTGCAAGTTGATTGTACATAGAGGATGACATGCGGGCCCCATGTGTCAGCAGCTTACTCAATGTTTCCAAGGCGGCAGTGGATCAAAAGAAAAAGGAAATAGCCAAAATCAGAGGGTGAAGAATAAATCCAACAAAGGAGAGGTTTATTGTCCATGGAGGCTGACATCTGGGACCCACGAGCCAGCAGCGTCCTCTACGTTTAGAAGGCGAGGGATCGAAAGAAAAAGGCAAATAGCCGAAATTAGGGGTACAAAATAACTCCAAGAAAGGAAGTGTTTATTGTTCATAGAGGCTGACATGTGGGACCCATGAGCCAGCAAAGTCTTCAACGTTTCAAAGGCGGCAGGGATCAAAAGAAAAGGAAGTAGCCAGAAATTAGGGGTAAAAAATAACTCCAACAAAGGAAACTTTTATTGTTCATAGAGGATGACATGCGGGACGCATGTCCAGCAGCTTCCTCAACGTTTCAAAGGCGGCATGAGATCGAAAGAAAAAGGCAAGTGACCAAATATCAGGACCCGAAAATAATCGAAGAAAGAAATTTTATTGTACATAGAGGATGACATGCGGGACCCATTTAGCAGCAGCGGTCTCAACGTTTCCAAGGCGGCACGGGATCAAAAGAAAAAGGAAGTAGCCAGAAATTAGGGTTCAAAAATAACTCCAAGAAAGGAAACTTTTATTGTTCGTAGAGGATGACATGCGGGACCCATGAGCTGCTTACTCAACGTTTCAAAGGCGGCATGAGATCGAAAGAAAAAGGCAAGTGACAAAATATCAGGAGACAAAGATAATCCAAGAAAAGAAAACTTTATTGTACATAGAGGATGACATGCGGGTCCCATTTAGCAGCAGCGGTCTCAACGTTTCAAATGCGGCTTGAGATCAAAAGAAAAAGAAAGTAGCCAGAAATCGGGGGTAAAAAAACTCCAATAAAGGAAAGTTTTATCGATGAGCCAGCAGAGTCCTCAACGTTTCAAAGGCGGCAGGGGATCAAAAGAAAAAGGAAATAGCCGAAAATCAGAGGGTGAAAAAAAAACCAAGAAAATGAACTTTTATAGTACATAGAGGATGACATGCGGGTCCCATGAGCCAGCAGGTTTTTCAACGTTTCAAACGTGGCATGAGATCGAAAGAAAAAGGCAAGTGACCAAATATCAGGATCCAAAAATAATTCAAGAAAAGAAACTTGATTGTACATAGAGTATGACATGCGGGTCCCATTTAGCAGCGGTATCACCGTTTGAGAGGCGGCAAGGGATCGAAAGAAAAAGGCAAGTGACCAAATATGAGGTGCCAAAAATCGAAGAAAAGAAAGTTTTATTGTACATAGAGGATGACATGCGGGTCCCATGAGCCAGCAGGTTTTTCAACGTTTCAAACGTGGCATGAGATCGAAAGAAAAAGGCAAGTGACCAAATATCAGGAGCCAAAAATAATTCAAGAAAAGAAACTTGATTGTACATAGAGGATGGCATGCGGGTCCCATTTAGCAGCAGCGGTATCACCGTTTGAGAGGCTGCACGGGATCGAAAGAAAAAGGCAAGTGACCAAATATAAGGAGCCAAAAATAATCTAAGAAAAGAAATTTTACTGTACATAGAGGATGACATGCGGGTCCCATTTTGCAGCAGCGGTCTCAACGTTTCCAAGGCGGCACAGGACCAAAAGAAAAATGAAGTAGCCAGAAATCAGGGGGTGAAAAAAATCCCAAAAAAGAACGATTTCAATTGGGCTGCATGTGGACATCTGGGCATTCGAACTATCCTGCTGGGCCTTTTGACTCGTACAATTTCAGCCCACTCCAAAGCAGGATAGTTCGGATTTTTCTAAAAAAACAGGAAAGTCCTATGCTTCGCAAAAACAAAAAACAAGGAGATTCAGCATATAAATTTGTTTATGTAAAAATAAAGATTTAATTTATCCGTTGAAATAGCTCAGAGCGCAATACACTGTTTATTGTCTGCAAAATAATCAAGATATCACATGTTTCTTGTACGGGGAGGCTGACATCGGGGACCCATGAGCCAGCATCGCTTTAAAGGCGGCAGGGGATGGAAAGAAAAAATAAACCAAAAATCTGTTGGTAAAAATCCAAGAAAAGAAACATTTTCGTTCCGAGAGGATGACATGCGGGACCCATGAGGCAGCAGCGTCCCAGCGTTTATTGTTCATAGAGGCTGACATGTGGGACCCGTGAGCCAGCAGCGTCCTCAACGTTTTAAAGGCGGCAGGATATCGAAAGAAAAAATAAGCCAAAAATCATTTGGTAAACAATATCCAAGAAAAGAAACATTTACCGTTCGAGAGGATGACATGCGGGACCCATGAGGCAGCAGCATCCTCAACGATTCCAAGGCGGCAGGGGATCAAAGAAAAAAAGGAAATATCCAGAAATTAATTAGGGGTTCAAAAAAATCCATCAAAGGAAACTTTTATTGTTCATAGAGGATGACTTGTGGGACCGACCTGCCAACAGCGTCCTCATCGTTTCAAAGGGGTAGGAGATCCAAAGAAAAAGGCAAATAGCCAGAAATTAGGGGTAAAAATAACTCCAAGAAAGGAAACTTTTATTGTTCGTAGAGGATGACATGCGGGACCCATGAGCCAGCAGCTTACTCAACGTTTCAAAGGCGGCATGAGATCGAAAGAAAAAGGCAAGTGACAAAATATCAGGAGCAAAAGATAATCCAAGAAAAGAAACTTTATTGTACATAGAGGATGACATGTGGGTCCCATTTTGCAGCAGCGGTCTCAATGTTTGTAATGCGGCTTGAGATCAAAAGAAAAAGAAAGTAAGTAATTAGGGGGTGAAAAAAAATCCAAGAAAAGAAAGTTCATGGACATAGAGGATGACATGCGGGTCCCTTGAGCCAACAGGTTACTCAACGTTTCAAAGGGGCAGGGGATCAAAAGAAAAAGGCAAGCCAAAAATCAGAGGGTGAAAAAAAATCCAACAAAGGAAACTTTTATAGCACATAGAGGATGACATGCGGGTCCCATGAGCCAGCAGGTTCCTCAACGTTTCAAACGTGGCATGAGATCGAAAGAAAAGGCAAGTGCCCAAATATGAGGTGCCAAAAACTCCAAGAAAAGAAAGTTGATTGCTCATAGAGGATGACATGCGGGTCCCATGAGCCAGCAGGTTCCTCAACGTTTCAAACGTGGCATGAGATCGAAAGAAAAAGGCAAGTGACCAAATATGAGGAGCCAAAAATAATTCAAGAAAAGAAAGTTTTATAGTACATAGAGGATGACATGCGGGTCCCATTTAGCAGCAGCGGTATCACCGTTTGAGAGGCGGCAGGGATCAAAAGAAAAAGAAATTGCCAAAAATCGAGGGTGAAAAAACCAGAAAATGAACTTTTATAGTACATAGAGGATGACATGCGGGTCCCGTTAGCAGCAGCGGTATCACCGTTTGAGAGGCGGCAGGGGATCGAAAGAAAAAGTCAAGTGACCAAATATGAGGTGCCAAAAATAATCCAGAAAAAGAAAGTTTTATAGTACATAGAGGATGACATGCGGGTCCCATTTAGCAACAGCGGTATCAACGTTTGAGAGGCAGCAGGGGATCGAAAGAAAAAGTCAAGTTACCAAATATGAGGTGCCAAAAATAATCTAAGAAAAGAAAGTTTTATAGTACATAGAGGATGACATGCGGGTCCCATTTAGCAGCAGCGGTATCACCGTTTGAGAGGCAGCAGGTGATCGAAAGAAAAAGTCAAGTGACCAAATATGAGGTGCCAAAAAAATCCAAGAAAAGAAAGTTTTATAGTACATAGAGGATGACATGCGGGTCCCATTTAGCAGCAGCGGTATCACCGTTTGAGAGGCGGCAGGGGATCGAAAGAAAAAGGTAAGTGACCAAATATGAGGTGCCAAAAATAATTCAAGAAAAGAAAGTTTTATAGTACATAGAGGATGACATGCGGGTCCCAGTAGCAGCAGCGGTATCACCGTTTGAGAGGCGGCAGGATCGAAAGAAAAAGGCAAGTGACCAAATTTGAGGTGCCAAAAAAACTCCAAGAAAAGAAAGTTGATTGCACATAGAGGATGACATGCGGGTCCCATTTAGCAGCAGCGGTCTCAAGGTTTCCAAGGCGGCAAGGGATCAAAAGAAAAAGGAAGTAGCCAGAAATCAGGGGGTCAAAAAATCCAAGAATAGAAAGAATTTTGGTTCATAGAGGATGACATGCGGGACCCATGATCCTGCATCGTAAACGGCTCGATCGGAGAACGTTGAACGAGATGGCGCGATCTAGAAAAAAAACAATGCCAGAGAGGCTGCCATCTGGGCCCTACATCCCTCGGCGGTGCGGATTTGCGTTGACTCGGCCGGCGAACCCGAGATTTCGAGATGCACCACGTCCCGGGCCACCATACGCGACGTTTTGGCCGCTTTCGTCGGGCTAGGTGGCCTCAAAAACGAGAAAAAAGTTTTGACATGCACCACGGAGGGACCAAAATCGTCGGCCATGGTACACCAGCAACCACGGCGCGACTTCAACTTCGTCGGCCATGGCAAAAACTCTTTAAGTTCTGCAATATAACGACTAATTGGTACTACCTTATATAAAATGATTACATATCCTTATTTTGGAAGCAAGCAATCACACACTTATAGTTTGCTAGTCAGCTGCACGTAACGTTAAAAATCGGCAATTATAATGAATAAACCTGTAATTTTCACTTAAAATGCATTAAGGAGCATCAAATTTGACAAATCAAACCATGTCTTACTGAAAATTGACATGTCTTTCTCATGCAGAAATGTAAAATTATCCATGCATGTGCGTTTATACAGGTTAAGTTTTGCACGTATTATTTTTTGTAACTTTTCTGACTACCTTCAAAGCTCCAATCCTTCTTCATCATCTTTGTTGTACCGCACTGATGCAAGTGAATGCGAGCTGCTCGCCAGACGCGACTTCGTGTCCGATATGTGTACTATGCCTTCTCCATCTAGTGCTAGTTACGCCTCTGTGCTAATTAATTCTATCCCAGTGCCTACATCCAGCACAAACCTCTGTCATTGCAGCTGTGACTCACCTCGACCATTGGAGCCCAATCACAAGAGCGAGCTCAGTCTCAACCAGAGAGGCATGTGTCTCATGGTTAGCTATCTACAACTTGTTGTCTTACTAAAACCGTGCCTATCATAGAGATCACCTCGCTGGTGTAGCAATGGCTGCAAGTAGCTGCTAGCATGAGCGAAGGGGATAAGGAAGAAAATATTAAAAAATGGGGTGGGGCCAACAAGCAGGAAAGCTATCTATAGCTTTATGGATGTTTCTGGAATTGGGTAGAAAATAGTAGATGACACTGTAGCAGCGAATCCCAGAGACCAAGGCCGTTGGATGATGTCTAATGAACGGCAGAACAAAAACGGCGAAATTAGCTTGAATTTTGATAATAAATCTTGGGCATTTTCCCTCGAACATGATGTACTACTACTACTGTACTCAACTTTGGGTAGTCTCTGGACTAGTCTCCCTCGTCCACCAATTATTATCATACTACTGCGGAAAGTTGAGGGCAGTCCCTAGTCCCGAGCACTTCGCCCACTTCCCCTGGCCTCATCCCAGAGATCTCACACCAACCACCTCACCGTCGACTAGCCGCCAGTCTACAGCCCTCCGAAGAATCCCCAATGGCGGCGACGCCCCTACTAGAGCGCTCCTCACGCGAGCGCATCATCGAGTCTGGCCCACATGTCTTCCGTGCCTGCCGTGTGTCGGCAAGCACGACCGACTTCTCCGTCGGCGAGCCGCCGGCCGTGGGCGAGGGCGAGGCGTCCCCGTACACTATGACAGTGCACATCTTCTTCTCGAGGACGTACGAGCTCAGGAGGATGGCCGGCCCCCTCCCTGCCCCACTGGATGAGGACGATATCACCACTACACCCTGCGAAGAGGTGGTGCTGGATCTTGGCTTGCCTCCGAGGGAGCTGCGTAGTGGGGGCAATGTCGTGCGAACTATGCGCGAGATTCTTGCCCGTGTATGGCTGCTCAAGAACCTGAACCTCACGGAGGAGGAGTGGGACATCATCATGCCTTACGATGTTATGCACCTGATGTGGCAGCAGGCGTGTCGTCGGGTCGGTGGCCTCCACTTCGACCTCACCCTTAGGGTGGACCACCGGCTCATCGTCAACTTGCCGGCGCTGCAGGACAGTTGGGTCCTAGTTGCGCCGGAGGACGGCCACTGCAGCATATGCATGCTGGGGCTGTCGCAGCGCACAACGGTGCGTCTCCGGGGATGCAAACACCCGTTCCATAGGAAGTGCATCTTCTCCTGGTTTGTAACGAACGCCAGCTGCCCTATCTGCCGCGATAAAGTGCTGACCCATCTTATTTTCGATTTGTAGCATAGTTATGAATAAAAACCCTGTATGATAGGGATGCCATGCCAACTTGAATTCTATGTTGAGTCATACATCTCGAAGTCATCCATAACCGCGGACACGGCTTTTCGAAAAGATTTAACCCTACAAGGGTGCCCAAATATGCCCACACACACGATCAAATCCAAAGGAAATGGCAAAAAGGTGGAGTATCACGACTCACACTCTCCTTCACGACAACAATGTCCAGGAAGCCACCTAACTAAGTTTAACCCGTATCGAAGTCCGCGAACTCTGGCGGACCTAGCTGTTGCGACTAGGTGGTTTAACACACTGGGGCGATAAACCACTTCGCAGCGGCTCCGCATCCTATACGTGCATACAAGAAATAAGGGATACAAGGGCACCCATGGGCTTTTCAAAGTAAATAAGTAATAGGCTGGCATGCACGCAATAACAAAAGGTAAAACATTATGAACTAGTTGTGGCCACTGGACAAAACTGTAGATTCCGACAATGGTTGAGGGGATACCCATAGGCATACCCACGTGTGATTAGAGCGCTCAGTCGGAACAGATAACAAAACTCGGGTCCTAAGTTTTAAAGAAACACAATTGAGCCGTCACAAAACAATCAGCTGACCCACCGTTGTCTCCGCTTAACAATTATCTCTACTAATAAGTTACGGATCAGTGGTGTTGGTAAGTCAAAAAAACCGGTTAATTTTTCGTCCGTTAGATAAACCGATCTGAATCTATAATCTATCTATACCTACTAATAAAGGAAGTAAGGTTTCTCCCCATTTTTTTCGTCCGTTTTGCAATTGCCCTCGCTCTTCAGCTGAAATCTACGATCATTGCCACCGCTCATGTAAAATAGATGGTTCGTAACAGTTGGTTCAAAAACATTGATCCTCTGAAACTCAAAGCGGCAAGCACAACCTCGGTGGCCAAGCGGGACACGGATGCAGGAGTACGACTCGACGGATAAGAGCTCGACGAAGAGCGGCGGTTGTCAACACCCGGATTTTTAAGTCCAGATGCCTATTATGTCATTCATCGCAATCCCAGGAATATTGTTGTTGCGAGGCATAATAGTTAAGTATCACAGTCATCATTCATTACAAACCATATTGTCTTACAACTTGAATCACATGATCCATATTACACAAATAGTTGATCTATTGATCAACGAACAAACACAAGTTCATAGCGGAAGCGTAAAGATAAATGGACTCTCTAGTCCACAGGCCAACGCTTGACGTCAGAAGATTCCTAGTTGTCGTAGGCATCCTGCTGGTCATCTCCTTGATAGTTATGTTCATCTTCATACTCTGGCCATTTGAATAGCCAGGGACAAAGCCGTGAGTACTTTAAGTACTCGCAAACTAATACTAGTGTAAGTGCTAGCAATTTTAGTAAGGGGTGCTAAGCTCTAGTTTATTTGCATAAAGCCAATTTTAGTTCACAAGTATTTGATAAAGACTTATTCATGTGCTAACTAACTCAAGTGGGAACATTAGTGTCATTCCCACAACTCTGTGATTCAAACAAGTCACCATTTCACCATTCATTTTATCAACCCTTTCAAGAATCTAACACTGGAAACTGTATGGACTTTCCAACCGTCCGTAACCGTGGACACGGCTATTCGAATAGGTTTACACTGCAGAGGTTGCACACTTGTGGCACACATTTGATTTCATCCGTCGGGATAACCCCGAATCATCGTAACACAGACGCGGATCATCAACCATAACCTTTCATTTACAAACCCTAGTATGAGCACCTCTCCCCATGAGCTTGGCCTCCCGGTGAAGACCAAAACCTGGGAACTGCACAGGGCTTGGCCGTCACAATTCACATCATTTCTCAACAACGGAGGCAGCCTCGGCATAACCCCATGTGTGTTCAGAGGGAACCCATACTAAGGTACATAAATTTCTAGTTAAGCCCTTACCCATAATCAGGTATTGTGGGGGTACTTATGAATTGGAAAGGTATCGCATCCAAACCAATATTAGTTTTTAATCAAAAATCACTATCTTCTCTTGGTCATATTCACCTTCAAAATTCATTCAATGGAATGCATCATCATTCCAAAGTTTCAAATTTTATTTCAAGTCACATGTTCCCATCTAGAGTAGTCAAGTTTTAATATTAGCACTAGCATCTAGTCATGAGGGGTGCTAACTACTTGTAATGCTAGTTAGGCTAAGTTTGATACTCTTGTAGTATTCTAGACTTAGACCAAAGTTAACTATAAAAGGAAACTTCAATATTCAAATGGAACACTTGCAAAGTAAAACTTGGGATGGGTTCATGAGCATAAGAAAAGATGAGTGTGCCTTGTTCTTGGTAGAACTTTGCACTTTGCAAGAATATTAGCTTGCCTTGATAGTTCTCAAAGGTTTCCTCCTCCTCCTCTTGGTAGCAACCTTCTTCCTCCTGGTATTCTCCGGTACTAGCGTCTAAATTTGAATACGAGGTATAATCACTCAACTAATTCAATGGCTATTCCAAACATCACATATATTCACACAAACTACTCTAAGCACACAATTAATATAATTAAGGTGCATTGGTTGTGTTGCTTGAGGAAAAATAATTTCCTCTCATTACATATGTAAATGATAGTTTCCATAGGGTTCTTGAGAAATAATTTCCTCTCATTGAATCTTCTTAAGATTTAATTTCTCAACAATCATACATGAATTTTATATTGACCTAAGTCAACCATTCATGATCATCATTTGAGAAAATGATTTAAATGAGGTAGACCACCTCATACCATTTAATAATTCTACAAATGATTTAAATCTCCAAGTATTTCATCTAAGAGTGTTTGACCAGGGGTGCAAACATCACATGAATTCACTTGGGACAAGATTTAAATGAAGTAAAATACTTCATATGATTTACCTAATAGTTTTGGACAATATCACTTTAATAAACTAGCCATATTGTCCCTTAATTAAACTAGGGCATGATCATGCAAATTGACCACACCATTTTCTTGCAGAAACAATTAGTGTAAGTCAGATGTGAGCTATTGGAGTTGGAATTACTCAAATATCTATTTTGGTTGAATTTTAATAATTATTTGAATGTGAAAAATTCCTTGCCTTCTTCTTTTTATCATTTTATTTCTACAATAGATCTTGAGGTGGGACCAGTGGCATGTTGTAGATCTTTTTACTAGCTTTCCAACAATATAAAGTTTGCTAAATTTGGCCAAGCCAAACAGATTCTATGAATTTTCAAAGTTGGATCCAGTATTGAATTTGAACTAAATCATTTAAACTAAATTTGAATTAAAGGGCCGGCGGGAAACACAGTTGGGCCTAATTGAATTAAACGGCCCAAGGCCAGCCCACCACGCATCCACGACGCGCGGCTGCCTGACGGGTGGGCTCCACCCGTCGCCTCTATTTCTACGCGAAGGGGTACGGGAGCTGGGGGCGTTGGATTAGAACGCAACCAACCCACCTCGCCGTCGTCGACGATGAGAGGCTCGCCGGCGGCTCGGGTAGGGGTGGGAGAGCTAACCAGGGCTCCCGCGGTGGTTGGTAGTGTGCGCGAGGAAGGTGTAGACGACGGCGAAGCTCCTGGCACCGGCGGCAGCTCCAGGGGCGGCTCCAATCGTCGGCGGCGAGATGAGGTACTGGCGGACTCCGGCGGTGAAATTGGCGAGCTCCGGTGGTGAATCGAGAAGGGGGGGTGGTCGAGGAGATCGAGGGAAGAGTGGGGAGGGTGATGGTGTGCAGAAATCGTCGAGGGAGGCCTCCTTTTATAGGCGCGGAAGTGTGCCGTGGGTGCTGCGGCAAGTCGACAAGCGCGCGGCGTCTCCGGCGAGCTAGAGGGCTAGGCAGTGACGCGAGGCTGTTCAGGGCATCATGGCGGTCCTCCTGGTGGCGACAGCGGGGTCGGGCGGCGTCTGTTGGGCCGCATTGCTTCCGTGTCTGCCGCGGCCGTGGCGGGATCGTGTCGTCGTCTCCGGCGGCGGCGGGCAAGGGTGGTCGCGCGCGTGTCTGGCGGCGTCGCGGTGGCGTGCTGAGACTCGACGAGCAGCTAGAGGGTCCAGGGCGTGTGTGAGGTGGCCGTGCGTGTCCAGGGCGTGCCCACGGCGTGCACACTCAAGACGCGAGCGGCATGGCCATGCCGTTCTGGGCGCGTGCGTTCCGGCGGCTGTCGTCGTTCACCACGACCGTGGCGTGGCTAGGAAGGTCTAGGGAGGTGTGGTGGCGCTTGTGGACACCAGGGCTAGAGAGGTGGAGGAAGGGGAGAAGAGAGGGCACGACATGGCCGGCATGGGTGGGCATGGCCATGTCCATGGCCGGCTAGCCTCTCCCCTAGGGTTTCTGTGGTGGGGTGATGAAGAGAGGGGACAAGGGGACAGGTTGGAGTGAGAGGGGGCAGTAGGATTAGGTAGATCACTATTTGAAATAGTGTTTCCATTTATTCCCTATTTGCAAATTACAAATTCTGCCCAAATTTAGTTGAGTTCATATGGTTACAAAATTTGAAAGTGATGAGTTGAGTTGAGTTGTAAATGACCAGAGACAATTATGGGTGGTGGTGGAATTTTAAAATTCAAAGAATTGCAAATTTGCTAAGTTGGAGATTGTTACATATAATAAAAAGTCCTAACTTTACATGAGCATAGAATTTGATCCAAAGTGAATTTTGCATGGTGGTATTTACAAAAGTTGTTCATCTTGATGTCCTCTTGGATGACATGCCAAGAGTTGAGAAAGTTTAGTTTGAAAATTTTGAATGCAGGGGCTCAAAGTAGTGACCAGAATATAATTGGCAGATTTGACCATCATCATATGTGAGCACAATTTGAGTTGAATTTTTATTTGAATTGTGTTTCTTTGGTTCCAATAGTTGTAAAAAGGGTTTAGTAACATACTCCAACTAATGGTGAAGACCAAAATGGGCTAGGGTCAAGATTTATAAAAATGGCATAAAGCCTATGTGAGGGTTTTAGGGTTTTTTCTTCTTATTTGATTTCTTTCTCTTTTATTTTATTTGGTTTGTGATCTTCACTTGATCACATTAGGGTTTTAGGGTTTAGCACATACACAATGTAACAATCATCATGGCATATCACTCAAATGCACAAGTCCTATGCATGGCACTATATGCACAAATAAAAGTTTTTGTTGGCTCTGAATTTTGAATCTCTGGAATTCTTCTTCTTTCTTTTATTGAAATTTTGGGATGTTACAGCGGTGTTCTCAATGGCCAAGCTACAAGTGTTGGTTTCCTTGCCGACCGAGCGACGCGAAATGCTGTAGCCTATAGGCGCCAGATCCTCCACAAGCTAGCGAAGCTATGGCTGCTCGAGGGTGGTGCAGATGAACGCAGCCACGAAGTGTTATCTCTGGGTGCGGCTCGGTGTGCCTCGCGAGCTGGAGGCCGGCGCCGGCAGCAAGGGCGGTTTGGTCGAGGACGCCGAAGATTGTTAAAATACTTGTCTGAATGAGTTGTTCGAAGTCTGAGAAAAACATTCTTTGTTGAATTCTAATCGAAATAGTCAGAGGAAGAGGATGAATCTAGAGCGGCAATGGCGACGTGCATTACTGCGCGGCGCTGGCCTAGGTCTGGAGTGACCAAAGGAGGAAGATAGTGTTCGCCTGGGCTGAGGTGGAAAAAAGGATGCGCTCATGGGCCGTTTGCATGGCTGTGCGCTCATAAGTCCTAGTCAGCTGGCTATAAGGATTAAAATAATATATTATTGCTTAGTTGGAGGAGAGAGGGAGGAGAGAGAAGGAGAGTGGGCTCTTATGGAAGAGCCAGCTCTAGCACGTGCTCCTAGACACTTTATGAGAGTGAAAGGTGGGCCATACATTGATAAAATACTACATTTTTATAGTTCACTATTATATATGTTGGCTATAAGTTGGCTATAGATGACATGGCACTTGGCTTATAGCCAGCAGCTGGCTACATTATTGGAATTGCTCTAAATGAAATTTGGCTTCCTGGTTCAGCTATCTCGCGAGCTAGCCTTTGCCAAGACACGCTCGACCCAACATGTGAACGAGATTGACTTTAAAAGATTGACTTTAAATTTAATTCTTACAAATGTTTATAGATCAATTAAAAGGGGTATCAATTTTTTAAACCAACCCATATATCAAATTAAACGTATTTCAAACTTAAAGTTAAACGTATTGAGAATTATTAAATATTTTATTTGCATACATTTTTTTTGAAGCTAACTACTGCAGGGGAGTCCCCCACAGCCTTTTATTACTTAAAAACAGAAAGAATATGTACAATATTTACAAGAAGTCTAATCTAGAGACTAACTACTTACAACAAGTTGTCAATCCATGATGACAAAATGGGTACAGTACTCTCTTTTACCCTATGCTTAAGCAGGGTAACATCAGAAAAGAAACCCTCTTTCCAGTTCCTAAAAGTTGGTTGTATATTTTTGAAAATCTTATTATCCCTCTGCTTCCATATATTCCAACAAGCCAAGATTATAATCTCCACGAAACAGGGACCCTTAAATCTTCTCTTAGTATTTTTCAGCATTTCTGGTCCAGATCCTGATGTCCAATTAAGTTGTAAATATATCCAAACTCTAACACTAAAAGTGCATTCGAAGAATAAGTGTGACGAATCTTCCAGAGCATTATCACAACATAAGACACAACTATAATCCGAGGTTACTTGCCAATGCCTTCTCCTTAACATATCCTTTGTATTGATTCGATCATGCAAGATAAGTCAGGCAAAGAATTTGTGTTTGGAAGTACACTTGCTCTTCCATATCCATTGTGATGGAAAATGTGAACTAATATGGTGAAAGATCAATCTATAGACTTGGCTTGGAATAAAAACTCCAGATTTGTTACTTGTGATAAGCCATTGATCATTATCATCCGATGTGACAACCCCTGCTAACATATGTTGGAGTGTTCTTAACTCTGCAGCAGCCTCAGTTGATATAGGCAGATGAAAAGCTTGTGCAGGATCAGTAATTTGTAGCGCCTCTTTAACTGAGATGAATTTGTCCTTTGGAAAAGAGGAGAGTCTTGGAAATATGTCATCAATTACCCCATCATTCCAATTATCTGACCAAAAAAGAATTGTCTCCCCAGACCCAATCTTGCAACGTGTCACTTGTCTGTATATCTCAAACAATTTCATAATGTTCCTCCACCAAAAGGAACCACAAGTAGTGACAGCATGTGGCACTTCATATGAATTATTATTACTAGTGGAACGCCCGTGCTTCGCGACGGTTTCCTACCTTATATCTAGTGTCACACACGTACATGTGTAAACAACGCACACAAATATTTAAGTATGTAGAAAAAATCACTCACATAGTTAATATTACAAATATTTAAGTTATAAAATGCAAGGACCAACACATTATTCCTCATTTTAAGAGTCAGCGTCTAAGGAATTCTCGCATAGCATCAGTAATGTTATCATCAACTTCATTTACATGGTATTTGAGTACAAGTATCAAAAACTTCTTCATCAACTCGTAGCCATCCTGCACAAGCAGACTATCATGTTAACATGAAGTTTTCCCATAAAAATCTAAAAATATGCACATATAATACTCATGGTGCGTGTAAACTAGATGAACAACCTTTACCATTCCATGAAGGCATAAAACCTCCTGCTTCCTCTTAAGAATAAAGGGATTATAAAACTGAAAGTAGGGCACAATGCAACAAGCGCAAATATATATCTTATACTTTTCTTTCTCTTTATTCATTTGAAATGGTGGCACGTTTCTCACCTTTTACATATGCAACCTCCTGCTTCCTCTTAAGAATAAAGGGATTATAATCTTGCATCTACAGGACTTGCTCAAATGTCCTGGTCAACCCAACAAGAGCAAAATTTAGCTCTCATTCACCATTCTGCACATCAAAATTGCCTCCATGAGAACATACACTGGTGCTTACTGCTGTCCATCTCTCTGCTACCCCTGGCCAACTACACATGTGAAAGGAAATGATGCAATTAACCAACAGCTAAAACTTGTGCGATGATTCGGAAAGAAACGGTATAGTCGACTGGTTGTGCTATTAGTATGCTAGCCCTCTCACCCCTTCGAGTTTTCACATGGAAAGCACTTTGCTCTACTAAGCCAACATGACAAAGAATTATTTCAAATAGCACCAGTGCCACGGCTCATTGTGTTACCTGAAGTAATAAATCATTATATTTATTTCCTTCATATAAGAATAGATCCGCTTTTGCACCATGCTATTGTAAAGCATCAAGGAAAGCTTCGCTGCAGTTTTAGATTGAGTGAGTTCATACAATATAGAAAATAACAATGTCTAGATTCCAGAAGTTCAGAGAGTGATATTAATGGCCGACTGACCTTCTGGGGTAGAGGGTTGGGGACGAACATTTGGGACAGAGGGCTGAAGGCGGTGGTGAACACTGGACCCCTCTTCTCCAAGCAGTATGCCAAACATCACGCACCGATCCTTGAAGCGACCACCCCCGGTAAAATCGCAGCAAACAAATCCACGGAAAATTTTCATCCTTGATCACCGGGAGGAGTCCAAGAAAACCCCATCCAAAATCCCGACCGATTACACGTTCCCAATAGACACGGTATCCCTGCGCCGCCATGTCTCATAGGCGGTCCGCTGTGTCGACAGCACCAGCGCCGCCTCCTGCACGAAGCTGGCAATCGTCATGAGCATCGGTGAGTACACTGCCGGTTACCTGCGCAGGAGCTGCCACTGTAGGAGCAGCCATTCCACGAACCTAGCGATATATTGACCAGCATCGACACCGAGCCCAGCATCACCGCACCGCTCTGGCATTCCAATAGTCGTCATCGCTGCCACGCCAGACACCGCACCGCTCTGGGGTTAACCATCACGTGCAGAGGCTTGACTGCGGCACAGATCGGGGCGTGGAGGCGGTGGGAAACCCTAGCAGGAGAAGGTTGGGCCTCACCGGCGCAGGTGGTGGAGAGAGACGGAGGCGGGAAGCCAACACGAGTCGGTAGGCTGCGGCGGCCGGAGCTCCATGGGATGTGTCCGCCAACGCATGCGACCAAGAGGGAGCATGGGGTCAGGAGGCTGCTCCGGCGGCGACGTCGGCACACTTCAAAGAACCAGCCTGGTTCCGTGCCACAATCGAGCGAGATGGACGCTGCAGTTTCTGGATGGAAATTGGGGATGGCTCGTACCTGCTTTGGTCGAGCCCCTTTTTTCTCCCGCCGGGACAAGCGACGGGCAGACAAAAAGGGTGAAACACAATCGCAAAATGAAACCTGTAGATAGGGATTTGTTAGATGTTGAGAATATCAGGGGGATGGTTACGTTCTAGCTCATGTACATGAGAACAAACGCATTTTTTCTCACTTGGCTGCATGGATAATTGTGGTCGTTAGATGGATCTTGTTTCCTTCATGCATTAACAACGGATAACAACGAATGGCATCGTGGTTCGCTCAGCTATGCAAGCGGAAAGGAAGGGTGGGTTGTTGCGGTGGCATTGTTTAGTAAATACTATGAAGTGCGACATCAAAGAAAGTGTGACATCAAAGAAAGTGTGACATTGCATGTTTCACTTTAATAAGTAAATACTATGAAATGCGACATCAAAGGAAGTGTGACATCAAAGGAAGTGTGACATTGCATGTTTCACTTTAATAGTAAAGATGTGCATGTTCATAGCTGTGTTTTGTCCATTTTTATGGCTACGGTTACACGTGAGATTGTTTTCGGAATTCTTTTTGGATCATGCCGACATTTATCCTAACAAAAATCTTACTCAAAGAGCTAGCACTGAACGGACACCACATTGGGCATTGATGTCGCAAGAAGAAGAGAAGTTTTTCTTTCCAATTAGCCGGTAACGTCAAACGGGCATATTTTCACATCAACGCGCGAGCATTGTGCTATACCTAATAATAAACAGAAAAGTGTTTTCGCTGTCCCTATGGTTAAGTCCGCCAGGTTTCACATGTCGCCTGAACGTTGCTATCCCGACCGAAAAGTTCCAGATGGAAAGACCATTACATGTCAAACACGACGGCCGCATGAGGAGTTCGAAACAGATCGTAGTTGCCTTTTTCCTCCTACATGTATATATACACGAGGGATGAACTAGGGGGACGCCGTATCCTCTCGAAATCAGATGGAATCGTACAAATTCGTCGATATCAACACGACTAAGCCGCCGACTCACTGTTCCGGCCGTTCCAGGCTTCCCTCGTGGCCAATCTTCGTTTGTAACCTCGCCGACGTGACCTGGTGCATGCAACCTTTTGGACGTGGGAGCTCGTTGGAGTGGCAGGCCATGTTGTAGGCGGGCCGACGGCCCTCCGTTCCCATCAGCAGACCAGTACACCGGCGCATTTATGACGTGAAGACCTGCCAACGGCCGCCCGCTGAGACGCTGAGTGCAAATGATAATCTCCTTCTCGACCAGATCCGGGGATGCCCGCGGCGGTTGGGAAGGAGGATATATAGGCGGA
The DNA here is from genome assembly GCA_030979885.1 of Lolium multiflorum. Taxonomy (NCBI): domain Eukaryota; kingdom Viridiplantae; phylum Streptophyta; class Magnoliopsida; order Poales; family Poaceae; genus Lolium; species Lolium multiflorum. The sequence goes on along the minus strand of CM061752.1, from coordinate 81,967,064 downwards.
GCATCTGCCGGTGGCGACGAAGTCGAGGCGTGGGCCGGCAGGGATGTGCGCATCGAGGAGGGAAGCCGGGCGAAGCTGGTGGTCGAGGAGGTTCTCGATGTCCGAGGGGCCGCAATCACCGATTCCCTCGCTGCCTTCTCTCCATCTGCCGGGCAGCAGAGGATTTCGATGGCTGAGGGGCACTCGCCCTTCAGCAGCTGCTTGCCGACACAGGTGCGACGGAAGAAGCTCAACTACGCTAGCGGGCGCCGGCGTTGTGGGCTTCGACAAACAGCCGGCGACGAAGGTGTGGCATGTAGCGCTAGCAGCAACTGGGCAGTCGCCGCAGGATAAGAGGAGCACTCGACCGTGAAAATCACGGCCTCCTTTGGACCGAACAAACACCAGTCAGAGACGAACGGGAGAGGCAGTTTTTCGGGTGCTGGCAGAATTTTTTGTGACCAAACCATACGCTCAGGTGAGGCCGTGAGGAAGGAATTGTGCAGTGTAGGGATGGTGAAGTTGCAGGCCATGGAGAGAGGCCAGCTGCTACGGCGGCAGGCAGATGCAACTCCGACTTATCCAGGAGGTCGTCAGCGCCATGAGGCGCACGAGTGGCTGCGGTTCCAGCCATAGTTGCCATGTTTCCGGTACGACGGGTACGGAGGACGGAAACGGGGGACGGGAGTCGGAGGCTGGCAAAAACAGGGTACACTGTGGGTATACATCTCTCGATCGTTTTTTGTTCAAGGGGGACGTGAATCCATCAACTCGGGTACGATGACTCCGGTACGGTACCTTGGGACGAGAAACGTGAATCCGGTACGATACATGAATGAAGTATATATGGAGACGAAAGTGATAACCACCGATATTTAATTAAAATACCAGATTCTTAACAGAATACTTGACTTAACACAGAAATTCTTAACAAAATACTTGACTTAACACAGATATTCGAAATTATAGTGAACCAAAGTTTCAAACAAGCAAGCAAAATGACTAAGATAATGGACAAAATCAACTTCAGTAGCACCGCTCAAGTGACTCATGTGCTCATGTGCTCCAGCAGTCCAGCTGCATCCAAGTGACTGTGCTCCAGCGTTCCAGCTTTCCAGGTTCACCAAGACAAACTCACCATGTACCTTTCAAGACAAAAAGAACAGTTAGTGATCATAGAAATGTAAACATAGTAGTCAATATTTTCTAGAGTTCAGCGTAGTTACCGGTCATTTCCTCTGAATTTTTTGTGGTGGTTCAGCTGCTTCATCAATGGGTTCTATTGTTCTCCAAGGAAGACCAACACAGCTGCTCAAGCTTCAAGCTTGACTCCTCCAGTAAGCTATTATCAGGATCAATATCCCACTTATAATGCGGTCCTGAATTGTAGCCCTCTGTAAACCTTCTCCTGAGTCGCTCGTTTGCATGAATATAGACAAGCTTATCAGCTGTCTTTGTATTCAACTTGTTTCTCTTTACACTGTGTATAAATGAGTAGGTACTCCAATTTCTTTCAGCAGAGGAGCTACTTATTGGCTGCGACAACACTTTCTTTGCCACCTCGCTTAAATTTGGAGTTTCGGAGCCATAAGTGAACCACCAGTCAATGGCATTCATTGCTGCTGCATCAGCTTGAATAGCCGACAATGCATACAAACCTTTCTTCATTATAAATGTGTTGAATTCTTCACGTAAAAGAGCTTATTCCTTTTGGTCTTCTGCAATTCTATTAAGGGCCTGCATAACACCTTGCATAACCTTCTTGTCATCATTTGGAGCTTTCCTTTTACCACCACCAGGAGCAAGAGTTGCAAGATATGCTTGATCATAGTACTTTGGAGAAAGAGCAAATGCTAAGCGATGGAAGTTCCAATTCATCTTTCCCCACCGATCAAGAATAATGTTGTTTACCTCGGGACAATCATCCTTGTGAGGGTTATCTTCGTTTGTCATGACATCTTGTATCTCCCCAATCATATTGTCCATTTTTTCATAAATATCACCAGATTTTGGACCTTCTCCATCGCTGAACTTGATTACCATGTACAATGGTAGTGTGATATCAAGGATGATGTTAATCTCATCCCAAAATGCCTCATCCATGATATTCTGGGCAATCGCATTTGCTGCTGCTCTTGTTTGCACATCAGCATCCCTCACCAATTCCTTCCACTTTCTTGTGACAACGGTAGTAGTAAGTGTCTCTCGGACATCCATAAGCCTCTTAAGCAAAATATAGTGAGATGCAAATCTTGTTTTTGAGACCTTTACTAGATCCAAGTCAGAGTTCTTTCTAAAGAGAGCTTGAAAGTGTTGGTGGTTCCTAAAGAACTTCACAATTACCTTTCCAGTCTGGTATGTGTCAACCATCCAAGCAAACTGATTTGCGAAATCTTTGAATATAAGATTCAGTGTGTGCACCACACATGGGGACCAAAATATATGCTTATGCACCTGTCAAATATAAAAGAGAACCATAAGTGTGGAATGCACAAATGCAATTACTAAAACCGAAGTACCAAACTAGGAGACACATACTTTCTGAATTTCTCTACCCGCAACTTTGCAATTAGATGCATTATCAGTGACGACCTGAAGGACATTAGCTGGGCCAATCTCTTTAATAGCTTGCAGCAAAAATTCTGCAATGGCTTCACCTGTCTTCTCTTGTCCGGAGAAGTCTTCAGCATACAGGAACATTGAACCACAACTGTTTGATGCCATGACATTGATTAAAGGTTGGTCTTCATATTTGTCCACCCATCAGAAACGATGGAGACACCATGGGAATACCTATATAGAATTTTATTAGTGGACTAAGAAGCTATATAACAAAGTATACAAAGCTGATGGTTAGAGATGCTAAATGTTGACAGCTTACCATGTCTGCCTAACCGGATCTAAGTCAGTTTCCACCTTTTTCTTACAAGCATCTAAAAGGGTAGTTCTGGCCTTCTCATAGGCAGGAGGTTTGTATCCCTTCGGAGCTTTCTGAATGGCTGCTACCATTTCAGGGTATTGTGGACTCCTCAAGACATTAAAAGGAATTCCATTAGCACAAAGAAACATCATTATATGCATGTCCACTCCATCTCTTTCCATCCCAGCAAAAGCTTCTGCTAATGGTCCATTAGAAACTTTCTTGTTAGCCAACGAGCTTGAAGCTTGTCCTTTCTCAGCTCGCTGGTACTGTAGATAAACAAACCAGAAAAAAAGTGTCATACCTGAGTCATACAGTTTGAAAAAACAAGCCATTCAGATCAGTACCTTGTCATATATTTAATCAATATGCAGGATACTGAGGAAGGGGAAGTACCTTGTCATATATTTTCTTATACTTGACGCGATCATTTGCGACTGAGCAGCGCGAGATTTGTGGTGTCTTCCCAGGACCAACGCCAAAGAAGTGCTCACGAATTCTTGTATAACTGCTTGTGTATTTCTTATCACAGTGTTTGCATCGCCATGGTCTTGATCCACCGGTGTTCTTCTTACGTGCATCAAAAAGAATTACCTCATCTAGGAGGGGTTTAGCAGCTGTTGCAGTACCATTCTCGGCCGATTCCTCTTCTTCATCGGCGCCGTCAGCGGTATTCTGCTCATCACCGGAATTGCTGCAATCAAGTTCAACCACGCTAGCCTCCTCAGCGTCAGTCCGAGCTGCTAACTTACGCTTGGATCCAAACGCCATTGCCTGAAATAATGAACAGGTTCATAGATATATTACTTAGCAAGTACCATGTTCACAAAAAAAGTCCACACAAATTCACAAACAGGTGATGTGCAACTACTAGCAGTTCATTCTTACAGCAAGATTTAGCAACTTAGAGAGTTGGAGAGAAATTGGATTCATAACCCAGAACAAGAATCAGAGAGAATGGTGTAGGTGTACCTGAATCGAGCAATCTGCAAGTTGTGTCCTTCGCTCCTTCCCTTGTGGTGGTTTTCTCCAGCCCAGGACGGTGCTGGATTTTGTGGGCATTTGGCCTTTGGTCCATGGCACATTATCAAATTCTGAAACTCACATGGCCCATATCATAAATCAGTGGCAGCACTAGTGGGGGCTAAAGTTTAGTCCCACATTGCTAATTGGGAGAGAGTTGGAGTGGTATATGAGGTGGGCTGTTCTAGTCCTAGTAAGTGAGTGAGAAGAGAGAGAGCCCTCGCGCACTCCTCCTCCGCCGCCGCCTCGCCGCGCCGCGCCGTGGGTTGCGGGAATCTCGCCGAGCCGAGCTTATCTTTTTGCTGTTCAGGAAATTAATTGTGTAATCAATCACAATTATGAGCCACATATTGCGCCGCCGCCTTCGTCTTCCTCATCCCGTCCGTCGGCGTGCACCGACTGCCGGGACAGTAGGCCTCCGGAACCCTGCCTCTCGTGAACCTGTACGGGTAGCGCTCCGGCGCGACTACTGGCTGCACGATGTCGTCTTCGGACGACGAGTTTCTCCACACCGACAACTTCTTCCCGGATCTCAGCGACTTCTTCGACAACCTCAACATGGGCGACAACGACGCTACTGTGAAGTATGTGATCTTGTCGTCTCTCTTTCAGTTTCTGTTAGAGTTCCTTCTTCTAGTATATGTGGTAGATGTGATCGGTTTGTCTACTTTAGATGTGATCTGTTCATCTATCTTACTAGACTACACGTTTAGTTTATTTGTTTACATAGTCATGATTTATCATTTACTTGTACAGATTATTTCATATGGAAATTTGCTTATATATTCAACAATCCAAAAACCTGATTTTAGGCAAATCAATTCAAGCAGCGTTGCTGCCGCTACTCGACCTCCCCTCTTTGATGGTATGCATTACAAGAGGTGGCGCACAAAGGCAGTTCTATGGTTTACAAACCTAGGCTGTTTTAGCGCCACAGATGCTAGACCTGAGGGGCCTCTCTCTGCAGAGGAGCAGGAAAAGTTTGAGAAGGTCGACGCCATGTTTAAGGCGGCCTTGTTCAGCATTCTTGGAGACAACATTGTTGACCCGTACATGGCTTTCGACCATGGTAAAGATGCGTGGGATGCGCTCGAGGCCAAATTTGGGGTTTCGGACGCTGGCACTAAATTGTATGTCATGGAGCAATACTATGACTACAGGATGACTGATGAGCGCTCCGTGGTTGAGCAGGCTCATGAGATTCAGTCCCTTGCCAAAGAACTTGAGCAGTTTAAGTGTACCTTACCGGACAAATTTGTGGCCGGTGGCATTATTGCCAAGCTTCCTCCTTCATGGAGGAACTTTGCTACTTCTCTGAAACATAAGAGACAAGAGTTTTCCGTTTCGGATCTCATTGGCTCGCTTCATGTGGAAGAGAAGGCGAGAGCAAAGGACACACGCGCTCGTAGTTTTGAGGGAGGTTCTAGTGCCAATGTGGTACAGAAGAAAAACTTCCAATCTCACAAGTCTAAGAATAAGAACAATGGAAAAGGCAAGTTTGACGAGAAGAACAAAGCCTCCAACTCAACCAACTTCAAAAGGAAGACTCCTTATAAGAAGAAAGGGAACTGCCATGTTTGTGGTGCTCCTGGACATTGGGCTCCTGATTGCCCAGAACGCCATGATCGGCGTGGGAACAGCGGCAAGTCCGCAAATGTTGTTATTGGCGTTGATACTGAGATGAAGGACGTTGGGTATGGTATTTCCCCTACTGTCCTTTCAGTATGTAATTCTCCTGATTGGTGGATAGACACCGGAGCCAATACAAATGTATGTTCTGATGTCTCTATGTTTTCTTCTTATCAGGTCGCAAGGACTTCCTCTGTGCTGATGGGAAACGGCTCACGTGCTTCTGTTCGTGGTGTTGGTACGGTGGATCTGAAGTTTACTTCGGGAAAGACCATCCAGCTGAAGAATGTGCAGCACGTTCCCTCAATTAATAAGAATCTCGTTAGCGGATCGCTTTTATGTCGAGATGGTTTTAAGTTGGTTTTTGAGTCCAATAAAGTTGTAATTTCCAAGTGTGGACAATTTGTTGGAAAGGGTTATGTATGCGGAGGCTTGTTCCGCTTATCTTTGTCAGACTTATGTACTCAAATTGTTAATCATGTTTGCAATGATAGTGAGTCCGATATTTGGCATTCACGACTTTGTCATATTAATTTTGGGTGCATGATGCGGCTAGCGAATATGAATATAATTCCAAAATTTGCTATTGTCAAGAAATCCAAGTGCCAAGTATGTGTACAAGCTAAGCAACCACGTAAGTCTCACAAGACTGCGGAGGCAAGAGACTTGGCACCGCTGGAGCTTATACATTCGGATCTTTGTGAAATGAATGGTGAATTGACAAAAGGAGGGAAAAGATACTTCATGACTTTAATCGATGACTCTACTCGATATTGTTATGTGTATCTCCTGAAATCCAAAGATGAAGCTCTTAATTACTTCAAAATCTTTAAAGCTGAAGCAGAAAACCAACTTGATCGAAAGATCAAGCGGCTAAGGTCTGATCGTGGTGGAGAGTATTTTTCCAACGAGTTTGATTCTTTTTGTGCGGAACATGGTATTATCCATGAGAGGACGCCTCCCTACTCACCTCAGTCAAATGGGGTGGCCGAAAGGAAGAACCGTACTCTAACTGATTTGGTTAACGCCATGTTAGATACATCGGGTCTATCCAAGGCATGGTGGGGGAGGCGATATTGACTGCATGTCATGTCCTAAACCGTGTCCCCACAAAGAACAAAACCATTACCCCGTTTGAGGAATGGGAAAGGAAAAGGTTGAAACTCTCTTACCTACGAACTTGGGGCTGTATGGCAAAAGTAAATGTGCCGATACCCAAGAAGCGCAAGCTTGGACCAAAAACCGTGGATTGTGTTCTGCTGGGATATGCATTTCATAGCATTGGCTACAGATTTTTGATAGTAAAATCTGAGGTATCCGACATGTATGTTGGTACAATTAGGGAGTCGAATGATGCGACTTTCTTTGAGGATATCTTTCCTATGAAGGAAACGTCTAGCTCATCAATTCAGGAGATGCCCAGTTCATCTACTCAGGAACTATTTCCTGAACCTACCATGGCTATAGAACACTTTGATAATCCTGTGGAAGATGACAATGAAGCTCCCAAAAGGAGCAAGAGACAGAGGACTGCAAAGTCCTTTGGTCACGATTTCATTGTGTACCTCGTGGATGATACTCCCACTTCTATTTCAGAAGCCTATGCATCTCAGGATGCTGACTACTGGAAGGAAGCTGTCCGTAGCGAGATGGATTCCATCTTAGCTAATGGAACTTGGGAGGTTACTGATCGTCCTTATGGGTGCAAACCTGTAGGATGCAAGTGGGTGTTCAAGAAAAAGCTTAGGCCTGATGGTACTATTGAAAAGTACAAGGCACGTCTTGTGGCCAAGGGTTATACCCAGAAAGAAGGTGAAGATTTCTTTGACACATACTCACCTGTTGCCAGATTGACCACCATTCGAGTGCTACTATCCTTGGCTGCCTCACATGGTCTTCTCGTTCATCAAATGGATGTTAAGACTGCTTTCCTAAATGGAGAGCTTGAAGAGGAAATTTATATGGATCAGCCAGATGGATTTGTACTAGATGGTCAAGAAGGAAAGGTGTGTAAGTTACTGAAGTCTTTGTATGGGCTTAAGCAAGCGCCTAAGCAGTGGCATGAGAAGTTTGAAAGAACTTTAATTGCTGAAGGCTTTGTTGTAAACGAAGCTGACAAGTGTGTATACTATCGCCATGGTGGGGGCGAGGGAGTTATTCTCTGTCTCTATGTCGATGACATATTGATATTTGGGACCAGCCTTACTGTGATTAAGGAGGTCAAGGAGTTCCTATCTCGTTGCTTTGAGATGAAGGACTTGGGAGTAGCTGATGTGATCTTAAACATGAAGCTGCTAAAGGATGACGATGGTGGGATTACATTGCTTCAGTCCCACTATGTGGAAAAGATCCTGAGTCGCTTCGGGTATAGCGACTGCAAATCTTCTCCAACGCCTTATGATCCTAGTGTGATAATTCGTAAGAATAAAAGAATTGCTAGAGATCAATTGCGATATTCGCAGATCATTGGCTCGCTTATGTATCTAGCCAGCGCCACGAGGCCTGACATCTCCTTTGCTGTAAGTAAACTCAGCCGTTTTGTGTCTAGACCTGGAGATGTTCATTGGCATGCTCTTGAGAGAGTTTTGCGCTATTTGAAAGGCACTGCGAGTTATGGCATTCACTATACTGGGTATCCAAGGGTACTTGAGGGTCATAGTGATGCAAATTGGATATCTGATGCTAATGAGACTAAGGCCACAAGTGGTTATTTGTTTACACTTGGAGGTGGCGCTGTTTCCTGGAAGTCTTGCAAGCAGACCATCATTACGAGGTCAACTATGGAAGCAGAACTCACAGCATTAGACACAGCCACTGTTGAAGCAGAGTGGCTTCGTGAGCTCTTGATGGACTTACCTGTGGTTGAGAAACCAATACCCGCTATTCCTATGAACTGTGATAATCAAACTGTGATCGTCAAAGTAAACAGTTCTAAGGATAATATGAAGTCATCAAGGCATGTGAAGAGGAGACTGAAAACTGTCAGAAAAATGAGAAACTCCGGAGTTATAGCGTTGGATTATATCCATACGTCTAGAAACCTGGCAGACCCCTTCACAAAGGGACTATCACGAAATGTGATAGAAAATGCATCGAGGGAGATGGGTATGAGACCCACACTATGAGCTGCCCACGGTGGTAACCCACTCTATGTGATCGGAGATCCCGTGAATTAGAACTGGGAGACAAGCTGTTGGTCAGTTGGGAGGAGAGTATATATCCCTATAGCAATTTTATCACTCCGTAAGATGCAATACTCTCCTAATCTGCATGGCAGGTTGATAATTATCTTAATGTGTTCTAAGTGTGTCTTATTTGAGCAGAGATGTTGCCATGGAACATCTTGGGCCGAATGGACCTAGATGATTCTGAGGGTTGTGACTAGATGGATGAACTTGGATGCCTCAAGTAGAAGAAGAAAGACACAAGGACGAACTCGCTCTAGATCACCATGTTCATTGATCTCAAGACAGGTTACAGGTTTCTCTCTTCTGTGGATCGCGCATGTACAAGAAGCTGCCCCCTCTCCTTATATAGGGGAGAGGGTGGCTTACAGAACAAGAAACCCTAATGGGATCTTTGACTGGACAAACTACTTTACAAAGATACTTTATAAAGCTACTTTAATCACAGATGACGCCGGGGTCTTCTTTAAACATGAAGGATGACGCCCTCCGGCTTCTTTGACCGTCATCCTCCTCCTTGTCTTCTAGTCTTCGTTTAAAGCCACTTTGCTTAGCTCATCTTTGTCCTTTAGCTCCTGACGGAATCTTTGACCAGCCAGCCGGCATGTTCTTCCTTCCGGCGTGCCGGTATCTTTCCTTCTTGGTTCCGGCATACCCTTGTTGGGGATACCGGCTTAACTTACTTAGCCAAACTCTATTTTCTTATTCCGGTATGAATATTAAACCGGTATCTTGAAGGGTGAGCATCCGGTATGGCACATCTTTGGCATACCGGGGTCATCCCAACATTAGTCCCCGAAGCTGGTATAGTCTGGCGGATTCTATCCAACAGACCATGCCAGTTTTTGTATCTTGGATACCGGTTTAAGTTTCTTGGCCCTTGGCTCAAATCCGGCATCTTTGCCCGGACTTACACTTTCTCTGTTCTCAAGTCATTCTCCGGCATCTTACTCTCCGATATCTTAGTCTTTAAGTCTCTCCTCGACGAGGTCGAGAATATTTCGGGTTCCGTGCCTGTCGAGACATGCGCACTGTGACTGTCGCGCCAGCGTCGGTTGTCACTTCGTATTGACACTTGCGCGCGCATTTAATGCACCGCTGCGGATCCCACTCACCGCTTCGTATCCTGTGTGCGCCTCGGTGTGGCCTTCTCTTTTCCGCGTGTATCTCTGTGACACGTGGCGATCACCGACGCGAACCGTCGCGGGCCGCGAGGCAAACCGCGCAGGCCCAGCGGTTTTCGGCCCACCTTCTCTCTCCTTTATAAGCTCAACCGCCCCTTCTTCTTCCTCTTCTTCGCACTTTCCTATCCTCGCGCATAGTGTTCTTCGCTCCTGCGCTCCTTCACCGCACTTCGTCAGCCGCTGCTCGCCTGAGTCCCGCCGCCCGGTGAACTCACGCCGTGCCTTCGCCGGACCCTGTCGCGTGGAGAGCTTCTGCGGCGCCTTCTTCTCACGCGCTGCATTCGAGCTTCTTCTTGGCCTTCACCGCCTCGCCGTCGGCAGAGCTCGCCGGCGACCGCGGGCCTGTTCTCTCGCCGGAGAAGTTCTTCCTCATCAACTGCGACACTCCAGGTCAGTTCAAATCTTGCTCTATTTGCCATTCGCTCGCTTTCCAGATCTGGGGTCTTTGGTGTTCTTATTTCTTCCTTTTTCTCTGGTTTTTCTCTTACTCGTAGATCTTCGCGTGTGGGTCAAGTGTGGGATTCTTGTTTCTTTGCCTCCTATCCAATGTCTGACGAGGAAACTTCTTCCGCGTCTTCCTCTTCTTCTTCCGCTAACCATAGCACACGATCTTCCGGCGAATCTACACCTTCAGATTCGATGAGGGCAGATTCCGGCAAACAGCAGGAATCCGGTAGCCAGCAAGGCTCTGACAGCCATCAAGAGGCCGGTAGTCCTCAAGATGCCGGTAGCTCTCAGGAGGCCGGTAGCTCCCAAGATGCTGGTAACTCCCAAGATGCCGGCAGTCGCCTAGAATCCGGTAGCTCTAGCCAAGCATCCGGCAGCCAAGTTGGGACGAGTAGCTCTGGCGAAGCTTCAAGCAGCTCCAGCCAATCTTCCGGCGAGGAGCCTTCCCCAGTCACACGCGGAGCTTGGATGGGCTCCAACGTTACTGAGTATGAAATAGATTGGCTGTACCGGTCCCGTAGGATTCCGGAAGGAGTCACTTGCCGGATTCCTGGTGACGAACTAATTCCGGACCCCGAGCCTGACGAACGCGTTGTTTTTCTTGCTCACTTTGAGCGCGGCTTCGGCCTTCCTCCTTCTTCCTTTTTCCTTGATCTTCTGGATTTCTACAAACTCCAACCTCATCATCTTCCTGGCAACTCCGTCTTTTACCTCTCCTGCTTCACCACCTTCATGGAGGCCTACATTGGCATACGTCCCACTCTCGAGACGTTTGCCCGCTTCTTCGCTCTTCGGATTAATTCCGTTCAGGGCAAAAATATTCCTCCACCCAAGCCCCCCGTTCAATGCGGGTCTTGCATCATCGGCAAGCGTCAAGGGAGCCCCTTCTTCGAGTTCTCCGGCCTGGAGTCTTGCCGGTTATGGCAAGGGACGTTTTTCTATGTGAAGAACAACGGCCCCGCAGATCTTATCTGCCTGCCTCCTTTTGATCCGGCGCCGCCCGCGAAAATCAACTGGAGCTACAATCCGAAGGAGTCTCACAACGAGACCAACCGGATTATACGCTTCATGAAGCAGAAGATGAAGGATACCGGCATCTGCTCTGACGATATCATTCGCACCTTCATATCGCGCCGGGTACTTCCTCTGAAGCGCCGCGCCCATAGGATGAGCGAGATGTACGGCCCTGGCGATCCTACCAAGATCACCGGCCTGCCCCTTAGCAAGAAGGACGTTGTCCTCAAGGCCAAGCAGATTTGCCAAACTGCCATGCGCTTTAACTGGAAATGGGGCCTGCTTCCCTTCAGCACTACTAACCCTCCGACCCAAGAAGTAAGGGACTATGCGATCGGGGTTGTTTCTTGCCGGTAACCTTTTGCTTTTGCTTATTTTCTTTTTCATGTTTCAGGCCAAGGACCGCTTCCCCCTCATCGAAGCCGAGCGGCGAGGATCTTGCCGGAAGCGGGCCCTCGACTCCTTCGACCCAGATCCCCTCATATTTTGGAAGGATCTGAAAATGGGCAAGACCCCGGCATCTCGCCTGGGCCGGTCTCCGCCAAAGCCAACCGGGTCCGCCGACGACCTGGAAATGCTTGAGGTATCTTCTTTTCCGGTTTCTTTTATTCTTCCGCTATCATTTTCCTTCGAGCTGCTTCTTAACCTTGTTCAAACCATAGATCCATGAGCATGCGCCGCCCCTGCGTGCCGAGGCCGGCACGGAGTTCGTGGACAAGCTCATGGCCCAGGGCCAGAAGAACAAGCGGCCGCCATCGACGATGGCTCCAGCCATGCCCCTCCCTCCAAGCGCTTCCGGAAGAGCCGGGGAGAAGAAAGTTGGCGTGCGCCGCTACGCGCGCAAGCAGATGCCAACCGCTGCCGGGTAAGTTTTTATTTCCTGACTCGTCTCTTTTTTGCTAAGTCCTTTTTCCGGTTGCATTTTTCCAACCATCTCTCTTTTTTCTCTTTTTCTTCAGCGCCGCGCTCAAGCTGGGCTCCAGACCCTCGGGCTCTGAAGGTTCCGCAAGGACCTCAACCCCTCCTCACTCAAGCGCGGCACCACCTAGTGCCGGCAACATCTCTGCCTCCCTTTCGGGGGGCACGACAAGTTCGGGGCGTGCGGCCCCTACATCTTCTGATCACCGCACGGAGGAGGATCCTTCCTTCTTCCTCGAGAACCAAGACACCGGCACCAGCAACATCGGTGCCGGAGAAAAAGAAACTACCGGGCAGGCGGAGCCTCCAGCTCCTCCTGTCCTCGAGAAAAAGACAAGTCCCGCGCCGGAATCCTCCGCGCCGGAAGCTCCAACTCGGGTGGTGCGTCTACCGCGCCCCCTTCTCCACGGACCATCCTCATGCCGCCGCCAAGTGCTCCCGGCGCCCAGCCTTCCGGGGCTGCTTTTGCCGCGCCGCCGCCCAAGACCTTCAAGTCTACCAAGGGAAAGGCGACGGCTCCCGGCACCTCCTCTGCGGGCCAGCAGCCCCTGGTGCTGCACGTCTCCAAGGCCGCCCAGAACACTGTCACCAAGGCCACCGGTCTTCTGGGCCGCATAACTAACTTCAAGCGCCAAGGCCAGGATCTGGGGCACCTCATGCCCTACGCCCAGAAGTGGAACGCCGCGGATATCACTCCGGCGACCCGCGGCCTGGGCAAGGACAGGCAGCCACCTGATCCCATTGGGAACCGCTCTTCCGAGGAGCACTTCACACGGCTCCGCTGCGCCGTGAAGGAGCTGGACAGTTCGTGGTATGATGCCACGAACAATCTGATGGTACGTTTTATCAACTTTCCTTAATTGCCGATTTCCTCTCTTCCGGAGTCTTTTAGCTTTTACTTTCATGCCGGTTTCTCTCTTGTCTATCTTCCCAGTCCCCGAGTTTTGTGGTGAAAGCGTAGCTTTTAGGACAAAACTTAAACTTTTTTTTTAAAAACTTAGCGCGAAACCGGCACTCCAGTCCCCGAGTTTTGGGTTAAGAACTCTGTTCTTAGCGCGAAACTTACCTTAGAACGCGCGAAACCGGCACTGCCAGTCCCCGAGCTTTGGGTTAAGAACTCTGTTCTTAGCGCGAAACTTTACCTTTTGCCAGTCCCGAGTTTTGGGTTAAGAACTGTTCTTAGCGCGAAACTTTACCTTAGAACGCGCGAAACCGGCACTGCCAGTCCCCGAGTTTCGGGTTAAGCACCTTGTTCTTAGCGCGAAACTTTTCCTAATCTTTTTGCTTTGAACAGCTCACGGCTGACGCTCGGAAGACCCTCTTTGAGGAGCTCTTGTGGGAGCATCGGGAGCTTGTGGAGGCGCACGACAAGTGCCAAGGTATACTTTTGTTCTGCCGGCATCTTTCTTACCGGAACCTTTTTTCTTTCTGACACTTGTAATTTCTTCTTGACAGTGCTCCCGGAAGCTTCCATTGATGCCCTCAAGGAGCAGCTCGCCAAGGCCCAACGTACGACTTTCTTACCGGGATCTTTTTTCCTTCTGCTAACTTGTCTTTACTTTGAATTTTACCAACACCTTGTTGTTTACACCTTCCTTTCCGGCTCACAGGGGAGAAGGAGCAGCTGATCAAGCAGCATCAGGAGGAGCTGGGCGCCCAGAAGACCAGCTACCAGGAGCTCAAGTCCCAGCTTGTCCAGCTGGGTCTTGACCATGCCAAAGCTCTCGAGGCCGCTGCAGCTGACGCAGCGGCTAAGATGAACGAGGCCCTGGAGAATGCTAGCGACGCCACCGTGGTGCTGCAAGCTGAGCTGGAGGAGCTGGCCAAGGCCCGGAAGGCTGCCGAGGAGAAAGTCGCGCGGTTGGAGGAGGAGCGCAAAGAATGTCATCAGCTGATCCTCCAAACCGACAACCTTGCCTATCGTAAGCTCTCCGATTAATGCATACAAACCATTTTTCCTCCGGTCTCATTTTCTTTTCGCTATCTTTTCATCCGGTCTCTTTTTCTTCCGGATTCTTTTCTTTCCGGATTCTTTTCCTTAGCCCTTTTTCTTCTTTGCACAGGCCTCTTCCCGGACTCCCAGACTCATGCTGTGAAGAAGGTCAACGCGCGCCGCACAACCCAGGGCCAGGCGAACCTTGCCGTGCCATGGACACCCCATGACCATCTGGTCGCGCTTAACGCGCGGGTGTCCCATATGCGCGCCATCGATCGCAACCTATCGGACATTCCTGAAGTAGCTTCCCAGCTCTACAGGACTCTCTGGCCTGGCGAGGTGGTGCCGGACACTTTCTCCTTGATCAGCGATCGCCTCAAGGGCGCCGGCAGGAGGATCCGCGAATGGCAGTGCTCTGCTGCCCGCGCCGGAGCAGACTCTGTCCTCCGCGTCGCCTGCTCTTGGTACCCGGAGCTTGACCTGGATGCCCTCATCGGCGTGCGCGAAGGCGCGGAAACCGATCTGGATCCGATCCTTGCCGCCAAACGGCAGGATCGCGCGTACCGGATCGCGGAGTACGCCGAAATGCGCACCTTCATCCCTCCTCCCCATGGCGTCGAAGATTTTCTTGACGAGGAGGGAGATGAAGCCGAGGAGGAGCCCCTGGACGATGCTGGTGCCGGCGACGCTCCCCCTGAAGCTCCTGCTGCCTGATTCTCGGCTTCCAGACTTTACCTGTCATGCCCTTGGCCCTGTGTGGCTTAAAACAATCTTTTGTTAAATTCTGCCCCGGTATGCCGGGGCTTATGATGTAAAACTTAAGTCCGCTTATGGTTGTCGTACAACATTTTGTGCCGGTAGGCTATACCGGTAGCTAATTATCTTTAGTTTGTCTTAGCATTTTCGCATTTGGTTTTGCTTTTATCCTGCACTTGCAAAGATTTTCCAACTGTTTCTGCATCCAATTAGATGCACATCTGGCTCTTTTGCCTTGGCTCTGCCTGCCTTCTCTGGGCGCTTTGGCGTATGAGCACAAGGTTCTTTCACCAAACAAGCATTTTCTTGAACTTAGAAATAATTCGAAATTTTGCAAAAAACCGGTATGACCGGGGTTAGTTAAATTTTTCCGAATTGTTCTTTCCCGGTTTCCCTCTCCACAGTTCATGTGCTTATCCCCTACCGGTTTATCTTGCTTGCCATGAAGCCAAGTTATGGACAGCAGCAGAGTCGAAGACTCCGGTAGGGTTTAGCACATTACTAAACCGGAAAGAAAAAGCGTTCAATAAGCAACCGGCAACAGAAAAAATAGACATGTTCCATGCAATTTAAACAAGACAAGTCCCCGAGATTCATTCGAGGTTCCGACATCTTTTTATTCATAGCATGTAAGGTACAAAAAGGAACTTCTTACACCACAACTTCAAGAGTAGAAAGGACGCAACAAGGCTACGTTCCATGGGCGTTTGGTCTCGTCTCCGGATCTGTCCGCCTTTCCCTTCTTCCATTCCTGCGCATCGATTAGGTAATATGCATCGTTGTGGAGAGCTTTGCTCACAATGAAAGGTCCTTCCCATGGAGGGGACAGCTTGTGCCTGCCTTCAGTGCGCTGCACCAGGCGTAGCACCAGGTCTCCTTCTCGGAATACCCTCGGGTTTACCTTCCGGCTATGATAGCGTCGGAGGTTTTGCTGGTAAATGGCTGTTCTTGCCAAAGCTAGCTCTCTTGCTTCTTCTAGCAAGTCTACATCATTTTCTCTGGCCTCTTTTACCTCTTCTTCGGTATAGAGCTGCACCCTTGGTGAGTCATGGAGGATGTCGGTTGGTATGACCGCTTCTGCTCCATAAACCATGAAAAATGGGGTGTATCCGGTGGACCGGTTCGGAGTTGTTCTTAGACTCCAGAGCACCGACGGTAGCTCATCGATCCAACATCCCGGCGATTTTTCCATTGCATCAATGAGCCTTGGTTTGATACCGGAAAGTACCAAAGCATTTGTTCTTTCAACTTGGCCGTTGCCTTGTGGATGCGCTACTGAGCACAAATCCAGCCGGATGTTTTTACTTTCACAGAACCGCTTGAACTCTCCTTGGGCAAAGTTTGTGCCATTGTCAGTTATGATACTGTGCGGGTATCCATACCGCAGGATTACATCTTTCAAGAACTTCACTGCTGTGTGGCCATCACATTTTGCGATAGGCTTCACTTCCAGCCACTTGGTGAACTTATCCACCATTACCAAGATGTGGGTCATGTTTCCCCTTGCGGTTTTGAACGGTCCAACCATGTCCAGGCACCAAACGGCGAAAGGCCAAGTTAGCGGTATGGTTTTTAAGCCGGATGCTGGGGTATGGTTTTGCTTAGCATACCTCTGGCAGCCATTGCATTTCCTTACCAAATCCTCAGCATTGTCCAAGGCTGTGGGCCAGTAGAACCCATGCCGGAACACTTTTGCTACCAACGCTCTTGAAGAAGCGTGGTGCCCGCATTCTCCTCGATGAATCTCCTCAAGCATTTCTTTTCCTTCTTCCGGCTCCACACACCTTTGGAGGACACCGGTAACACTTCTTTTGTACACCTCGCCATTGATGATGGTGTAAGCTTTGGACCTTCTCTGTATCCTTCTTGATTCATTTTCGTCAATCGGCAAGGTGCCGTTGATCAGGAATTCCTTAATAGGTTCAACCCAAGATGGCGCCTCTCTAACCACAAACACCGGCATGTCTATGTCCATGCTGTCCACAAGCATTGCCTCTTCCGGTATGGGCGTCGTAGTCCCCGAGTTTACCGGTGCAGTCCCCGAGTTTGCCGGAGCAGTCCCCGGGTTCCCTTCGTCAACCTCCATTGGCACCACATGTGATTCCGGTACAAAAATTGATTCCGACTCCGGACTTGGCTTGATTGATGGAACTCGCAAGTGCGCCAGAGCTATCCCGGGAGGAATTTCTTGCCTGGATGAGCCTAACTTGGATAAAGTATCCGCGGCCTCATTTTCTGCACGTGGCACATGGTGGAACTCACATCCTTCGAAGAAGCCGGCAATCTTTTGCACATGGAACCGGTATGAGGCCATGTTGGCATCTTTTGCGTCCCAATCTCCGGAACACTGTTGCACCACGAGATCTGAATCACCATAGCAAATGATCCTGAGTGCCCCTATTTCTTTTGCAACCTTGAGTCCATGTATCAGAGCCTCGTATTCAGCGACATTGTTTGATGCCCTGAAGTGCACTTGTAAAACATACCGGAGGTGATCTCCCTTTGGTGAAGTGAGTACCACACCGGCACCTAGGCCCTCCTTGAGCTTGGATCCGTCAAAATGCATCTTCCAGTACTCTATTTTGTGTTCTGGCGGCTTGTATTGTATCTCCGCCCAATCGACCAAGAAATCAGCTAAAGCTTGCGATTTTATGGCATCTCTTCTTTCATATACCGGCACATACGGTGATAGCTGAATTGCCCATTTTGCAATCCTGCCGCTGGCATCCTTGTTGCCCATGATATCGGAGATGGGTGCCTCGCTCACCACTTTCATGGGGTGTTCCTCAAAGTAATGCTTGAGTTTCGTGGCGGCCATGAACACACCATAAGTCATTTTTTGAAAGTGCGGATAGTTTTGCTTTGATGAGGAGAGCACCTCGCTCAGGTAGTATACCGGCCTCTGGACGGTTTTTCCTTCCTCTTCTCTTTCCACCACAACCACAACACTAACCACCCGGTTCGTTGCCGCTATATAAAGCAACATAGGCTCTCTTTCCAAGGGTGAGGCCAAAATTGGGGCCGTTACGAGCATGTTTTTCAATTCTTTAAACGCCGCGTCTGCCTGCGTGGTCCAGACGAAAGTATCCGATTTTCTCATCAAAGCATAAAGCGGCAAGGCCTTTTCTCCTAGCCTGCTTATGAACCGGCTTAGCGATGCCAAGCTTCCGGTAAATTTTTGCACATCTTTCAGTTCTCGCGGGATGGTCATTCTTTCTATCGCTCGGATTTTTACCGGATTGACCTCAATGCCCCGGCTTGACACAAGGAAACCAAGCAGCTTGCCGGGGACACCAAAGGTGCATTTTGCCGGATTGAGTTTCATCCGGAACCGCCTTAGGTTATCGAATGTTTGCCGGATGTCATCGATTAAGGTATCTTTTACTTTAGTTTTTATCACGATGTCATCCACATAGACTTGCACATTCTTTCCGATTTGATCGAACAAGCATTTTTGCATACAGCGCTGGTACGTTGCACCAGCGTTGCGCAAACCAAAAGGCATAGTAACATAGCAATAAGCCCCGTGCGGGGTAATGAACGCAGTTTTTATTTGATCTTCTTTTTTCAGAGGGATCTGATGGAAGCCGGAATAGGCATCCAGAAACGACAACAACTCACACCCAGCAGTAGAATCAATCACTTGATCGATTCGGGGCAAGGGGAAAGGATCTCTTGGGCAAGCTTTGTTGAGGTTGGTGTAGTCGATGCACATGCGCCACACCTTGGCAAGTTGTGCCTCCAGGTTCTCATCTTTTTTCTTCTCAACCAACACCGGATTGGCCAGCCACTCTGTGTGCGTGACCTCCACAATGAAACCGGCTACCAGCAGCTTTGTTACTTCTTCTCCAATGATTTTCCTCCTATCTTCAGCGAACCGGCGCAAAGGTTGCCGCACCGGCTTAGCATCCTTCCGGACATTTAGAGAGTGCTCAGCCAGCTCCCTCGGAACCCCTACCAAATCATCAGTAGACCAGGCAAAGATGTTCCGATTCTCACGGAGGAAGCTGACGAGCGCGCTTTCCTATGCTTGGCTGAGGCCGGCACCGATACGGACGGTGCGCTCTGGGTAAGCCGGATCCAGCACAATGTTCTTTGTCTCATTTGTCGGCTTGAATGCCGGTGAGTCCAAGCTTCCACTCATTGCCGCTAAGCTCAACTTTGAGGACTGAGCCAGCGCAACAGCAGTTTGCATTCTCTTTTTCTCCTCCGCGATCACCAGCGATTCCGCTAGGTTTGATCCGGCAGATGCTGTTTCCATTGAGACTTTGTAGTTTCCCACCACAGTTAGTGGTCCACGAGGTGCCGGCATCTTCATCTTGAGATAAGCCGTGTGGGTTGATGCCATGAACGCTGCCAAGGCCGGTCTCCCCAACAAGGCATGGTATGGACTATCTAGGTCCACCACCTCAAACTCAAGGTTTTCCACACGACAATTGTCGCGTCCTCCAAACGACACATCCACCCGAACCTTTCCTATCGGGGCACAAGACAAACCGGGAACAATCCCATGGAAAGTTGTATGAGTTGGCTGCAACATGTTTTCTGTTATGCCGAGCGTACGCATGGTGTGCTTGTACATGATGTTTATGCTGCTACCATTGTCTATCAGCACCTTGCTGAATTTTACTCGAGTTTCCGGCCCTTTCATGATTGGGTCCACAACGAGAGCATCCACCCGGATTTGGCATGACTTTGGGGTGATCCTTGAACGACCAGGTGATTTCCTGATCTGACCACAGCATGTATTTTGGAACTGCCGGCATCACGGCGTTCACTTCCATGGAACGGCGATGCACGCTTTGCCTGTCCATTGGCTCTGTGACAAAGACAACCATGCACAAGTGTGGGTCTTCATAAACATTCCGGCCTAAAGGTGCCGGTGGAGGTGGCTGGTCATTGTTTTGCTCCACCCGGTTAACCTGCTGGTACTGCTGCCTGTTTGGCTGTACCGGTAAGGCGTTTGCTCCGGTAAGCGGTGGTGGAGGTGGTAACTGTTGCTGTTGCTGCATGGGGCCCCCTGGCGCCTGCGCATCTTTTACCGCTCCTTTTTGCATCAAGAACTTGGTCCAAGAACAATCCTTCGTCAAATGATTCGACGGGTGATCCGGATTCGGTGTGTGCCACCGGCAAGGCTGGTCCATGGCGGCTTCCATGGTGTATTTCACGGGTTCCTGCCAGTTCTTTTTCTGGCCCCAGGGTTTCTTTTCTACCCACTGCTTCTTAGGACCCGCCCACGGCTGCGATCCGGTTTTTTGTCTCTGACTGCCGCTGGCGTCAGAATTTTCTTGCACGGCAGCAACTTGCTGAGATGCGTATCTTCGATCTGGGAAATCTTCCCTCCTTTTGTTGTTCCGGTTATCTCGGTACTGCTGCTGGTGCGGATTCGACTGCTCCGGCTCAGCTTGCACTGCCGGCTGCATTGGGTCTCCCAATGCATAGCTGTCTGCCACACGTATCATCTCTGCTAGAGTTGTGGGCATGCTTCTCTGCAGCCTTTGCCACAAAGGTGATCCTCTCCGGCATCCTTGACTGAACCAAGCAATGGCTTGTGCCTCAATCACTCCTTCACATGTGTTTCTCATTGAGTTCCACCGGGTGAGATAATCCCGGTCTGGTTCTCCTGCACGCTGTTGGCACAGCGCAAGCTGTTGGGGCCGGTTTGGCCTCTTGTAGGTGCTGCTGAAATTGTTCACAAATGCTTCCTCAAAGTCCAACCATCCGTTAATACTTCCTGCCGGCAAGTTGTTTAGCCAGATCCTTGCAGGACCCACAAGGTAAGACGGTATGATTCTTACCGCCCAACGCCGGTTTACTCCACCACCAGCCACATAAACTGCTGTGACATAATCTGTTAGCCAGTCTTCCGGCTTGGTCGTACCATCGTACGTTCTTGTGTCTCGGGGCAACTGGAAATTGCGCACCGGTGGTTCTTCTCTCATGATCCGAGGGCCAAAACACCTTGGACCAGGAGGTCCTTCACATTCAACTATCGCAGATAACCGTACTCTGTCCAGCCTGTGCCTCGCATCCCGGTCTGGCAGACATCTTTCCCCTAGGCGTTCTCCCAAAGGGTTCCGGCGGACTCTTGTTCGTTCCGCCTCGGAATCTGATTCATCGTATTCTTCCAGTTCCGCGGCCCTTGCCTGCCGGTACCCTGGTGGTGGCATCTCTTCATCCACGCACGCCACTCTTGCGGCTTGATAATTTTGCCCGGTTTCATATCTACCGGCATGATTGTTTCCGGCATAGCCTCCCTTGGCATAGCCCCGATCTGCCCCTTGGCTTTTTCTACCGCATCATATTGCCCGGCTTTTTGCTTTCCGGCAAGAACGGGTCATCATCTGCCGTGCATTCTTTTCCTTTCTTTTGTCCGGATGAGGCGATGATGCCTGCCCCTGGGACTTGCTTCCGGCATTCTTTGTTGAACGCGCGGATTTTGAGGCCACTGCCTCGTTCAGCTTAGCCAGCTGCTCAGCATTTTGCTGCTCAATGGTTTTCAACAGCTCTTTCACACGCTCTTGCTGCTTTGCCAACTCATCACCAGAAAGAGATTCACACAACTCTACTGCAGCTTTAGCGGCCTTTATAGTTTTATCCGGACTACTGTACTTAGGCTTTTCTACAATGCTTACAGATACAGATGCACTTTTGCCGGCAAGAACTTCTTTACGCAAATCCTGATCTAGATTGCGAGCTTTTAGCCGGTTTTCCGGCATCCTAGCAGCATGAGCACTAACTGAAGCAAAGCCATGGGCAGCATTGTACTCACGTAGGGTCAGGTTCAGCTCGCGCTGCGCCCGGATGATGTCGGCGCCGCCGGTAAGCAGGGCCTTGCGCGTGGCCTCCAGCTCCTCCCGAGCCTTTGCCGGGTCGATGTTCTGCGCGATGGGCGTGGCCAGCGTGTTCATCGCCGCTTGAAGAGGTGTTGCCGGTGGTGCTGACGATGCTCCCGCGACGCCGGCGTCACGCTCCAGCGGTGGTTTTGCCGGGCGAGTCGATGCCGCACGTTCAGCTCCTTCTTCCACAGCTCCCTTGCCGGTGTTGACCGCACCAGCCATCATGACCTCCACGCTGCCGGCGGCGCGGCCAGCACACAGCCATCTTGGCGGATCCGGCGCCACCAACACCGGCGAGGTGCTGGCGCACAGGGACGGTGCCGAGGTAGACGCGGATGCTGCCGAACTCGATGGTGCGGCCGTTCTGCGGGAACATGCCGCCGTTGGCGAAGCAGCCCGCGTTATCGTTGATGAAGTCGATGTTGTAGAGGCTTTGCACGAGCGCGGACACCGTGCGCTCGCCGTTGACGTCGAGGATGCCCGCCCGAATATGAACTCCAGCAAGCGCCACTTCATGCCCCACGGTGGGCGCCAACTGTCGTCGTGGTGAACGAGCAGATGCCATGGGATGGCTTATCTTGGGGCCGAATGGACGCTAGAGGATTCGGGGGAGGGTTTGTGACTAGATGGATGAACTTCCGGATGCTTTCCTCAAGAACATGGCCAGGGCCAGAGGTAGAAGAAGAAAGACACAAGGACGAACTCGCTCTAGATCACCATGTTCATTGATCTCAAGACAGGTTACAGGTTTCTCTCCTTCTGTGGATCGCGCATGTAAAGAAGCTGCCCCCTCTCCTTATATAGGGGAGAGGGTGGCTTACAGAACAAGAAACCCTAATGGGATCTTTGACTGGACAAACTACTTTACAAAGATACTTTATAAAGCTACTTTAATCACAGATGACGCCGGGGTCTTCTTTAAACATGAAGGATGACGCCCTCCGGCTTCTTTGACCGTCATCCTCCTCCTTGTCTTCTAGTCTTCGTTTAAAGCCACTTTGCTTAGCTCATCTTTGTCCTTTAGCTCCTGACGGAATCTTTGACCAGCCAGCCGGCATGTTCTTCCTTCCGGCGTGCCGGTATCTTTCCTTCTTGGTTCCGGCATACCCTTGTTGGGGATACCGGCTTAACTTACTTAGCCAAACTCTATTTTCTTATTCCGGTATGAATATTAAACCGGTATCTTGAAGGGTGAGCATCCGGTATGGCACATCTTTGGCTTAATGTGTTCTAAGTGGCTTATTTTAGCAGAGATGTTGTCCTGCAGAACATCTTTTGAAGAACACACCTATATGAGTCCGATTGTTAAACGTCGCAATCTATGAGAGTTGGGTGCTCTCTAGTAAACTCATGAAAGGCCCTGGAGTATGACGTATAAGCTCCAAACCACGAGGAAGCCTCGCGGCAGCCTAGTATCGGTCTAGGCTTTGTATGAAGCTAGTGCGCAGAAAACTTGTAGTTCAAGGCATAGTCCACTATCCAAGTTGCAATCTAGTGTAATATGAAGCTTTAAGTGGAAGTTCAACTTAACAGTCTCCACGACATACCGGTATATAAAACAATGTTCTGGAAACTTATTGATGAGATGTGCCAATGAGAGTTTGTGGGGGATTGCTGGAATTTGTGGGCATTTGGCCTTTGGCCCATGACCCATTATCAAATTCTGAAACTCACATGGCCCATATCATAAATCAGTGGCAGCACTAGTGGGGGCTAAAGTTTAGTCCCACATTGCTAGTTGGGAGAGAGTTGGAGTGGTATATAAGGTGGGCTGTTCTAGTCCTAGTAAGTGAGTGAGAGAGAGAGAGCCCTCGCGCACTCCTCCTCCTCCGCCGCCCGCCTCGTCACGACACGTCACGACGCGCCGCGGGTTGCGGGAATCTCGCCGAGCCGAGCTTATCTTTTTGCTGTTCGGGAAATTAATTGTGTAATCAATCACAATTATGAGCCATTAACGGACGCGTTAACTCAGCCGTTTTCGTTCCGGTTTTTCTGGATCGTGAACTCGTACGTGGGCTGCGTCCCACGACCTTCCCGAGCCGCACTATATAAGCGCGGACGAGAACCCTAGCCTGTACGTGCCACATATGCGACTACCTGTTTCCAGTTCATTGCGCCGCCGCCTTCGTCTTCCTCATCCCGTCCGTCGGCGTGCACCGACTGCCGGGACAGTAGGCCTCCGGAACCCTGCCTCTCGTGAACCTGTACGGGTGAGGGGCAATCAGGTTTTTGGGGAGCGCTCCGGCGCGACTACTGGCAGCACGACGTCGTCTTCGGACGACGAGTTTCTCCACACCGACAACTTCTTCCCGGATCTCAGCGACTTCTTCGACAACCTCAACATGGGCGACAACGACGCTACTGTGAAGTATGTGATCTTGTCGTCTCTCTTTCAGTTTCTGTTAGAGTTCCTTCTTCTAGTATATGTGGTAGATGCGATCGGTTTGTCTACTTTAGATGTGATCTGTTCATCTATCTTACTAGACTGCACGTTTAGTTTATTTGTTTACATAGTCATGATTTATCATTTACTTGTACGGATTATTTCATATGGAAATTTGCTTATATATTCAACAGACGGTGCAGCGGGAGTACTTATAGAAGGGAATCCATGGGAAAACGTAGATGCATCGTCTTCTCCCCAACGGCAAGATCCATTGATTTGCATGCTTTGGGTACGGTGTGATTCAATGGAGAGGGAGAAGAGGTCGAGGAGTTAGGAAGGGGAAAAGAAACGGCTGCGGGCTGACCAGCTGACTCGCTCGATGGATTTGTACATGTATAGACGTGCGTATCGATGACTGACTCGAACCGTATCGACGACTGAATCGCAGGGTATCGAACCACGTTTCCAGGACTGAATCGCACCGTTTCGGCAACCGTTTCCGAATCCGAATCTGGTACGTCGACTCTGGTACGAGGGACGGGTGACCGTACCGCGTTTCCGGCAACTATGGTTCCAGCTCCCCGTCGAACGCTAGACTGAAAATTCATGAGAAATATTGAAGAACAATGGGCCTTATAAAATCACAATCAATATGGTTGGAGGAAGATCCACATAGCTAGCTCATACTAGCAATTCCCCATTTGCCCATAACATCGGACACTCTCCAGATGCTCATTATGCCAAAGTTTATGAAATATGTGGATCTAACCAACTGTAGCAAAGTTCTCAATGATGGTTTCAGTTCGCAGCTGCAAAATATTGCTCCGACTAAATCAACAACGGCAACCACACAATATTTATATGGGAAAGAAGCTACAAGATCAGAATCCAGTAAGATGCTGAAGGCACTTGCCCAACTCGTTGTTGTAGACAGCAGAATGCAGGGGCTCCAAGCATCAGCCTCTGCATCGTCCCGAGTCGGCTAGCTTTGCTGTTGGAGAGAGGGCGGCGCAGGGAGTCCATCGACGCCCTTGGACCTCGCCGGCGACCAAGGGTCCGTTGTCACCGCACGCGTGAGGTCACAGAACTTGGCTGAGGGGAAGCACGTCGCACAACGAGCGGTAATAGCTGACCAAGATTCCCGCCCTCACATGAGACGGCGATCCAGGACATGGAGAACATCCTACCGGTGAAGACGGCGAGCATCCCGCACATATGCATGCATGCCGATGGTGGCTGTAAGGGCACGTACAATGCGGTGATGTCAGCCTTCCCTTAGAGATGCCACGTTAGATTTTTGCTTAGTTGAAGGAGAGAGAATAAAAGAGAGAAGGTTGTCTTCCCTTAGCTAAGGGATCATCTCTTAGGAAATAAGGGAAGACTATTTTCTCCATTGTATCACATATGCCTTCCCTTAGCAACAAATTTTCTACCAAAATTTAATTATTTGTATTAATTGCTAGAGATGGCTGTAAGAGATAATGCATTGTATGATTTATATCTAATGCCTTCTCTAACTGATGTGGCGGGGTAAGGAAAGGCATGCCTTCTCTACCATTGTACATGCCCTAAGCTTTGGTGTGGAGTTGACTCGGCGTGATGACAACTTTGACTCTTTGAGTGGCAGTTGCACCGGTGAGGCAGCAAGCTCGACAAGCGGTGCATCAACCGGGCGGTAGGAGGCGAAACACACAGGTTTGGTACTTCCCATTTTTAAATTGGCTCAAAAGATTTCAGTTCAATGTTTGTCTCATTATAGTAGAATTGTGTTGTTAGTCCTGCTTGATACTGGTTCTTGGAGTAGCATCTCACCATGTCAAGAACGATATTCTCTATCAACAGATATTTAATAAAAAACAATTTATTGTAAAAAAAGATTGTTTATATTTAATTATTTTGAGTTTTAGGCCGCATAAATTATCGAACCTCGATGAGTGGTACAATAAGGATAAAGAGAGAGCGATGAAAGAAAGTGGCATGACATGTAGGAGGGTACAACACATCTATGTATCCTCTTACCCATGGGTGATGGATGCTAGCAGAATGACGATGTTTATGTCCTCGGTGACAACGGACAATGCAGATCATTTGGGATAGACTTACGTTTGCTTCGTAGCGAAGCACGGGCTTTGTCCTAGTTAACAACTAAAGTAACCATGATACTTCCAACTAATAAATCCATGTAGCATGTGTCTCGGAATCCACCACAAATAACCCAAAAGATAACAACGGTAACAAGATATAACATCTGTAATAAGCATGCACTACGACTCGCAAGACATACCCGATAAACCAAACAATAATTTTAGGAGAGATGTGCATGCAATATGGGCTGCTTGAGGTAACAGGTGGATAGGACACGTGACAAGAACGCAACTCAAGGATAACATAAGAGAGAAGACAAAGTAAACTAGGTAAGAGACTCCCGCAGAGACAGAAGTATGGAAGTGCTTTCCTATTAAAGATTGTCGAAGAACATCCGCCGAACATGTCATAGCTCGCATCAACTCATCGTCCTATCCGAGAAGAAGCAATAGGGCTACAACAAACAATGGATGCACCACTTACTACTATGATAAAAGAATCATCATGATCATGATATGATATGCATGGCATGACAACAATGATGCAATGCAACTTATCCAAATAAAGAGGAATCGGAGTCCCGACAATTAAATATTAGGTTGAAGTTATTTATCTACCCTACAATTTAATTGTTGGTTAGCATGGCATGGGTGAGCTACACAAATTTAAATGGAACCGGGATAAGATAATAATCCCGCACAATTCGATATTTAATATTAGGTGAAAGTCGTTATTTACCCAACCCACAAGATATGCAATGTGATGCAACATGATATGATTTTTGATGCACAAGATAGATGTCACATTTATAAAAATAGGGTTGGTTAGTGACATAGGCCTGCTGAATAGGCATGCCGAATAAAGCACCCCGGCCGGCGAGATGCAAGGCCCACAACCTAAGCTTTGAAGGCCTAGAAGCCCGAGAATTTCGGATAAGGAATATATAGTTGTATTAGGAATCATGTAATGATACGTCTCAAACGTATCTATAATTTCTTATGTTCCATGCTACTTTTATGACAATACTTGAATGTTTTATACATACTTTACATCATTATTATACATTTTCCGGCACTAACCTATTAACAAGATGCCGAAGCGCTAGTTGTTGTTTTCTGCTGTTTTTGGTTTCAGAAATCCTAGTAAGGAAATATTCTCGGAATTGGACGAAATCAACGCCCAGGGTCCTATTTTTCCACGAAGCTTCCGGAAGACCGAAGGGATAACGAAGTGGGGCAACGAGGCACCCACACCACAGGGCCGCGCGCCGGGTGGGCCCCGCGCCGCCTATGGTGTGGGCCCTCGTGGCGCCCCGACCTACCCTTCCGCCTATTTAAAGCCTTCGTCGCGAATACCCCTGTACCGAGAGCCACGATACGGAAAACCTTCCCACGCCGCCGCCGCCAATCCCATCTCGGGGATTCAGGAGATCGCCTCCGGCACCCTGCCGGAGAGGGGAATCATCACGGAGGGGCTCTACATCATCATGCCCGCCTCCGGATTGATGCGTGAGTAGTTCATCCTTGGACTATGGGTCCATAGCAGTAGCTAGATGGTTGTCTTCTCCGCTTGTGCTATCATTGTTTAGATCTTGTGAGCAGCCTAACATGATCAAGATCATCTATTTGTAATGCTACATGTTGTGTTTGGTGGGATCCGATGAATCTAGAATACTATGTTAAGTTGATTATCAATCTATCATATATGTGTTGTTTATGTTCTTGCATGCTCTCCGTTGCTAGTAAAGGCTCTGGCCAAGTTGATACTTGTAACTCCAAGAGGGAGTATTTATGCTCGATAGTGGGTTCATGCCTCCATTGAATCTGGGACAGTGACAGAAGGTTCTAAGGTTGTGGATGTGCTGTTGCTACTAGGGATAAAACATCAATGCTTTGTCTAAGGATATTTGTGTTGATTACATTACGCACCATACTTAATGCAATTATCTGTTATTTACAACTTAATACTGGAGGGGGTGCGGATGCTAACCCGAAGGTGGATTATTTAGGCATAGATGGATGCTGGATAACGGTCTATGTACTTTGTCGTAATGCCCTGATTAAATCACATAGTAATCATCATTGATATGTATTGAATCTTGATTTGTCAATTGCCCACCTATAATTTGTTCACCCAGCATGTTAGTTATCTTATTGGAGAGACTCCACTAGTGAACTGTGGACCCCGGTCCATTCTTTTACATCTGAATACATTCTACTGCAATCATTGTTCTTTACTGTTCTTTGCAAACAAACACCATCTTCCACTCGATACGCTTAATCCTTTGTTTTCAGCAAGCCGGTGAGATTGACAACCTCACTGTTACGTTGGGGCAAAGTATCTTGATTGTGTTGTGCAGGTTCCACGTTGGCGCCGGTTTCACTGGTGTTGCGCCGCACTACACTCCTCCACCAACAACCTTCACGTGTTTCTTGGCTCCTAATGGTTCGATAACCTTGGTTTCTGAGGGAAAACTTGCCGTGCGCATCATACCTTCCTCTTGGGGTTCCCAACGGACGTGTACATCTACGCGCATCAAGCTCTTTTTCTGGCGCCGTTGCCGGGAGATCAAGACACGCTGCAAGGAGTCTCCACATCCAATCTCTTTACTTTGTTTTTGTCTTGCTTTACTTTATTTTATTTACTGTCTTGTTTGCCTTATATCTAAAAACACAAAAAAAATAGTTACTTTACTTTCTGTCTTATTTACTTGCTCTATATCAAAACACAAAAAAATTAGTTACTTGTCTTTACTTTATTCTATTTGCCTAGTTTACTTTTATTACTATTATAATGGGTACTCCTGAAAATACTAAGTTGTGTGATTTCCACTAGCACAAATAATAATGATTTTATATGTACTCCTATTGCTCCACCTGCTACTGCAGCAGAATTCTATGAAATTAAACCTGCTTTACTGAACCTTGTTATGAGAGAGCAATTTTCTGGTGTTAGTACTGATGATGCTGCTGCCCATCTTAATAATTTTGTTGAACTTTGTGAAATGCAAAGGTATAAGGATATAGATGGTGATATTATAAAACTGAAATTGTTTCCTTTCTCATTAAGAGGAAGAGCTAAAGATTGGTTGCTTTCTTTGCCTAAGAATAGTATTGATTCATGGACTAAATGTAAAGATGCTTTTATTAGTAAATATTATCCTCCTGCTAAGATTATATCTTTGAGAAGTAGCATTATGAATTTTAAACAATTTGATAATGAACATGTTGCTCAAGCATGGGAGAGAATGAAATCTTTGGTAAAGAATTGCCCAACCCATGGACTGACTACTAGGATGATCATCCAAACCTTATGCAGGATTGAATTTTTCCTCAAGGAACCTATTGGATTCAGCTGCTGGAGGTACTTTTATGTCCATCACCTTGGGCGCCGCGACTAAGCTTCTTGATGATATGATGATCAATTACTCTGAATGGCACACTGAAAGAACTCCTCAAGGTAAGAAGGTAAATTCTGTTGAAGAAACCTCTTCTTTGGGTGATAAGATTGATGCTATTATGTCTATGCTTGCAAATGGTAGATCTCATATTGATCCTAATAATGTTCCTTTAGCTTCATTGGTTGCTCAAGAAGAAAATGTTGATGTGAATTTCATAAAGAGTAATAATTTCAACAACAATGCTTATAGGAATAATTATGGTAACAACAACTATAGGCCATATCCTTCTAATAATGGTAGTGGTTATGGTAATTCTTACAAAAATAATAAGAGTGTACCCTCTGGTATTGAAGTGATGCTTAAAGAATTTATTAGTACACAAACTGCTTTTAATAAAACTGTTGAAGAAAAGCTTGGTAAAATTGATGTTCTTGCTTCTAAGGTTGATAGTCTTGCTCTTGATGTTGATCTTTTAAAATTGAAAGTTATGCCTGAGGAAGTTAAAGATGCTAGATTTGCTAAAACAAATGCCATCCAAGTTCGAATTAATGATAATATTAGAATGTTGGCTGAATTGCATGCTAGATGGGAAGAAAAAGAAAAACTTGCTAAAGAAAATAATGTAGCTAAAGTATGGACTATTACCACCACTAGTAATGTTGATTCTACACATGTTGCTACACCTCCTACTATCAATGGTAAAATAATTGGTGTTGGCAATGTTTCTACTCCTAGTACAAAGCGCAAAATTGCCTGAAACTGCTTGTGATAAAACTGCTGAAATTTTTCAAAATATTGGTGACAATGATTCCATTGCTGTAGAACATAATGGTTTAGATTTTGATGATTGCCATATTACTGAAGTTATAAAGTTCTTACAAAAACTTGCTAGAAGTCCTAATGCTAGTGCTATAAATTTAGCCTTTACAAAACATATTACAAATGCTCTCATTAAAGCTAGGGAAGAGAAATTAAAACTTGAAGCTTCTATTCCTAGGAAGTTAGAAGATGGTTGGGAGCCCATCATTAAGATGAAATTCAATGATTTTTAATGTAATGCTTTATATGATCTTGGTGCAAGTATTTATGTTATGCCTAAGAAAATTTATGATATGCTTGACTTGCCACCATTGAAGAACTGTTATTTGGATGTTAATCTCGCTGATAATGTTAAAAAGAAACCTTTGGGGAGGATTGATAATGTTCGCATTACGGTTAACAATAACCTTGTCCCCGTTGATTTTGTTGTCTTGGATATTGAATGCAATGCATCTTGTCCTATTGTGTTGGGAAGACCTTTTTTTCGAACCGTTGGTGTTGTTATTGATATGAAGGAAGGTAATATTAAATATCAATTCCCTCTCAAGAAAGGTATGGAACACTTCCTAGAAAGAGAATGAAGTTGCCTTTCGATTCTATTATTAGAACAAGCTATGATTTTAATGCTTCTCTCTTGATGTTACTTGATTTGCACTTTCTGCGCCTAGCTGAAAGGCGTTAAAGAAAAGCACTTCTTGGGAGATAACCCAAGTTTCATTTTATTTACTGTATTGTTGAGTCTTGGAAGTTGTTTACTACTGTAGCAACCTCTCCTTATCATGTTTTTGTGCCAAGTAAAGTCTCTATGTTAAAGTTGATGCTAGATTTGGATTGCTGCACAGAAACAACATTGTTGTCTGTCACGAATTCGCGCAGATCTCTCTGTAGAAGAGTCAAAAAAATCTGAAAATTTACGTGCCTGATCCTCAGATATGTACGCAACTTTCATTAGTTTTGAGTTTTTCCGTTTGATCAAGTTAAGTGCCCCTGCAAAATTCGTCTTTACGGGCTGTTCTGTTTTTGACAGATTCTGCCTTTTATTTCGCATTGCCGCTTTTGCTATGTTGAATGAGTTTCTTTGTTCCATTAACTTTCAGAAGCTTTGTGCAATGTCCAGAAGTGTTAAAAATGATTGTGTCACCTCTGAAATGTGAATTTTTGATTATGCACTAACCCTCTAATGAGTTTGCTTGAAGTTTGGTGTGGAGGAAGTTTTCAAGGGTCAAGAGAAGAGGATGATATACTATGATCAAGAAGAGTGAAAGGTCTAAGCTTGGGGATGCCCCGGTGGTTCATCCCTGCATATTTTAAGAAGCCTCTAAGCTTGGGGATGCCCAAGGCATCCCCTTCTTCATCGACAACTTATCAGGTCACTTCTAGTGAAACTATATTTTTATTCCATCACATCTTATGTTCTTTACTTGGAGCGTCGGTTTGCTTTTATTTTTGTTTTGGTTTGAATAAAGTTGGATCCCACCATCCTTATATTGGAGATATTACGCTCCGCTTTTTCATATGGAACACTTGTGCTCTTAATTGTGCTTTAATGTTCATGGCGAAGGCTGAAATTGCTTCGTTAAATTGCTATTTGGTTGGAATCAGAAAATGCTACATATGGTTTGGAATAACTTGGCAATTGTTTGAGCTCTCATAGATCATGTTTAAGCTCTTGCATCATGTAGTTTAATTTATTAATGAAGAACTACCGTAGAGCTTGTTTAATTTGGTTTGCATGATTGGTCTCTCTAAGTCTAGATAATTTCTGGTAAAGTGTTTGAACAACAAGGAAGATAATGTAGAGTCTTATAATGCTTGCAATATGTTCTTGTGTAAGTTTTGCTGTACCTGTTCATACTTGTGTTTGCTTCAAACAACCTTGCTAGCCCAAACCTTGTACTGAGAGGAAATGCTTCTCGTGCATCCAAACACCTTGAGCCAAAACCCATGCCATTTGTGTCCACCATATCTACCTACTATGTGGTATTTTTCTGCCATTCCAAAGTAAATTACTTGAGTGCTACCTTTAAAATTTCATTCCTTTATCTTTGCAATATATAGCTCATGGGACAAATAGCTTAAAAACTATTGTGGTGATGAATATGTAGTTATGTGTCTTAATTCTTATAAGTTGCTTGTTGAGCGGTAACCATGTTTCTGGGGACGCCATCAACTTTTTACCTTTGTTGGATATCATGTGAGATGCTATGGATGTTCGTCTTGTCTGAAGTAAGTGCGATTTCATGATCAAATGGTTTGAGTATGCATATGTTAGAGAAGAACATTGGGCCGCTAACTAAAGCCATGTATCATGGTGGAAGTTTCAGTTTGGACATACAACCTCAATCTCTTATGAGAATACTATTTGTTGTTGAATGCTTAAGCATTAAAAGAGGAGTCCATTATCTGTTGTCTATGTTGTCCCGGTATGGATGTCTAAGTTGAGAATAATCAAAAGCGAGAAATCCAATGCGTGCTTTCTCCTTAGACCTTTGTACAGGCGGCATAGAGGTACCCCTTTGTGACACTTGGTTGAAACATATGTCATGTGATGATAATCCGTGTTATCCGAGCTGATTAGGACAAGGTGCGATCACTATTAGTGCTCTATGCATGAGACTTGCAACTTGTAGGAAGTATTATGCATAGCACATATGAATTATTACTACCGTTGACAAAATTGTTTCTATGTTTTTAAAACAAAAGCTCTAGCACAAAAATAGTAATCCATGCTTCCCTCTGCGAAGGGCCATTCTTTTACTTTATGTTGAGTCAGTTTACCCACTTCTTTCTATCTTAGAAGCAAACACTTGTGTTAACTGTGTGCATCGATTCTTACATGTTTACTTATTGCACCTATTATATTACTCTATGTTGACAAATATCCATGAGATATACATGTTACAAGTTGAAAGCAATAGCTGAAACTTAATCATCCTTTGTGCTGCTTCAATGCATTCTACTTTGAATTTATTGCTTATGAGTTAGCTCTTATGCAAGTCTTATTGATGCTTGTCTCGAAAGTACTATTCATGAAAAGTTTTGCTATATGATTCAATTGTTTAGTCATTATCTTTGTTAGCAATCTTTTGTTTTAGATCACTCCATTCATCTCATATGCTTTACAATAATGTTGATCAAGGTTATGTTGGTAGCATGTCACTTCAGAAATTATTTGTGTTATCGTTTACCTACTCGAGGCGAGTAGGAACTAAGCTTGGGGATGCTGATACGTCTCAAACGTATCTATAATTTCTTATGTTCCATGCTACTTTTATGACAATACTTGAATGTTTCATACATACTTTACATCATTATTATACATTTTCCGCACTAACCTATTAACAAGATGCCGAAGCGCCAGTTGTTGTTTGCTGTTTTTGGTTTCAGAAATCCTAGTAAGGAAATATTCTCGGAATTGGACGAAATCAACGCCCAGGGTCCTATTTTTCCACGAAGCTTCCGGAAGACCGAAGGGATAACGAAGTGGGGCGACGAGGCGCCCACACCACAGGGCCGCGCGGCCAGTGGGCCCGCACCGCCCTATGGTGTGGGGCCCTCGTGGCGCCCCCTGACCTACCCTTCCGCCTACTTAAAGCCTTCGTCGCTAATACCCCTGTACCGAGAGCCACGACCACGATACGGAAAACCTTCCAGAGACGCCGCCGCCGCCAAACCCATCTCGGGGGATTCAGAGAGCCTCCGGCACCCTGCCGGAGAGGGGAATCATCACCGAGGGGCTCTACATCATCATGCCCGCCTCCGGATTGATGCGTGAGTAGTTCATCCTGGACTATGGGTCCATAGCAGTAGCTAGATGGTTGTCTTCTCCGCTTGTGCTATCATTGTTTAGATCTTGTGATACGTCTCCAACGTATCTATAATTTCTTATGTTCCATGCTACTTTATTGATGATATCTACATGTTTTATGCATACTTTATGTCATATTTATGCGTTTTCCGGAACTAACCTATTGACGAGATGCCGAAGTGCCGCCTGTTTTCTGCTGTTTTTGGTTTCAGAAATCCTAGTAAGGAAATATTCTCGGAATCGGACGAAATCAACGCCCGATCCTATTTTCACCGGAAGCTTCCAGAGCACCCGAGAAGGACCAGAGGGGGGCCACTGGGCCACCAGACACCACCCCGGCGCGGCCCAGGGGGGGGCGCCCCCTAGTGTGTCACCGCCTCGTCGACCCTCCAACTCCGCCTCTTCGCCTATTTAGTCGTCCCTGACCTAAATCCTCGACCCCGTTCGACGAAACCAGAGAAAACCATCCAGAGCCGCCGCCATCGCGAAACTCCATTCGGGGACAAGTCTCTGTTCCGGCACCCGCCGGACGGGGAATTGCCCCCGGAGCCATCTCCATCGACACCACCGCCATCTTCATCGCCATCGCTGTCTCCTATGATGAGGAGGGAGTAGTTCTCCCTGGGCTGAGGGCTCTACCGTAGCTATGTGGTTAATCTCTCTCTCGTACTTCAATACAATGATCTCATGAGCTGCTTTACATGATTGAGATCCATATGATGAGCTTTGTATCGCTACTAGTTATGTGCTACTCATGTGATGTTATTAAAGTAGTCTATTCCTCCTGCATGGTGTAAAGGTGCTAGTGTGTGCACCGTGTGGTTCTTGTCGTAGGCTATGATCATGACCTCTTGTAGGTTGTGGAGTTAATTGTCATTATGATAGTATTGATGTGATCTATTCCTCCTTTCATAGTGTAATGTGGACAGTGTGTATGCTATGTTAGTTCTTGGTTTATTTTGCAATGATCTATTATGCTCTAAGGTTACTTAAACATGAATATCGAATGTTGTGGAGCTTGTTCCGGCATTGAGGGTTCGTGTAATCCTACGCAACGAATGATGTTCATTATCAAACAAGAGTGTATGTAGCACATATGAGAAGAAGTATTTATTATGCGATCAATGTTGAGAGTGTCCACTAGTGAAAGTATGATCCCTAGGCCTTGTTTCCAATACTGCAAACACCGCTTATTTACTGTTCTGCTGCATGTTTACTCGCTGCCATATTTTATTCAGATTACTATTACCACTCATATACATCCATACTGCTTGTATTTCACTATCTCTTCGCCGAACTAGTGCACCTATACATCTGACAAGTGTATTAGGTGTGTTGGGGACACAAGAGACTTTTTGTATCGTGATTGCAGGGTTGCTTGAGAGGGATATCTTTACCTCTTCCTCCCCGAGTTCGATAAACCTTGGGTGATCCACTTAAGGGAAAACTTGCTGCTGTTCTACAAACCTCTGCTCTTGGAGGCCCAACACTGTCTACAGGAAAAGAAGCGTGAGTAGACATCAAGCTATTTTCTGGCGCCGTTGCCGGGGAAGAAAGGTAAAAGGTACTCACATTCCGGATCTCGGCTACTAAGCTATTTTCCGGTGCCGTTGTAAGTACTCGAAGCTATTTCCTTTAGATCCTGCAATTGCATCTTTTGGTTTGTTGTTTACACTAGTTAGGCATAATGGAGAGCAACAGTGAGCTTCTTATTCTATTTCCTGAGTTAAGACATGGATTGTTTGATGCGAAAATTAAAAAACCTATGGAATATTATTTGCATGCTAGTAGCAATGATATTAGTATGAACGCTTTGAACACCATTGTTGTTAATGATATGGAAAATTCTAAGCTTGGGGAAGCTGGTTTTGATGAGCATGATATTTTTAGTCCCCCAAGCATTGAGGAGAAAATTTTCTTTGATGATACTTTGCCTCCTATTTATGACGATTATAATGATAGTGGTCTTTTGGTGCCGCCTACTATGGAGAGTAAATTTTATTATGATTATACTATGCCTCCTACACTTGATGAGAATAATAATGATAGCTACTTTGTTGAATTTGCTCCCGCTACAACTAATAAAATTGATTATGCTTATGTGGAGAGTAATAATTTTATGCATATGGCTCATGACAAGAATGTTGTATGTGATAGTTATATTGTTGAGTTTGTTCATGATGCTACTGAAAGTTATTATGAGAGAGGGAAACATGGTTATATTCATCTTAATAATATTAAGTTTCCCCTCTTTATGTTGAGAATCTTGAAATTATGCTTGTGTTGTTTTTCTATGCTTGCCACTTTGTTCTTCATGAATCTATTTGTGTGCAAGATTCCTTTTCATAGGAAGAGGGTTAGGCTTAAATTTGCTTCATACTTGCTTTTTGATACTCTCTTTGCTGCGACTCTCATCCTTATGAAAGCATCATCATTGAAATTGCTAAGCCCATCTTAATGGCTATAAAGAAAGAACTTCTTGGGAGATAACCCATGTGTTTATTTTGCTACACTTTGTTTTATATTTGTGTCTTGGAAGTTGTTACTACTGTATCAACCTCTCCTTATTTTATTTTTATTGCATTGTTGTGCCAAGTGAAGTCTTTGATAGAAAGGTTGATACTAGATTTGGATTACTGAGCAGAAACATATTTCTTGCTGTCACGAATCTGGGCCTAATTCTCTGTAGCTAACTCAGAAAATTATGCAAATTTACGTGAGTAATCCTCAGATATGTACGCAACTTTCATTCAATTTGAGCATTTTCATCTGAGCAAGTCTGGTGCCATTTTAAAATTCGTCTTTACGGACTGTTCTGTTTTGACAGATTCTGCCTTTTATTTCGCATTGCCTCTTTTTCTGTGTTGGATGGATTTCTTTGTTCCATTAACTTTCAGAAGCTTTGTGCAATGTCCAGAAGTGTTAAGAATGATTGTGTCACCTCTGAACATGTGAGTTTTTGATTATGCACTAACCCTCTAATGAGTTGTTTTGAGTTTGGTGTGGAGGAAGTTTTCAAGGGTCAAGAGAGGAGGATGATATACTACGATCAAGAAGGGTGAAAAGTCTAAGCTTGGGGATGCCCCGGTGGTTCATCCCTGCATATTTCAAGAAGACTCAAGCCTCTAAGCTTGGGGATGCCCAAGGCATCCCCTTCTTCATCGACAAATTATCAGGTTCCTTCTCTTGAAACTATATTTTTATTCGGTCACATCTTATGTACTTTACTTGGAGCGTCTGTTTGTTTTTGTTTCTGTTTTTGTTTGAATAAATGATTGTTTGGGAGAGAGACACGCTCCTCTGGTTCATATGAACACATGTGTTCTTAGCTTTTAATTTTCATGGCGAAGGTTGAAACTGCTTCGTTAATTGTTATATGGTTGGAAACGGGAAATGCTACATGTAGTAATTGGTAAAATGTCTTGGATAATGTGATACTTGGCAATTGTTGTGCTCATGTTTAAGCTCTTGCATCATATACTTTGCACCTATTAATGAAGAAATACATAGAGCTTGCTAAAATTTGGTTTGCATAATTGGTCTCTCTAAGGTCTAGATAATTTCTAGTATTGGGTTGAACAACAAGGAAGACGGTGTAAAGTCTTATAATGTTTACAATATGTCTTTTATGTGAGTTTTGCTGCACCGGTTCATCCTTGTGTTTGTTTCGAATAACCTTGCTAGCCTAAGCCTTGTATCGAGAGGGAATACTTCTCATGCATCCAAATCCTTGAGCCAACCACTATGCCATTTGTGTCCACCATACCTACCTACTACATGGTATTTCTCCGCCATTCCAA
This sequence comes from Lolium multiflorum, assembly GCA_030979885.1. Classification (NCBI taxonomy): domain Eukaryota; kingdom Viridiplantae; phylum Streptophyta; class Magnoliopsida; order Poales; family Poaceae; genus Lolium; species Lolium multiflorum. The sequence continues at coordinate 81,928,936 of CM061752.1, read as the reverse complement.
AGTAAATTGCTTGAGTGCTACCTTTAAACAATTCAAAAGTTATCACCTCTGATTTGTGTCAATGTTTTATAGCTCATGAGGAAGTATGTGGTGTTTATCTTTCAATCTTGTTGGGCAACTTTCACCAATGGACTAGTGGCTTCATCCGCTTATCCACTAATTTTGCAAAAAGAGCTGGCAATGGGATTCCCAGTCCCAAATTAATTAACAAAAATAGACACTCCTCCATGGTATGTGATTGTTGGACGGCACCGAAGGATTCGGTTAGCCATGGCTTGAGAAAGCAAAGGTGGGGAGGAGTGCCATCATAATAAAACTAAAATAAAAAGGCACTCCTTCATGGTATGAGATTGTTGGCAGGCACCCGAGGATTCGGTTAGCCATGGTTTGTGAAAGAAAGGTTGGAAGGAGTGCCACCCAAAAATAAAATAAAATGGGAGCCGCTCTTTGAAGGTTTGTCTGGCAAGGGGGTTAGAGTACCCGCTACCATTCGTTGACAACAACAAAGACCTCTCAAAACTTTATTTTTATGCTCTCTTTATGTTTTCAAAATAAAAGCTCTAGCACAAATATAGCAATCGATGCTTTCCTCTGCGAAGGGCCTTTCTTTTACTTTTATGTTGAGTCAGTTCACCTATCTCTCTCCACCTCAAAGAGCAAACACTTGTGTGAACTGTGCATTGATTCCTACATACTTGCATATTGCACTTGTTATATTACTTTACATTGATAATATCCATGAGATATACATGTTATAAGTTGAAAGCAACCGCTGAAACTTAATCTTCCTTTGTGTTGCTTCAATACCTCTACTTTGAATTATTGCTTTATGAGCTAACTCTTATGCAAGACTTATTGATGCTTGTCTTGAAAGTACTATTCATGAAAAGTCTTTGCTTTATGATTCATTTGTTTACTCATGTCATTACCATTGTTTTTGATCGCTGCATTCATTACATATGCTCTACAATAATGTTGATCAAGATTATGATGGTAGCATGTCACTTAAGAAATTATCATTGTTATCGTTTACCTACTCGAGGATGAGTAGGAACTAAGCTTGGGGATGCTGATACGTCTCCAACATATCTATAATTTCTTATGTTCCATGCTACTTTATTGATGATATCTACATGTTTTATGCATACTTTATGTCATTTTTATGCGTTTTCCGGAACTAACCTATTGACGAGATGCCGAAGTGCCAGTTCTTGTTTTCTGCTGTTTTTGGTTTCAGAAATATTAGTAAGGAAATATTCTCGGAATCGAACGAAATCAACGCCCAGTACCCTATTTTCACCGGAAGCTTCCAGAGCACCCGAGAAGGACCGAGGGGGCCACTGGGCCACCAGACACCACCCCGCGGCCCGGGGGCGCCCCTAGTGTGTCACCGCCTCGTCGACCCTCCGACTCCGCCTCTTCGCCTATTTAGTCGTCCCTGACCTAAATCCTCGACCCCGTTCGACGAAACCAGAGAAAACCATCCAGAACCGCCGCCATCGCGAAACTCCAATTCGGGGGACAGAAGTCTCTGTTCCGCACCTGCCGGGACGGGGAATTGCCCCGGAGCCATCTCCATCGACACCACCGCCATCTTCATCGCCATCGTTGTCTCCTATGATGAGGAGGGAGTAGTTCTCCCCTAGGGCTGAGGGCTCTACCGTAGCTATGTGGTTAATCTCTCTCTGTACTTCAATACAATGATCTCATGAGCTGCTTTACATGATTGAGATCCATATGATGAGCTTTGTATCGCTACTAGTTATGTGCTACTCATGTGATGTTATTAAAGTAGTCTATTCCTCCTGCATGGTGTAAGTGTGTGCACCGTGTGGTTCTTGTCGTAGGCTATGATCATGACCTCTTGTAGGTTGTGGAGTTAATTGTCATTATGATAGTATTGATGTGATCTATTCCTCCTTTCATAGTGTAAAGTGGACAGTGTGTATGCTATGTTAGTTCTTGGTTTATTTTGCAATGATCTATTATGCTCTAAGGTTACTTAAACATGAATATCGAATGTTGTGGAGCTTGTTAACTCCGGCATTGAGGGTTCGTGTAATCCTACGCAACGAATGATGTTCATTATCAAACAAGAGTGTATGTAGCACATATGAGAAGAAGTATTTATTATGCGATCAATGTTGAGAGTGTCCGCTAGTGAAAGTATGATCCCTAGGCCTTGTTTCCAATACTGCAAACACCGCTTATTTACTGTTCTGCTGCATGTTTACTCGCTGCCATATTTTATTCAGATTACTATTACCACTCATATACATCCATACTGCTTGTATTTCACTATCTCTTCGCCGAACTAGTGCACCTATACATCTGACAAGTGTATTAGGTGTGTTGGGGACACAAGAGACTTCTTGTATCATGATTGCAGGGTTGCTTGAGAGGGATATCTTTGACCTCTTCCTCCCTGAGTTCGATAAACCTTGGGTGATCCACTTAAGGGAAAACTTGCTGCTGTTCTACAAACCTCTGCTCTTGGAGGCCCAACACCGCAGGAAGAAGGTTTAGATCTTGTGAGCTGCCTAACATGATCAAGATCATCTATTTGTAATGCTACATGTTGTGTTTGGTGGGATCCGATGAATCTAGAATACTATGTTAAGTTGATTATCAATCTATCATATATGTGTTGTTTATGTTCTTGCATGCTCTCCGTTGCTAGTAGAGGCTCTGGCCAAGTTGATACTTGTAACTCCAAGAGGGAGTATTTATGCTCGATAGTGGGTTCATGCCTCCATTGAATCTGGGACAGTGACAGAAGGTTCTAAGGTTGTGGATGTGCTGTTGCTACTAGGGATAAAACATCAATGCTTTGTCTAAGGATATTTGTGTTGATTACATTACGCACCATACTTAATGCAATTATCTGTTGTTGTTATCACCAGAATTTGACCAAGCCAGAGGTGGGCCGCGATCAAGATGGACTTGAAGATATGTCATCAAGAAATAGGTGAATCGGCCTTTATGCGCAGAGTTTGGGCTAGTTAGCCCGTGTATCTTAATATAGTAGGCTACGTAGAAGTTAGAGTTTATCTCGTGCACGGTTTGGTGCACGCCCACATTAGAAAGTCCCCTGGACTATAAATATGTATCTAGGGTTTATGGAATAAACAACAACCAACGTTCAACACAAACCAATCTCGGCGCATCGCCAACCCCTTCGTCTCGAGGGTTTCTCCGGTAAGCACCATGCTGCCTAGATCGCATCTTGCGATCTAGGCAGCACGAGCCTGCCTACGTTGTTCATGCGTTGCTCGTGCTGAAGCCTTTTTGATGGCGAGCAACGTAGTTATCATAGATGTGTTAGGGTTAGCATTGTTCTTAGTATCATATGCTGTTGTAGTGCAACCCTTGCGCATCTAGCCGTCCTTGTACCTCATCACGGGTGCAGGGGCGGCACCCCGCTTGATCGTTATTTAGTAGATCTGATCCGTTACGGTTGCTCCTTGATTCATCAAGGATTAGTTTAACATCTGCAATAGTTAGGCCTTACAAAGGGTTGGAGGATCCAGCGGCGTGTAGGGTGTAGTTTGCTGGCCCTAGACAGGACGTTCCGAGGATCAACCTCGTGTTGGTTTTTAGGCCTTGTCTAGGTTCGGCTTACGATCACCGTGCGCGAGCGCGAGGCCCAATCGTGAGTAGGATGATCCGATTATGCGGTGAAAACCCTAAATCGTGGATCTCATATGCTTTATCTTGATCAAGCAGGACCACCATATATTCGGCCACCTTGGACGAATCATGGGTGGATCGGCTCCATGAGCCGATTCACGGGATAACCTGAGAGCCGATCGAGGCTCGTATTTAACGTGTACGTGTGTGCCCTGCAGGAAACTAAGCGAGGCATCATCCACACCTTCCCGACCAGGTATAGGTCAGGTGGCACGCCTTGCAATTTGCATCGGCGCGCGACCAGGAGGCTTTGCGGGCCGTCGCTCTGAGGGACTGGGGCCAGCCGCAGCCCTAGTTGTTCCCGGCTCTACGGTGTTGACCAGTCGCTGCCCGTCGGTGGGTTTCTGACGTCAACACATTCTGGCACGCCCGGTGGGACAATCCTCAACATCAACCACATCGCCGTCTACATCGGAGATGGCGGAAGAAACTCCGGTCACTTACGAGGATCTCAATGGCGAGCTCAAGAAGAAGTATGACGAGGTCAAGGTCCTCCTCGAAGCCGACCTCATCGACTCCTTCCACGACACCCGCTCCCATGGCATCAGCACCAACGTGGTGGAGCTGGGGTACCGCCCTGGTGAGGGTAGTGATGAGGGCGGCTGCTCTCATAGCAAGGATGAAGAAGGAGACGGTCCACGCGATCGGCCCCGACACTGCCACAAGATCCTAGTGATGATCAAGATAGAAGCCGATCCCAGCGATCGGACCGTATTACACGCACCACCAGCTCTCCCAGTATTCAGCGTCGACCTCACAGGTGACGGAAAGCTAGGGTATGGGTTCACCTCGGCTGATGAGCTAGAGGAAGTCGACATCGGCCCCGGGGATAAGCCTCGGCCAACTTTTATCAGCAGGAAGTTAGACCCACAGCTCAGGAGTCAGATGATTGCTCTATTGAAAGAATACCCAGATTGCTTTGCGTGGGACTACACAGAGATGCCTGGGCTGGACAGGAGCATCATCGAACATCGGCTCCCCCTGAAGAAAGGATTTCGGCCCTTCCAGCAACGAGCACGACAGATGAAGGCCGAAATCCTAGAGGAGGTCAAGAAAGAGATCGAGAAGATGTTGGCCGCCGGATTCATCAGACCATGCAGGTATGCGGAATGGATATCCAGTATCGTTCCGGTGGAAAAGAAGGACGGCCGGTGGCGTGTGGCTATCGATTTCCGAGATCTTAACAGAGCCACTCCAAAAGATGAATATCCGATGCCTGTGGCAGAAACTTTGATCAATGCAGCTGCTGGCCACAAGGTTTTAAGCTTCATGGATGGCAACGCCGGCTATAACCAGATCTTCATGGCCCCAGAAGATATACACAAGACCGCATTCAGAGTACCAGGGGCAGTAGGCTTGTTTGAATATGTGGTCATGACCTTTGGGTTGAAGAATGCCGGCGCGACGTATCAAAGAGCCATGAATTATATATTCCACGATCTGATCGGCAAGTTGGTGGAAATCTACATCGACGATGTGGTAGTCAAGTCTGTCTCCATGGAGGGACACTTGGAAGATTTGCGACACGTACTAGACCGAACTCGAAAGTTCGGGCTGAGAATGAACCCAAAGAAGTGTGCCTTTGGTGTGACGGCCGGTCAGTTCCTAGGATTTTTGGTCCATGAGCGAGGAATTGAGATCGGCCTGAAGAGTCAGGAGGCGGTGCGTACCATGCAGCCGCCCACCACGAAGAAGGAACTCCAGCGTCTTATCGGCAAGATCAACTTCGTTCGCCGATTCATCTCTAACCTGTCAGGACGGATCGAGCCGTTCATGGGTTTGGTGAAGACTAAATCCGATGACGAATTTCACTGGGGGGCAGAACAGCAGCAGGCGTTCGATGACATTAAACGGTATCTGACGACACCACCCGTGCTAGTGCCGCCCCAGCAAGACAGGCCGTTCTACATTTACTTGTCAGTAGCTGACACATCCATCGCCTCGGTGGTGGTGCAACTCTACGAGGGCGTTGAAAAGGTCGTTTTCTACCTCAGCAGAAGGATGTTGGACGCGGAGACAAGGTACCCTGAGGTCGAGAAACTGTGCCTCTGTCTGTTCTTTACCTGCACCAAGCTGCACCACATCCTTTTGACGGCAGAGATCTTCGTCATATGCAAGTCCGACGTTGTCAAGCACATGCTGTCGGCCCCCGTGTTGAAAGGCCGATTGGGTAAATGGATGCTTGCGTTGTCAGAGTTCGACCTTCGGTATCAGCCTGCGAAAGCAGTCAAAGGACAAGCATTGGCCGATCTCATAGCTGAGCGAATCAGTACCAATATAGCAGCACTATCCATACGTGCATGGGCTATGTTCTTCGATGGATCGGCTTGCGACGATGGTTGTGGCATCGGCATTCTGCTCGTATCGCCTAGGGGGACGGAATACTCCTTCTCCATCAGATTGTCTACCCCTTGCACCAACAACGTGGCGGAGTATGAGGCGGTACGTAAGGGGATGGAGTTGCTACTAGAAGCTGGAGCAGAAGCAGTAGAACTTTTTGGAGACTCCAAGTTGGTAATCAACCAGCTCACGGATGAATATAAGTGCGAGAGTGAATCGCTTTTCCCATATTGGATGGAATGCCGTGAGTTAATGACACAGTTTCGGTACATCAACTTTAATTGGGTTCCAAGATCCCAGAATACCGAGGCCAACAATCTCGCGCAAATGGCGTCAGGCTACATAGATACACCTGAAGGGTCAGAAGTTCAGGTCCAATTCCTGGAACAAAATGATTGGAGAGCCGAAATCTTCAATTACTTAAAAGATTCGGCTCGGGGGGCACCTAAGCGGGTAAGATACAAAGCCATGAAGTATGTCCTCATAGGAGACGACATGTTCTACAGGACGTTGGAAGGGTTACTACTCAAGTGCCTGGGACCAACTGAGTCTAATCGGCTCTTACATGAGGTGCATGAAGGCGCCTGTGGAACTCATCAGTCGGCTCACAAGATGAAGTGGCTAATTAGGCGCTCAGGGTTCTATTGGCCCACCATGCTTGAAGATTGCTTCAATTACTACAAGGGGTGCCAGGCATGCCAGATGTTTGGGAAGATTCAGATGGTACCAGCATCAGCGATGAACCCGATCATCAAACCTTGGCCATTCCGAGGGTGGGGCATGGACATGATCGGAAAAATCCATCCGGCTTCGAGTAAGAAACACGAATGGATTTTGGCCATCACAGATTACTTCACCAAGTGGGTGGAGGCCGTCCCTATGAAGAAGGTAAAATCAGAAGATGTGATTAAGTTCGTGAAGGAACACGTGATTCATAGGTTCGGGATTCCCCAAACCATCACGACCGATGGAGGTTCGGTCTTTGTGTCTAAAGAGTTCAGGGGATTCTGCGATAACATGGGGATTAAGCTGATCCGATCATCTCCGTACTATGCTCAGGCTAACGGGCAAGCTGAAGCGTCCAATCAGAGCTTAATCAAGCTGATCAAGAGAAAGATTGAAGAAAACCCAAGGGATTGGCATGAGAAGTTATCAGAGGCATTATGGGCCTACCGCATGTCATGCCATGGAGCCATAAAGACTTCGCCGTACCAGCTTGTTTATGGGCAAGAAGCCGTATTACCTTGGGAGATTATGGCTGGATCAAGACGTGTCACGTTTCAGGATGACCTGACGGCAGACGAATATGCAGCTTTGATGAGTGACACTATTGAGGACGCAACAGAGCTTAGGCTTTGGTCGTTGGAAAAGATTAAGGAAAACAAAGCCCGGGTAGCTCGGGCCTACAATAAGAAGGTTAGACCAAAGGAGTTTCAGGTTGGTGACCTGGTATGGGAAGCTGTGTTGCCGTTAGGAACCAGGGACAAGGCATATGGCAAGTGGTCTCCTAATTGGCACGGTCCGTACAAAGTCGTCCAGGCCTTGAAAGGTAATGCATACATGTTGGAAGAGTTGGACGGACAGAAGTTCCCAGTGGCCGTAAATGGTCAACACCTCAAGAAGTATTTCCCAAGCATGTGGGATGATGGGCACTAAGGTAGGGAGGCCGATTAGAATCGGCCAGCAAAAGGGGATGATCCAATCATGGGTACCAAAGTATGGGGGCCGATGCAATCGGAAAAAAAAGCCGATGTCGCCACCATCGACTCTAGAACAATTATGCGCCAAGATGGTGTTCAGTTTAGCTTCATGGGTTCCTTGGAGCACGTCCTTGCTGATGTCCTCGCCTTGACTAAGGCTCGGGGGGCAGCTAATCTAGTGGATGCTCTATATTTTCAGGGGCCGATTGGGGTTGCTGCAAGAAAGGGAAGGAGACTGGTTGCTCAAATTAGCCGATGAACAATCATCGGCTGTGGGATTGCAAAATACCACGGTCGAGAGAAAATAATAATCCGATTCGTTGCTATCGGTCTTGGTGTGACAAACGGGAGGATGGAGATTGGATTAATGAAAAGAGAGATTGAAAGAACAATTCTCATTAATTCAAAGAAGCGGCTTTACAAGAAGAGCCGATGGCTCCCAAAAGAGGGATCTGGTGCCTAGTGCACTGCTAACTACTAGTCCTACTCCACTAGTCGTCGCCGTCTTCATCATCGCCGTCGTCGAGGTCGTCGGCGCTGCTCCCAGGAAGCTCCTCGCCGTTGCTGCCCCAGCCGTCGGCTGGAGCTTCCTCCTCCTCCTCGTCATCGTCATCATCCTCGCTATCCGCCCAGCTGCGGAAGCGCTTCGTTGGAGGATATCCCGCGGAGGAGGAGGAATCATCTTCCTCCTCCTCATCCTCTTCTTCCTCGTCATCATCGTCGTCCTCGCTGTCCGCCCACATGCGGGAGCGCTTCTTCGGCGGGAGCCTGGTGGAGGGGGAGGCCTCAGTCCTTTCCGCTCCTTTTTCTTTCTTCTCCTTGTCAGAGGAGATGGGATTCGCCCCGGAGCGGGAATCGTCTTCTTCCTTGTTCTTCGGCGACGATTGGAGGGAGAAGCCTGAAGCGGAGGAGGAAGAGGAAGACATTGCTACAGAAGGAGAGGGTTTTTTGGTGTCGACCGCTAGAACAGAGGAAGGGGATGAAGAGGACTGGTCAATTGGCATGGTTAAATAATGAGGAGCCTAGTGGAGATTCAATGCCATTGCAGTTTCCGAGGAAGTGATGCTAAAGCTGTCAAATTTCACAGAGAAGTGGGGAAGACAAAGTGTCATGATGACGGATGCTGCAACAGTTCTGCTCTGCCACGACATGACCCGACGAAAGAAAGCATAATGATTTTGGAAATATCATTTCCAAAACCAGGGGGGCATGTGTTATCACCAGAATTTGACCAAGCCAGAGGTGGGCCGCGATCAAGATGGACTTGAAGATATGTCATCAAGAAATAGGTGAATCGGCCTTTATGCGCAGAGTTTGGGCTAGTTAGCCCGTGTATCTTAATATAGTAGGCTACGTAGAAGTTAGAGTTTATCTCGTGCACGGTTTGGTGCACGCCCACATTAGAAAGTCCCCTGGACTATAAATATGTATCTAGGGTTTATGGAATAAACAACAACCAACGTTCAACACAAACCAATCTCGGCGCATCGCCAACCCCTTCGTCTCGAGGGTTTCTCCGGTAAGCACCATGCTGCCTAGATCGCATCTTGCGATCTAGGCAGCACGAGCCTGCCTACGTTGTTCATGCGTTGCTCGTGCTGAAGCCTTTTTGATGGCGAGCAACGTAGTTATCATAGATGTGTTAGGGTTAGCATTGTTCTTAGTATCATATGCTGTTGTAGTGCAACCCTTGCGCATCTAGCCGTCCTTGTACCTCATCACGGGTGCAGGGGCGGCACCCCGCTTGATCGTTATTTAGTAGATCTGATCCGTTACGGTTGCTCCTTGATTCATCAAGGATTAGTTTAACATCTGCAATAGTTAGGCCTTACAAAGGGTTGGAGGATCCAGCGGCGTGTAGGGTGTAGTTTGCTGGCCCTAGACAGGACGTTCCGAGGATCAACCTCGTGTTGGTTTTTAGGCCTTGTCTAGGTTCGGCTTACGATCACCGTGCGCGAGCGCGAGGCCCAATCGTGAGTAGGATGATCCGATTATGCGGTGAAAACCCTAAATCGTCGTGGATCTCATATGCTTTATCTTGATCAAGCAGGACCACCATATATTCGGCCACCTTGGACGAATCATGGGTGGATCGGCTCCATGAGCCGATTCACAGGATAACCTGAGAGCCGATCGAGGCTTGTATTTAACGTGTACGTGTGTGCCCTGCAGGAAACTAAGCGAGGCATCATCCACACCTTCCGACCAGGTATAGGTCGCACGCCCTTGCAATTTGCATCGGCGCGCGACCAGGAGGCTTTGCGGGCGAGGGACTGGGGCCAGCCGCAGCCCTAGTTGTTCCCGGCTCTACGGTGTTGACCAGTCGCTGCCCGTCGGTGGGTTTCTGACGTCAACAGTTGTTTACAACTTAATACCGGAGGGGGTGCGGATGCTAACCCGAAGGTGGATTATTTAGGCATAGATGCATGCTGGATAGCGGTCTATGTACTTTGTCGTAATGCCTGATTAAATCACATAGTAATCATCATTGATATGTATTGAATCTTGATTTGTCAATTGCCCACCTGTAATTTGTTCACCCAGCATGTTAGTTATCTTATTGGAGAGACACCACTAGTGAACTGTGGACCCCGGTCCATTCTTTTACATCTGAATACATTCTACTGTTCTTTACTGTTCTTTGCAAACAAACACCATCTTCCACTCGATACGCTTAATCCTTTGTTTTCAGCAAGCCGGTGAGATTGACAACCTCACTGTTACGTTGGGGCAAAGTATCTTGATTGTGTTGTGCAGGTTCCACGTTGGCGCCGGTTTCACGGTGTTGCGCCGCACTACACTCCTCCACCAACAACCTTCACGTGCTTCTTGGCTCCTACTGGTTCGATAACCTTGGTTTCTTTCTGAGCGAAAACTTGCTGCTGTGCGCATCATACCTTCCTCTTGGGGTTCCCAACGAACGTGTACATCTACGCGCATCATGTAACAATACGGGAAAGGCCCAATAAGCCTTCCCACAGTTTGTAACTTATACGGCACGAAATCCCTCGGCTTCCCTCGGCTATGCCTCCTATATAAAGGGAAGCCGAGGGAAGAGAAAGTGATCGATTCATTGTCAACAGAAACACCGTAACTTTATTCGAAACACCTTTGTTGTATTAGCAGGAGAAGTGTTGGAAGGTCCAGTCCCGGTATAGTTGTCAAAAATTAACTGGAAGACAAGAAAGTATCGACATCAATCATTCGGCAAGACACGTTTTTTTATTCATATTCAGAGCACATTACATAAAACGGGCCTTTACAAACTACGGCTCACAGGGAGCCTACACAAATGATTAGCAACACTAAAAGGCGATAGTATCTACAAAAGGAAAAGAAAAGGAAGTGCAAGTTGGTCTACTTGACCTCCGTTGGGGCAGCACTAGCAGAGGCGGAGGACTTCGGGTCAAGAAAGGCGATAAGCTTCTTCGAGTAAAGCTTGGCGTCCTTCACTAGAGCCTTCCACTTCTCAGAATTCAAACTATTGGGAGTGCCAGCTTTCACCCAGTCGATCTTTTGGCCGCTAGCGGCTGCAAGAGCGATGGTCCCTTCGAAACCAATCTTCAAGCTAGCTTGACGATAGGCCAAAGCTGGATCATCCTTCTCCAGGAAATGATGGGCAAGCTGGGAGAAAATCTCCGGTTGAGTATCCTTCGGGAAGAAGTGGGGGAAGACGCGCTTCAATGCATTCCGCACAGAAGTTATGCACTTGCGCGCCAAGTCGCAGTTTAGCTCAAGAATATCGAGAGTGTCCAGGAGACGATCATCCGATTCTTGGCTTAAAGTGTAATGCTCACCCATTTTCCCTGCTGGAGAAAAGCAGGACTTCGTCAACACCAAAGATAAGTTTAGCACAAGGAAAAGCAGAGTGACAAAAGGAAAGATAGTATTACTTGAAAATCGTCAGGATTGAGTCTCGAGGCGCGTTCTTATTTCATTCTCACGCTCGACCTGCTTGGCCTCCTTGTCGCTCAAAGCATCTTCAGCGGCCTGAAGCCTTTGTCGAAGATCTTTGACAGCGGAGGCATCTTTTTCAGCCTTCTTGCGAGCTGCCTCGCTGGCTTTGAGCTTGGCCTCCAGATCATCGGCGCGTTCCTCGGAACGACGAAGTGCATCTGGAAGAAAAAGGTGAGAGGACGCAGAAACAAGATAGGGATATGTAAAATGTCAAGAGCAGCAAAGTTTTACCTCTTAAAGTCGCGGCCTCTTTGCGGAACCCGATAAATCGGGAGCCCAAGTTGACTAACTCTTCATCAAGGGCTGCAAAAAAGTCGACAAGAAAGAAATATAGCGTCAGGGAATATAAAATCTTTTAAGCTAGAAAAAAGAGGCGACAAACAGGGAAAGGAAACTTACATCCTCAAGGAGAGGACCCAAGATACTCCCGGTGGCAAGCTCCTGTGTGCTAGCAGCCCCGGTTTTAGCGTTCTTCGGCTTCGGTGCTCGGGGGCTGGGCACTCGAGTCGGTGCTTCTGGATCATGTTGCAGGGGAGGTGAAGTTTCCGAAGTGACACGACGATCCTTGGAAAGGACTAACGTGTTGGAGGTGCTCGTAGGAGCTGACGCATGAGCTTCAGGCTCTTCTTCCTCTTCGTCAGCTCTGTCAGTTCAGCGGCAAAATAAATATAAGGAACCAAAAGAAAGAAGATAGGAAAAAATAGCAAAGAGCAACTCACGAGCTAACAGCGCCAGTCATGGTGTAGGGGTCGAAGACTTCTTGATCTTCGGGAGAAGATTCTTCGGCGGCGGGTTTGGATGCGCTGGAATCTTCGTCGGCGTTTCTCTTCCTCTTGCGCTTGTCCGGAGAAGCGACAGGAGGAGGAGAAACGGAATGCGCAGATTCAGAGTGTTGATCTGATTCTGAGTCCCTGTAAGAGGAACCCGCATTCTTTGAGATCCTACGGGTTCACTCTCAGGAACGGAGGATTCTTGCGAGTCGTCGATGACAACAGCTCGCTCATCCACTTCCCCACCTTCAGGTAGTGGGGGAAGAGAAGAAAGAATTTGATGGTTCTATAGTCAAAAAAGCACGAGAAGAAAATAAAATTAAAACACAAAGGGAAAAACAGCAGCAATCAAAATATAGAAGATACAACTCGAAAGAAAGCACTTACTGTAACACCCCAACTTTTGCAACCTTGTTTATTTGTCCATAATGCAAAAATTAGGGGGAACAAAAACTTTTTCTATAAACTAATTGGATGAATTGCCTTGATCTGTTTGTTAATATGAATTGCCTTGATCTGCTGGTAGATGAACTGAGTTGATTTCCTTGTTAAGTTTTGTCTTGAGCCGCTGATATCCCACAAGTATAGGGGATCGTTTGTAGCCTTTTCGATAAGTAAGAGTGTCGAACCCAACGAGGAGCTAAAGGTAGGATAAACATTCTCTCAAGTTCTATCAACCACTGATACAACTCTACGCACACTAAGCGTTTGCAATATCTAGGAAATAAAACTAGAGCGATAACGGGTATGAGAGGTGACTTTGCAGAACAATAAAATACACGAAATAAATGTTAGTGCTGCAGCAATAAAACAAACTAAACTAACAGTACCATGAGTGTGGAAAGGCGGTGGTAATAGTGGTGGCTTTGTCCAAGATCAATTAGTGAAGACATTTAGTTCATTGTCTTTGATGTAGTTTTCAATGTGGGAGAGGCTAAATATACAAGCGCTCCACTACTTGGGATTACAAGTACTATATGATTGAATTGTTAGCAAACATCCGTAAATACTAACAATGCATTAAGGTTTCCCCAACCATAGCCTTAAGTTTATGGTCCTCTTACTCCCATACATGCAACTAACCGGTTTGAGCCCTCAGGTTTCTGTCACTCCGGCAGGACTACCCCCTTCCTTTGCACATACTACTAACCCTATGGTGTTGATCCATGCGCGCACAAGTATAATGGACACCAAAGGACAATACCATATCAACATACAACTCTAATGAACCATAGACATTCAACAAAGCAATCAAAAGACAAATATACTACATAAACATGACATAGATCATAGGATAAATATTATAGCATCAAACACCATGTTACATAGGACGGTACAGAGGTTTGTGGGAGGATGAACCACTGAATACAAGGAGGAGATGGTGATGGAGATGGCGGTGAAGACGTTGGAGAGGGGCAGCACGCAGGGCGGCGGCGGCGCCGGCGGCGCGGGGAACTCCTTTCCCCGCCGCCGGCAAGCTTGGGGAGCGCCGCCCCTTAGCCTCCCTCCTTCATGGCTTCTTGGGAGCCCTCCCCCATGGAGATGGGATCCATGGGGGAGGCAAAAACGTGGCTTTGGTGGCTGGAAATTCGTGGGTGGAGGTGTCCTCCACGAGTTAGGGTTTCCTCCTTTATATAGACTCTCGGATTTCCGTCATCCCATCTAGGGCTTCAGTAAAACGGGTCTCTAGGCCGCATACGGACTCCGATTGGGCCGAATTTTAACTCTAGAACGTTCAGCAGAAAATTATCTACAACTTCCTCTTCAGGCCCAACTCCGTTGGAGGTCATCTTCGAGGGTCAAACAGACAATCTCCGAAAACAGTTCTGGGACAGATTTCAGCAAAGTTCCAATTCGACTCCAACAAGGTTTCCTCTTATATTCTTGATAATTCCTACACATCAAAGTGTAAAACAAGAACATTGTGCACTTTTGCAACTATTAATAGGTTAGTCCAAATAAATCATAAACTTAATATAAAAACAAGTGCCAAAGGCATAATATTAGCATGAAACAATCAAAAATTATAGATACGTTTGCGACGTATCAACATCCCCAAGCTTAACTCCTGCTCGTCCTCGAGTAGGTAAGTGATAAAAAGAATAATTTTTGAGGTGACATGCACCTTCAAAGTTCAAAGGATGACTAGATACAAATAATTTAAGAACAAGTAATAACACATTCATGATTCAATCAATAATAATTTTGGGACCATGCACATAGAACTAAGAATGACAACTATGCTCTCATAAGACGGTGCATATAACTTAGAAGATGAAGACTCAACATAAAAGTAAAAGAATGGCCCTTCGCAGAGGGAAGCAGAGATTAAACATGTGCTAGAGCTTTTTATTTTGAAAACATAGAGATATAAAATTTTAAGAGAGGCAATTGTGTCAACGGTAGCAATAAGTAATATAGGTTATGTATAAAACTTCCTATAAGTTGCAAGCCTCATGCATCAAATACTAATAGTGCCCGCACCTTGTCCTAATTAGCTCGGATTTCCATGGATTATCATCGCATTACATATGTTTCAACCAAGTTTCACAAAGGGGTACCTCCATGCCACCTGTACAAAGGTCTAAGGAGAAAGTTCGCATTGGATTTCTCGCTTTTGATTATTCTCAACTTAGACATCCATACCGGGACAACATGGACAACAGACAAATGGACTCCTCTTTAAGCTTAAAGCTTTTGGCAACATAAATTTCTCATAAGAGATTTTTGAGGTTTTAATGTCCATGCTGAAACTTCCACCATGTAAACATGGCTTTGGTTAGCGGCCCAATGTTCTTCTCTAACAATATGCATACTCTAACCTTTTATCATGATTATCTCCTTTACTTCAGACAAGACGGACATGCATAGTAACTCACATGATATTTATCAAAAATATGATGATGGTGTCCCCATGTCAGCATGGTTGCCACACAACAAGCAACTTATAAGAACTAAGATACATAAGTGACATATTCCTCACCACAATATTTTTTTAGGCTACTTTCCCATGAGCTATGTATTGCAAAAACAAGAAATTATTTTGAAGGTTTTAAAGGTAGCACATGTAAATTTACTTGGAGTGGCGGTGAAATACCACATATAGGTAGGTATGGTGGACACTTTTGGCATATTTTGGTTTTTGGTGGTTGGATGCACGAGTAGAGATCATACTCAGTACAGAATGAAGGCTAGCAAAAAGAAAGATAGCGACCAACTAAGAGAGCAATAATGGTCATAATCATGCATAGCGACAAAACTTATTAATTAAAGCATATGGTGATATTAAAAGTCTAAACTAAATGATCAATTCAACCCAATTGAAACATCAGAGGAGATCTTCCATTTGCATCACTATTAATATGAAACCTTTTTACTCGTATACTGAAGCATACTAACAAGCTCTGAACAAAATAGGAGTGAAAAACCAGAGCTAAACGCAGTACTAGCAAAAATAAAACGCTCGTTGAACAATAAGAGTGAAAACTAGAGCGTTCATACAATTAAAATGGAGCGTGTCTCTCTCCCAAACAAACATGGTATGATGGTGCCCACTTTATTGAAAATAAAATACACAACAAAAAATAAAGACGCTCCAAGAATAACACATAGTATATGAAGCAATAAAAATATAGTGAACAGAAACATGACCTGATATTTTTATTGATGAAGAAGGGGATGCCTTGGGCATCCCCAAGCTTTGACGCTTGTACTTCTTGAATATATCTTGGGGTGACATGGGCATCCCCAAGCTTGAGCTTTTGTCCATTCTTCATCTCATCTCATCATTCTTCTTTCCTACACTTGAAAACTTCCTTCATACAAAACTCATCACAAATCTCATTAGCAGCGTTAGTGCAATGATAATATTAATCAAATCTACAAAGTTCAGTATGACATATGAAAAGCATTTTAATAAGCATTAGCTACTGTAGCACAACTTCAATAAGGTTCTTTGATCAAGAGAACTCAAAAAGGTGGGCAAAAAGATGCAAATGCAAAGCAGTGCAAGAATCTGTCAAAACAGAATAGTTCGTAAAAATTGATTTTTGAAAAATAGTTACGCTGTGTAACTCGAAAAACTCTGAACTAATGAAAGTTAGATAAATATCTGGGGAAGATGCTCGTAAATTGGCAGCTCAAACTTACGTTCTGGTGATTTTTGGCGATTTTTCTCGTGACGAACCAGAAACAGTAAACAAGATTGCAAATCCCCCAAATACCACTTTCTTACCATTAGAGGCAATTCTTGGCACAAAAACAAAACAAACATGATAAGGAGAGGTCATTACAGTAGTAATGACTTCCAAGACTCAACAAAGCAGTAAATAACAGAAATATAAACATATTGGGTTGTCTCCCATAAAGCTCTTTCTTTATAGCCATTTAAGATGGGCATGATTATTTGATGGAGCTCTCAAACCCCTTTTTTTGTTGTTTTCCAATTATAAGTGAAACTGACAAAGAAACAAGAACCAAATAAAGAACCTAATAAAACTAAATAGGATAAAACCAAAGATAATAAAAGCAACTATATACAATGCTTACATGTGGATGGGTAATATTGAGTTTGAAGGAGACAACCTCATGTTGGTTGATGAATAGGGGGATGCCTTGGGCATCCCCAAGCTTAGATATTTGCATCTTCTTGAATATTCTCTTGGGATCCATCTACACATCCCCAAGCTTGAGCTCTTGCATCCTCTTGCTCATCTCATATCACCATATTGATTGGAACTTAAAAACTGCATCCACATAAAGCTTCACAAAACTCATTAGTAGGTTAGTACTCATTAAATAAAATCCACAAGTGTTCAAGTATCCCTAATTTCTATAAAATCTATCAAATATTTAGCCACTGTAATACTGAGGTTTCTTATTATTTCAATCGTACGTCGAAAACGAAGGAAACTTTTGAATCCTAAGTACAATATTTAAACAAAGAGAATAGAAATCTGTCAAAACTGAACACTCTGTAAAGATGTCACTCAATGAGATAGTTACGTAGCTCAAATCGAAAAACTCATGATTAATGAAAGACAGATCATAACCTCAGGTCTATGCACAAAAAAAATTCAGATCAAAATGCCATACTGAGATTTTTCACGAATTTTTGCAGCACAGCACAAGAAATCTGTCTCAACAGAATCAGTCCGTAAAGATTGAATTATTAGATCTGTCTACGTACCTCAAATCAGAAAAGTCAGAACTAACGAAAGTTAGATAGCAAGCACTACTATGCACTCAAGAAATTTCAGATCAAGATCTCGTTCTGGTGATTTTTAAAATTTTCTACAGTGGAGCACAGGAAATCTGTTTTCTAGGCAGCATAGTGACAAACTTGCATAACAAACTAGGGGTTATCTATACATTCTATTTACAGCGGGATATGTACACTATATACACTATTTACAAGTTTTTAATGAAAAGCTTCCATGGAAAGAATTGTTTTGGTTTCGCAGGCATGAACACAAGTGTTCAAGGTCGACCCCCACTTCACCATTACTCATCTTTCCAATCACTTTTCTTTTCTGAAAACATTTTTTATTTTTTTATATAAGAAGTACAACTAATTTTTTTGTAATTCGCATTCCCTATCCATACAAGAGATAGAGAACAACTAGGTACAGGAAGTAAAACTACTTAGAGATAAAGCAAACAAGTGCACACGAAAATATTCACCTACGCTATGGCTCCCCGGCAACGGCGCCAGAAAAGGTCTTGATATCCCACAAGTATAGGGGATCGTTTGTAGCCTTTTCGATAAGTAAGAGTGTCGAACCCAACGAGGAGCTAAAGGTAGGATAAACATTCTCTCAAGTTCTATCAACCACTGATACAACTCTACACACACTAAGCGTTTGCAATATCTAGGAAATAAAACTAGAGCGATAACGGGTATGAGAGGTGACTTTGCAGAACAATAAAATACACGGAATAAATGTTAGTGCTGCAGCAATAAAACAAACTAAACTAACAATACCATGAGTGTGGAAAGGCGGTGGTAATAGTGGTGGCTTTGTCCAAGATCAATTAGTGAAGACATTTAGTTCATTGTCTTTGATGTAGTTTTCAATGTGGGAGAGGCTAAATATACAAGCGCTCCACTACTTGGGATTACAAGTACTATATGATTGGATTGTTAGCAAACATCCGTAAATACTAACAATGCATTAAGGTTTCCCCAACCATAGCCTTAAGTTTATGGTCCTCTTACTCCCATACATGCAACTAACCGGTTTGAGCCCTCAGGTTTCTGTCACTCCGGCAGGACTACCCCCTTCCTTTGCACATACTACTAACCCTATGGTGTTGATCCATGCGCGCACAAGTATAATGGACACCAAAGGACAGTACCATATCAACATACAACTCTAATGAACCATAGACATTCAACAAAGCAATCAAAAGACAAATATACTACATAAACATGACATAGATCATAGGATAAATATTATAGCATCAAACACCATGTTACATAGGACGGTACAGAGGTTTGTGGGAGGATGAACCACTGAATACAAGGAGGATATGGTGATGGAGATGGCGGTGAAGACGTTGGAGAGGGGCAGCGCGGCGGCGCGGGGAACTCCTTTCCCCGCCGCCGGCAAGCTTGGGGAGCGCCGCCCCTTAGCCTCCCTCCTTCATGGCTTCTTGGGAGCCCTCCCCCATGGAGATGGGATCCATGGGGGAGGCAAAAACGTGGCTTTGGTGGCTGGAAATTCGTGGGTGGAGGTGTCCTCCACGAGTTAGGGTTTCCTCCTTTATATAGACTCTCGGATTTCCGTCATCCCATCTAGGGCTTCAGTAAAACGGGTCTCTAGGCCGCATACGGACTCCGATTGGGCCGAATTTTAACTCTAGAACGTTCAGCAGAAAATTATCTACAACTTCCTCTTCAGGCCCAACTCCGTTGGAGGTCATCTTCGAGGGTCAAACAGACAATCTCCGAAAACAGTTCTGGGACAGATTTCAGCAAAGTTCCAATTCGACTCCAACAAGGTTTCCTCTTATATTCTTGATAATTCCTACACATCAAAGTGTAAAACAAGAACATTGTGCACTTTTGCAACTATTAATAGGTTAGTCCAAATAAATCATAAACTTAATATAAAAACAAGTGCCAAAGGCATAATATTAACATGAAACAATCAAAAATTATAGATACGTTTGCGACGTATCAACCACCTTAAAGAACAACACCTCTAGTGGTAAAATAAACAACTCACTAAATAAAACACATGTGTGGCCTTGGAAAAGATGTTCTCCTTTTTCACCACATCAAACTTTTCTACTGATGGCAACATGAGTGTGCCTTCTTAAAATTCCTCTTTGTGGTATAATCTAGCTCAAACCATCCTTGATTCAAAACTTGGGATCATCTACCCCTTACTACATCCTTCTCTTATACCCTAGTCAAAACCCCTAAGACATCACAAATTTGGCTAAGTCCTAAATCTGTTTTCAGGTTCCATTTTGGAGCCCCTGGATTAAGCTACCCCTTGCCATCTAAGGCAATGCACTTGGTCCAATACCTTGAATCTCTAATTTTCACTACAAAACTAATTCTAGTTTTAGCAAAGCTTTTCAATTTTATTTTCTCAAACAAAATAGGAAATGTGTGTGGTATTTCATATCACCTTATCTCCTCCCAAAAATATTTACTTGATAATAATTCTCCTTGTTTTGTTTTCTAACAAAATGCATGATATGGTACTTATACCATTTCTTGTTTGTTTTTAAACATAAGAAAATCTACCTTGCTTTATGAAGTGAGTAGGACATTTTGAACTCCTATATTCCACCAAGTTTCTCTCAACATTTTCAAATTACCTTTCATTTCGAAATTGCCATAGCCATAGAGAAGATCCCAACTTATTTCTTGAGCCATATTTACAAAATAACCTTTGAGTCCCAACTATACCTCTTTATTGACACCTAATAATGCTTATGCATTATTGCATGTGATCATGCTCACACCTCCTCTTCTCTCTCTTTATCCATATTTGGATATCACATATTTCAACTCTCCACTTCCTTCTACCCTGATCAAACTTATCACTATCACCACACCACCTCTTGTTAAACCTACTTGATCACTTGCTCTACTTTGGCAAAGAGAGAGCCGGCTATACCATGTATTGCATGCATGCATGTGTGTGTGCCCTACTCCTCCCTCTCTACACTCTCTAGTTTGGACAAACCACCCAATATCACAAACCTGCACCTCACCCTCTTTCTTGGTCGACCCCACAAGTGCTAGAGTGTGCCCCTTGACTATTTTGTAAAATAGTAAAAGAGAGGAGGGACACATGCACATGCACTTGTGCAAAATCTTGAGGAGATCCTTTCTTGCAGCTTACCCCTCCTCCCTCCACTCAATGCCAACGACCAGCCAGCCCTCACACCACCCCAGGACATCATGAGAACCTCCCTACCTAGCCTAGCCTTCTCTTTCCCTTCCCCATGCAATGAATGGCATAGGCCTTGACCCAAACACTCTAGACCTGCACCCCGATACGTCTCAAAGGTATCTATAATTTCTTATGTTCCATGCTACTTTTATTACAATACTTGAATGTTTTATACATACTTTACAGCATTATTTTACATTTTCCGGCACTAACCTATTAACAAGATGCCGAAGTGCCAGTTGCTGTTTTCTGCTGTTTTTGGTTTCAGAAATCCTAGTAAGGAAATATTCTCGAATTGGACGAAATCAACGCCCAGGGTCCTATTTTCGCACGAAGCTTCCAGAAGACCGAAAGGGGGACGAAGTGGGGCCACGAGGGGGCCACACACCAGGGCGGCGCAGCCCAAGCCCCGGCCGCGCCCCGTTGTGTGGGGCCCTTTGTCGCCCTTTGACCCTGATACGTCTCCGACGTATCGATAATTTCTTATGTTCCATGCTACATTATTGATGATATCTACATGTTTTATGCACATTATATGTCGTATTTACGCATTTTCCGGCACTAACTATTAACAAGATGCCGAAGAGCCAGTTGCTGTTTTCTGCTGTTTTTGGTTTCAGAAATCCTAGTAAGGAAATATTCTAATTGGACGAAATCAACGCCCAGGGTCCTATTTTTGCACGAAGCTTCCAGAAGACCGAAGGGGAAAGGAAGTGGGGCCACGAGGCGCCGCCACGCTAGGGCGGTGTGGGGCCCTCGTGTGGCCCCCCGTGTTGCCCTTTCGCCTACTTAAAGCCTCCGTCGCGAAACCCCCACCGAGAGCCACGATACGGAAAACCTTCCAGAGACGCCGCCGCCGCGAATCCCATCTCGGGGATTCAGGAGATCGCCTCCGGCACCCTGCCGGAGAGGGGAATCATCTCCCGGAGGACTCTTCATCGCCATGATCGCTCCGGAGTGATGAGTGAGTAGTTCACCCCTGGACTATGGGTCCATAGCAGTAGCTAGATGGTCGTCTTCTCCTAATTGTGCTTCATTGTTGGATCTTGTGAGCTGCCTAACATGATCAAGATCATCTATCTGTAATACTATATGTTGTGTTTGTCGGGATCCGATGGATAGATAATACTATGTTATGGTGATTATCAATCTATTACTTATGTGTTGTTTATGATCTTGCATGCTCTCCGTTATTAGTAGAGGCTCTGGCCAAGTTTTTGCTCTTAACTCCAAGAGGGAGTATTTATGCTCGATAGTGGGTTCATGCCTCCATTGAATCTGGGACAGTGACAGAAAGTTCTAAGGTTGTGGATGTGCTGTTGCCACTAGGGATAAAACATTGATGCTATGTCTAAGGATGTAGTTGTTGATTACATTACGCACCATACTTAATGCAATTGTCTGTTGCTTGCAACTTAATACTGGAAGGGGTTCGGATGGTAACCTGAAGGTGGACTTTTTAGGCATAGATGCATGCTGGATGGCGGTCTATGTACTTTTTCGTAATGCCCAATTAAATCTCACTATATTTATCATATCATGTATATGCATTGTTATGCCCTTTTCTATTTGTCAATTGCCCGACTGTAATTTGTTCACCCAACATGCTTTTATCTTATGGGAGAGACACCTCTAGTGAACTGTGGACCCCGGTCCTATTCTTTACATCGCATACAATCTACTGCAAGTTTTACTGTTTTCTTTGCAAACAATCATTTTCCACACAATACGGTTAATCCTTTGTTACAGCAAGCCGGTGAGATTGACAACCTCACTGTTTCGTTGGGGCAAAGTACTTTGGTTGTGTTGTGCAGGTTCCACGTTGGCGCCGGAATCCCTGGTGTTGCGCCGCATCACATTTCGCCACCATCAACCTTCAACGTGCTTCTTGGCTCCTACTGATTCGATTAAACCTTGGTTTCTTACTGAGGGAAACTTGCCACTGTGCGCATCATACCTTCCTCTTGGGGTTCCCAACGGACGTGTACATCTACGCGCATCAAGCAAATTTCTGGCGCCTTGCGGGAGATCAAGACACGCTGCAAGGGGAGTCTCCACTTCCCAATCTCTTTACTTTGTTTTTGTCTTGCTTTATTTTATTTACTACTTTGTTTGCTGCACCTAAACAAAACACAAAAAAATTAGTTGCTAGTTTTACTTTATTTACTGTCTTGCTCTCCATATCAAAAACACAAAAAATTAGTTACTTGCATTTACTTTATCTAGTTTGTTTTATTTACCGTTGCTAAAATGAATACCCCTGAAAATACTAAGTTGTGTGATTTCACAAACACAAATAATAATGATTTCCTATGCACACCTATTGCTCCACCTGCTACTACAGCAGAATTCTTTGAAATTAAACCTGCTTTACTGAACCTGGTTATGAGAGATCAATTTTCTGGTGTTAGTTCTGATGATGCTGCTGCCCATCTTAATAATTTTGTTGAACTTTGTGAAATGCAAAAGTATAAGGATGTAGATGGTGATATTATTAAATTGAAATTGTTTCCTTTCTCATTAAGAAGAAGAGCTAAAGATTGGTTGCTATCTTTGCCTAAGAATAGTATTGATTCATGGACTAAATGTAAGGATGCTTTTATTGGTAGATATTATCCTCCCGCTAAAATTATATCTTTGAGAAGTAGCATAATGAATTTTAAGCAATTAGATACTGAACATGTTGCTCAAGCATGGGAGAGAATGAAAACTTTGGTAAAGAATTGCCCAACCCATGGACTGACTACTTGGATGATCATCCAAACCTTCTATGCAGGACTAAATTTTTCTTCGCGGAATTTATTGGATTCAGCTGCTGGAGGTACCTTTATGTCCATCACTTTGGGGGCAGCTACAAAGCTTCTTGATGATATGATGATAAATTACTCTGAATGGCACACGGAAAGAGCTCCACAAGGTAAGAAGGTAAATTCTGTTGAAGAAACCTCTTCCTTGAGTGATAAGATTGATGTGATTATGTCTATGCTCGTGAATGGTAGATCTAATGTTGATCCAAATAATGTTCCTTTAGCTTCATTGGTTGCTCAAGAAGAGAATGTTGATGTGAATTTCATTAAAAATAATAATTTCAACAACAATGCTTATAGGAACAATTGGTAATAACTATAGGCCATATCCTTCGCTAATGGTAATGGTTATGGTAATTCTTATGGGAATTCTTACAACAATAATAGGAGTGTACCACCTGGTCTTGAAGCCATGCTTAAAGAATTTATTAGTACACAAACTGCTTTTAACAAATCTGTTGAGGAAAAGCTTGATAAAATTGATATTATTGCTTCTAGAGTTGATAGACTTGCCTCCGATGTTGATCTATTAAAATTGAAAGTTATGCCTAATAATGATATTGATAATAAGATTACTACTACAGCAAATGCCATCCAAGTTAGAATTAATGAGAATATAAGATTAATGGCTGAATTGCGTGCTAGGTGGGATAGAGAAGAAAATGAAAAACTAGCTAAAGAGAATAATATAGCTAAAGTTTGGACTATTACCACCATTAGTAATGATAATGATTCACATGTTGCTGCACCTCCTACTATCAATGGTAAAATAATTGGTGTTGGCAATGTTTCTACTCCTAGTGCAAAGCGTACAAAACTGCCTGAAATTGCTAAAACTGCTGAAACTGCTTGTGATAAAACTGCTGAAATTTTTTCCAACCTTGGGGACAATGATCCCATTGCTGTAGCTCATAATGATTTAGATTTTGATGATTGCCACATCTCTGAAGTTATAAAGTTCTTACAAAAACTTGCTAAAAGTCCTAATGCTAGTGCTATAAATTTGGCCTTTACAAAACACATTACAAATGCTCTCATAAAAGCTAGAGAAGAGAAACTAAAACTTGAAACTTCTATTCCTAGAAAGTTAGAAGATGGTTGGGAGCCCATCATTAAAATGAAATTCAATGACTTTGAATGTAATGCTTTATGTACGTGATCTTGGTGCAAGTATTTCTGTTATGCCTAAAAAGATTTATGATATGCTTGACTTGCCACCATTGAAAAATTGTTATTTGGATGTTAATCTTGCCGATAATGTTAAAAAGAAACCTTTGGGGAGGATTGATAATGTGCGCATTACGGTTAACAATAACCTTGTCCCCGTTGATTTTCTTGTCTTGGATATCGAATGCAATGCATCTTGTCCTATTGTGTTGGGAAGACCTTTTCTTCGAACCGTTGGTGCTGTTATTGATATGAGGGAAGGTAATATTAAATATCAATTTCCTCTCAAGAAATGTATGGAACACTTCCCTAGAAATAGAATGAATTTGCCTTTTGATTCTATTATTAGAACAAGTTATGATGTTGATGCTTCTACTCTTGATGTTACTTGATTCACACTTTCTGCGCCTAGCTGAAAGGCGTTAAAGAAAAGCGCTTATGGGAGACAACCCATGTTTTTACTACAGTACTTTGTTTTATATTTGAGTCTTGGAAGTTGTTTACTACTGTAGCAACCTCTCCTTATCATGTTTTTGTGCCAAGTAAAGTTTCTATGTTAAAGTTGATGTTATATTTGGGATCGCTGCGTAGAAACAGCATTGCTGTCTGTCACGAACTCGGGCATAAGTCTCTGTATAAAATTCGAAAAAATCTGCAAAATTACGAGCGTGATCCCCAGATATGTACGCAACTTTCATTAGTTTTGAGTTTTTCCATTTGAGCAAGTCTAGTGCCCCTTTCAGGTTCGTCTTTACGGACTGTTCTGTTTTTGACAGATTCTGCCTTTTATTTCGCATTGCCGTATTTGCTATGTTGGATGAATTTCTTTGATCCACTAATGTCCAGTAGCTTTGTGCAATGTCCAGAAGTGTTAAGAATGATTGTGTCACCTCTGAACATGTGAATTATTAATTGTGCACTAACCCTCTAATGAGTTTGCTTGAAGTTTGGTGTGAAGGAAGTTTTCAAGGGTCAAGAGAGGAGTATGATATACTATGATCAAGAGGAGTGAAAGCTCTAAGCTTGGGGATGCCCCGTGGTTCATTCCTGCATATTTTAAGAAGACTCAAGCGTCTAAGCTTGGGGATGCCCAAGGCATCCCCTTCTTCATCGACAACATCATCAGGTTCCTCCCTGAAACTATATTTTTATTCAGTCACATCTTATGTTCTTTACTTGGAGCGTCTTTGTTTTTGTTTTTGTTTGAATAAAATGGATCCTAGCATTCACTGTGTGGGAGAGAGACACGCTCCGCTGTTGCATATGGACAAATATGTCCTTAGGCTTTACTCATAATGTTCAAGGCGAAGGTTGAAACTTCTTCGTTAAATTGTTATATGGTTGGAATCGGGAAATGCTACATGTAGTAATTCTAAAATGTCTTGGATAATGTGATACTTTGCAATTGTTGTGCTCATGTTTAAGCTCTTGCATCATATGCTTTGCACCCATTAATGAAGAAATACATAGAGCTTGCTAAAATTTGGTTTGCATATTTGGTCTCTCTAAGGTCTAGATAATTCTAGTATTGAGTTTTGAACAACAAGGAAGACGGTGTAGAGTCTTATAATGTTTACAATATTTCTTTTATGTGAGTTTTGCTGCACCGGTTCATCCTTGAGTTTGCTTCAAATAACCTTGCTAGCCTAAACCTTGTATCGAGAGGGAATACTTCTCATGCATCCAAAATCCTTGAGCCAACCACTATGCCATTTGTGTCCACCATACCTACCTACTACATGGTATTTCTCCGCCATTCCAAAGTAAATTGCTTGAGTGCTAACTTTAAAATTCCATCATTCGCCTTTGCAATATATAGCTCATGGGACAAAATAGCCTTAAAAACTATTGTGGTATTGAATATGTACTTATGCACTTTATCTCTTATTAAGTTGCTTGTTGTGCGATAACCATGCTTCTGGGGACGCCATCAACTACTCTTTGTTGAATATCATGTGAGTTGCTATGCATGTCCGTCTTGTCTGAAGTAAGAGAGATCTACCACCTTAATGGTTGGAGCATGCATATTGTTAGAGAAGAACATTGGGCCGCTAACTAAAGCCATGAATCATGGTGGAAGTTTCAGTTTTGGACATATATCCTCAATCTCATATGAGAATAATAATTGTTGTCACATGCTTATGCATTAAAGAGGAGTCCATTATCTGTTGTCCATGTTGTCCCGGTATGGATGTCTAAGTTGAGAATAATCAAAAGCGAGAAATCCAAAATGCGAGCTTTCTCCTTAGACCTTTGTACAGGCGGCATGGAGGTACCCCTTTGTGACACTTGGTTGAAACATGTGTATTGCGATGATCCGGTAGTCCAAGCTGATTAGGACAAGGTGCGGGCACTATTAGTATACTATGGATGAGGCTTGCAACTTGTAAGATATAATTTACATAACTCATATGCTTTATTACTACCGTTGACAAAATTGTTTCATGTTTTCAAAATAAAAGCTCTAGCACAAATACAGCAATCGATGCTTTCCTCTTTGAAGGACCATTCTTTTACTTTTATGTTGAGTCAGTTCACCTATCTCTCTCCACCTTAAGAAGCAAACACTTGTGTGAACTGCATTGATTCCTACATACTTGCATATTGCACTTGTTATATTACTTTACATTGACACTATCCATGAGATATACATGTTATAAGTTGAAAGCAACCGCTGAAACTTAATCTTCCTTTGTGTTGCTTCAATACCTCTACTTTGATTTATTGCTTTATGAGTTAACTCTTATGCAAGACTTATTGATGCTTGTCTTGAAGTACTATTCATGAAAAGTCTTTGCTTTATGATTCATTTGTTTACTCATGTCATTACCATTGTTTTGATCGCTGTATTCATTACATATGTTTACAATAGTATGATCAAGATTATGATGGCATGTCACTCCAGAAATTATCCTTGTTATCGTTTGCCTGCTCGGGACGAGCAGAACTAAGCTTGGGGATGCTGATACGTCTCCGACGTATCGATAATTTCTTATGTTCCATCCTACATTATTGATGATATCTACATGTTTTATGCACATTATATGTCGTATTTACGCATTTTCCGGCACTAACCTATTAACAAGATGCCGAAGAGCCGGTTGTCTGCTGTTTTTGGTTTCAGAAATCCTAGTAAGGAAATATTCTCGAATTGGACGAAATCAACGCCTGGTCCTATTTTTGCACGAAGCTTCCGAAGACCGAAGGGGAAAGGAAGTGGGGCCACGAGGCGCCGCCACGCTAGGCGGCGCGGCCTGGCCTTGCCCGCGCCCTGGTGTGGGCCCTCATGTGGCCCCGCGTTGCCCTTCCGCCTACTTAAATCCTCCGTCGCGAAACCCCGCCGAGAGCCACAATACGGAAAACCTTCCAGAGACGCCGCGCCGCGAATCCCATCTCGGGGGATTCGGGAGATCGCCTCCGGCACCCTGCCGGAGAGGGGAATCATCTCCCGGAGGACTCTTCATCGCCATGATCGCCTCCGGAGTGATGAGTGAGTAGTTCACCCCTGGACTATGGGTCCATAGCAGTAGCTAGATGGTCGTCTTCTCCTAATTGTGCTTCATTGTTGGATCTTGTGAGCTGCCTAACATGATCAAGATCATCTATCTGTAATACTATATGTTGTGTTTGTCGGGATCCGATGGATAGAGAATACTATGTTATGGTGATTATCAATCTATTACTTATGTGTTGTTTATGATCTTGCATGCTCTCCGTTATTAGTAGAGGCTCTAGCCAAGTTTTTGCTCTTAACTCCAAGAGGGAGTATTTATGCTCGATAGTGGGTTCATGCCTCCATTGATACCTGGGACAGTGACAGAAAGTTTTAAGGTTGTGGATGTGCTGCCACTAGGGATAAAACATTGATGCTATGTCTAAGGATGTAGTTGTTGATTACATTACGCACCATACTTAATGCAATTGTCTGTTGCTTGCAACTTAATACTGGAAGGGGTTCGGATGATAACCTGAAGGTGGACTTTTTAGGCATAGATGCATGTTGGATGGCGGTCTATGTACTTTGTCGTAATGCCCAATTAAATCTCACTATATTTATCATATCATGTATATGCATTGTTATGCCCTTTTCTATTTGTCAATTGCCCGACTGTAATTTGTTCACCCAACATGCTTTTATCTTATGGGAGAGACACCTCTAGTGAACTGTGGACCCCGGTCCTATTCTTTACATCGCATACAATCTACTGCAATACTTGTTTTACTTCTTCGCAAACAATCATTTTCCACACAATACGGTTAATCCTTTGTTACAGCAAGCCGGTGAGATTGACAACCTCACTGTTTCGTTGGGGCAAAGTACTTTGGTTGTGTTGTGCAGGTTCCACGTTGGCGCCGGAATCCCTGGTGTTGCGCTGCATCACATTTCGCCACCATCAACCTTCAACGTGCTTCTTGGCTCCTACTGGTTCGATTAAACCATGGTTTCTTACAGAGGGAAACTTGCCACTGTGCGCATCATACCTTCCTCTTGGGGTTCCCAACGGACGTGTACATCTACGCGCATCACCTACCCTTCCGCCTACTCAAAGCCTCCGTCGCGAAACCCCCTGTACCGAGAGCCACGATACGGAAAACATTACTGAGAGGCCGCCGCCGCGAATCCCATCTCCGGGGATTCAGGAGATCCTCCGCACCCTGCCGGAGAGGGAATCATCACCGGAGGGGCTCTACATCATCATGCCCGCCTCCGGATTGATGCGTGAGTAGTTCATCCTTGGACTATGGGTCCATAGCAGTAGCTAGATGGTTGTCTTCTCCGCTTGTGCTTTCATTGTATTAGATCTTGTGAGCTGCCTAACATGATCAAGATCATCTATTTGTAATGCTACATGTTGTGTTTGGCGAGATCCGATGAATATAGAATATTATGTTAAGTTGATTATCAATCTATCATATATGTGTTGTTTATGTTCTTGCATGCTCTCCGTTGCTAGTAGAGGCTCTGGCCAAGTTGATACTTGTAACTCTAAGAGGGAGTAATTATGCTCGATAGTGGGTTCATGCCTCCATTGAATCTGGGATCGTGACAGTAGGTTCTAAGGTTGTGGATGTGCTGTTGCTACTAGGGATAAAACATTGATGCTTTGTCTAAGGATATTTTTGTTTATTACATTACGCACCATACTTAATGCAATTATATGTTGTTCGCAACTTAATACTGGAAGGGGTTTGGATGATAACCTGAAGGTGGATTATTTAGGCATAGATGCATGCTGGATAGCGGTCTATGTACTTTGTTGTAATGTCCTGATTAAATCACATAGTAATCATCGTTGATATGTATTGAATCTTTATTTGTCAATTGCTCGCCTGTAATTTGTTCACCCAGCATGTTAGTTATCTTATTGGAGAGACACCACTAGTGAACTGTGGACCCCGTTCCATTCTTTTACATCTGAATACATTCTACTGTTTTTACTGTTCTTTGCAAACAAACACCATCTTCCACTCGATACGCTTAATCCTTTGTTTTCAGCAAGCCGGTGAGATTGACAACCTCACTGTTACGTTGGGGCAAAGTACTTTGATTGTGTTGTGCAGGTTCCACGTTGGCGCCGGTTTCACTGGTGTTGCGCCGCACTACGTTCCTCCACCAACAACCTTCACGTGTTTCTTGGCTCCTACTGGTTCGATAACCTTGGTTTCTTTCTGAGGAAAACTTGCTGCTGTGCGCATCATACCTTCCTCTTGGGGTTCCCAACGGACGTGTACATCTACGCGCATCAAGCTCTTTTTCGGCGCCGTTGCCGGGAGATCAAGACACGCTGCAAGGGGAGTCTCCACTTCCAATCTCTTTACTTTGTTTTTGTCTTGCTTTATTTTATTTACTACTTTGTTTGCTGCACTTAAACAAAACACAAAAAAATTAGTTGCTAGCTTTACTTTATTTACTGTCTTGCTCTCTATATCAAAAACACAAAAAAATTAGTTACTTGTCTTTACTTTATTTGCTTAGTTTATTTTACTACTGTTATAATGGGTACTCCTGAAAATACTAAGTTGTGTGACTTCACTAGCACAAATAATAATGATTTTATATGTACTCCTATTGCTCCACCTGCTACTACAGCAGAATTCTATGAAATTAAACCTGCTTTACTGAATCTTGTTATGAGAGAGCAATTTTCTGGTGTTAGTACTGATGATGCTGCTGCCCATCTTAATAATTTTGTCGAACTTTGTGAAATGCAAAAGTATAAGGATATACATGGTGATATTATAAAACTAAAATTGTTTCCTTTCTCCTTAAGAGGAAGAGCTAAAGATTGGTTGCTTTTCTTTGCCTAAGAATAGTATTGATTCATGGACTAAATGTAAAGATGCTTTTATTAGTAAATATTATCCTCCTGCTAAGATTATATCTTTGAGAAGTAGCATTATGAACTTTAAACAATTTGATAATGAACATGTTGCTCAAGCATGGGAGAGAATGAAATCTTTGGTAAAGAATTGCCCAACCCATGGACTGACTACTTGGATGATCATCCAAACCTTTTATGCAGGATTGAATTTTTCCTCAAGGAACCTATTGGATTCAGCTGCTGGAGGTACTTTTATGTCCATCACCCTGGGCGCCGCAACTAAATTACTTGATGATATGATGATCAATTACTCTGAATGGCACACTGAAAGAACTCCTCAAGGTAAGAAGGTAAATTCTGTTGAAGAAACCTCTTCTTTGGGTGATAAGATTGATGCTATTATGTTTATGCTTGCAAATGGTAAATCTCATATTGATCCTAATAATGTTCCATTAGCTTCATTAGTTGCTCAAGAAGAAAATGTTGATGTGAATTTCATTAAGAACAATAATTTCAACAACAACTATAGGCCATATCCTTTTAATAATGGTAGTGGTTATGGTAATTCTTATGGTAGATCTGTTTTGCCTAATGAGGAAAAGATGTTGGAAATTGAAAGAACTACTAGAGCTTTATGCAATCACAATATGAGAAAAATCAATTGTTTACTAAAACTATGAATGAACAACCTGCCTTGTTGAAAAATATAGGAAATCAACTTGAGAATTTGAATGTGAAAATTTCTGGTTTGCAAACTAAACTTACAAGCGCTGAAAAGCGAATCTCATATATGTCTGAATCACAATCTTCTTTAATTAATAAAATGGCTGCTAAACCTGAGGATAATGATACAAAATTTTCTGCTACAGCAAATGCCATCCAAGTTAGAATTAATGATAATATTAGATTGTTGGCTGAATTGCATGCTAGGTGGGATAGAGAAGAAAAAGAAAAACTTGCTAAAGAGAATAATGTAGCTAAAGTATGGACTATTACCACCACTAGTAATATTGATTCTTCACATGTTGCTGCACCTCCTACTATCAATGGTAAAATAATTGGTGTTGGCAATGTTTCTACTCCTAGTGCAAAGCGTACAAAATTGCCTGAAACTGCTGAAAAACTGTTTGTGATAAAACTGCTGAAATTTTTCAAAATATTGGTGACAATGATTCCATTGCTGTAGAACATAATGGTTTAGATTTTGATGATTGTCATATTACTGAAGTTATAAAGTTCTTACAAAAACTTGCTAGAAGTCCCAACGCTAGTGCTATAAATTTAGCCTTTACAAAACATATTACAAATGCTCTCATTAAAGCTAGGGAAGAGAAATTAAAACTTGAAGCTTCTATTCCTAGGAAGTTAGAAGATGGTTGGGAGCCCATCATTAAAATGAAATTCAATGACTTTGAATGTAATGCTTTATGTGATCTTGGTGCAAGTATTTCTGTTATGCCTAAAAAGATTTATGATATGCTTGTCTTGCCACCATTGAAAAATTGTTATTTGGATGTTAATCTTGCCGATAATATTAAAAAGAAACCTTTGGGGAGGATTGATAATGTGCGCAATTATCTGTTGTTCGCAACTTAATACTGGAAGGGGTTTGGATGATAACCTGAAGGTGGATTATTTAGGCATAGATGCATGCTGGATAGCGGTCTATGTACTTTGTCGTAATGCCCTGATTAAATCACATAGTAATCATCGTTGATATGTATTGAATCTTTATTTGTCAATTGCTCGCCTGTAATTTGTTCACCCAGCATGTTAGTTATCTTATTGGAGAGACACCACTAGTGAACTGTGGACCCCGGTCCATTCTTTTACATCTGAATACATTCTACTGCTACTGTTCTTTGCAAACAAACACCATCTTCCACTCGATACACTTAATCCTTTGTTTTCAGCAAGCCGGTGAGATTGACAACCTCATTACGTTGGGGAAAAGTACTTTGATTGTGTTGTGCAGGTTCCACGTTGGCGCCGGTTTCACTGGTGTTGCGCCGCACTACAATCCTCCACCAACAACCTTCACGTGCTTCTTGGCTCCTACTGGTTCGATAACCTTGGTTTCTTTCTGAGGGAAAACTTGCTGCTGTGCGCATCATACCTTCCTCTTGGGGTTCCCAACGGACGTGTACATCTACGCGCATCACACCCCTGTGCCCTAGCCATGTCTAGTACCCCTCCCTGGATTCCTGGAACGCATCAATGCCTCTCCCTCGTGCCCCAATGCCCCCAGCACCTCTGCCCGACCATGCCAACCTTGTGGTCACCACGTCTTGGCCAAGAAGGAATCGAGTGCCCCAGGCCCCAAGGCTGCGCCATGATGCTGCCTTGGCACCCCTCTTCCCGATGTGCACGCTCCCGAGGCCAGCCCTAGCATGCAACATCCTCTCCACACCCGTCCTTGGACATGGTCACCATGCCGGGTGCACCAAGCCCACCATGAACCCATCCCCGCCTATAAAAGCCCCTCCCTCAGCTCACTACCCTCCTCACTCCCTCACACCACTCCCTCCTCTCCCAGAACACCTCCCCGAGGGTGCCCAGGGCATCCCTCTGGCCGCTGCTCGCCGGAGCAGACCACGCCGGCATGGTTACCGCAAGGATGGCGAGCCAAGCTGCGCTCACCCGGCCCCGTTTTCCCCTCCCTCTCTATTCCATTATGGTTGCCATGTTCTGCCCGCCCTGACACAGCCTTTTCCCGTGCCCAGAACCGCCGGTAGCCGCCGCCAACCTCGCCGGACCGAGAGCTGCTGCGAGCCAACTCCGCCGGGAGGAGCAGCTGTGGACGCGAGGAACGCTGCCGAGCCGCACCTGGACACACCCTGGACGCGCGCCTGACCACTTCGACTCGCCGCTGCCACGCCCGGCGTCGCCGTCGACCACCGCACCACACCGCCGGTAAGTTCCTGGCCGCCTCCGTTTCCTCCCAGTACTCCCGCGCGTGTGTGTAGATGAAGGGGTACGACGACCCCAGTCGTCCCGATCGAGGGGCTGCGTGGCCACTCGGCCACGTCAGCCCATGCAGGCCTGGCCCGCCTGGGCCCTTCCCTCTATTTTTCTTTTTTTCCCAATGCCACCTGGAAACTCACCTGGGCCGGCCCAACGCTGCACCCCTGCACGGCCCAGAGCCTTCCTGCCAAATTAACTCGTTTGAAAAATTGTATATTGCTGTAAAACTTATGTTAAAACCAGTGGCACTGTTTTGAGGATAACTCGAGATCTACAGGCCCAAATCGAGTGAAACAAATTGCATTAGTTCAAAGATTCAAATACCCTTCGAAAGCAACTGGTTCCATATTTTTAGGATTTTTATACGATTTTTGGTGAATTAAACTTGTCCTATGTGTCCTGCAGACATAGCTGCTAGCTTTTAATTTACCAAAAATCCATCTTTGACCCAAATCAAGTGATTCAAAATTTGTAGTACTAC
Source organism: Lolium multiflorum (assembly GCA_030979885.1). Lineage (NCBI taxonomy): Eukaryota > Viridiplantae > Streptophyta > Magnoliopsida > Poales > Poaceae > Lolium > Lolium multiflorum. Next base: position 81,894,323 of record CM061752.1, on the reverse strand, counting down.
TGGATGTTTTCTTAAGCATCTCAAACCATTTTCAAGCCATTATCTATTCTGTAAATCCAAAGATAAATCAAATGGTAAAGACATGCAGTAACCTTGTTAATTCAATTATGAGAGTTTCAGAAACAATTTAAACACAAATCCAAGTTTGTTTGCATCTATGTTTAAATATCTTTCAAATGCCAGTGGTCTCATATTTTTAGGATTTTTCTTTGATTTATGGCATACAGATCTTGTTTTCTGTACAGTCAGATTCAAGCAAATTCCTAAAATAGTAGGTTTAACCTTTTTGGGTGAATCAAATTGGGTTAGTCTTGTATTAGTACTGTCCATCTAGGAAAAATAGTGTTAGTCTCTGTTCATGCATATTTGTTACTGTTAGTAACGTGTATGTGTGACATGGATTGTTGAAGCAAAACTTTTTGGTTTATTCAAAAACTTTAACCGCCTCTTTGTATTAAAATTGGTCAACCAATGTTTTATTCTTGCAAAACAAAACCTTTGCAACTTAACCTTAGTTCTATTGTTTGGCTTAAGTTTTCAAATGGTGTGGCATATCATTTACTTCCTATTCTTGTGTAGTGTTATGTAAGCTTTATAAAATAGAGAGAATGATTTCCCGCTTTTTTCAAAAATGTTTCAAATTATAAAATATAAATGTTTGTGGTGCCAAACTTATGCACTTTTCCTCTTTCTAATGTTATCTACCAGGGGATACTTAGTTGTGCCATGGTGATACCGAGAGAGGCATTTGCTAAGTGTGATACTCTCATACCTTTACTAGGTAAATAAAATGGGTTCTCTTTTAGTTGCTTTGTAGTATATATAAGTCCTTAATATGTTAGCCTTAGTAGAGTGATTAGCTTTTGATTGTTGATTGTTGCATGCTTGTTATGATTGGTGCAATGTGTTGATTGTGTTCTTTTATATTTTCCGGCGATAGATGCGAACAATTCGGAGAAGAAGAAGAAGTGGTTCGGGCGAGGATTTTATTTATATTGTTGGGATTCTTATATTGATGGAGTTGAAGAAGTCCAGGGACAAATAAGCTAACGCAAGCCATGTCTTGATCTCTGAATGTTGAATCACATATTGTGGTTACTTTGTTGTTATTCTTGTCTCTCGATCTATTTTGTGTGGTATCTACTTATGATTGATGGAGCATGCTCCCCATGAGCATGTTGAATTCTCTTTGACACCTCACCTACCATCCCCTTTAGGGAAATGGTGGTCATCACCATTATCTTGGTGTACCCTCTATGTGTGATGGGTATGCCCACTTATCTTGTGTGTGTCGACCTCTTGACACCCTTCTTGAACCCCTTGTTGATGTTATGCATACTTACTCTCGAGTTTGTTGAACCCCTTGTTGATCTTATGCATGCTTAACCTGAGCATGTATGCCCCCTTGACCATCTATATTATCATCTTCTTAGCGATATGATGATTAACATCATGAACCTTGTTGAATCTTCCAACTTATGTTGATCATATACATGCTTACCCCAAGCATGTATGACCCCCTTTTGACACCGCAATAATCATCTCCTTAGTGGTATGATGGTTAGCATCACGCCCTTGTTGATAGCCTTGTTCTCCACAATAAAACCTTAGGTTGGGAAACCCCGATGTTTTATGTTTTGGAAAGACTTTGAAAACTTTGGGAAGATGTTGTCTTGCCCAAGTGTTGTTTCAAGAGAAAGGTCTTGATGTTTTCGGAAAGTGGTGTATGGTTGGTTGTTGACCAACAAAGGAAGTGTGAGTAAAAAAAATGAGTTTCAAAGGAGCACTGCGTATAAGTGTTCGCTATCACAACCTTTACAGCGCAACCATAGCTACTCCAACGTGGGCACGGAGCTTAACTTGACATTTGTTCTTCTTAGCATGAGGCACCGCACAACTATACAAGTGTACGGTTACCCCTGAGTCCGGGTTGTCATGGTTGGGACAATAGTATAACGGGATGCCTTCGAGGCTACCCGTCCGAAAGACACTATGGGTCTCCTGGCTTGGCGGTGGAGCCACGCTCAGAAGGAGGTGAGCTGCCACGATGCCGGGGAGGTACATACTCCATAGGGTAGGACCTCGTGTTAAGTTGAATGGGCGAGTGGTTATGTCCGGATATCCGTCGTGGCATATGTCGTTATGCGGGGATGATGCCCACACGATAGGTATCCGGATAGTTGTGGTGAGAGTGTGCAAACTCTGCAGAGTCAAAACTATTCGAATAGCCGCGTCCGCGGTCATGGACGGGTTGAAATGGCCATACTTAACCGGGGCTAGTTTTGTTTTAGAAAAGCTTTACAAAGAAAAAGAGAAAGTTGTTTTCGAAGTACCGGAAGGGTACGGGAAAGTGGATGACCATGTGAAGATGGTCGGAAAGGAAATAAAAAGGGCTACTCCCATCCTAGTGTTTTATGTTGAAGAACTCTTTTGAAGTATCTTCTTTAATAAAGGTATAGAGATGTCGTAGGTTATCTTTTGAAGTATCTTCTTCAATAAAGATATAGAGATGTTATAGAAATGTCTTATCACCCTCTTAGTGTCCCCATCAACTGAGATGCCGGGATGCTATATCCACAAGAGAAACTACTTCTCTTTCACATGCTATATCCACAAGAGAAACTGATTCTCTTTCACATGCTATATCCACAAGAGAAACTGATTTTCTTTCACATGCTATATCCACAAGAGAAACTATTCTTCCTCTCTTGTCTCTTTTAGTTAGAATTGTTAGCACCTTTCTTGATGGTTTGCGAGTACAATTCCAATGTACTCACGGCTTTGTCCCTGGCTATTTACTTGGCCAGACCTGGAGGATTCGACCAGATGAAGAAGGAGTTGACGACGTCTATGCGAGCTAGGAACGTCTTCCCAGTCAGTTGCCTGTAGGGTTAAGGCAGATGACTTGGGCTCTACGCTGATTGAAGTGATTCCACGAATCTGATGATTAGATTAGGCCCTTCGAGGCTATTATGTAAAGATTGGTCATGTGACCTCATTGTAATTTTCTTATTCCGTTTTGTAATGGATGATCTAATTTGATATCAGTTCGGTTATGTGTTCACGGCGCACTGATCATGGGATCGTGAATTGTATACATAACAGGGTATTTCGGACAGCTAGTCCGGGGTCCCCACACTTACTTCGGGAAGGGCATGGGTACCACTGAACAGTTCCACGCGGCAGGATGAAGGGACTTCGTGATTCTTGCTCAAGGAGGTGAAGCGATGGACGAGTTTCTCCAAATCCTTCACAGAAAGATCATCGGGGATTCGGTCAGCATCCTCAGCACCCGAGTACATCCAGAGAGGTCTTTTGCGAGCTTGCAGGGGCTGCACTCGAATCTGAAGAAAGTGTGCAATGATTTGCACACCCGACAGTTGTGCCCCATCAGTATTCGGAAGCTCTTGGATGCGAGAAATAAGAGCATCAGTGGCCACCTTTTCTTCGGCTCTAGCCTCTGCATCCCAGGACTTGCGCCTCTGAATTTCTTTAGCAGCGTCAGAGGGCGCAAGACCGTATTCTTGGGAATTATAAGACTCGTCCTTGATGTAAAGCCACTTCATGCGCCAGCCTTGGATGGAGTCGGCGAATTTCACATCAAAATATCCGGCTTCAGGACGGACACAGATGCATACACCACCTACGTTGTAGATGACGTTTTTCGAGTTGTTGCGGCGGAGGTAGAAGATGCATTTCCAGAGGCCCCAGTGAGGGTGGATGCCCAAGAAACATTCACATGGTGTTATGAAAATGGATATGTGGAGGAGAGAGTTTGGGGTCAGCTAGTGCAGCTGGATCCCGTAGATAAAGAGAAGGCCACAAACAAATTCGTGAACAGGAACATAAAGGCCGCGAGTGAGGAAATCAACGAAAGTTATCCAAAAACCGATAGGAGGATGAGGACAACTCTCGTCTCCGGGCATCCTCATGGCCTGCTTGTTTAGCAGGCCCATCTTCTTCATCATCTTGTTATCTTGTGCAGAGAGCTTCGACCTCTCCCAGCCGGAGATCTTGGCCTTCTCCACGTGTTCTTCGGTGCCTGGGGCACGGTTCTTGCACTGCTTGGAGCACGGAGGCATGGCGGAAGGCTCGGTGGAGCAAAGAGGGATAGGAAGCAGCGTGTGGGCGGAGGTGCTCGAGGAGGAAGAAAGGCAGAGTGAGAGAGGAATTGTGCGGCGCAGCGAAGGGGATAACTGAGGACAAGGGTCCAATTTATAGGAAGAAGACGATGCATTCAACCGTCGGATGAAGAGAGAAGAGTTCCGAACCCTACGTGTGTCCAAAGGGTAGAATGGTCTTAGCGCTTCAATTTTACTGGAGGGAAGTTACCACGCGCGTGCCGGGAATTCCGGAGGACGTGTGCACCCACTTGCTCGACGTGTCGGAGGTGCAGAGCTTTGGAACCACGGAACAGTAGATTGCCAGGAGTTGTGGCTTCCCAAGGTGGCCATACGTGGTTGTCGTCAGCAACAACGTCATTGTTAAAAAATCTTCGAGTGGTGGAACAAAATATAGTGAGAAGAAAGAAAAAATTTCAAGATCTAAAGAAGTGCATGGTTAAAAAGAAAATTCGAGAGCCTATGTTCAGATGCAAGCACATGTTCATATGCTCGGGGGCTACTCTTATCAGAAGTATTAGCTATACTTCTGATAAGATGACCTGGTGAAAGGAAAAAATACAGAGTTCATCAAAGTAGTAAAAGTTGAGCCTACAACCAAGTGCAAACACTCGGATGTAACCTCGGGGGCTACTGCCATCGGGAGCGCTGGTCGCGCACCCGATGAAATATGAGGAAGAAGAAAGAAGAGAAAATAACAAGACAATATAGAATTGCAGACGAAGAATTTTCATCGTACATCTTCGAGTTACACATAACACGTCATGTACTCCCATCGGGAGATCAAGATATTATTTCACGAATCAACTCGAATAAATACACAATTCCAACAGCCGACAAAGGCACTCGAAAATATATTCTCAGAGTGTGTCCGCCGCGGTAAAAATTTTGAATGTCGTAACTAGAAAGAGATTACGAAGGTAAGTCCCTAGGATCTATCCTGTGTGGCGTGGTATCGCACCCGAATGCCCACTTTATCCGTATCAGCAGATGCGAAGAAAAATCCTAACGGACGCGTTAGGTACTCGATAAAACATAGCTGGGATTCGGTTCATGATAAGTCCTTAAGCGGCACGTGCCGGATTACGCCAGTATCCCGAGTTCGAGTCCAGGGACTTGAGCTTGAAGTAGGTTTATGCGGGTTTGCCACAAGAGCAGTTAACAGGTACCTGATCCGTCAGATGAACCAGCCCCATTTACCATTATCCCTGTACAAAATAGACATTAAACAAAATATTCGTTATGACTCGAAGGTTTTATAAATATGCGACTCAGTTCTACGATGGCGATTTTACTCGACTCTACGATTCAAGCAAAATCTCGGGGGCTAGTGACATAGGCTTGCCGAATAGGCATGCCGAATAAAGCACCCGGGTTATCTGGCGAGGATGCGAGGCCCACAACCCGAAGCTTTGAAGGCCCAGAAGCCCAGAGAATTTCGGATAAGGAATATAGAGTTGTATTAGGAATCATGTAACAATACGGGAAAGGCCCAATAAGTCTTCCCGCAGTTTGTAACTTATATGACACGAAATCCCTCGGCTCTGCCTCCTATATAAAGGGGAGACGAGGGAAGAGAAAGGGATCGATTCATTGTCAACAGAACCACCGTAACTTTAGTCGAAACACCTTTGTCGGCTGAAATCTTCGAGATCTACTTGCTCTCTAGTTCTTACGAAACCCAAGTCTACAATCTATAGGCATTGATAAGTTAATACCATGTCAGTTAGGGTTGGGGCCTCACGTCTCGGATCGGAGAACGGTCGGTGGATTGAAGAGGAAGAAGATGTCTTCGAGTTCCAACTTGTAGTGTCGATGGTGAACTTGAAATGGCAGAGATTAGCAGCCGTCGTTTGGCGAGGAAGAGCTCGAGGGTTTTGACACAACAACATATTTAGCATCCATGTAAGCACACGAGCACGAAATGGAGATCGGTTGGTTGTGGAAACAGTGGTCTTGGACCTGCACAGAGGATGCTATTGAGGAGTGCATACAGAAGTTGAACGCAGATACGCAAGTAAACAAAGGCTTGGCGACGAGACGAACCAACAGCCAGATGCATTAGCTTCAAATACGATGCAACAACAGAACTGGGTCAGTGATGATGGACATCGAAGCGATTCGCCAAAGCATGTGGGAAAACAGGGGAGGCGTGCGCTCTCGTGCGGTTGCGTGAGTCCAGTTCCTGGCAGCAGGCGAGAGCAGCTCTAGGCCTTGACGAGGGTTGTAGCAGGGAGGCGGTCTCGGGGATGAGCTCGAGAAGGAGAGACGGCATGGCCGCGCAGTGGACTATCCCGTGGAGCTGGAGGTCGATGAGGAGGGGTCGCGGACGAGGCACATGGAGGGGCGGAGCAGCGCGGATTCTGCTAGGGTTGGGATGGCAGAGCGGCGCGGAACAGCGGACTCGCGCGCTAGAGGGCCTTGAGACGACGCGGAGATGGTCTTGGGGACGCGGTGCTGCAGGGGACCGAGATGGAGGACGTCGCAATGGATAGTGAATGGAGGTGGCGAGTCACGGGCCGACGCGAGGAAGAAATGATGCAGAGGCGTCTGGTCGCGAGGTAGAGAGTGGAGGCACCAGCAACAAGAGGTTGCGGAGGAGCTTGGGGAGGAGTGGAGAGAGGGCATCACGGGGCGCTCGAAAGCAAGAGGGGAGGAGCGAGGCCGTGCGGGCTCAGGCGAGAGAGAGAGAGAGAGAGAGAGAGAGAGAGCGAGCGAGTCTGGTTGGTGGGAGTACGTCAACGCAAAAAACAAAAAGGACGAAGGATTTTCTAAAAACGACCAGCGGTGGGGGGTGGAGTGAAAAAGAGGCAAGGGAGCTGGGTTGGCTGGTTAGGGTTTGGGCTTAGGTGGGCTTGGGCCGCGGGATTGGGTGGCCGGCTGGGGTGGGTCTGGCCTGGGCGGGTTGAGAGCCTTTCCCCCTCTTTTTTATTTAAAACATTTTCATGTTTTATTTTCATGTTTTGTTTTAAAACCATATTCAAATAGATTCTAGCAATAAAATTAAACAGATAAAAGAGGGTTATAATTTGAAATAAAAGAGGGTTTTATAATAGAAATAAAATAGAGTTTAATAAAATATTTATGAGGTTGAAAATATATGCATGATGTTATGATAATGCACTAAAGGAAAATAACAAACACATCTAATATGGGGATTTTCCTGGGTCACTACGTAAAAGTAGTGCAATAAGCATGTGTTGGTGTAGGACACCCAACCATCACCCATCAGCTAGAAGGGTCCCTCAACATTTAAAAGGTAAAATCGAACGGAAGGAATTGAAAAAAAGGCAAGTATCCCGCAATAGCACATTGTAAAGAAAAATAAAAATATCTCAAATGTGGCTAACATGAGGGACCCATCAGCCAGCAGTGTCACTCAACGTTTTAAAAGGTAAAATCAATCGAAAGGCTTCGAAAAAAAGTCAAGTATCCCACAATATCAAGGGTAAAAAAAATAATCAAGACTTCTCAAGTTTCTTGTACGAAGACACTGACATCTCGGACCTATAAGCCAACAACGTCTGTGTGGGCATTACCCTTCGGGTACCCGACATTAGTCTACCTCCTCCGGCCCAGCTAAGGGCCCGTGAGGATTGCCCAACAGCCAAGGTGGGCCTATACGTTGGTTCCAGCAAAGGAGACCTACCCTAAGATGGATTCTTGACGAACAAGGCAAGAAGACACCGTGCAAGGAAAGACTAAAATAGTTCTCGTTGTAATCTAGTCGAGTTCGGACAGGACTCTCGAGACATGACCTGCTATATAAAGACCAGGAGAGGGCATGTCGAGACACAACTTCAATACGTAGAACCGCCGCAAGTTAGAGCTAGAAACCTAGAATTCGTGCCTCTCGGCGAGTCGACCAAAGTAGCCTATCGGCTACCCCATTGTAACCTGATATACTCGATAATCAAGATCAGACAAGCAGGAAGTAAGGGTTTTACCTCGTCGAGGGCCCCGAACCTGGGTAAATTTCTCTCTCCGTTTATTTGGTATCCGATGTCTTGTGCTAGACTGCAAGATTTCATCAACCCTAAGCCCCTCATGGTGGGCATTGCCGAGGAGCACCCTCGACAATTCGCACCGTCTGTGGGAACCCTGTCGATACAAGGCACTTCATCGGCTGTTCCGATCGCACCGCCACGACTTCACCGACATCGCCAACACCATCATCAGCTCCTTCATCGCCAAGCTCGGGGAACTCAATTCGTTTTGAGTCCTTCGAGTTTACCCTACACAGCGACTCGTTGCGTTCAGCTTTCTCGGGCCTACGCGGTGGGTTAGACATGACATTCAGCAGCATTCACTTCTGCGTCGACTCTGGGGGCATCCTTCGACTGCCTGACCCGTTCACCCCGAGCACATCAAGAACTGCGTCTTCATCGACTGCTGCATCAACCGCTTCATCCCCGATCACAGTCGATCTATCGGCTACGTTTGCAGTATCGACTCCAACATCTTCGCCATCGACGTCTTCACGCCGTTCCACGTCATCTATGTCCGTTGGATCTGGTGATTCTGCATCATCGGATCTAACGTTGTACTACTGCCTTAACTGCGACACTAGGCACGGGCTAGGCTCGGACGACACGCCTTTCGTCTATAGCGCCAAGTAATCCTCCAATGAAGAAAGTATCAACAGGATCACCAGGGCAACCACCTGGAAAGTGGCGCATCACCAAATTTACTCTATCCTCAACCCTGTTAACGGAGGCGAACCTTCCGAGGGCGAACATACCCCACGCGTCAATCGTGGCGGATGCCTCAACGTCGAAACTAGCGCCAACAATGACGATAGCGCTTACACTATCACTGAGGAAGAGTGGAAGATTGCTCGCAGTGTCATAGCCAATAACACTCGAATTCCCTCTAGAGCTTCGGCAGGAACCCTCAACGCGTATTACTGTATTATGGAGAAGAATCAGGCTCGATTAGCAAACGAACAAGCTGACATCAATCAAAGCTGGCAGACAGCCGTTCAATGAAGCGAACGACGACGGGCGTTGCCTTCGCATGGAAGCGCATATCGCAGCAACCAAGGTTCAGGGAGATTTCGGCCACGGATCCCTCGCCTCTCAGAAGCCGATGCAAGGGAAATTACTTCAGATCTTTCCAACTGTTTTATGACTATTGACACGGAGGGCATGGTTAGGCCAAAATCTCTCGAAGGGGCAACAGCTAATCTTACAGCTTATCTGATCAACCACCAGCCAAACCCCAACAATCCAATGGCACAAGCTCATCGGGGCGCTTTGGAAAGGCTCGTGATCCTTGGAGATAAACTCACCCTAGGAAGGAGATAACCACGCATCACGACAGTGGGTGTAAGCATCATTCGAAAGATGCCCGCGACGATATTGCACCGAGTAAAATTGACAAGGGCACGTCGTCGGCGTGCCGCAGGTGAAGGCTATGACAGCGACGATTCCGAAGGAATTCAGGAGTACGATGGTGAACTTCGAGGTGCCGATTGGCTGAGCCATATGATTCGGGAGACGATTCCACCAAAAAGATTCAAGCCTACTCCTACTTATGCCGCCAAATATGATGGTCAGCAGGAGCCGAGGTCTTGGATAGACAATTATCTGCAAACCATGATCTTACACAAGGGAAGCCAAATAGCGGCAATGCAATGCTTGCAACTCTACCTACAAGATTCGGCACGAGCTTGGTTGAGAGGTCTGCCCAAGATCTGGTCGATGCTTTCGTCAAGAATTTCTAGGCCACATACAAGAGGCCCGTTGGAATTGAAGAATTGGGCCATGCCGAGGGAATGATGCGCACATACATCGGACGCTTTAGTAAACTTCTAAATGCTGCTGAAGATGTTTCCATCAACAGGGCGATCGATGCCTTCAGTGACAGCATCCGAAGAGAATCCTATATCGAGGAACTTTGCCGGAAAAAGCCGAAGACTATTACCAAGCTTATGGAGATTCCCAATAGTTGGGTTGATGGAGAATACAACGTGAGGAAGCCACGCCCGCGTAGCGACGACGAAGACGATGATCGGAAGCATGACTCAGGCCACCAGCGTGATCGCCGCAAGAAGAGAAGAGACCGTGGGTACGAAACCTTCAGGGACACCAACATCGTAGCTGCCGGATACTCTGATTTACGTGATGATCAGTACGATGATCAGCGTGGTGACATGGGTGATGATCGTAAGGATGGTAACAGTAGCGGGTCCGGAGAAAATCGAGGCAATTATAGGGAATGACCGCCACGGGTCCCGGAGTTACCGTTCGCTGAGCAGTTAAACGCTCCCTGTTACATACGCGCGTACATTGACCCCAAGGACAACACCAAAAAATCAAGTCATTTGCTCAGGGATTGCCGATAGTTTCTTGATCTTCAGAAGTTTTATGAAAAAGGGCAGGCGCAACTCCCGAACCCACCGCTGCCACCTGAGCATCAAGTTCAACAAGTTCAAACTCGTACCTCTAATGAAGCTTTTCCTCCACCGCGGGGGCAGATGAGCATGATTCATAAAACTGGCGTCTCTAGAAGAGAGATGAAAAAGCTTACGCATGAAATTAATCTTGCGGAGGGCATCATGGCTAACATCCCAGAATTCATCGACTGGTCCGCGCAAAGCATCTTGTTTAGCAGAGGTGACCACCCGATGTCTATTCCAAGGCCATGCCATGCAGCTTTGGTAGTCGAAGCATAGATTGGTTGATTCAGCATGAGCAAAGTGTTCATGGACGGTGGAAGCGGATTGAATCTAATATTCGTGAGCATAGTCAAGAATATGGGTATCACATCCAATATGTTGCAGGAATCTGATATATGTTTCCATGGCATCGTTCCAACCTTGCCAGCATACCCTCTCGGCAGGATCTCCCTGAATGTAGTCTTCGGGAAACCCGACAATTTCAGGAAGGAAAGAATCAAGTTCGAGGTAGTGAATTGGGAATCACAATACCACGCTATCCTTGGAAGTCCAGCTTATGCCAAGTTCATGGGTGTACCGCACTACGCGTACTTAAAGCTCAAGATGCCAGGCAACAACGGAACCAATATCATAGTTCACGAAAGTTTTTCTCGTTCAGATAATTGTGATTGAGAATTCCAGAATATTTCCGCTAAGTTTGGAATAAAGCAGGAAGTTGAAGCTATAGACTTTGCTCCCAAACAGTTAGCTCTTCAAGGAAAGGATTCTAAGCTTAAGGAGGTAGACGTCGGCAAGAAGACGAGGAAACAACCGGATGATTCTGCAACTGTTAAAGCCTTGGCAGAAGACACTAATTCCTTAGTAGTAATAGCCAATGCTTCTACGGAAACAATCGCGCCCCGAAAGCCATCGGCACCTCAGCAGACGTCGGCCAAGACAAGAAGGACCCTAGTCTTACTTAAGAAGACGAGCGGTGGCATACATCTTTATTTTTTGTAGAATTTATTTTCAATAAGACTTTCTTAAGCCATAGAAATTTAGCTTATCTTATCGTCGTAACTTATTAATAAAAGTTCAAGTTTCGTTTATACGAACACTTGATTGATTCAGGACACCTAAATTTTTTCGAGATTCTTCGCATAATACCGCGAGCATCGACTTCAGAATATGAATATGTGAAAGCAGTAAGCGAACCTGATAAAAAAGATCAGGAGTCTCCTATGTTGGGTATGCTCAAAGATTATCATCTAAGCCTCAGGGAACATGCAAGTGCTACTAATGGCGAGGATAATATAAGCCAAAGAAAGGCCCACGCCGGTACATCGAACAAAGAGTACTAAGAGCAACGGAGTTGATAGCAAGCATAGTTTCCTCGATTTACTCGGGGGCTGCCGCCAAATAAAATATACACTTTCGGTTGTAGCAAAGTTTCGATTACTACAGGTTCATTGGACCCGCAACAAGAGCTGATCACTCAAAAAATTGCTACCGATATTTTTTACAAAGCATCATAATACCGATGCCAAGAAAGACTAGCGCATCAGAACTTGCAGCTTAGTCACAGAAATACATCAAATATTGCCACCGGCGTTTGAAGATAACCCTGCGAAGTAACGACACTTTGTCAAAAGTGGCAAGTATGTCGTCTTCAGCAATTTATTCATCTTTACAAAGGTTTCTTGGGATTTATACAAAGGAAAATTGATATGAATGAGAAAGGGAAAATTTCAGACTTGGGTAAATGAGTTACATCGTACATGCGAATAAACTTATACCCAATAGTATCCGAATAGTCGGGTATCAATTGCAACAGAATTGCAATAGTATCAACGTTACTCGTGGGGAATTCCAACTGTGTTATCTGCTTCCGAGCTGGCCTCCAACCTAGAAACTATAATATATTGGCTTATATTTTTCTTTTTGAAAGGAATACGGTAGGCTCCTACCGTGATTTTTTTGAAGTAATAAGAACCCAAATTTGCGTCACTGGGGACTTGAATCTGGATGGCTGGGTTGCACATCCACTTCCCTAACCAAGTGAGCTAGGCTCACTTACTGGCTTATATTGCCGTCAGCTTGTGCGATTGCTTCCAAGTCCAATGAAGGATGTTGAGATAGCACGAAAGCAAAGGCTGATTCGGCTCCTGCAAGAAGTTGGCTACGAACCAACGTGCAGACTCTTTCGGCATTTCTGAAATTCTACATTAGAGCCAGCAGTGTTGGAGGAACTTGATTAAGAGAGAACATGGCTTTCCATATCATTCTCAAGCCTGCATGACACTTATCGAAGAATCGGTGCACCTGTTGCACCCGATACTGGAATTTCGCAACAGCGGCAGCTTTCGACTTGTCTGTCCAGAAGACTTCGTTGAATTGTGAAAGATTGATCAAAGCATCCACCCGTTCAGGCACTCGCTTGTTTTCTTCGGACAAGTTCAGAGCTATGACTGGCAAAGACGATGACGCAATGATCAGAAACTAAGAAGGATCACCCTAACTATCAATGGAAGGAAAGGGATAACGAGTACTCACAGTTCAAGCTTTCTGTGACTTTCTGCAATTCGTTTAGACCATACCGCTCTGCTTCAACGGCCAACTCGCCTTTCTTCTTTATCACAGCTTCCATGGCGTGAATACTCCGCAGTTGTTTCTCCATCTGAGAAATTCGGGCCCTCATCCGTTGAAGAAGACCAGTTTCAGACCCAACAGCCGAAGATCCTTCGACAAAGTATACCATCGAGTGTGTGTTAAAAAATATGCGCGGTGTCAATAGATTTTACTCCCATCGGGAGCGCGTAGTCAGAAATAGAAACATCACGGTTCGAAAGGATAAACTGGCAACATTGACAGCTTTGAATTCATTACAAATAGGGCTTTTGAAATGCCATTGTTTGAAGCAAAATATCAAGTTACAATTTAGCAAGAAAAACTTAAGGAGCTTGGGTTTGCGTTGACAGGCTTGGGGCAGCTCCTCTGGCAGCCGGCTTGTTAGCTTCCACCAGATCAAGAAGCTGAGTGCGCATTTACACTACAAGAAAAGTTCGGATAGACAACATCCCAAAATCGTCCACTAAGGGGCATTTTTCGTCGCCTATGGGCCTAACCCGACGATATGGGTTCTCTTGTCGAACCTGCGTCAGGCAAAGGCCTACCACATTTTTTTCGGTCCGTCGCGTTTGGGCGCCCTTCCGCCACGGAAAATCGGACCGTTGCGATGTTTTCGGAGCCCGTTGACCGCCGACGTCATGCAACCGACCCGTGGCGACGCCGTTAATTGCCGCTAACGCCGTTAACCGGCTGAAATGCCCGTGGTAGATGGTAGGCCCACACGAGGCCTGCCACGCCTTAAACGGGTCGGCCCATTTAGTTTGCGGGCCGGGCCAGCTGACTTAGTTTGACCGGTCAACTATATAGCTGGGCTGGTCCATTAGGTACGTGGGCCGGCCTAACCTCTAAGGTTGACTGGTCAAAACCTAAATGGGCCGGCCCACTAAGCATGTGGGCCGGGCCGAATGCACTCGTTTAACCGGTCAACAAAAGGGCCGGCCCACTAAGCATGTGGGGCCCACTTTCTTTGTTACCGGGCCGGCCCATTTACCATGTGGGGTCCACCATAAAGCAAGTGGGCCGGCCCAAGGAGTTAGTGGGCTGGCCCAATTAGCATGTGGGTCCCACTTTCCTGTTATCGGGCCGGCCCATATACTAAGTGGGGTCCACCATAAAGCAAGTGGGCCGGCCCAAGGAGTTAGTGGGCCGGCCCAATTAGCATGTGGGTCCCACTTTCCTGTTATCGGGCCGACCCATATACTAAGTGGGGTCCACCATAGATCGGGCTGGCCCAACAAAAAAAACAGGAAAGTCCTATGCTTCGCAAAAATAAAAAACAAGGAGATTCAACATAAAAGTTTGTTTATGTAAATATAAAATTGGGAAATGCATATGTACACACAAGCATGGGTATGCTAGTTATCACTGCCGTTCACTAGCTTTGAGATTCGGAAAAGGTAAGAAGCGGCTATTTTCGTTTCTCCTATTTTCAGAGACGAGAATCATAGACGTGCTGATGTGATGCGATGTAAAGACGTGGGCAAGGCCCCACACCACCACTGTCGAGCGACGCAAAGTCATCTGTAGGCGACTAGGCCGTAGGCGGTAGCTGCCAGAAATCGTGCCTAAGCCTTACGCCTGTTTTTTCTGAACAAGCCTATGGACCTCACGTACACATCGTCTTCTCCTTCCCCTCCCTCTCCTCCTGCTTTCAGGCGGACGAGGGCGGCCATGGGTACGCCGCCGATAGCCCCCGGCATCGCCGAGACCCAGCCCCATCAGCTGTTGCTGGTTCGCCGCCCACGCCGCAGCCGCATCTGTTTTACAGCTGACGGGCCGACGCTTGCTGCATCTGCAGATCGGCGAGTGGAGCCTAGAGCGGCGCGTCGTCGAGCGGGTCGCCCTTCTTGCCGCCGGCGCCCTGCTCTTTGCAGGAAGGTAGCAACAGCTCGACCTTCTTGGCGGTGTCCTTGCCGAGGCACCGCCTGATCAGGGTCGGCCGTCGCCAGCAGGCGCACCTCGCCGCCGCTCTCGGCCACCGAGCTGTCCAGCTCATCCACGCCGGGCGCAAGCATCAGCTCGCGCATCGCGCCGCGGACCTTGCCCCTGCACCCGCGGCAGCTACAGTTCATCGTCAACCTCAGAACATCGGTACATTGCTCAGGCCTACGCCAGTCCGTCTAGTTGGGAGGCAAGATTATGGCACCACCGTATTGATGTTTCTCCCTATTTTCACCACTTTACAATCAGGAATCACAGCATTAGCAGGAGCAATGTCTCTGGAATTAGACATATTGACTGACGCACGAATCAACATTTAGCACAGCTGAAGGGCAGTCGGATCCCTTCGTCTGCATCAACTTCAGACATTACAGGATAGCCAAGGATTCCAGTTCGTCTCCATCGTTGCATCTCCCAACGGCCCAGCTTGCTTCCCCATATAGCCATATGGTTCCGACAAGGAACTTTTTGGTTATTAACATTGATAAACACGACCAAACTACATGAAACAGCTTACACACCAGCCAAAGTTTGTACAAGATGGATATTTGACAAAGTGAGACTTGCTAAAAAGATCCCAAAACATCTGCTTGCTGCTACGTACTAACTAATTGCCAATTGATGACTAAATCAGAAGAATAACCCGGATAAAATGTGACTTGCAATCTATTACACGCGTCGAGCGCAAAGACGCAGTCGCTGGTGGCGGCGGCTCAGCACCTCGTTGACGGCGGTAGCAAGAATAAGAGTCACCGTCTTGGAGCGGCACCACCACGGATGCAAGCTCGCTGCTGCCGGTGATCATGTTCTCCCACCCTACATGCTCCACCACAACGCAATGGTCAGTGTTGGAATTAAGACAATATTTGAACAGTTGCTATTTCTTTCAAACTGAAAACCTGGGACAATCGAACTCACCTCGTCAGGTTCAATAGCAAGATCCCTTGTTCACAGACCCGTTGTCCGACGAGCACTCTGCAACCATGGTTTCATGCGACAGTACTACCATCAGATATCTCTGTTAAGCACTAGACGTGCTCAAGGTCGACGCGAAGGAACATCATAGAGGTGGTAACTCTAAGTATGCATCTTTCCTGTAAATTTTCACCATTATTTTTCCAACGAAGATTTTGGGTCAAGAACAACATATCATGTTCATTTCAGAGGAAGAAACAAGAAAGAATGGAAGAGATTATGAACACAATTTCACAATACTCAACGTTTTGTATAGAACACCACAAACATGGCTAAGCTAAGGTTCAGAAAATCTATGGCTGCAAACCAAAAAAGATGCTATATGTACCCAAAAAAATCAAATACGCAAGACAACCATTTATAGTGAAACAAATCCTTGAAAACTTAGGATCACGAACAAAATTGCACAAAGTTCATAAATCACATGCACACACGCGGAGAGAGAGAGAGAGAGAGAGAGAGAGAGAGAGAGAGGAAAAGAGGAAGCAGGGAGGTGGCGTTGGGTACTTTGCGAAGAGGGTCCCAGGGGTGGTGCCGGTCATCTTGCCGGATGCAGTCGCGGACTCCATCCACGCCAACCTGTTCGCCATGGCGTCTTACGCGCAAATGTAGCTCGTGCAGATCCTCTACGACGCCAAGGCGATTCAGTCCGCGGACGCCGCCGTGGTCGCGGAGCTCACAAAACTCTTCAACACCAAGCGGAGGTTCCTGAAGGACCCCTCCGGCCGCGCATGCGGAGGAGCAGCGGCATCTGCTCAAGACATACCAGATCACGGCGCGGAAGCTGCAGGCGGAGCTGCGGGCCAAGGACGCCGAGCTCGACCCCGCCGAGTGCTCCCTCGCTGCGGGACTCTTGACGAGCAGGCCATGGAGGTGCGCCTCCACCCTGGCCGCACCCTTGTGTCCCTCGCTGGACGAGTCACCGTCTCCGGCCTCAACCCTACCCGTCTTCACCGGCCCGCGGCACGCTGTGAAGTCGATCCGCTCCTTCTCCAAGTTAATGCTCGGCTCGATGTAGGAATCGGGGTGGGATCTTGCCGTGGAGGAACTTTGAGAGAAAAACTTGTTTCTTGCCGGCGGCGGCGAGTGAGGATTTGGTCGGAGTAATTTTGGACGAGGGGCAATGGCAACCGGGGCCGTCTCTCTCTTTTTCTACTAGGTACTGTAGGGCAGAATCTCTCCCTACAAAATAGGAGTGCGATCGACCAGTGTTCCCGTGTCGGACGGAGTAAAGAACGGGCAAAAGCAAAGAAATGAAGTGACATATAAATTACTAGAGAGAACAGAATAGGAAAAGAAATTCCCAACCTGCGTGAATCTCAACACTAGCACAACGGTACAGATTGCACACATACCCATGCTTGTGTGTACAAAATCCACACTCTATAAAATTCTAATTTATCCGTTTGCAATAGCTCAGAGCGAAATACAATGTTTATTATCTGCAAAATAAGATATCAAATGTTTCTTGTACGGGGAGGCTGACATCGGGGACCCATGAGCCAGCAGCGTCGTCAACGTTTCAAAGGCGGCAGGGGATCGAAAATAAAAAAACCAAAAATCAGTTGGTAAAAAAATCCAAGAAAAGAAAACATTTATCGTTCTGAGAGGATGACATGCGAGACTCATGAGGCAGCAGCATCTTCAACGTTTCAAAGTCGGCATGAGATCGAAAGAAAAAGGCAAGTGACATAATATCAGGAACCAAAAATAATCCAAGAAAAGAAACTTTATTGTACGTAGAGGATGACATGCGGGTCCCATTTTGTAACATCGGTCTCAACGTTTCCAAGGCGGCACAGGAACAAAAGAAAAATGAGGCAGCAACATCCTCAACGATTCCAAGGCGGCAGGGGATCAAAAGAAAAAAAGGAAATAGCCAGAAATTAATTAGGCGTCAAAAATAAATCCACCAAAGGAAACTTTTATTGTTCATAGAGGATGACATGTGGGACCGACCTGCCAACAGCGTCCTCATCGTTTCAAAGGGGGCAGGGGATCAAAAGAAAAAGGCAAATAGCCAGAAATTAGGGGTCAAAAATAACTCCAAGAAAGGAAACTTTTATTGTTCGTAGAGGATGACATGCGGGACCCATGAGCCAGGAGCTTACTCAACGTTTCAAAGGCGGCATGATATCGAAATAAAAAGGCAAGTGACCAAATATCAGGAGCCAAAAATAATCCAAGATTTATTGTACATAGATGATGACATGTGGGTCCCATTTTGCAGCAGCGGTCTCAATGTTTGAAATGCGGCTTGAGATCAAAAGAAAAAGAAAGTAGCTAGAAATTAGGGGTCAAAAAATCCAAGAAAAGAAAGTTGATGGACATAGAGGATGACATGCGGGTCCCATGAGTAGCTTACTCAACGTTTCAAAGGAGGCAGGGGATCAAAAGAAAAAGGAAAATAGCCCAAAATCAGAGGGTGAAAAACAATCCAACAAAGGAAACTTTTATAGCACATAGAGGATGACATGCGGGTCCCATGAGCCAGCAGGTTCCTCAACGTTTCAAACGTGGCATGAGATCGAAAGAAAAAGGCAAGACCAAATATCAGGAGCCAAAAATAATTCAAGAAAGAAACTTGATTGTACATAGAGGATGACATGCGGGTCCCATTTAGCAGTAGCGGTATCACCGTTTGAGGCGGCAGGGGATCGAAAAAAAAGGCAAGTGACCAACTATGAGGTGCCAAAAAATCCAAGAAAAGAAAGTTTTATAGTACATAGAGGATGACATGCGGGTCCCATTTAGCATCAGCGGTATCACCATTTGAGAGGCGGCAGGGGATCAAAAGAAAAAGGCAAGTGACCAAATATGAGGTGCCAAAAAAATCCAAGAAAAGAAAGTTTTATAGTGCATAGAGGATGACATGCGGGTCCCATTTAGTAGCAGCGGTATCACCGTTTGAGAGGCGGCAGGGATCAAAAGAAAAAGGCAAGTGACCAAATATGAGGTGCCAAAAAAAATCCAAGAAAAGAAAGTTTTATAGTACATAGAGGATGACTTGCGGGTCCAATTTAGCATCAGTGGTATCACCGTTTGAGAGGCGGCAGGGATCGAAAGAAAAAGGCAAGTGACCAAATATGAGGTGCCAAAAATAACTCCAAGAAAAGAAAGTTGATTGCTCATAGAGGATGACATGCGGGTCCCATTTAGCTGCAGCGGTCTCAACATTTCCAAGGCGGCACGGGATCAAAAGAAAAAGGAAGTAGCCAGAAATCATGGGGTAAAAAAATCCAAGAATAGAAAGAATTTTGGTTCATAGAGGATGACATGCGGGACCCATGATCCTGCATCGTAAACGGCTCGATCGGAGAGCGTTGAACGAGATGGCGCGATCGAGAAAAAAACAATGCTAGAGAGGCTGCCATCTGGGCCCTACATCCCTGGGCGGTGCGGATTTGCGTTGACTCGGCCGGCGAACCCGAGAATTCGTGATGCACCACGTCTCGGGCCACCATACGCGACGTTTTGGCCGCTTTCGTCGGGCTAGGTGGCCTCAAAAACGAGAAAAAAAAGTTTTGACATGCACCACTGGGAGACCAAAAATCGTCGGCCATGGTGCACCAGCAACCACGGCGCGACTTCAACTTCGTCGGCCATGGCAACTTTTCTTGTAGTGTTAAGCGTCGGCACTTTAAAAGGGCTAAGGTCGATAGCTAGCTGATACGTCTCCAACGTATCGATAATTTCTTATGTTCCATGCTACTTTATTGATGATACCTACATGTTTTATGCACATTATATGTCATATTTATGCATTTTCTGGAACTAACCTATTAACAAGATGCCGAAGAGCCGCTGTTTTCTGCTGTTTTTGGTTTCAGAAATCCTAGTAAGGAAATATTCTCGGAATTGGACGAAATCTTCGCCCAGGGTCCTATTTTTGCACGGAGCTTCCAGAAGACCGAAGAGGGAAGGAAGTGGGGCCACGAGGCGCCGACACCAGAGGGCGGCGCGGCCCAGGCCTGGCCGCGCCGACCTAGGGTGTGGGGCCCTCGTGTGGCCCCCGCGTTGCCCTTCCGCCTACTTAAAGCCTCCATCGCGAAAACCCCAGTATCGAGAGCCATGATACGGAAAACCTTCAGAGACGCCGCCGCCGCGAATCCCATCTCGGGGATTCAGGAGATCGCCTCCGCACCCTGCCGGAGAGGGATTCATCTCCGGAGGACTCTTCATCGCCATGATCGCCTCCGGAGTGATGAGTGAGTAGTTCACCCCTGGACTATGGGTCCATAGCAGTAGCTAGATGGTCGTCTTCTCCTTGTTGTGCTTCATTGTTGGATCTTGTGAGCTGCCTAACATGATCAAGATCATCTATCTGTAATACTATATGTTGTGTTTGTCGGGATCCGATGGATAGAGAATACTATGTTATGGTGATTATCAATCTATTGTTTATGTGTTGTTTATGATCTTGCATGCTCTCCGTTATTAGTAGAGGCTCTGGCCAAGTTTTTGCTCTTAACTCCAAGAGGGTATTTATGCTCGATAGTGGGTTCATGCCTTCATTGACACCTGGGACAGTGACAGAAAGTTCTAAGGTTGTGATG
The DNA here is from genome assembly GCA_030979885.1 of Lolium multiflorum. Classification (NCBI taxonomy): domain Eukaryota; kingdom Viridiplantae; phylum Streptophyta; class Magnoliopsida; order Poales; family Poaceae; genus Lolium; species Lolium multiflorum. Next base: position 81,873,723 of record CM061752.1, on the reverse strand, counting down.
TGCTGTTGCCACTAGGGATCAAACATTGATTCTATGTCTAAGGATGTAGTTGTCGATTACATTACGCACCATACTTAATGCAATTGTCTATTGCTTTGCAATTTAATACTGAATGGGGTTCGGATGATAACCTGAAGGTGGACTTTTAGGCATAGATGCAGTTGGATGGCGGTCTATGTACTTTGTCGTAATGCCCAATTAAATCTTACTATATTTATCATATCATGTATATGCATTGTTATGCCCTTCTCTATTTGTCAATTGCCCGACTGTAATTTGTTCACCCAACATGCTTTTATCTTATGGGAGAGACACCTCTAGTGAACTGTGGATCCTATTCTTTACATAGCATACAATCTACTGCAATTGTGTTTTATTGTTTTCTTTGCAAACATCTTCCACTGATACGTTTAATCCTTTGTTACAGCAAGCCGGTGAGATTGACAACCTCACTGTTTCGTTGGGACAAAGTACTTGGGTTGTGTTGTGCAGGTTCCACGTTCCGGAATCCCTGTTGTTGCGCCGCATCACATTTGCGACCATCAACCTTCAACGTGCTTCTTGGCTCCTACTGGTTCGATTAAACCTTGGTTTCATACTGAGGGAAACTTGCTTCTATACGCATCATACCTTCCACTTGGGGTTCCCAACGGACGTGTGCATCTACGCGTATCAGGGAGATCAAGGCACGCTGCAAGGGGAGTCTCCACTTCTCAATCTCTTTACTTTGTTTTGTCTTGCTTTATTTTATTTACTACTTTGTTTGCTGCACCTAAACAAAACACAAAAAAAATTAGTTGCTAGTTTTACTTTATTTACTGTCTTGCTCTCTATATCAAAAACACAAAAAAATTAGTTACTTGTCTTTACTTTGTTTGCCTAGTTTACTTTTTGCTTATTGCATCATGTTTTCTTTTAATTTTACCACAAAAGACATACCGGTAGGACGTGGGTCTATAGTTGGGAGAAATAATATAGAAGAATTTTTCAATCATGTTAGTATTACTGAAGATTTTGAAGATAGACACTTGGTAGAACTTGCACCTACCTATGAAATTGCTGCTGCTGCTTTAGTTCGCATGTTGGAAACTAAATTTGTTAATCTCAATCATATAATCCAACACATGTTTCTTACACTTGGTGATATGGAAGAAGGGGAAAAGAAAGATTTTGTTTTAGAAACCCTTCTTAGAGAATTTGGTGGTCTAGCAAGAGAGGCTAGAAAGGTTTTTGCTAAATTTAATATGCTAGGTTCTCATACCAATTTTATTGGTCTCCTTGAAAAAATGGACATGGATAGAATAAGGTACACTAATAATATTAATGATGGTGGGGAGATCAAAGCACCAATACCATGTAAACTCCTAGCTATGAATGATGCACTAGAAAATAACTATGCTTGGCTTGTTCCTGAAAATTTGTTCGATGAGAGTAGCAAGCCTAAGACTAATGAAAAGGGAGACGCTAAAACTTATATATCAAATATACTATGCTTGGTTGAGAAAAATCCCAACACCCCTGGTAATGATGTTGATGCTTCTACTCTCGATGTTAATTTGCACTGCGCCTAGCTGAAAGGCGTTAAAGAAAAGCGCTATGGGAGACAACCCATGTTTTTACTACAGCAATCTTTTGTTTTGTTGAGTCTTGGAAGTTGTTTACTACTGTAGCAACCTCTCCTTATCATGTTTTTGTGCCAAGTAAAGTTTCTATGTCAAAGTTAATGTTATATTTGGGATCGCTGCGCAGAAACAGCATTGCTGTCTGTCACGAATCTGGGCACAGTCCTCTGTAGAAAATTCGAAAAAATCTGCCAATTTACGAGCGTGATCCTCAGATATGTACGCAACTTTCATTAGTTTTGAGTTTTTCCATTTGAGCAAGTCTGGTGCCAGCTTTAAATTCGTCTTTACGGACTGTTCTGTTTTGACAGATTCTGCCTTTTATTTCGCATTGCCTCTTTTGCTATGTTGGATTTATTTCTTTGATCCATTAATGTCCAGTAGCTTTATGCAATGTCCAGAAGTGTAAAGAATGATTGTGCCACCTCTGAACATGTGAATTATTATTTGTGCACTAACCCTCTAATGAGTTTGCTTGAAGTTTGGTGTGAAGGAAGTTTTCAAGGGTCAAGAGAGGAGTATGATATACTATGATCAAGAGGAGTGAAAGCTCTAAGCTTGGGGATGCCCCCGTGGTTCACCCCTGCATATTTTAAGAAGACTCAAGCGTCTAAGCTTGGGGATGCCCAAGGCATCCCCTTCTTCATCGACAACATCATCAGGTTCCTCCCTTGAAACTATATTTTTATTCAGTCACATCTTGTGTTCTTTACTTGGAGCGTCGGTTTGTTTTTGTTTTTGTTTTTGTTTGAATTAAATGGATCCTAGCATTCACTTTGTGGGAGAGAGACACGCTCCGCTGTTGCATATGGACAAATATGTCCTTAGGCTTTACTCATAATGTTCAAGGCGAAGTTTCTTCTTCGTTAAATTGTTATATGATTGGAATTGGAAAATGCTAGATGTAGTAATTCTAAAATGTATTGGATAATGTGATACTTGGCAATTGTTGTGCTCATGTTTAAGCTCTTGCATCATATGCTTTGCACCCATTAATGAAGAAATACATAGAGCTTGCTAAAATTTGATTTGCATATTTGGTCTCTCTAAGGTCTAGATAATATCTAGTATTGAGTTTTGAACAACAAGGAAGACGGTGTAGAGTCTTATAATGTTTACAATATGTCTTTTATGTGAGTTTTGCTGCACGGTTCATCCTTGAGTTTGTTTCAAATAACCTTGCTAGCCTAAACCTTGTATCGAGAGGGAATACTTCTCATGCATCCAAAATCTTTGAGCCAACTACTATGCCATTTGTGTCCACCATACCTACCTACTACATGGTATTTCTCCGCCATTCCAAAGTAAATTGCTTGAGTGCTACCTTTAAAATTCCATCATTCACCTTTGCAATATATAGCTCATGGGACAAAATAGCCTTAAAAACTATCGTAGTATTGAATATGTACTTATGCACTTTATCTTTTATTAAGTTGCTTGTTGTGCGATAACCATGCTTCTGGGGAACGCCATCAACTATTGTTGAATATCATGTGAGTTGCTATGCATGTCCGTCTTGTCTGAAGGATCTATCATTTTAGTGGTTGGAGCATGCAAAATTGTTAGAGAAGAACATTGGGCCGCTAACTAAAGCCATGAATCATGGTTGAAGTTTCAGTTTTGGACATATATCCTCAATCTCATATGAGAATAATAATCATTGCTACATGCTTATGCATTTAAGAGGAGTCCATTATCTGTTGTCCATGTGTGTATGGATGTCTAAGTTGAGAATAATCAAAAGCGAGAAATCCAAAATGCGAGCATTCTCCTTAGACCTTTGTACAGGGCATGGAGGTATCCTTTGTGACACTTGGTTGAAACATGGCATGCAAAGATCCGGTAGTCAAGCTAAGTAGGACGAGGTGCGGACACTATTAGTATACTATGCATGAGGCTTGCAACTTGTAAGATATAATTTACATAACTCATATGCTTTATTACTACCGTTGACAAAATTGTTTCATGTTTTCAAAATAAAAGCTCTAGCACAAATACAGCAATCGATGCTTTCCTCTTTGAAGGACCTTTCTTTTACTTTTATTGTTGAGTCAGTTTACCTATCTCCCTCCACCTTAAGAAGCAAACACTTGTGTGAACTGTGCATTGATTCCTACATACTTGCATATTGCACTTGTTATATTACTTTATATTGACAATATCCATGAGATATACATGTTATAAGTTGAAAGCAACCGCTGAAACTTAATCTTCCTTTGTGTTGCTTCAACACCTTTACTTTGATTTATTGCTTTATGAGTTAAATCTTATGCAAGACTTATTGATGCTTGTCTTGAAGTACTATTCATGAAAAGTCTTTGCTATATGATTCACTTGTTTACTCATGTCATTACCTTTGTTTTGATCGCTGCATTCACTACATATGTTTACAAATAGTATGATCAAGATTATGATGGCATGTCACTTCAGAAATTATCTTTGTTATCGTTTACCTGCTGGGACGAGCAGAAAAGCTTGGGGATCTTTGATACGTCTCCAACGTCGATAATTTCTTATGTTCCATGCTACTTTATTGATGATACCTACATGTTTTATGCACATTATATGTCATATTTATGCATTTTCTGGAACTAACCTATTAACAAGATGCCGAAGAGCCGTTTTTGCTGTTTTTGGTTTCAGAAATCCTAGTAAGGAAATATTCTCGGAATTGGAAACTTTCGCCCGGGTCCTATTTTTGCACGGAGCTTCCAGAAGACCGAAGAGGGAAGGAAGTGGGGCCACGAGGCGCCGACACCATAGGGCGGCGCGCCAGTGCCCCGGCCACGCCGACCTAGGGTGTGGGGCCTCGTGTGGCCCCCGCGTGCCCTTCCGCCTACTTAAAGCCTCCGTCGCGAAACCCAGCATCGGAGCCACGATACGGAAAACCTCCGAGACGCCGCCGCGAATCCCATCTCGGGAGATTCAGCACCTGCCGGAGAGGGGATTCATCTCCCGGAGGACTCTTCATCTCCATGATCGCCCTCCGGAGTGATGAGTGAGTAGTTCACCCCTGGACTATGGGTCCATAGCAGTAGCTAGATGGTCGTCTTCTCCTTGTTGTGCTTCATTGTTGGATCTTGTGAGCTGCCTAACATGATCAAGATCATCTCTGTAATACTATATGTTGTGTTTGTCGGGATCCGATGGATAGAGAATACTATGTTATGGTGATTATCAATCTATTGTTTATGTGTTGTTTATGATCTTGCATGCTCTCGTTATTAGTAGAGGCTCCAAGTTTTTGCTCTTAACTCCAAGAGGGAGTATTTATGCTCGATAGTGGGTTCATGCCTTCATTGACACTGGGACAGTGACAGAAAGTTCTAAGGTTGTGATGTGCCGTTGCCACTAGGGATCAAACATTGATTCTATGTCTAAGGATGTAGTTGTCGATTACATTACGCACCATACTTAATGCAATGTCTGTTGTTTTTGAACTTAATACTGAATGGGGTTCGGATGATAACTCGAAGGTGGACTTTTTAGATACAGTTGGATGGCGGTCTATGTACTTTGTCGTAATGCCCAATTAAATCTCACTATATTTATCATATCATGTATATGCATTGTTATGCCCTTCTCTATTTGTCAATTGCCCGACTGTAATTTGTTCACCCAACATGCTTTTATCTTATGGGAGAGACACTCTAGTGAACTGTGGACCCCGGTCCTATTCTTTACATAGCATACAATCTACTGCAATTGTGTTTTACTGTTTTATTTGCAAACATCTTCCACTCGATACGTTTAATCCTTTGTTACAAAAGCCGGTGAGATTGACAACCTCACTGTTTCGTTGGGACAAAGTACTTGGGTTGGTGCAGGTTCCACGTTGGCGCGGAATCCTGTTGTTGCGCCGCATCACATTTCGCGACCATCAACCTTCAACGTGCTTCTTGGCTCCTACTGGTTCGATTAAACCTTGGTTTCATACTGAGGGAAACTTGCTTCTATATGCATCATACCTTCCACTTGGGGTTCCCAACGGACGTGTGCATCTACGCGTATCACTAGCCCATCTTGATCCTTCGGCAGCTCCATCGTTAGCAACTCCATACCAGCTTTGAAGCCGTACCCCATCGAAGTTGGAAGGCAAAGCGAGCGCCGTAGGTACGCGAGGTACGTTTGAATACCTCGATGATGCCCTCGGTGTCGATGGAGAAAGTATCCACCAGCTGCCCTAGAGTCTTCTTTTGATCGGCCTTCGGGAAGATCAGGGCATGCAATCTCGACAAGACCGCCTTGTTCTTCTAAAGAAGAGCTCGGACAAGGTCGCCGTATTCAATTGCCACAGAAATGAAATCAGCAGAAAACCGGCTGGGAGCTTTCCTACAGAGTCAAGAGGAATATCGACAACTGCTGGCGTGTAGTCAACAACTTGACGTGACGTACAAGGAACCTAAGAACCCCAAGAGGAAGGTATGAGCACAGAAAATTACCAAGAAGGTTTATCGGACCGGAGCCAAGAAGCACGTGAAGGTTGTTGGTTGTTTGAGGCCGGCACTCAACCCGGTGCCAACGTGAAACCCGCACCGCACAATCAAAGTACTTTGCCCCAACGTAACAGTGAGGTTGTCAATCTCACCCGCTTGCTAAAAACAAAGGATTAAGCGTATCGAGTGGAAGATGGTGTTTGTTTGCAAAGAACAGAAAAGTAGAATGTATTCAGATGTAAAAGAATGGACCGGGGTCCACAACTAGAGGTGTCTCTCCAATAAGATAACTAACATGCCGGGTGAACAAATTACAGGGCAATTGACAAATAAAGATTCAATACATATCAACGATGATTACTATGTGATTTAATCAGGGCATTACGACAAAGTACATAGACCGCTATCCAGCATGCATCTATGCTTAAATAATCCACCTTCAGGTTATCATCCGAACCCCTTCCGGTATTAAGTTGGAAACAACAGATAATTGCATTAAGTATGGTGCGTAATGTAATCAACACAAATATCCTTAGATAAAGCATCAATGTTTTATCCCTAGTAGCAACAGCACATCCACAACCTTAGAACTTTCTGTCACTGTCCCAGATTTAATGGAGGCATGAACCCACTATCGAGCATAAATACTCCCTCTTGGAGTTACAAGTAGCAACGGAGAGCATGCAAGAACATAAACAACACATATATGATAGATTGATAATCAACTTAACATAATATTCTATATTCATCGGATCCCGCCAAACACAACATGTAGCATTACAAATAGATGATCTTGATCATGTTAGGCAGCTCACAAGATCTAAACAATGATAGCACAAGCGGAGAAGACAACCATCTAGCTACTGCTATGGACCCATAGTCCAAGGATGAACTACTCACGCATCAATCCGAGGCGGGCATGATGATGTAGAGCCCTCCGTGATGATTCCCCTCCGGCAGGGTGCCGAGGCGATCTCCTGAATCCCCGAGATGGGATTCGCGACGGCGGCGTCTCTGGAAGGTTTTCCGCATCGTGGCTCTCAGGTTTCGCGACGAAGGCTATTTGTAGGCGGAAGGGTAGGTCGGGCGACGCGAGGCCCGCATAACAGGCGGCTGGGGGCCTGCCGCGCCGCTCCTGCGGGCGCCTCGTGGCCCCACTCTCGTACCTCCCTCGGTCTTCTGGAAGCTTCGTGTAAAAATAGGCCCCTGGGCATTGATTTCGTCCAATTCCGAGAATATTTCCTTACTAGGATTTCTGAAACCAAAAACAGCAGAAACAACAACTGGCACTTCGGCATCTTGTTAATAGGTTAGTGCCGGAAAATGTATAATAATGCTGTAAAGTATGTATAAAACATTCAAGTATTGTAATAAAAGTAGCATGGAACATAAGAAATTATAGATACGTTCCGACGTATCAAGCATCCCCAGCTTAGTTCCTACTCGTCCCGAGTAGGTAAACGATAACACAAATAATTTCTGAAGTGACATGCTACCAACATAATCTTGATCAACATTATTGTAAAGCATATAAGATGAATGGAGTGATCTGAACAAAAGATTGCTAACAAAGATAATGACTAAACAAACGAATCATATAGCAAAACTTTTCATGAATAGTACTTTCAAGACAAGTATCAATAAGATTTGCATAAGAGCTAACTCATAAGCAATAAATTCAAAGTAGAATGCATTGAAGCAACACAAAGGATGATTAAGTTTCAACAATTGCTTTCAACTTGTAACATGTATATCTCATGGATATTTGTCAACATAGAGTAATATAACAGGTGCAATAAGTAAACATGTAAGAATCAATGCACACAGTTAACACAAGTGTTTGCTTCTAAGATAGAAAGAAGTGGGTAAACTGACTCAACATAAAGTAAAAGATTGGCCCTTCGCAGAAGGGAAGCATGGATTACTATTTTTGTGCTAGAGCTTTTGTTTTGAAAACATAGAAACAATTTTGTCAACGGTAGTAATAATTCATATGTGCTATGCATAATACTTCCTACAAGTTGCATGTCTCATGCATAGAGTACTAATAGTGCTCGCACCTTGTCCTACTTAGCTCGGAAGACACGGATTATCATCGCATAACATATGTTTCAACCAAGTGTCACAAAGTACCTCTATGCCGCCTGTACAAGTGTCTAAGGAGAAAGCACGCATTGGATTTCTCGCTTTTGATTATTCTCAACTTAGACATCCATACCGGGACAACATAGACAACAGATAATGGACTCCTCTTTTAATGCTTAAGCATTCAACAACAGTTAATATTCTCATAAGAGATTGAGGTTGTATGTCCAAACTGAAACTTCCACCATGATACATGGCTTTAGTTAGCGGCCCAATGTTCTTCTCTAACATATGCATACTCAAACCATTTGATCATGAAATCGCACTTACTTCAGACAAGACGAACATGCATAGCATCTCACATGATATCCAACAAAGATAAAGTTGATGGCGTCCCCAGAAACATGGTTACCGCTCAACAAGCAACTTATAAGAATTAAGACACATAACTACATATTCATCACCACAATAGTTTTTAAGCTATTTGTCCCATGAGCTATATATTGTAAAGGTAGAGGAATGAAACTTTAAAGGTAGCACTCAAGTAATTTACTTTGGAATGGCAGAAAATACCACATAGTAGGTAGATATGGTGGACACAAATGGCATGGGTTTTGGCTCAAGGTGTTTGGATGCACGAGAAGCATTTCCTCTCAGTACAAGGTTTGGGCTAGCAAGGTTGTTTGAAGCAAACACAAGTATGAACAGGTACAGCAAAACTCACACAAGAACATATTGCAAGCATTATAAGGCTCTACACTTCCTTGTTGTTCAAACACTTTACCCGAAAATATCTAGACTTAGAGAGAACAATCATGCAAACCAAATTAAACAAGCTCTATGGTAGTTCTTCATTAATAGATTAAACTACATGATGCAAGAGCTTAAACATGATCTAATGAGAGCTCAAACAATTGCCAAATTTACCAAACCATATGCAGCATTTTCCGATTCCAACCAAATAGCAATTTACGAAGCAATTTAGACTTCGCCATGACATTAAAGCACAATTAAGAACACAAGTGTTCCATATGAAAAAGCGGAGCGTAATATCTCCAATATAAGGAATGGTGGGATCCAACTTTATTCAAAACAAAACAAAAGCAAACCGACGCTCCAAGTAAAGAATATAGGATGTGATGGAATAAAAATATAGTTTCACTAGAAGTGACCTGATAATGTTGTCGATGAAGAAGGGGATGCCTTGGGCATCCCCAAGCTTAGATGCTTGAGTCTTCTTAAAATATGCAGGGATGAACCACCGGGCATCCCCAAGCTTAGACCTTTCACTCTTCTTGATCATAGTATATCATCCTCTTCTCTTGACCCTTGAAAACTTCCTTCACACAAACTTCAAGCAAACTCATTAGAGGGTTAGTGCATAACCAAAATTCACACATTAAGAGGTGACAAAATCATTCTAAACACTTATGGACATTGCACAAAGCTTCTGAAAGTTAATGGAAGAAAGAAACTCATTCAACATAGCAAAAGCGGCAGTGCGAAATAAAAGACAGAATCTGTCAAAAACAGAACAGTCCGTAAAGATGAATCTGGCAGGGGCACTTAACTTGCTCAAATGGAAAAACTCAAAACTAATGAAAGTTGCATACATATCTGAGGATCACGCTCGTAAATTTGTAGATTTTTTCGATTTTTTTACAGAGACTTCTGCGAGAATTCATGACAGACAGCAATGCTGTTTCTGCGCAGCGATCCCAAATATAGCATCAACTTTAACATAAAAACTTTACTTGGCACAAAAACATGATAAGGAGAGGTTGCTACAGTAGTAAACAATTTCCAAGACTCAACAATACAGTAAATAAAATTTAACATGGGTTATCTCCCAAGAAGTGCTTTTCTTTAACGCCTTTCAGCTAGGCGCAGAAAGTGCAAATCAAGTAACATCAAGAGAAGAAGCATCAACATTATTACCTTGGGAGTTGGAAGTTTCTTCCACAATGCATGTTATCTTATCTATGTAAGTTTCAGAGGCTCCTTTTTCATTACTCTTAGGCTTGCTATTCTCATCAAATAAATTTTCGGGAACAATCCAATCATAATTCTTTTCTAGTGCCTCAAACATTCCTACAAGCTTGCAAGGTATTGATGTCTTAATATCCCCTCCATCACTAACATTATTAGTGTACTTAATTCTATCCATATCCATCTTTTTAAGGGTACTAGCAAAGTTGGTATAAGAACCAAGCATTTTATATTTAGTAAAGACTTTTCTAGCCTCTCTTGCTACACCACCAAATTCTTTGAGAAGAGTTTCTAAGACAAAATCTTTCTTTTCTCCTTCCTCCATATCAGAGAGTGTAAGGAACATATGCTGAATTATAGGATTAAGATTAACAAATTTAATTTCCAACATGTGTACTAGAGAAGCAACAACAATTTCATAAGTAGGAGCAAGTTCTACCAAGTGTCTATCTTCAAAATCTTCAGCTATACTAACATGAGTGAAAAAATCTTCTATATTATCTCTTCCAATTATAGACCCTCGGCCTACCGGTATGCGTACTTAGGAGGAAACATGATGAAGTAAACAAAAAGTAAACAAAACAAGTAAAGTAGAGACAAGTAACTAATTTTTTTGTGTTTTGATATAGAGAACAAGATAGTAAATAAAGTAAAGCTAGCAACTAATTTTTTGTGTGTGTGTTTTGTTTAAGTGCAGCAAACAAAGTAGTAAAATAAAATAAAGCAAGACAAAAACAAAGTAAAGAGATTGGAAGTGGAGACTCCCTTGCAGCTTGTCTTGATCTCCTAACGGCGCCAAAGTAGTCGTGGCGTGTAGTCAACAACTTCCTTGTGACAAAGTACACGTCCGTTGGGAACCCCAAGAGGAAGGTATGATGTGCACAGCAAGTTTTCCCTCAAAAAGAAACCAAGGTTTATCGAACCAGTAGGATCCAAGAAGCACGTGAAGGTTGTTGGTGGAGGAATGTAGTGCGGCGCAACACCTGAAACCGCGCCAACGTGGAACCTGCACAGACATCAAAGTACTTTGCCCCAACGTAATGCTGAGGTTGTCAATCTCACCGCTTGCTGAAAACAAAGGATTAAGTGTATCGAGTGGAAGATGGTGTTTGTTTGCAAAGAACAAAAAGTAGAATGTATTCAGATGTAAAAGAATGGACCGGGTCCACAGTTCACTAGAGGTGTCTCTCCAATAAGATAACTAACATGCTGGGTGAACAAATTACGTGTGCAATTGACAAATAAAGATTCAATACATATCAACGATGATTACTATGTGATTTAATCAGGGCATTACGACAAAGTACATAGACCGCTATCCAGCATGCATCTATGCCTAAATAATCCACCTTCAGGTTATCATCCGACCCCTTCCAGTATTAAGTTGTAAACAACAGATAATTGCATTAAGTATGGTGCGTAATGTAATCAACACAAATATCCTTAGATAAAGCATCAATGTTTTATCCCTAGTAGCAACAGCACATCCACAACCTTAGAACTTTCTGTCACTGTCCCAGATTTAATGGAGGCATGAACCCACTATCGAGCATAAATACTCCCTCTTGGAGTTACAAGTATCAACTTGGCCAGAGCCTCTACTAGCAACGGAGAGCATGCAAGAACATAAACAACACATATATGATAGATTGATAATCAACTTAACATAATATTCTATATTCATCGGATCCCGCCAAACACAACATGTAGCATTACAAATAGATGATCTTGATCATGTTAGGCAGCTCACAAGATCTAAACAATGATAGCACAAGCGGAGAAGACAACCATCTAGCTACTGCTATGGACCCATAGTCCAAGGATGAACTACTCACGCATCAATCCGGAGGCGGGCATGATGATGTAGAGCCCCTCCCGTGATGATTCCCCTCCCCGGCAGGGTGCCGGAGGCGATCTCCTGAATCCCCCGAGATGAGACTCGACACGGCGGCGTCTCCGGAAGGTTTTCCGTATCGTGGCTCTGCACAGGGGTTTCGCGAAGGCTATTTGTAGGCGGAAGGGTAGGTCGGGGCGACGCGAGGGCCCACAATGGCGCGGCCGGGGCCAGCCGCGCCGCCCTGTTGTGTCGGCGCCTCGTGGCCCCACTCTCCCTCGGTCTTCGGAAGCTTCGTGTAAAAATAGGCCCCCGGGCGTTGATTTCGTCCAATTCCGAGAATATTTCCTTACTAGGATTTCTGAAACCAAAAACAGCAGAAAACAGGAACTGGCACTTCGGCATCTTGTTAATAGGTTAGTGCCGGAAAATGTATAATAATGCTGTAAAGTATGTATAAAACATTCAAGTATTGTAATAAAAGTAGCATGGAACATAAGAAATTGTAGATACGTTTGAGACGTATCAACAACTTCTGCAAAAAAAAGGAAGAGCAGAAGTAAGAAGCTAATGAAATTAAATTAAAAGCAAGTTGAAGACATGGCAATAAAATTACCCAGCAGGCCGTGGCGGACTTGTGCAGTAGATCCTCCCTCTCCTTCTTTTGGGCTTGGGCCTCTGCCTTCTCCTTCTCCTCCTTCAGCTTCTTCTTCAGCTGGCCAATCACTTTCCTCAAAGAGTCCGCATCTTGACGGGCAGTGGCAGCAATTTTTATTGCTTGCTCAAGCTGTGAAGATTTCGATTGAGCGTCCTCTTGAAGCCGAGAATTATCAGAGCAAGAAGAATTGGGAGGCGAAGTCCTTTATAATTGTTACGACAGCTTGAATACCCTATGAGAAAACACAAGTAAAAATAGCATCATACTTATATCAAAAATCCCTTCAAGTCCACATTCGACTACAAGCAGTCGAATGTAGACTCGGGGGTTGGAAGAGAGATAAACATTCTCAAGGAAAAGAAAAGTCGAAATACTCACATGCTCCCCACGAGGGAGGAAGAAGTGACAGCTGCCGAGGGAACTTCTTTTCCCTTCGAGAGAGAAGAAGGAGTTGGAGCAACTTTTGGAGGAGCAGGAGTTTCGGATGCTGCAGGAGCTGGCTTGCTGGGACTAGTCTTCACCTTCTTCGAAGGAGGCTCAATAAAGCCCTCCTTGCTGCAAGAAAAATGGATAACTATGTCAAAGGGAATACAAATCAACTTGGGGTAGAGTAGAAAGAACTTACAAGTCAAGAAGCAAATCATCCTCGTCGGCGAAGCCGCCGGATGGCCTCTTTGGTGGTTGGATGCTGGGCTTCTCTTGAGCTGCATGAATAAAGGGAGCACGATCAACATCATTGTCATGATTCGACTCCGCTGCATCGGTTAATTTGTCATCAGGGATTTTATGATCAGCAGAAGGAGCTTCGGGGTAGCTAAGGTTATTGTCCTCTCCCTTGGAAGCTTCACTGTCCTCAGCTACTTCTGCACATGATTCTACATAGGAAGTAGAATCACCTTCTTCAGGATTCTCTTTATGTTCGGATATGATTGGAAAATATTCAGCAGTTGAAGGAACCTGACAGAACAACCAATGACTCGATAAGAAGAAACAAAGAATGTTGGATGCGAGCATTGACATAGACAGGAAAAAACTAAGAAATTACTTCGGATGGTTGGTGAGCGAGGTCATACGGCTCGTGAAGGGCTAGCAGGGGAACTGAATCTTCTTGGCTAAAATGAGTCAAGCCTCTGACCTCGTCCATCAGTTCCTTTTCTGAAAGTTCTGCAATGTTGATTCAAGTCTCGTCCTTGGGACCCAAATACAACCACATTTGATGAGCTCTAGACATAACCGGTTGGACACGACGCTTCAAGAATACAGCGGCAACCTCAGTGCCGATCATCGTTTGACCATCGGATTCCTTTATCTTTAGTACTCTCTCAAATAACTTGTTGGCTATTGTCTTTTCTTCGGCTATCAGTGTATTCTTCCAAGATTTCTTCGGCACAGCTTCAAGGATGTCAACAAACTTCGACATGAACGTGTTATGACCAGCTGTCAATGGATCTCTAAGATAAAACCACTTCAACGTCCATCCCTGGACTGATTCTCTCATTGGGAAGTTGAAGTAATTCACTTCTTTCCGGACAATAAAACCAACCCCACCGGGATGAAGGATCCATTGCTACTACTATGATCTTCTTCCATAAACCCCAGTGAGGATCGATGCCAAGTAAAGCCTCAGAGAGAGTGATAAAGATTGCAAGGTGAAGAATAGAGTTGGGGGTTAATTGCAAAAGCTGAATCCCATATGACACAAGAAGATGCCGAAGAATTTCACTGGCAAGGATAATCCACGGTACAAAAATGCGACAAACATTACAATAAAACCAGCGGGAGGATTAGGGCGCGAATGTGAACCTGGTAGGATGACGTCTTCCTCCTTGTCAGGGATCAGGCCGAGGCTCCGCGCCTTCTTTTCATCACGCTTTGACATTGTCGAAGCGGGCCAATCGTCGGGGGCGTCCTTGGCATCGGAATCTTCCGGCGCGACCTTCTTCATGGCAGCCGCAGTGATCTTGGGGCCGCTGGCACTCGTGGCCACACTAGCAGCAGCGGCGACGTCCTTCTTCTTCACCATCTTGAAATTTCTTCAGAGGTAGCGGAGGATGAAGCGCGAGGATGGTGGCGGCGTGGCAGTTGCGAGTTGCAAGAACACAAGAAGAAGAAAGCAGTGAGAAGAAGAAGGGTAAAGTCCGTATCCCTTTTATAAAGGGAAAAGTTATCAAGGATATGTTCCGATGGATCTGTGCCGTAAATATTGGATGCAGATCTGGGTTGCCATGTGTTACGCTAGCAATCATAACAAAGGACAATTATCTCCAGTACACGCGGAAATCGAGGAGACGCCTCGAATGAAGCGCAATGATCGGTCATTTCCCAAACAGATTGGTCAGAGCAGGGGAAGGCATGTCAGGTCATGTCCCGTCAAACTCGTAGCTGCAGTTGCAACGTCATTGATGATGTCATCAAAGTTATCGGCTCTTCATATTAATAGCATTCAAAGAAAACTTAGCATCCGAAGGAATCTGCCGTGGTGGATTACTCGACTTGAGTCTATGCATGGTTGCAAGCATCCGTCCTTAGACTCGGGGGCTACTCCCATCGGGAGCGCTGGATGCGCACTCGATAGAAATTACTGAAGCAGAAGAAAAACGGACCCGAAGGTTCCAGAAGACACATGATTGAGCCCGGGGACTCGGTCCTGAGTAGAGTAACATTGTTTTGCCATCGACAGTTAACTAGCATCGATTTATCGAATAAGACCGGGCTCGTTACTTTTATCCCTTACGTACTATCATACTACACGACTTCACTCGAAGCTTTTGAAGACCCGATATATAAAAACATATCGGATGGTGAAGGCAATTCGGAAAGCATCGGCATCAGAATCTTGGAGTAGTAGAACTTGAGTCTACGCACGATTGCAAACATCAATCTCTACAGTCGGGGGCTACTCCCATCGGGAGAGCTGGACGCGCACCCGATAGCAAGCAACTTCGACTCCAAGGTGATGAAGATGGACCAATTCTTTTCAACAATTAGGGATATCCGGATGAAGACAATTATAGTCCCTGCCCGAAGCTTTACTTCAGCTAGTCACTCGGGGGCTACTGATGTGAGCATTACCCTTCGGGTACACGACATTAGTCTACCTCCTCCGGCCCAGCTAGGGGCCCGTGAAGATTGCCGAACAGCCAAGGTGGGCCTACACGTCGGTTTCAGCAACCAGAAGATGGATTTTTGATGAACAAGGCAAGAAGACACCGTGCAAGGAAAGACTAGAATAGTTCTCGTTGTAACCTAGTCGAGTTCGGATAGGACTCTCGAGACCTGGCCTGCTATATAAGGACCAGGAGAGGGCCTGTAGAGACACAACTTCAATACGTAGAATCACCGCAAGTTAGAGCTAGAAACCTAGAATCCTTGCCTCTCGGCGAGTCGACCAAAGCAGCCTATCGGCTACCCCATTGTCACCCGATATACTCGATAATCAAGATCAGACAATCAGGAAGTAGGGGTTTTTACCTCGTCGAGGGCCCCGAACCTGGGTAAATCTCTCTCCCCATTTTTTGGGTATCCGATGTCTCGTGCTAGCCTGCATGATTCCGTCAACCCTAAATCCATCATGGTGGGCATTGCCGAGGAGCACCCTCGACAACGTCCCTCAATGTTATGACAAGGTAAAATTAAACGAAATAGATAAAAAAGCCAAGTATCCCGCAATATCACGGGTAAAAAATATTTAAGATATCTCACGTTTATTGTATAGAGAGGCTGACATATAGGACCCACCATCCAGCATCATCCCTCAATGTTAAACAAGGCGATAGGGATCGAAAGAAAAATTTGAGTAAACAGAAATCACAGGTAAAAAATCCAAAAATATTTATTGTATAGAGAGCCTAACATATGAGACCCACCTTGCAGCAGCGGCCTCAAGGTTAACAAGGCGGCAAGGTAAAAAATAAATCTAAGAAAAGAAACGTCTATTTTTCAGAGAGGTTGAAATCAGGGACCCACCAGCCATCAACGTGCTCAATATTACAAAGGCGGTAGGGGATCAAAGAAAAGTCGTGTAGCCAGAAATTACAAGTAAATAATAAATCCAAGAAAATAAACGTTTATTGTTCGGAGAGATTGACATGTGGGGCACACATTTGGCAGAAACATCCTCAATGTTAACAAGGCGCCAGGGGATCGTAAGAAAAGTCAAGTGGGCAGAAATCACGAGTAAAAAATAAATCCAAGAAAAGAAATGTTTATTGTTCAGAGAGGCTGACATGTGGGATCCATCTGGCTGCCGCGTCTTCAACATTAACAAGGCGGAAGGAGATCAAAAGAAAAAGTCAAGTAACCTAAAATTAGGAATAAAAAATAATCCAAGAAAGGAAATATTTATTGTACAAAGAGACTAACATATGTGACCCATCTTGCAGCAGCGGCCTCAATGTTATAGAGGCGGAAGTGGATCGCAAGAAAATTTCGATTAGCCAGAAACCACGGGTAAAAATAAATCCAAGAAAGAAAATGTTTATTGTGCAGAGAAGCTGACATAAGTGACCAATCTGCCAACAACATAAACGGCTCGATCAGAGACTGTGAACCAGATCAAAATAGACGGCACGATCGAATAAAAAGAATAGCGCTAGATACGCTGCCATATGGGTCCTACAGTCTGCGGGGTACAAATTTTCGTTGACTCGGCCGGCGCATCCGAGAATTCTCATCCACCATGTACCGGGCGACCATACGCGATTTTTTTTTCTCAATTCCATGGTGCTAGATGGCCTCAAAAACATGAAAAAAAAGTTTTGAAATGTACGACAGAAAGAGCAAAAATCGTCAGAGATGGAGCATCAAATTAAGACCATGGTCGGACACCAACTTCATCGCCTATGGCAACCTTTTTTTGTAGTGAAGGTAACGTGCAGATGTCCAAGACTTAGTGTGAAATATGGAGACACCTATGGTTCTACCTAAGACACCATTCGTCTAGAAGACCAAGGTCAATATCTACACCAAGTTGCTATCCTAGTATCCATAGCCATAAACTCTAGATTCATCCATAAACCGTGCATCTATAAGCCCAACAAGTTCATGTTCTAACAGTCTTGTATGATCCTATGATCACACCGACAATAAAGTATGAGAGAATTTTTATCATCTATTTTGTGTCTTTGATCCAAACATGTTGACCCGAGCCCTTCCGAACAAATAAAGTCGCTCCAATCCTTGGAAGTGAGATTGATGTGGGATCATGGAAACAATCCCTCGTCAACACTCATCTAAAGTTTTACCCACCACAAATTCCTCCATAATGCAAAGCTTCTTATCAAACATCCAGGGTCCATCCTCTACATTTCTCTCCCCCCACTTGATGAAAGGTGAAGAGGTTAATATTATCTGCTAGATCCTCACACGAGAACCCCTTCATTGGGCACCAGACCCTCCCCAATGTTGTTGCATTGCATCAACATATGTTGGTTTATTAGCTAAGAGCTTACTAACTTCTTGTGGTTCACCTGATCCACACCACCCCAAGTCTCTCCGCTGATCTTCACACCTTGCTTTTCAGCATCCATCAACTTTAGACTTCTCACCAGACCTTCGACGTGATCCATCTTCTAGCCACAATCACCCACACCTGATCTAATTTAGGTTAAGTTTTTTATGGATGTGTACCCTAAAACACACAAGAGCCGAGTCATTTGTCGAGATGGGAGGGAAACTGCGGGTGCACATGAAAGATGTGCAAACAAGAGGGTTTTGGGACAGGCTCATTGATGGCTCCAGGAAGTCAAGCAGTGGTGACAACGACAGAGACGGTAACCCTAGAAGGAGGTCACCACCAGTTGCCAACTAGATCGCGTGGAAAAATGAAACCGTCACATAGGAGCGGCGGGACATGTAGATACCCGTGTTACTGGAGAAGAATGCATGCTTCGCCATCATTTCATGCCTTCCTGGTGTCCGGTGATGCACGTATCCGCATGGAACAATTATTTTGTTCGTCTAATGCAGATATTGTGCTCATGAGCAATGTTTGCATATATAAGTATATGTCTATGAGAGGACGTAGAAGTAACAGGCTAGTACTATACATTTTTATTAGGTGTCCCAAGTTAGAAATTGTTATACTAAAGAACTTGTCCCGAAACATAGTGCAAAATTTGACCTTGAAGGACTTCACCACTATCTTGTCAGAAATACTTGGTGTGGTCCATATGAACATGATGCATGCATGTTACTCTTACTATGCAATAAACGTACTAAAACTGCAGTGGATAATTTATCTAGTTATCTCTAGCTGGTAGGTTTAGCGTCCCAAAGATGCTCTCACAAGAGAACAGGGCATGGATCATGTGGCCACATATTGAGAGGCAGTCCATAGACACAGTTACCAACAATCATGACATATATCCCCATATGTACTGGTGGAGACAAAAGTTAAATTAACAATCTTATTTGATCTCATGGTGCAGTGTGCAATTTTTGGAAGGCCCTTGACACAAAGTACTTGAAAGATCTCACTCCAATGCCCTGATCGACATGGTCAGATCCAAAGTACTCTGTCCCAGAGCGGCCTCCACGCTGCCCCCTCTTGTCTTTTCCTGCCGCTGC
This sequence comes from Lolium multiflorum, assembly GCA_030979885.1. Lineage (NCBI taxonomy): Eukaryota > Viridiplantae > Streptophyta > Magnoliopsida > Poales > Poaceae > Lolium > Lolium multiflorum. The sequence goes on along the minus strand of CM061752.1, from coordinate 81,854,532 downwards.
ATGTGCATGGAAGCTGCGGGTGGTGAGAGCGAGAGCGAAATCGAGAGCTTGTTGCCATGCTCAATCCCTTGCTCAGTTGATGCGGAGCTCTTCTTCCTCTTCGTACTCAACATCCCATCAGTAGTGTCTACCGTGGCCGGGGACAAGCTGAGCTTCAAGTTTGGCGTCTCCGGCGGCGGCCTCTTACCATGTACCTCGTAAACCGGTGTGGTCGGAGTACCCGGTTCTAGATGCTTCTGCTGCCGAATCAGACATGCAATGTTGTTGCAAATTAGTTACCTCGATGTCAACTCGTGTCAGAAATTGAAGACTTGATAGTGTGTAGAATGTGGAGAGCATAGTAATGCACTAGTGCGCAGAGTAGGGAGTGGTGGATAAGTACCTTGAGCCGGAAATCTAGGGCTTCGTCGATCACCACGGGATCTGACGATGCAGACTTAGCGCCGTTGCCGCCATCTCCCCCGTACCATCTAAACGGGAGACGATGGTCGCCTCCCCCTGGAACTGTCGACATCGCCGGCGCCATGGGCGTAGACAGTGTCCTAGAGCTGCTTCCGGTAAAATAACCGAAGCTTTCATCTCGTCTTACCTCACCGGCGCCGGCAACCACGGAGGTTAACGGCCACCTCCTCAACGACGAGGACGCGAACAAGTGCGGCATGGTGGAGGAGGACGACGCCTTCACATCCTTCCTGGAAATCATGTCATGCTGGCTGAACGCCCACTCTTGATTCCTGCAGAAGTTAATCACGAATTAGGGTTTCGACCTTTCAATAATCATCTCGGATCAGCTACAGCTGTTCAGCTGCCCTTTGGTAGGTTTAGACGTTTAGCGATGGAATTGTACCCGAAACTGCAGTTCTTGTAGCCGAATGTTTGCACCGGAGATGGCCGGTGGTGGTGGTGTTGAAGAATCCCGTAGAGGCGGCTAGTAGTATTCGGGAGGCCGCCGTTTCGGGACGCGAATAGGCCGCCGTTGTCCGCCCTCGAGGAGAGCACGGCAGCTCTTTGGAGGAACATGTCGTGGAACCGTCGATCGCCTCTCATCGAGTGGAAATCCATAGGAGAAAATACTGCCACGCCACATGCAGAATAAGAAAATTCTCTCATGAGCACTAAGTTCCTAGAGTACTAGTATCTAGATTGGAAGAATTGAGAGTGATGAAAACCTGAGGAGTTGGCTCCCCTAATCAGGCGACCTTCATGGTCTAGCTTCTTGCTTCTGTACATCTGGAAATAAATGGATCAGAAATTGAGAGTGATATGTTAATTCAGCACCTGTGAGATGGATCGATGTGAACGGAAGTGATGAGAAATTCTAGTATTTGGAGGGCGCACAAACAATAATCTAGGTGAAGTAGGCGAACTAAGTAGTATATTTGCAGTATGATATACCTGCAGGTGGCTTTTTACATGAGCAATGCTGAGTCCCCTAACGTTCATCATCTGAAGTACCAGCTTAGGGGTCGCTCCTATCAACAAGAAATCGAAGGTCAAGAATTAATTAGACTTCTACGAAACAGTATCATGAGATCATAGAACTTCACAAGCAAATCATATCCCATAATCCAAAGAAACGATACCAAGTTATGATAAGTTCTTGTACTTACTCTCTTGTCCACCAAGCCTCTCGACGGCGTGGACGAAGGCCATGTGGAGGTCGGGAGTCCACCGAAGCCGAGGCAGCTTCGACCGGTTGTATGGCCGCACCGACGGAACCCTGTGCACGCCGCTCCCTGTACCGTTTTGGATCTCCGAAGCATCGTTGGTGTTGCTGTTGTTGCTAGAGCTCCCGCTCCCAGCAACATCGGTGGTGCTACCTCCATCATCATCATCGTCCTCCTGGTCGCCCTCGTCGTCTTCATCGTCGCCGACTTCTCCTTCCTCACTCTCCACATCGACGCTCTCGTTGAGGTCAAGCGGCCTCCCATCTATGGATCTCTTCCCGTCGTCCTCGAGGATCTCAACTAGCTCCTGCTTGTCTTTCACAGCTCCCATGATCTCTACCTCCTCCCTAGTTATCATCTTACCTTCTACTAAGTATAGTAGCTCAGTATCTATCTCTATACACTGCGAGGATTGGATCAGAGTCGTGCAAGCAGAAGTAGGAGAGGGGAAGAAAGAAGGCGCTAGGGATATGAGGGCAAAAATGATATGGAGCACTATAAGATTGATACGAAACACTGCTGTGTGAGAGGACGAAGACGAATAATTAAGCAAGCTAGTGATGTGGGAATAAAATAAGAGGCAATTGGACATGCATTCTCCTTCTACATTGACTGGTTTTGAACAGTGTAGAATATGCAACCACTGATGTCTGCAATTGACCCTTTCCCTGTGTTAGGTTGGTAGCTATGTAGGCATAGGTCACACAAGTATATATATAGAGAATTACACATATACAGAAAAATACACAAGGGGTAAAATAGATTACAGCCACAAAAGCTAAAACTTATTAGTAGGTAAAGACAAAAGCTTTCGGTAAAGGTCATGGGCTAAATGTTGCAGACATACTTTTAGACAGATACATGAGCAGAGTGAGATCTTCCTAATAAGTTTCCCTTCTTTCCTGCAGTTAGCTGTAGGCTGCATATGCACGAGCGAGCGAGGTACGTAGCTAGTAGCTCATGTGACCCAATCTGCCAATCTGTCTCGATTCCAAAAGCATTTCTTGCCCTAATTTTCTTTTCGTTTGGGACACTGACCCTTGTCGTGTGGATCTGAACTACCACTCCGTGACATGGAAACAAAGCTTTGGTAGTTGACCCCTGCCTGCTCCGGCTCTTTGACAGGCTTGTTTAAACAGCTAAAAGGGACATATATATGCGTCCGGTCTTGGTCAATTCATGACATTCATGCCCATAAATTTATTACACTCTACACGGGCATAGATCTATCTATACTCCAAATGTTATGTAGCTATATATGTTTTTTCCTAATATATCGATACATATAGGAGTATATTCTTTTCGTGATTAATTTGTGCATTTTATTAGCTTCAAAGATAACCAAAGAGATATATTAACCCCGTTCCGAAATGTAGCATGGATTATTTCAATCTACGTATTAATATAATATATAATCTATACTTATATTCATATATATTAATATAATCTATGGTATTCGGACAGAATAAGAATAAAATAAAGGAAACATTAACTGTTGCCGACTCTTTTTCATCTTCCATTCCTACGTTTCCGTATTAAAGTGTAGTTCCCTTTTCTTATTTATAAGAAACTAAATTTATTAAGATCAGCGCACAGATAGCATAACAGATATGAGTTGTAAAATAGACCCTTTTGGTTCGCTGCTCATGGTTCGGCCGGTCTGGGGGTAGAAAGACGTAGGCATCATGCATGGGTGCTTCAGAAAAGGGAGACGACGATCACACGAACGGGCGGAATCTGGTTGCGTTGTCACGGCATGCATGCCGGTTCCCCTCTTACATAGGTGGAAAGCCAAGAAATGGAAAAGGAATTAAACCCACCCGTTTGCATGACAATGACGAGCTCAGCAACCGGTCTGTATCTGCGCGAGCTATGTCATGTGACCTAACCGTGTAAAGCTTGTCACGGTATCATCAGCATGTATGCGCTGATTACTAGTACGATCAATTTGTTCTTCATCTCTTGCATGCTCTCTTTCCTGACGCGGATAAGCCGTTGGGCAGCGGCTTAAAGGTAACACGATACTATCGGATAACTCATCTTTGCCTAGTTTTTTTCCTCTTTGCCGAGTGGCTTTGCTTTCAGAACTCGGGAGTGACAACTTTCACCGTGCACTAGTACACATCGGGCCTTTTAAGGACCCCGTGTGGCTGAACGCTGACCGCCGACAAAACTTAACGTCTGCGTAGCATGGGCAGACCCACAATACGTGAATATAGCAAACAACCTATATATTTTGAAGGTATGTGAATATACGTTGCGGTCGCCGGTACGAAAATCGTGTGCCTTACTCCAATAGTCACACACGATTTTATTCTCGATCAATAACTGTATGAAAAACTTTCGAGAGCAAATTATCTATTCTTACGGGCTACTGAAACTTTTTAGTTAATTATTTGGTTTGTTTCATTGAGGCATCAGACCATCATGTTAATAAATTTCGCTACAACAAAGCAGGTGGCACAGGAATGGTAATTCAGAATTGTATATGCGACATCCTAGTTGGCACACGATGTATTACTAGTTGGCACACGATGTACCATTGTGTGTGACTCTGGCCTACGTTTCGGTGGATGTTAGTCGTCTGCATTGGGTCCGCGTGAACTGCGTCGTGCGTTGGGAACATATTATGGGTCAACTTTCGAGAAAAGTAGCCAATCGAAATTGAAATTGATCCTTAATTCTGGTGTCGATTCAAATGTAATTGTTCTCACATTTGATTCTACTATAAAATCCTATGATTACGAGATGATCAACCTCCCAGCCTATCTCCCAATCTCTCCAAATTCTACCTTCGTCCACCAAAATCCAAGAACTCGAAGCCTATGCCCCAATGTCGGGTTTCGTACCACCCTCCAGGGTGTACCATTTCGGCGAGGAAGGCATGACCTTCTACGTGACCTTCACCCATCGTGCTGAGAGGGTGAAGAGGTGGATCCGCCGTGTAAAGGAAAAGTACCTCGATGCCGCTCTGACCAAGTGTGTTGGCCTGGACTGCGAGTTCACCATCGCGAAGCCAGGAAGTCAAAAGGACCTTCCACTCTAGCAGAGGCAGCGTGCCGCCCTCCTCCAAATCTGTGTCGCCAGCGAGGTGCTTGTCTTCCAGATTATGCATGCGGATGCAATGCCGGAGGTCCTCAGAGAATTCCTTGGGGATGAGTTAATCAGATTCTGCGGCGCTGCTATCGACAACGACCTCAAGATTCTCTAGTATTGCGGCCTCCCATCCATTCCGGGGGTTCGTGACCTCCAGAGGGTCACCCCCAACCCGGCAAAGAACTATCCTCCTTTGCTCTACACTTTCTTCAACCATTACATTAGGACAAAGCTTGTGAAGAAGCCTCGCAATTCCATCAGATGTGACAACTAGTTTGAGTTCCCATTGGACTATGATCACATCAAGTATGCCGTTCGGGATGCACGCCTCGGCTTCGGTATAGCTAGGAGCACTGGCATCTAGTCGGCTACAATAGCATTTTGGATCACCTCAATGTAGAGATGATGTAATGGACTGATATAAACGGTTGAAATTATGAATGAAGTTGCATTGTTTTGTATTCGAGAATTTCTACATTATACACGGTTGAGTACAAATACAAACATGTGCAATTGCGTCACACGTTATACACGATTTGTAACTTTAAAATCGTGTGGTGTACGCACACACGGTTCTTGCACGAAACAGTCGTGTGCTTTTTGCTCACAAGTTGCAAAGGTTTAGTATGTCTTTGTCGTGTGGGAAATGTGGGCCCGTCATGTTGGGCGGACGAAACCCTTGCAATTGTTCTTTTTCTACCATAAATTAGGACCGGACTCCGTCCTTGTTCAGTCTCACACTACTAGGAAAAAGCTTATAGGTGGAGGCAAAACGTGCCGGCGCACCACCTGGGACGTGCGCCGGTGAAAGTGTTGCCGGCGCACCAGGAAGTCGCCGCGCCGGCGATGCAGGCATACTGCCGGCGCACCTCCGGAGAAGACGCGCCGGGGAAAATTCCTGGCATGGGCTCGGCCGATTCGGGCCAGGCCTAGGAAACACTGCCGCCAGCCCAGGAGCGCGCCGGCGATAATTTGCTGTTGCCGGCGCGCTCCTGGGCTGGTGCGCCGGCAGTGTTTCCTGGGCCTGGCCCGGAGCAACTATAGCCGGATGGGATATATATTGCCGGCGCACCATGGTCCAGGTGCGCCGGCAATAACCTGGGAGTTATTTCAGCCACCAACCAGCACACTCACTCACACACTCACTACACTCCACTTCTCCACACAACCCGAGCCTTCTCCCAACCCAGCTCATTTTTGCCTATTCCTATCCCCAATTTAGCTAATTTGACCAAACAAAATCATATTTTTGAGCAAATCTTCCCTTCCTACATGCATCTCCCACATCCCCCTATGTAGATCTAGATCTACTATCCCGCGTTGACCGCTCAATCTAGATCTAGATCTAGAAAGTCGGCTTCCATACGCCATTGTCGCGGCGCGTCGTCTCGATCTCGTCGACAATTATATCAAACAAATAGGTGATTAATAAACAAATTGAGGAATGAAATCGACGTATGTTGGACATTTGAAGCAAAGCTCTCGTGTGTGGCATATATATATGTTTTGTTTGTGCTTGTGCTTGTGTGTGTTGGCGTTGAAAATGAGTTGCCAATGTTGCGCCGAAATGTTGATTCTTTAAGTTTCCGTTTCGGCACATTTCTGGCGCTCCTATGTCCTACCATGTAGGAAGGTCATGCCGAAATTTTCCGTGAAAACTACCGACGGATGCATGGTTCTAATCAATTATGTAATCTTACCATGCAGGCGATAATGGTTATCGAGATGAGTGAAAGCATCGTGATGAGATATCTGAAACACGCGATCATCGACATGTATGAAAATAACCGCACGGAGGTATTGTGTCCGTGCCGGAGATGCAAACGAGGGAAATGGTTTGACCCGTATTCAGGCAAATTGCAGGGGCACCTGCTCACTAATGGTTTCATGCATGGACACACTCAATGGATGAGTGATGATGGCGCGGAGGTCAATGGGGCGACGGCGACATGTGGTAAAAATGGCCGGCAAGAAGGAGGGCATCATGATATTGATGATGATGAAGAGTTTGTCGCACAGGACGATAACTGTTGTGGGTATACTTCATGGGTGTACCATCGACAGTGCCTAGATCCGGCAAGCCCGGTGGCCCACAGATGGTGATGAGGCATGTGGCCCATCGGGCGGCCCAGTTGCTGTTGATCCTGACGGAAGATGTCCGGCCCAGGAACAGGAAGCCGGATCCGACCGACCTTGGGAGTAACCCGGATCCATGGGGGCCCAGTAGGAACCCGGATCCAGTACGACATGTAAGGAAGGCGGATCCGTGACGTGCACGGCAAGATGTTGTACCGTAGTTAGGCTATCTGTAATCCGGCTAGGACTCTCCATGTAAACCCTAGATCCGTGCGCCTTTATAAGCCGGATCCCGGGAGCCCTAGGGGCACAACCACAACCATTGTAACAACGCGCAAGCGCCCAGATAATTCCAGACAAGCAGCAGTAGGCCCCGTCATCGTGCGTGTTCCGAAGCTGGGTAACTCGCGTACCACCGTCCCGTGTGCACTCCGCCCTATGGCCCCTACTTCTTCCCCTCGTGAGGATCCCACCTCCGAGGTATTGTCGATTAGGCAACGACAGCTGGCGCCCACCGGGCCTGAGCCGTCCGGAGGCCGGAACCGGGAGGGCTCCGCCATGGGAAGCTACGACGACTCGATCGCTGTGGGGCGCGTACTTTACGCCGGGAATTTTCCGATCGTCCCTCCGACGAATTCTGGATTACGGCTAGGTCAAACCCCGTCAAGCTCTCCATCGTCCCAATCGGCGGCATCCACATCTTCATCGGCGAGACCGTCGATTCCGACGGAAACGCACTGGTAAGTAACGCTGACGCGTCCGCCGCTGAGCTGGACGCCGTCGCGAAGATCCGATCTGAGTCGCAGAGCTTCTTAAGGAAGATTCCGCCTTAGATCAGAAAATCAAAACCCACCCAATCCGCCCCGAGCAGGAGAAAACGGTGGAAGACCAATGCAGATCCGCCTGGGTCTCCCATGTGTTAGAGAAGCAAAGGTGTCACTTCGTGCACTTCTTGGCCCATACCGCAGGAGACGCCCTCCACCAGGACGAGGCCGATCCTTTGCAGGTTGAGGCACCCGGAAACAACGTAGCTCCGGATCTGCCAGAAGCAGTCGGAGATAGCGACGCTCCGGGGCAAGAGGAAGCCGGAAACCCCGAGGAATCAATCCTCGGAAACTTGAGCCCAAATTCCGATGATGCCTCTTCAATAGGCACAGAAGAATACAATCGCTTGACGAAGGAGCTCGCAATCGGGGAAGAAGATGACGGCGCTTCATCCATGAATACAGAGGAATTCAACCGCAAGCTCGAGGAACTCGGAGGCGGTGAGCAAGCTGAAGTGGAATCCGCCCAGCCGATGCAGGTTCTAGCAACCGTGGCACCGTTGGATCAGCCGGAAACGGAAGACGAAGCCTCCAACTCCGACCCAGGACCATCCAACGTAAGGTCTCCATTAGATCGGGCACGACCGCGAAACGATGTCCTGTCTCCAGAAGAGATGGTCGAGCAAGCACGCATGGATTTAGTCGCAAAGTCCGATATCCTCAACAAACCAATAACTCCCGAGGAAGCTGCAGATCCGGAGGCCTTAGAAGCCAAGAGACAGGAGATGCTAGCGACAGCTCAGAAGTTTGCCAAGACCGCAGCCGCGATGCTAGAAGAAAGAACCATAGCGGCGAACTTCGTGGACCACTTTCAGAAGAAGGACCGCGAGGTTGATGAATCTCTCGAAAAGGTCAGGCAACTCGAGAAGCACTGGGAGGCCAAGGTAAAATTTGTGCAGGAGGAAGAAGCTAGAATCAGGCGAGAGGCCATCCTTCCCCGCAAGATTACCTTCGCAACACCCACAGAGCAGCAGCCGCTCGCAACTCCAAAGGATAACATGAAGAAGGCTGCAGAGCTCCTAAAAAAGAAGGACGAGGAGATTGACATCAACTACGTCCGGAAGCTCGTTGCTTCAGCAATGCAGCAACAGAGCAAGGCAGACACTTCGCGCAGGTTAGCATCCAATCCGGAACAATGCATATCCACCGCGCAGAAGGACGCCATACCAAGTCAACATCGTGATGACGAGTCGCGCACCGGATCTACGGAGCGCAGGAGGAAAGTCAGAGATCATCCAAATCCAATCCCCATACCATCGGATTCAACTCCGAAAGATCAGGAAAAGGGAAAGGGTGCGATGTACACCGGCAGAGACAAATATCGTGTTCCATCACCACCACCCCGAGCTTCGCGCCCTCCGCTACCCCTCGACGTCGCAGTCCCGCCGGAAACCCCAGGCCCCATGGGCCAGGAGGAATCAACATCCGCGACAGCATGCCGCACCTAGAGACAGGAACAGGGAGCGTACGCTGGAGCAACGCAGAAGCCGGAATCAAGACCGCGAGCCGAGCCTCGTCGGAACCAAGAACGCGACCGAGCCTCGCAGAAGCCAAGGACGCGATCCGGAACCAAGGAGGAGCCGGAACGAGGAGTACGCACCAGCCACGCAGGAGCCGGAACGACGGAGGCGACCACCACCAAGAGGAAAGGAGCCACCGAAGCCGGAGCCAGCCGAGGGAGCCACGCCGCGAGTCCGACGGCGGAAGATCACCTTACAGGCCCCCTCGCAGATCTCCCTCACCACCACCAAGTGGAGGCGGAGGTGGAGGCGGAGGCAGAGGCCGGAGATCCCGCTCGAAATCACCCGGCGGTGCCCCTCGTGATGCCCGGGATCGCCTCAACGAGTATAGATCCGACTACATTGGTCCAAGGTGCTTTGATGATCCGAGAGGAACCAAAGCCAAGAAGCCTGAACCTTAAGCTACCAGGAAATCTGAAGCACTATGATGGCAGCGAGCGGCCGGATACCTGGATCGAGGACTACTACAATGCAGTAACCTTCGCCGGAGGAACCCCGAATATAGCCTGCCGCATGCTCCAGTTGTACCTTATTGGTCCAGCTCGTGTTTGGCTCAGCCTCGAGGAGAACACCATCTTTTGCTGGTTGGACTTGAAGAAGGCTTTCGAGAACCACTTCAGGGGTACCTACAAGAGACCGGCCACCACCAGCGACCTTCAAGCTTGCATCCAGAAGAAGGGTGAGACATCTAGGAGTTTCCTCACCCGATGGTTGGCAACCAGGAACGAGTGTGAGAACGTAGATAACCGCACAGCAATGCACGCCTTTATTGGTGGTTTGCAGCGTGGGGGGCTGCTGCGCCACAAGCTTACCTGTCTGGTGAACGCAAACAAGCTCACTCTTGATGAGATGATAAACATCGCCAGCGATCATACTGCCGCCGATGACGACGCAGGCGGAGATCTCGCAGCTACAGCCATACCCCTGCACCAACAGAAGAAAACCGTGATAACGGCGTCAAGCAACAGCAACAAGCGGAAGAACCCCCCGAAGACCAGAAGGGCGGAGGATCCGACATGGTAGCCATGACGTTCCAACGCGGAGGTCCAGGAGGCGGAAGAGGCCGCGGACGTGGAGGCGGAGCAGGCAGGGGCCAGCAGCGCGCTGACGAGGTCACCGCAGCCGGATCCCGCGCCCCCAAACGTACGAAGAATACAGGATATGCCGTGCCTGGCCCATCCGGATCCGGCTACGGCAAATCCACCCATACCAATCGCAACCGTGGGTCAACGATCTGAAGAACGACCCGAGGCAGGATACAAGCGAGCCCGGAAGCACCGCCGCGCGGCAAAGGAGGCAAGGGCAAGAACAAGGACAAAGAGGAGGACAGTTCCGAAGCCATGGATGAGGACGACGCTTCGCCGGAACCCAAGGAGGGTACCGCAGCCAACAAGTCCAACCCCTTTGGTAAGAAGAGTGTCGGAACCTACCACACCTTCCTCGGAACCCCCACCGTCCGCGCGAAAAAATCAGCGCTCCGGATCTTGAACGCCACAGTTCCGGTGCCGCAGTATGTCAAGTGGTCGGAGAAAGCCTGTACCTTTGACAGGTCGGATCACCCGGCCGTCATCCCCAAAGAGTGCTACGCTCTGGTTGTGAGTCCCCGCATAGACGGGTATGACTTCTCCAAGTGTCTTATGGACGGAGGAGCTAGCCTGAACATCATGTACCTGGAGACCCTGGAGAAGATGAACCTCACCAAGGAACAGCTCAAACACAGCACCACCGAGTTTCATGGTGTGGTTCCGGGTAAGAAGGCAAACTCTCTGGGCAGCATCAAACTCCCCGTGGCCTTCGGCGATGTGAACAACTATCGCGAAGAAATGATCACGTTTGAAGTGGTGCCCTTCAAAAGCTCCTACCACGTGATCTTCGGCAGCCCACCTACCACAAGTTCCACGCCAGGGCATGCTACATCTACAACAAGCTCAAGATTCCGGGTCCTAACGGTTGGATCACCGTATCCGGAGACTACAAAAAAGCTAGAGACTGCGAGGAAGGCGAAGCCGCCTTGCGTAATCCGCATATCCGGAGAGGAGCCGGCTACAGAGCCGCGGTGGATCCGGAAATGCACCACCAAAAGCGATCTCCAACAAGACCTCGTTCAAGGCCGCGATAGAAACCAAGAAGCATGACCTCGTCGAAGGTGACAGCTCCAAGCAGGTTTCAGAGCCAACATGGATCCCAAATAGGAAAGCGCGCTCGTCGAGTTCCTCGAGCTAACATGGATATCTTCGCATGGCAACCTTCTCATGTCCGGAGTACCAAGGGAACTCGCCGAGCACTACCTCAACATAAATCCGGGTGCAAAACCGGTGAAGCAAGCTATGCGACGCTTTGGAGATAAGAAGCGCCGCGCCATAGGAATGGAATTAGCAAAGTTACTAGAGGCAGGTTTTGTAGTAGAAGTTATCCATACTGATTGGGTCGCAAACCCCGTCCTTGTACCCAAAAAGAATTCTGAAATACTAAGAATGTGCATCGATTACTCCGACGTGAATAAGCATTGTCCGAAAGATCCGTTCCCTTTGCCGCGCATTGACCAAGTCATTGATTCGACGGCAGGGGCGGAACTCCTTTGTTTTCTTGACGCATATTCCGGGTATCATCAGATCTTGATGAAGGAATCCGACCAAAAGGCGACCTCTTTCATCACACCCTTTGGCACATACTGCTATGTTACCATGCCTTTTGGTTTGAAAAACGCAGGTGCCACATACCACGGACGATGCAGCGGTGCCTGAAGGACCAAATTGGCCGGAACGTGCACGCCTACGTCGACGACATCGCGGTCATGACCCGGAAGGGATCCGACCTGTGAGCGACCTCAAGGAAACCTTTGATAATCTCCGACGGTACAAGATGATGTTGAATCCGCTGAAGTGCGTCGGCGTACCAGCAGGAAAACTCCTTGGCTTCATTGTTTCTCACAGGGGCATTGAAGTTAACCCGAAAAAATCAAGGCTATCCTGAACATCAAAAGGCCAACTTGTCTCAAAGACGTGCAACGATTAACTGGTTGCGTTGCGGCAATCAGTAGATTTGTTAGCCGTCTTGGCGAGAAAGCCCTACCTCTATACAAGCTGCTGAAGAAAACCGACAAGTTTGTCTGGGATGAGGCAGCAGATAAAGCACTTCAGGAGTTGAAGAACATACTCTCCTCCCCACCTATATTGGCAGCTCCAGCTGAGTCAGAGCCTATGCTCCTCTACATAGCGGCTACCAATAAAGTTATCAGCCTCGTAATCGTGGTGGTGCGAAAGGAAGAAGGATTTGAGCACGGAGTCCAAAGGCCTGTCTATTACATTAGCGAAGTCTTGACGGAATCCAAGCAGAGATACCCTCACTTTCAGAAGCTAGCGTACGGAGTCTTCCTAGGAAGCCGGAAACTGAGACACTACTTCCAGGAGCACCCAATGACAATGGTGAGCAAGGCTCCCCTGGCAACGATCATCAACAACTCCGACGCAACAGGACGCGTAGCAAAATGGGGCATCGAGTTATCTGCCTTCGACATCAACTACGAAGCCCGAACTGCAATCAAGTCTCAGGTCCTAGCGGATTTCATCGCGGATTGGACTGAAGCACCGGAGGGCACACCTGTGCCGGAACCTGAAGCTTGGGTCATGCACTTTGACGGATCCAAGCAACATCAAGGCTCGGGGGCTGGAGTTACCCTGAAGTCACCTACCGGAGAAGAACTGCAGTACGTTCTGAGATTCACTTCGAAGCAACCAACAACATGGCGGAATACGAGGCTCTACTACACGGTCTGCGCATCGCTAAGGAAATTGGGATCAAGCACATCATATGCTGCGGAGATTCCGACCGTGGCACAAGTAGCCGGAACCTGGAACGCCAGAAACTCCGTCATGGCGGCTTACAGAGACGAAGTTGACGAGATCGCCAAGTGCTTCCTCGGATACGAAGTCAAGTACGTCAGGAGAGATGATAACACAGCAGCAGATATGCTGTCCAAGCTCGGATCCGGCAGGAAACCAATTCCGCCTGGAATCTTCCTTGAGCATCTACGAGTACCCTCGGTGAAGGGTGCAAACCCGGAAAATCCTGATCTGGCAGTTTCTCCGGCTAAGGAAGTGATGGCAGTCATTCCGGCCTGGACTCAGCCGTTCTTGGATTACCTCATTGATCAAAAGTTGCCGGAGGACGAGGTCCACGCACGACAGATCATTAGACGAGCAAGATCCTACACAATTGTTGATGGACAGCTCTACAAACGAAGTGCAAACGGGGTATTTCTCAAATGCGTCTCTAGTCAAGATGGCATTGAAATCCTCCGAGAGATCCACGCAGGGGATTGCGGGCATCATGCCGCCCCCAGGTCCTCGTTGCAAAAGCCTTTGTTAGGATTTTACTAAGCTAAAGAAGACGCCGACAAGCTGGTGAAAACTTGCCGCGGTTGTCAGTACTACGCTACTCAACCAAACGCTCCAGCCCAAGAGCTGAGGACCATCCCTATCACCTGGCCGTTTGCGGTCTGGGGGCTCGATATGGTTGGTAAGTTAAAGAAATCATCTCCTGGTGGCCATGAATACCTCCTGGTCGCTATTGACAAGTTCAGTAAGTGGATCGAGGCAAAGCCAGTGAGAAAAGCCGATGGTGCTACGACACTGAAATTTGTTTGCAGCCTCGTGACGAGATTCGGCATCCCACACAGCATAATCACAGACAATGGCACAAACTTTGCGCAGGGAGAACTCAAGGATTACTGCGATGAAGTTGGGATCCGGCTTGACCTTGCGTCCGTGGCTCATCCACAATCTAATGGTCAGGTCGAAAGAGCCAATGGCCTTATACTAGCCGGAATCAAACCTCGCCTTGAAGAACCGCTGCGCCGCGCAGCCGGAGCTTGGGCTGATGAGCTGGACTCTGTTCGTGGAGTTTACGAACTACCCCTAACAGTCAACGGATTTACTCCTTTCTTCCTGGTATACGGATCCGAAGTGCTCCCCACCGACATCATCCATGATTCACCGCGAGTTTCCGCCTACAATGAAGAAACTGCTGACGAGGCTCGACATATCGTGGACCGATCGAAGAAGCTCGGAACCTAGCTGACCAACGCTCCACCATTTACCAGCAGAAGCTCCGACGCTATCATAGCCGTCGAGTTCGGAACCGCTCGTTCATGGTCGGAGACTTAGTCCTCCGCCTTCGCCAGGTGAAAGATCACAAGTTGCAAACTCCATGGGAAGGACCTTTTGTCATTAGCAAAGTACTACACAACGGATCCTACTACCTCGTTGATTTCCGGGAACTAAAGGATAGACCTGCCAACTGGCATCGGAAACGAAAACGAGAAGATCCGGGTGACATATATGATGAAACAGATCGTCCCTGGAACATAGCACAGCTACGTCCTTTCCACACTTAGCGCTTTACGCATTACATACCTTGTAATATCTATGATACATGATCAATGAAATAAAGCTTTTGGTTCACTCTAGAGTCATTTACCTCCTTTAATTTTTCATTTCTGGATCGTGTATGTTTTTTCCGACTAAAACCGCAGAGCTGGATCTTTTCCTAGGCCTTGTGATTTTTAAAATCGTCCTTTAGACGTAAGCTTAAGTTTTCTGGCGAAATTTTTTCTGTTGCAAACCCATGGATTCCTGGTAGCGACTTCCGGCACTGGGGGCTTGTTTCCGCGGTTATTGACGGATTGCCATTGGGCTTCGTCGCCGGCGAGCGTTTCCGACTCGGGTTTTCCGGCTCGTGGAAGGTCAAGTGGGCAAGCCGGAAATTATCAACCCAGCACTTGCTTTCAAGAAACAACACATGCAAATAATATATAAACGGATAGCAGGATAAGTTTTTTCCGCCCACGCATGCATGCCTGTTTCGTCCCTAACTACTTAAGAATTTAAGTTATATTACATACCCACTCCGGGGCCAAAATGATGCAATTTCTCATTGTTTTAAACAGGAACTCTACTCGGAGTCCTCTTCCTCAGACTGATGGTAGGTGGAGCCGCCATCACTGTCGCCAGATCCGGCTTCGGAGCCGTCACCAGATCCTTCTCCGGAATGCTCACCGCTTGATCCGGATCCTTCCCCGTAATACTCCGGCTCACCTGCTTCTTCCTCAGCATCGGAAAATCCTTCGGGTAGATCGTGCTTGTTATACCAGAACGAGTGATCCACTCGCCTGACGAACAGCTGTTCATATCCTTCGGTTTCCGCGAGGAGGGCGCCCATGTCGGAACCCTGGGCTCCGCGTGCAACAGTCGCAAGGTTGAGCGAGGGGAAGTGAGCCTTGCAGGTGGCCAAGACTAGGGAGGCGACTCCGCGTGCTGAAGACTCCTGCCAGTCCTTGATGAAATCCGGCACCAATCCCATAAGTTTGGTCATCGTATCGATGACCGTGGTTTTGGCCTTCTTCAGAGACAGAGCCGTGGCGATTCCGCGACAGGCTTCAATTAACTTGTCGATTGATATACGCGCTTCATCGTATGCCTCCGTCCTCGTAAGGTTTGACTCTTTTGTCCATTCGAAGCCAAGGCTCGCTGTGGAAGAAGCAACAGTTCCGTTAGAGACAAAGCTTGCGGGAGAGTCGGAGCAACAACACGGAAAACGCTTACGGAAGATCAGTTTGTCAATGGCCTCCGCTTCCGCTTCCAGAACTTTGTTCTTGGATATCACGGAAATCACGCGGCCCTGGCTTTTCTCCAGTTTTTCGTTCAGCTCCGCTAGGTCGCGGGCATGTTTTTTGGACAGCTCCTTCCTCGCTTGATTTTCCTGGGAGGCGGATGTCTTCACAAAATTCTTGAGGGATTCATTCTCCGCCTCAAGCACCTGGATCTTGGCGGACAGCTCGTCAAACTTGGAGTGCTTGGCAGTCTCTTCTGTACGTAGACAGATTGCGCATGTTATGCATCATGAACAGCTATATCAAAACAAGAGTAAGACCCGGATCTTGTACCTTGAAGGCGGGTCTCAAGCAGCTGGATAGCATTTTGGCTGTTTTCCGCGTTCTGGCGCAGCCCCTCGATCTCCGCGATCTGCTCCAGCACATGCACGCGCAGGTCTTCGTGCAGTTTCCGCGTGGTCTGTGCAGAGGAGTTAGTCGGATATTTAAAATCTTGGGGGCTAGCGAGGAATTCAAAGTCTTGGTACAAAATTTTAAATTTCCGCCTCAGGTACATTTTTCGGAAAGCATCGGCTAATACATGTTACACGGAAATATATCACCCAATGCTTGGGGGCTAGTATTACCTGCCGCACTTGCTTGGAAAAAATCCTTCAGGCTGACCTCCAGGTCGGCGAGTTCACGCACCTCCTCGTCCGGTTTACCCCACACTTTGTTCAGCATGGCGGAAACTTCCGCGTGACGCTGTGCAAGGGTGAGCTTTTGAAAGGACGGAGTTGGTTCGAGGTGGACTCGAGTCGCGTTGGTTACTTGAAGGAGCTTAGCCTTTTGCTCCTGTTCCTCTTCAGTGGGCCCCGCGAACGCGGAGCTTGGTTGATCTGGTGGAGGAATTGGTGAGGAGGTCCCCTTGGCGGAGTCGCCATGATGAGCGGGGTCTTCAGGAAGGTCATCAATGTTAATGATTTCCTTTGGATCCGGCTTGGAGGTGGATGAAGCTTTAGGCGGAACTTCAACATCAGGAGTAATGGGAAAAGAAGCCGGAGATGGCTTGGTTCTCTTAAGGGTCTTTGGGGCCTTGGGGGGCTGGCTTCCGGAGCTTCAGTAAAAAACATACAAGTATAAGAGCGAGCGTTAAATCAGTCTCGGAAGTGAACGTTTACCCGGAAGGTTTGAAGAAGTGCTGGGAAGCAGGCTGCCCTCTGTTGCTGGTATTAATTAGCGAGAGGCGCTTCTTTTCCGCCTCCAATTTCAGGGTAGCCGTAGTGCTGAGCACTTCGCGGGCGCGCTTCGCACGGGGGCTGGAAGGTGCTGGCTTCTTCCTCTTAGCGGGAGCTTCCGCCTCCGATGCGGCTTCCGGGTCCGCGTTGCTGGTGGATGGGACTCGGAGGAGAGTTCCGAGTTCATTTTCCTCAAGCGCCTCGAGCTAGTACAAAGTTAAACACTTAGATGAAAAAGTGAAGAAAAACAATATACCAAAGTCAAGGCGACGTACGCGGTTCCGGATCCATTTGTGTGGATGTCTTTGTTGCATACGTGAACGTGGAGTTCACGTGAAATCTTGATAAGGACCCGGATCCTTTTGTCGAGGGCGGCGGAAAGATTATCTTTGGTGGCGCGCATTGGATCGTCGCGCCTGTGTATTCAAACATCAAAGGTCCCTGTGTTGCAGCGGTTGGATCCGCTTGGTGAACCAGGAGATGGTTAAGTCCTTCCCTCAGCCCTCCTCCGTGAGCTTGCAGATCCGCCTGCAGCGGGCTGAGCCGAGGCGAGTGGAGAAGTGGGGTGTGCTCCATGACGGCTCGCGGGGCAGTTCCTAAAAGCCGGAAGTTTATTTCTCGCGGGGCTGAGACGTCCTTCAGATAGAAGAAACCCGCAGACCAGTACCTCGCGGACTCGTGGCGGTCGGTTGGGGGGTAGACGCGGCCCGCGGAGCATAAAAGTAATGGATCCGCATGTGGCGAGTTCGCAGACCGGATCTTCTTGACAGAGAAAAATATTGGAACAGAGAGATCTCAGGGGATACCCGGAGATGGCCTTCGCAAAGGGCGACGTGGTTGCTGATGGCGAGCACGTTGTTTGGAGATATGTTGTGGGGCTGAAGCCCATACGTCTTCAGAATCTCCAAGAAAAAGTCTGAAGGCGGAAATGAAAATACGCGCTCCACCAATGCCTTAGTCAGCACCATCTCATCGTCCCTTGGAGCCGGAGTTCATCGGAACTGATCTCCAGCTTCCGGGTTGCAGAAAGCCCTCCGACTCGAGGTTCTTTAGCTCCATCTCGGTGGTAGTACAGGGCCACCATTTTCCTTTAGCTTCGGAGTCTCGCTTCCTTTGTGACCTCTTCCACTTGGGGCTCCGTTTGAACCGCTCCGGAGGTTTTCTCCGGGAGAGCAGAGGTTCCCTCCGCCTCCTTGCCAGAATCCTTTGAAGGATCCAGCCTGATTGGAATAAAGGGAGGAGGGGCGGAGGAGATAGGGGTCGCCATGATTGGTTCCGAGGTCGGAGGTGGAGTCGTTGAAGACATCTGAAGAAAAAGAGTTTGGCGGAAACTATCTTTAGTCGGATCCCATGTCGTCTTCCCAAGATTCACCCCTACCAACTACGGCGCAAGAGTGAAGCTCAAAGACTTACCGTAATGGCGAATGCGGTGGCCTGAGTTGACCGGCGGCGAGTTTTCCGCGCGGAGGCTCGCTGGAGTTAAGAACACGAAGAACTCTGCGGTGGTGAATTCGCTCCGGTGAAGCTCCGGCGACTTTTCCGGCAGGATCCGGTGCGGCGGAGGAAGAACTCGCGGGCGGCGCTCGGCAGAGAGGTGAAAAGGGGGTGAATGAAGGTAAGGGGCCTCGACGGTGGATATTTATAGGCTGAAGGGATAAGATTCGTGCTCCGCATCCTGTGGTCGGAACGCAAGCGTCGCGCCGTTGGATGCGTGACACGTGTCCCAAACCCTAACGGTAAAAATGGCCAGAGATAAGTTACCGCGGATATCACGCGAAAATGGCGCCAGAATTGGCGGAACCGTTTGAGTCTTTTAAGATTCCGGGTAATTGCGTGAGAGTGAGTTAGCTACCATTCGTGAGCAGGGAGTAACCCGGAAATGTTCTTTGGAATGTCGATGGATGAAGTCCCGCAGGATGGGAGCATTTTTCGACTAAAAGTTGGGAAAAGAAGAAAATGCAAAGTTGGAGCTCTTCAAGTTTCTCCGCGTTACCTACGATGCCGGAAACTAACGGCAAAAGCATGGCGGAAACTGCAGGCGAACTCGGAGAACTCTGGGCTACGTTGTGGGTATACTTCATGGGTGTACCATCGACAGTTGCCTAGATCCGGCAAGCCCGGTGGCCCACAGATGGTGATGAGGCATGTGGCCCATCGGGGCCCGTTGTTGATCCTGACGGAAGATGTCCGGCCCAGAACAGAAGCCGGATCCGACCGACCTTGGGAGTAACCCGATCCATGGGGCCCAAGAGGAACCCGGATCCAAGACGACATGTAGGAAGGCGGATCCGTGACGTGCACGGCAAGATGTTGTACCGTAGTTAGGCTATCTGTAATCCAGCTAGGACTCTCCATGTAAACCCTAGATCCGTGCGCCTTTATAAGCGGGAGCCCTAGGGGCACAACCACAACCATTGTAACAACGTGCAAGCGCCAGATAATTCCGGCACAAGCAGCGTAGGCCCCGTCATCGTGTGTTCCTGTGGTAACTCGCGTACCACCGTCCCGTGTGCACTCCGCCCTATGGCCCCTACTTCTTCTCCCCCTCGTGAGGATCCCACCTCCGAGGTATTGTCGATTAGGCAACGACAATAACCTTGACGACGACAATAACCTTGACGACGACAATAACCTTGACGACGACGAAGAGGTGCCGCTAGCTTCAGTCGTGCGGGACCCTCATCTTCAAGATCTTCTTCTCGAAAAGACGAAAGGCGCCAAGCGGAAATCAAAGCTTGAGCAACTCGAGATAGACTCGAATACTCCGTTGTACGACTCAGGTCGCGGGTTGGGGGAGTCTCGCTTGAGAGTAGCTCTCGATGTGCTGCAGATGAAGGCGAAACACGGATGGACGGACACAAGCGTCGACGACATCCTGGAATACGTGAAAGATCTCCTTCCTGCCGGGAACACGTGTCCTGGTAGTCTAGCCGAGGCCAAGAGAATCACGTGCCCTCTCGACTTACCCCACGAAAAGTATCACGCCTGCATCAACGACTGTATCATGTATCGCAAGGAGCACATGGACAAGACCAAATGTCCTGTGTGTGAAGCTGAACGGTACAAGAAAGGGAAGAAAAAAGCTCCTCGGAAAGTTGTGTGGTACTTCCCGCTCGCCCCCCGGCTTCAACGGTTCTACGCGGACCGCAAGGAAAGCTCATGCGCCGGCACGCAGAAAGAAAGGAGGCAGTGTTGAATGATGAAGAGCGGATTGAGCACCCAGTGCTGACGCACCCTTCGGATGCAAGCCAGTGGAAAGCATTAGACAATGAATTCGGAAGTTTGGGGCAGATCCCGAAACATCAGGTTGGATGCAAGCACGGACGGATTCAATCCGTTCGGAAACCAGAGCAGCACACATAGCACATGGCCCGTGTTTGTATGGATCTACAACCTCCCGCCCTGGCTGTGCATGAAGAGGAAGTACATACAGATGAGTATGCTAATTCAAGGGCCGACACAGCCAGGAAACGATATCAACATGTATCTCGAACTACTAAAGGAGGAGCTTGAAACGTTGTGGGCGGAGGAAGGGGTAGATACATGGGACGCCGTCGCGGAAGAATATTTCCCTTTGAGAGCCGCGTTGATCACGACGGTGCAGGACTACCTCGGATACGGATTTCGTGCCAGGTGTGCCATGGACACAAGGCATGTGTCAGGTGCATGGAAGAGACGATGTTTTTGCAGCTTGGTAAGGATCTCGGCTCTTCGAAAACAGTTTAGATGGGGCATCGAAGGTGGCTACAGAAGACTGACCCGTGGAGAAAGCGTGGAGATCTGTTCGATGGTACAAATGAACCCCGAGGACCTCCACGTAAGAAGAGCGGCGAAGAGATCGATACATTACTGAAAGGTTGGAAGGAGTGCCCTGCGCCGGGAAAGATTCGTCAAAAGCCTGGAGAGAAGAAGAAGAAAAAGGAAACGACGCCGCTCATTGGTGTATGGAAAAGGAGGTCCGTGTTTTGGGACTTGCCGTACTGGAAAATTCTCGATACACCTCACTGCCTTGATGTCATGCATATTACAAAGAACGTGTGCGAGAGCTTGCTTGGCACTCTTCTCAACATGCCGGACCGGACCAAAGATGGGCCGAAAGCAAGACACGACCTGAAAGTTTTGGGCATCAGGGAAGAGCTTCAGATCCGACGGCCCAAGAGGGACATTTGGAGGAGGAGGCGGACGGCGGTCAGAAGCGCAAAAGGATTAAGCAGCCAGACTATTACTGTCCCCCCTCCTGCTTCACTTTTAGTCCGGCCGAGGTCGATCAATTTTTCAATTGCCCTTCGGTTACTCCGGGCTAATAAGCAGATACATGGACCCCAAGAAACGAAACTTCAGCGGCATGAAGTCTCATGACTGTCACGTGATGATGACGCAGATTCTTCCGGTTGCAATCCGAGGTATAATGGATGACCATGTCCGTGCAACGCTGACTGGGCTCTGTAACTTCTTCGACGTCATAACTCGGAAGTCGATAAGCGTGAAGAAACTCGCAAGGCTCCAGGAAGAGATCGTGGTGATCCTATGTGAGCTTGAGATGTACTTCCCGCCTGCATTCTTTGACGTGATGGTCCATCTGTTGGTCCATATCATGGATGATATCGTCAGTCTAGGGCCGGCATTCTTACACAACATGATGCCATTTGAAAGAATGAATGGGGTCATTAAAGGATACGTTCGTAACAGGTCACATCCGGATGGAAGCATCGTACAGGGCTGGCTCACCGAAGAGTGCATCTCTTTCTGCACGAATTATCTAGACATCGAGGACCCTATTGGTTTGCCTCAAAACAAGCACCTCCGCAGGTTCGAGGGAGTAGGCCACAAAAATGGAAGGAAGGAACTGCACGTGCACATGTCTGGTCGGACTTCCGACTTTGACAGGGCCAACTTAGTAGCGCTACAACACATTGACTTGATCGATCCTTGGTTGAAAGAGCACAAAACCATGAAAGAGAACAGTGGCAAGCCGATGATGACGGAAGCAGAAATATACAGAGAGCACAACTCCTCTTTCGCGCGCTGGTTCAAAGACCATATTGATGCTAATCCCCCACCAATGGATTCTGACAAGGATAAACTAGTATTGGCCTTGTCACATGGCCCCGCGCCCAACATCATGACTTACCAAGCGTACGATATCAATGGGTACACATTCTACACGGAAGAAAAAGACAAGAACAGTGTTTACCAGAACTCAGGGGTAACGATGGATTCCTGGACGGGTGACGTAAAGACTAGATACTACGGAAGAATCGAGGAAATCTGGGAGCTTAGCTACGCTGGGGAGAAAGTGCCGATGTTCCGTATCAGATGAGCTAAGAGCGTCACAAAAGAAGACCGGTATTTCACCACCATGTTTCTACCCGAAGCCAACAAATCTAAGTCCACGAACGCCACCGCGCAGAATGAGCCATGGGTACTGGCAGAACACGTGCACCAATGCTTCTTCATAACCGACCCATCCAGGCCTAGCCGTGTTATCGTGAGGAGAGGCAAGAGGACCATCGTCGGAATGGATGGAGTCGCCAACGAGGAAGACTTCGAAGGACAAGTCGGAGACCCAATGATGGAAGAATCCAAGGACGAAGACACAACATACACCACAAGAAGAAGCAGGACCACGCTACCGAGGTCAGGTCGACCCTTCAAAAGAAGAAGTCACGACACGGGGCTAAATTATTCAACGACGAGCAAGAAAAGCAAGAAGAAAGCGAAACACTCTTCTCAATCGATGATGTAAAACTTTATTTGCAATCTATAACTCATATTTTGTGTAATTCATAACTACTCATATGGTCATGGCCAATATTTTATGTATGACTAATTAATATTGTGTTGGTCAATATTTTGTGTATGTATAACTCATTTTTTTGTAATGCATAATTAACTCATATTGCTTTGTTATTATCTTGAAAAGAGAAGGAAAAAAATAGTATAGGATTTGTGGGAAAAGAAAAGAAACATAAAAGAAAGTGAAAAGAAATAAAGAAAAGAATAAAAATAAAATAAAACAGAAAAGGAAATGGCCAGCCAGGGTTGGGGGACAAGTCCCAGGTATAGCCGGGCTCACCTTATTGCCGGCGCACCACCTGTTTGGTTCGCCGGGGGTATAATTGTCCCCGGCGAACCAATCATGTGGTGCGCCGGCAATAAGGTGGGTCCGTCTATAGCTGGGACTTAACCGCTGCGCGACCCTCTTCTCCCTCCCCATTCCCAATCGAGCGCCGCCGCCACTGTCGATCTCGAGCGCCGCCGCCACCGTCGATCTCGAGCGCCGCCGCCACCGTCGATCTCGAGCGCCGCCGCGCGGAAGCCCTGGACCAAGAGACCTCGCTGCACGCCGGAGCTGCCGCGCAAGGAGGAGCAGGGCATCGCCGCGGAGAGGAGGGGGAGGGCGTCACGCGCCGGCCACCGTCGCCACTGTCGCCGAGAGGAGGAGGGGCGTTGCGCGCCGGCCACCGTCCCGGAGAGGAGCAGCAGGGCGTCGCCACCATCGCCGTTGGTAAGAACCCCTCTCCCTTCCCCTCTTCCTTCCCCTATCCATCCCCCTCTTCCTTCCCTCTCTCTGCCTCCGATTCTTGCTTTAGTTCTTGCAGTAGGTCTTGCAGTAGCCGATTGAATTTGTACATTGAATTGGCTGGTTGATATAGCAATAATGCTGGTTGATATAGCAATAATGCTCTCTGGTTCATTTAAAAATGATGAAATGAACACTTTAGGGTTCAATTCATTCTATGTTTCATTTAAAACAAAATGAAAATGATGTACATGGTTCTCTGGTTCATTTAGTTTAGGAGTAGCTATAGTAGTAGGGTGTTTTTATGCTATGGTTTATGATGAAAATAAAAACTAGACACTAAGCAGTATGTTAGTTCTTCATTAAACAAAAATGAAAATGAAAATGAAAATGAAAATGGTTTTGCTAGATGCCCTGTGACTTCTTCTGGTTCAATTCATTCTTTTGAATGTGAAAATGAAAATAAAAATGCTTGCAGTACCTAGGTAGCTAGGCAGTAGGGTTTTTTGGTTATGCTAATGCCAATTCATATAAATTAAAGTAACAATTAAGCTCTCTGGTTTGAAACTAAACCAATTTTAAAATGAAATGCAAGATGCAATGCTTATGCTAATAATATGATGGTTCTCTGGTTAAAATAATTTAGTAGGTTTAGTTAATAAAATTTGCTAGCAGTACATGGTTCATTTAAATGAAATGAACACTAGTTGGCAGTAGCAAATGCTACTACTGGTTTAGCTACTGGCTTAGGTATTTAGTTCATTAGGTGGAGTTCATTGCTGGTTAGTATTTAGGGTTTCAATTTATATTTACTAAATGCTTTATATACTAAATGCTTCTGGTTTGCTTCTGGTTGAGATGGAAATGCAAAATGTAGTAGCTAGCTAGGTTCATTTAGTTGATTTATGTTGGTTTACACATTCTTGATTCATGTTTATTAAATTTTTAGGGTTCATATATAGCAAGAATGCATTCTCTGGTTCATTTAAATGCCTAATGAAATGCATTCTCTGGTTCATGCTAATAACAAAAATGAAATGCTAATATACAAAATGAATTGCTTCCAGTGTAGGTGTTGCATGCTCATGCTCATAACATGAATGAAATGCAAAATTGCTTGCTCATGCTCATGCTCCTAACAAGAATGAAATGCAAAAATGCTGCCATAAATTGCTACTGGTTAAAAATGCTCAATTGTTTGGTTCAAAATGCTCATGCATGCTCACTGGTTGTAAATAAATTTGGTTCAAAATGAAAATGCATCATTACCTACTGCCAAAAAAAGAAAATGAAATAGAGGTTTGGTTCAAAATTGATTTTACTTGCAGTAGCTAAAATGAAAATTGATTTTGTTTAGTTAATTGGCCAGTGCATGTACAAGGTGAAGGAATGTCACTTTAATTCCACTTATTTGTACACCTTTTTCACTCATTTGTATTTCTCATAGCATTCATATCATGGATTAGTTTTCTGGACCCCAAGTAATTCCCTGAAGCTTATGTATATATAATGTATTTGGTTTCTCTGTTGGGGGTATATGATTGTGGTGCCCCTGTTTGGATGATTTTATTCATCCACACATATTTTTCTTGATGTGATAAATTGATGACCCATTTACTTGATGTACATGCTTCTCTGGAAATGAATTGGGGTTTTTTATTATAGTGGAAATGCTACTGGTGGTATTTAAATGCTGATGCTATGCATGCTGCTGCTGTGCATGTTGCTGTTATGGTTATGGTTATGGTGATGGTTGAGCTAAATGAACATGCTGATTATGGTGATGGTTGAGCTCCGGTGAAAATGAAGTTGTTATATATATGTTTGCATTTCTGTTATAGGGATTGAGTTGCTATTGAGTGCCGGAATGTCGATTCATTTCCGTTCCGGCAATTCTAGCACTCGGCATGACCAATTTTTAGCAAAGGTCATGCCGAATTTTTCCGTGAATTCTAACTCTTTTTCATCTTCTATTAGTGCAAGCCACCATGGCGTCTGAAGAACAGTTAGAGGAGCACTACAATAGGCACTTCTTTAGGACGGAGGAGGATGCCGAGGCCGCTGGTGTTGGCGGCGACGAGGACCATGAGATGGAGGATGACGCTGGGGGTAGTGGCGACGAGCCAAGCGGCAACGAGGCAAGCGACGCCGCCGGGGGTAGTACCTACGCGCCAAGCGGCGACGAGGCAACCGGCGCCGCCGGGGGTGGCGGCGAGACAAGCGGCAACGATCCTAGCGGCGCCGCCGGGAGTAGTGGCACCGGGACAAGTGGTTCCAAGAGGCCGCGGAAGGCAAGGCGCCAAAACACGGTCGGCACCGGCAGAGACACAATCAAAGAGGTGGACCCCGCCAGTGGTTTGCCGGTGGAGCCTAAGGATGTTGCCAAGGGGTACGGCAACCAACTGGCATGTATCCTCCGAGAGGTCATCAATCTCAACGAGACGGACCTCCGAGCTGAGAGCAAAGCGCCTTTGCGAGCCCAGCTCATTGCGAGGTTGCACGCACGATACAAGTTCCTAGGCGACTACGCCTCCAGTCATCAAACCAACAACATTGTGAACTCACAAGCCCTCCTGAAGTTCACCAAACACCTCAGCAGCTATAAGTACATGGTGCGGAAGCTGATTGCTGAGGGCAAAGGTTTCGAAGAGGTCCACTCCGCCTTTCCGCATGTCACCCAGGCGGACTTTGATGCTTTTGTGGCCAATGAAGAGCTACAAGCAACCAAGAATCGCAAGTTGTGGGGGAAGGAAATGCGGGAGCTTAACATCGGCAACCACAACCTTGGGAGCCATGGGTACGAGGGAAAGGAGCCCTATTGGGCGAAGGAGGACGAGGCGTATGTAAATGCCGGCATTGAGAACCCCTGGCTCAAGTACAAGGACCCGCTTGAAAGAAGATTCATCAGGTCCCGGTACCATAAGAAGAAACTAACCGGGGAACTTGTCACGGACCCGAAGGTCGTAACCGACATAATTTGGTTCACGAACGACAAGAAGGTCCTAGCGTTGGAGAAAAAACTGGTAAGCAATTTACCGGTTTAATTAGATCAAGTATCGTTCATATAATAGTAGCAACATTTCTAAATGGTTCGCGTTTCTTCCGCAGGAAGAAGAAAGACAAAGACTTTCTCAATGTGACGAAGGCTCCTCCTCCCAGGCGTCGACGGGCAGGGTAGCCTGGGACAAGCCTCTCGTACGGGCGCTAAACATCGTTAATGAGCATTCACCGACGAGAAGGCCGCATAGAGGCCGTGTGGCTGGCGCCGGTACAGGCTACAAGCATGGTCACTATGGCTTGTCGTCTGCGGCCGATAAAAATGCGCGCAGTGAGAGGAAGCAGCGGGAGGCGGAGGAAATGAGGGAGTCAATCCTAGCCCAAGTCCAAGCTGGTTTGGTACCGCAACTCAAAGCTACGCTCGTACCTGAAGTCAAAGCTGAAGTCGCCGCTTCAGTCCAAGCAGATTTCAACGCTCTACACGCGTGGTATGAGGGTGGCAAACAAGCCCCCCCGAAAATGCAAGTGGTTAGCTTCGACGGCAGCAACTCGATGGCGCCGCCGTCCGCCGGCAATGACAATGTTATAATGGAGACTCCTCCGGCCGCCGGCAATGTCGCTGGTGCTAGGGATTCACCGTCCATGCCGGGTAGCAGCCCCTCCGTCACTTGCACGCCCGCCGCCGCATGTGCCGGCCCGTCGACATTAGCCGAGCTCAACGCCCTCACGGTAATTAACCCATGTGTACATCAAGTTAATATATTAGTTTCGTCATCCTTGCCCTCTCTCTAACGCCATACACATGTTCTCGCAGGCGCTCTCAACGCCATGCACCTTCCTGATGAGAGTAAACGGCGAACTCAAAGACGTCGCGAGGGGGTCCATCCTTCGGCCCCTGGATAAGAAGTGGCACACACGAGATATGGAGGATGACGTTTACCGGGTTGAAGTGGATCGGGCGTTACCGGGCTATGAGGATTTGTTTCCTCCTAATCAACCGCATGGTGCCGATGACGATAGCCCGTTGAATCTGGCCTCACTGAAGGGTTGGGTACTGCTATGGCCGAAGACCCTAATTAGGATCAACACCTACTCGGGGTCGACGGCAAGCAAAGACAAGCACCTTGCGGCGCCACAGGTCAGCGCCCCTCCACGACAGCCAGCGGCGGTGGTCATCGCCCCACCACAACGGCCAGCTGCGCCGGTGGTCAGCGCCCCACCACAACGGCCAGCGGCGCCGGTGGTCAGCGCCCCACCACAACGGCCAGCGGCGCCGGTGGTCAGCGCCCCACCACAACAGCCAGCGGCGCCAGAGGCCGAGGAATACGAACGTGACGACTTCCAATGGGATATTCCTACGTCTTCACAAGTTGTCCATGAGGATGCGCCGGCCGCGAAATATGTGTGCTCCAAGAAGCTGTTCGATTCTCAAGAAACGGCTGAGGAGGAAAATCCTGAGGAGGTCGCCGCCGCCGCCGTCAAAAAGATGTTGAGCCCAAACACACTCCGTGCTACGGTTACGGCGGTGGGAGATGGTCCAGTACTACAACCCAAGAAGAGGAAGAGGCCAGCTAAGAAGGACGCCAAAGACAAGGCGGCGGCCAAAGACAAGGACAAGGTGGCACTCCTTGACAAGTTGCCAAACAATTGGTGACCTCTGCATCACTTGGGTGAACCGATGCTGCCGGAGCATGTCCTCAAGTTACTCACCGGGGATATGGCGAGCTTGCATAACCAAGTCCAGTATTTGGAGAAGCAGCTTCTCAAATCAAAAAATCCTAGTTACCCTCTCTTCGTGGCGAAGGTGCCAACTGGCATGAACTTCGTCGAGAAGTACCCCGCGGACTTGTGCTTCATCCGGTTCAATGACATCTTCAGCATCTATCGCATGCAAATGCTCCACTTTAGTGTGGTTCGCCTAGTTGCTCTTAGCTTGTCTTCCCAGATCGTTAAGGAGGGGACGCCGACCATCGCGATAATGGACCCCTTCTATATGCGGGAGAGCATCATCTGCAACGCTGGGGATCGGGCGATTGCCACCCGGCAGGTCGAGGATTTCATGATGGCGAACATTAAGAAGGGTGCCATTCTCATCCCTTACTTCCCCGAGTAAGTAATTACTCGCTAGTCCCCATCACCATTCTATCCTATATCTCCATTTGCATTTCCAAAGGATAATCCGTGTGTTTTCCGCAGAGACATGTACTGCACCCTCATCGTCGTGCACCCGCAACACTCGCATGCAGTCTATCTCGACTCGGGTAGGGACAAGAAGAAAGACTACACCAACATCAGGGCCCTTCTCAATGATGCTCTCACCGGCTTCGCCAACAAGGCAGGCCCCCTCAAAGTAGAGAGGAAATCCCGAGGAGGCTTGGTCTTAACCCACACAACCAACTTCCCCTGCCTCAGGCAGTCGAAGGAAGACAATGGGATGGACGCGTGGTACGCCATCCTTCAGATGCAGGAGTACATAAAGTACGCAGATGACATGTTGCTGCCAGAGAGTCTCAGAGAGAGGTTTGTAAACATGGCGGATGCCCCTGATAGAGAGATTAGAAAGAACTGGGGTCGCATCCAGCAGTTCATTTGCACGATAATCGTGCATGATGTCAACAATAGGTCTGGCGAGTTCTTCTACGGCTACGGTCTACCACCTAATGACGAGATAGAACTCCGCTTGGAGATGTCGCGTGATGAGAGGCCGTTCAACACGCTTGAGGGCTGCCGTCCATTCCCCCCTAGGCGTACAACCTGATCCTACGACGGGAACACTATTGCTAAAGCTTGAACGATATGTCTTTGAACTTCCGTATTGTAATACTTGCTACATATTCCCATAGAATCGACTTGTTGCTTTTATTTAGTTGTATGGATGTGCATGTGAACATGTGTCTATAGTTTCATTTACTTTGCTATATATTTCAAGATTATGGCGTAGATACCTTAATAATTATTTGCATTTACTCGACCCCTACTTGCCTCGTATTTGGAGTTCGCCGATGATTAGAATGTTCGGTCACTAGTACACTCGGGGGTGGAGCCAGTGAGCCTTGGTGCGATGGCCACAAGTATCAATCTATTGTGCATCCTACCTAGCCTCACTGACTCCATCCCTGGATGTTAATATGTGTTTCGACCGACATAGTATGAGGCACGCTATTTAATTCGTACTACTTGTCTTTTATTTGAGTTCGCACTTCTTAATTGCATTGGCCGATGATTAAAATGCTTGGTCACTTGTACACTCCGGGGTGGGGCCAGTGAGGCTTGGTGTGATGGCCACAAATATCAATCTATTGTGCATCCTACCTAGCCTCGCTGACCCCATCCCTGTATGTTATTATTTATTTCGACCAACAAAGTATGAGGCACATGCTATTTAGTTCATACTACTTGTATCTTATTTGAGTTGGCACTTGTTCATTGCATTGGTACTAACATTTTACTTGTCTTGTGCATGGAGATGCCGACGACATATGTCGTGTACAAGGGGAGGGTTCCTGGAGTCTACGACGACTGGGAGGACTGTCGGAGACAGGTGCACCGCTTCAGCGGCAACAGCTACAAGGGATACCCCACTAGGGTGGAGGCGGAAGGAAGATACGCCCGTTATCTAGCGGGAGAGATGAGGGACATGAGGAGGAACCGGATGAAGACCATGGCCTTCGTGATGATGGTCATCGTGACCATGTTGGTCATGTTCTATGTGATTGTAGTTTAGGTTAGGAGCTACATTGTGAGGTGTATGACGACACTTGTGACGACTACCGAGACTTCTAACTTTGTGAAACTTCGTCCTTTGGTGTTGCATATGCACATGTGTTGTATGAATCACCATTCCGAAACGAGACTAGCGTATTTGTGTATTGATACCGAAATGAGACTTGGCTCTCTATGTGCTTCTCATATTGCATGTTCTGTGTGTAAATATGAATTGTGTTGTAAATATATACTGCTGTCAAATATGTATTCTAATATGCTGGAAAAAAGCTGAAAAAAGAATTTTTGAATTTATTGCCGGCGCACCTAAATGACCTACTGCCGGCGCACGAGGCATGCGCCAGTGCTCGAAGCACTACTGCCGGCGCATCTGGTGCGCCGGTGGAACTTGTCCTTTGCCGGCGAATCATCGATGGCGCGCCGGCAGTATCCATACTATCGCCGGCGAACCGCCTGGTGCGCCGGCAGTGGCCAGTTATCACCGGCCCGTTCGCACCGGCGGGCTCTTGGTGCGCCGGCAATGGGCCTTTTAGGTTCGCCGGCGGTAGGCCTTTTCCTTGTAGTGTCACTTCACTCCACCCACAGACTACAACCGACCCTCTACTTAGATCCACCACGACGAGATCTCCCCGGAAGACTAACCGGTGAGGCGGAAGCTAGTTGTTGGCTGGAGATCCATGTGTTTGGAGGCCTAATGCCTAGTCCTCGTCCTCGTCTTCCGCCATGGACATGGCCACGACCTCCACCATGGCCACGATGGCGCGAGACTGCGTCATCGCCCTCCCTCCGGTTTGCTTCTTATCTTTTCCATGTTTACAACGTGATTGGATTATATTGTGATTTTATTGTAGATGTAGCAATGTCTTAGTTAGATCCATTAGTTTGCTTAGTGGAGATGTAGTAATGTCCCTGCGCAAATCTGTGTTGATTGGGTTATGATGCCAATGATTAAAATATTGACGAGATGGATCTGTACGTATTTAGCAAGTTATGTTGAATAACTATGCTTCTACATCAAACATGGTTGATACAGATTCATCTCCCTGACTGTATGAGGCACATATATTGTTTGTTCATTCTTTTGATATTCTGATGTTTAACCACAACTAATTCTATCTCTATTCTAGACACTTGGTCATAGGGATCTTATTTTGGTGCATACGATAAAGGAAAGCAAAGGTGTGCGATATTGTGTTCGCGATCGCTTTGCCTCGACGTTCCAAGGTATGATTACTAATCATTTGGAATTTAGATCGTTGATAATTTTTTCTTGTTGGTATTTTCTCACTTCACTGTTAATTGTTTGAAGGACATGCAATGGCACGGTCACAGCAACATGGAACGAACTCCGTTGCAAAACAATAAGGCAAAGGCGACGAACCTTAAACTTCTTCATGCATATCTTCGCAAGGATAAATGGAGGAATCTCGTATCCTTTCAGAGACATGACTTGTTTCCGGTCGTTTCTTCGCAAGGATAAGTGGAGAAACATAGTATCCTCGCGAAGATGTAGAACAGAAAGAAATTTGCACCTTCATTTCCTCACGGAGACAAAGATCTAACCAAGAAATGCTACATATTCTCTTCTTTTGTGTATCTTTCTCTTTTTTCTATATTTGTCGCTAATGTATGTATACAAATGATGTATCAGATATGCAATATAATTGAGATTTGGTACTATATTTGCTTGAGTGTTTAGTTGTGTGTACACCAGCTAGTATCATGGTTTTGCAGCTACAACGAACCCGTTCTGTCTAAAATCGTTTGCGATGTTTTCGTAAATCAGACGATTCGCGTAAACATATTGTCTCCGATTGCCAGAAACACAGAGGGAGAGCACAACATACCGTTTGCGCGAGCCTCGACATCGCATACAGTTTCATTGAAAAGAACGTGTGTGACATGGTGACCCGCCGCACACGGTTCCAAGAACCGTGTGCTTTGTTTTGCCATATCGCCCACCCTTGCATAGCGATGGTTAGGTTTATTGTGTGCGACAGACCATTTCAGCCGTGTGCGAAAGCCCGATCTGTACTAGTGGTGTATCAATATAAAACACCCCCTCGACCCCACCTAGGGCGGAACCCTAGGGCTAGAGGCAGTGACGGCCACGGGGGTGGCTCATGCCCCCTTCCCAAGAAGGTCTCCCCTCCCTCCAATAAATAGAGGACCCCCTCTCATCTACAAACACACATCAACCTATTGGTTAGCTCTCTCCTATCCCCCTGTGCTTGCTTCTAAGAAAAGGACTAAGGTACAAATTCATCCATGATGATGAAGTTCAGCCGGGACGGAGGGCAATATATGCGTCACGCTGCAAAGGGACCTTATGTTTGATCCACCCGGAATAAGAAGGTGAAGCGCTATCTGCACTTATCTTTGGATTTTCCCTGACTAGGAGAAGCCCTTCCTGAGTTCTCCCTCGAGACTTCCGCAACCACTCGGTGAGAACATGATAACCCCGATCGTGATTTTATGTTACAACATAGATATATCTTGGGTGAATCGTGTCATGTTTTTTTTGTTTTACGTACACGAACCCCTTCATGTGGCGCAATAGATCTCCATTGGCTCCAATGCACTTGGAACCACACCAAATTCGGTTAAGAACTTCTTCATACAAACGCCCTCCTTAACGGCATATGTTGCCGCTATGTACTCAGATTTTGTTGTAGAATCCGCAATTGTATCTTGCTTAGACATCTCCCAACACACTGCACATCTGTTTAAAGTAAACACGAAGTTCCATTGAGATTTAAAATCGTTAGGATCAGTGGTGAAGCTAGAACCGGTGTAACCCTTTGCAACGAGCTGCTCATCACCTCCATATCCTAGAAACATGTCCTTAGTCCTTTGTAAGTACTTAGGAATCATTTTCACTATTGTCCAGTGATCCTACTATGGTACATGCTCGTAACACTTAGAGCATAGGAGATATATGATCGTGTTCATATCATGACATACATGATCGAAGCAATTGCCGAAGCATATGGAACCTTGTTCATATATTCTCGCTCATCAACTGTTGAAGGACATTGCCTCTTGCTAAGAGATCTTGACACTCACTACCAGAAGGGATCCTTTCTTAGAATCTTCCATCTTGAAATTCTTCAAGATTTTTTTTTTCTAGATATGTACTTTGTCTAAGACCTAGTAGGGCAGATATCTATCTCTATAGATCTTAATGCCTAATATGGATGAATAGGTTGAAGTGACGATCCCCGAAAAACGATGAGCTTGATACGTCTCCAACGTATCTATAATTTCTTATGTTCCATGCTAGTTTTATGACAATACCAACATGTTTTAGTCATACTTTATAATGTTTTTATGCA
Organism: Lolium multiflorum; assembly: GCA_030979885.1. Taxonomy (NCBI): domain Eukaryota; kingdom Viridiplantae; phylum Streptophyta; class Magnoliopsida; order Poales; family Poaceae; genus Lolium; species Lolium multiflorum. Next base: position 81,820,944 of record CM061752.1, on the reverse strand, counting down.
TTTTCCGAGACTATACTATTAACAAGATGCCGCAGTGCCGTTCCTTTTTCTATTTTTGATTTCAGAAAAGTCAGTATACGAATATTCTCGGAATTGGACGAAACAAAAGCCCACGGTCTTATTTTCCACGGAGCCTTCCAGAACACCGAAGAGGAGACGGAGAAAGGCCACGAGGCGGCCACCCCATAGGGCGGCGCGGCCCCACCTTGGCCACGCCGCCATATGGTGTGGGCCCTCGTGCCCCCTCGCGCCCCTTCGCCTACTTAATCCCTCCGTCGCGAAACCCTAGTACCGAGAGCCACGATACGAAAAAGTTCCAGAGACGCCGCCGTCAACCCTATCTCGGGGGTTCAGAAGCCTCCGCACTGCGGAGAGGGGAATCATCACCGGAGGGCTCTACATCACCATGCCCGCCTCCGACTGATGCGTGAGTAGTTCATCCTTGGACTACGGGTCCATAGCAGTAGCTAGATGGTTGTCTTCTCCTCTTGTGCTATCATGTTTAGATCTTGTGAGCTGCCTATCATGATCAGGATCACCTATTTGTAATGCTACATGTTGTGTTTGTTGGGATCCGATGAATATTGAATACTATGTCAAGTTGATATTGATCTATCATATATGTGCTATTTATGTTCTTGCATGCTCTCCGTTGCTAGTAGAGGCTCTGGCCAAGTTGATACTTGTGACTCCAAGAAGGAGTATTTATGCTAGATAGTGGGTTCATGTCTCCATTGAATCTGGGGGACTGACAGCAACCCCTAAGGTTGTGGATGTGTTGTTGCCACTAGGGATAAAACATCAATGCTTTGACTAAGGATATTTGTGTTGATTACATTATGCACCATACTTAATGCAATTGTCTGTTGTTTGCAACTTAATACTGGAAGGGGCGGATGCTAACCTGAAGGTGGACTTTTAGGCATAGATGCATGCTGGATGGTTGTTACCCTCCAAAACCCACCGACGGGCAATGGCTAAGCAACACGAAGAGCCGGGAGGCTCCCAAGGCCGCTTAGTGGACCCTGGCACCTCGCGTCGTCCCGCAAATCTTCCAGCCACGTTGCTAGGGCGTGCCACCTGACCTAGACCCGATCGGGAAGGTGTTAGAGTGCTTCGATTGTTCCTGCATGGTAGACACGTAAACATTAAATACGAGCCCTATCGGCTCTCAGGTTGCCTGTGGATCGGCTCAAGGCCGATCGCCCCATGTTTCACGTTGGATTTACAATGGCATGGGGATCCTGCTTGATCGAACAAAGCTAAATCGATCCACGACAGTTTAGGGTTTTCACCGCATAACCGGAACGTCCTACGTGCGATCGGGCCTAGCAGCTACGGAAGATGATGCAAACTACCCCTACGAGAGGCCTAAAACCAACATAACGTTGATTTCCCTTGCAGGGACGGTGAACAACACCTAACGCACTACCGGATCCTCCGACCCCAGCATAAGGCCTAACTATGCAGATATTAAACTAATCCTTGCGGAGCAAGGAGCAACTATAACGGATCGGATCTACTAAGTAACGATAAGCAAGATGCTGCCCTTACACCGATGGGTGTAAGGGCAGCTAGGTGTCGAGACGGCATTGCCACGCAGATATGCACGCGAAAGCATCAATGCAAGCCCCTAGACACCTAAGGATAAATAGTACTGCTCGCCATCAACAAGGCTTCAGCACGAGCAGTACAAGGTAGACGAATAAACGTTGTGCCTAGATCGCTAGATGCGATCTAGGCAGCATGGTGCTTACCCGGGAGAAACCCTCGAAGAAAGGGGTGGCGATGCGCCTGATTTGTGTTGGTTGAACGATGATTGTCCTCCTTTTCCGATAACCCTAGATACATATTTATAGTCCAAGGGACTTTCTAATTGAGGCGTGCACCTAACCGTGCACGGGCCAGACTCTATCTGTTAATTCTAAACACAATACGATCTAATAGTATTACAGATACACGGGCAAATTAGCCCAAACTCCTCGCGCGAGGCCGCTTCAAAGATGCTCCACGTGTAATCTTCAAAGCCCATCTCCACTTACGGCCCATCTCCTGATTTGGCCAAAATCGGGTGGTAACAATGGTGATCTATGTTCTTTGTCATAATGCCCTAAGGAAATCTCATAGTAGTCATCATGATATGTATATGAATCTCTATTCTGTCAATTGCCCAACTGTAATTTGTTCACCCAACATGCTATTTATCTTATTGGAGAGACACCACTAGTGAACTGTGGACCCCGGTCCATTCTTTTACATCTGAAATACAATCTACTGCAATCCTTGTTCTCTGTTGTTTTCTGCAAGAAAACATAATTCTCCGCACCATACGTTTAATCTTTTGTTTTCAGCAAGCCGGTGAGATTGACAACCTCACTGTTAAGTTGGGGCAAAATAGTTTGATTGTGTTGTGCAGGTTCCACGTTGGCGCCGGAATCATTGGTGTTGCGCTGACCTACACTCCTCCACCAACAACCTTCACGTGGCCTTCATCTCCTACTGGTTCGATAAACCTTGGTTTCTTACTGAGGGAAAACTTGATGCTGTGCTCATCATACCTTCCTCTTGGGGTTCCCAACGGACGTGTGCTTTACCGTCACAAGGAAGCTTCTACACGTTAGCAGCTACGTTTTCTGGCGCCGTTGCCGGGGAGATCAAGACACGCTGCAAGGGGAGTCTCTCACATCGAATCTCTTTACTTTGTTTATTGTCTTGCTTTATTTTATTTTCTGTCTTGTTTGCTTTCTTTATATCAAAAACACAAAAAAATTAATTACTTGTTTTACTTTATTTAATTCGGTTTGCTTAGTTTACTTTTATTATTGCTAAAATGGGTACTCCTGAGAATACTAAGTTGTGTGATTTCACTAGCACAAATAATAATGATTTTATATGTACTCTCATTGCTCCACCTGCTACTACAGTAGAATTTTATGAAATTAAACCTGCTTTACTAAATCTTGTTATGAGAGAGTAATTTTCTGGTGTTAGTACTGATGATGCTGCTGCCCATCTTAATAATTTTGTTGAACTTTATGAAATGCAAAAGTATAAGGATATAGATGGGGATATTATAAAACTGAAATTGTTTCCTTTCTCATTAAGAGGAAGAGCTAAAGATTGGTTGCTATCTTTGCCTAAAAATAGTATTGATTCATGGACTAAATGTAAAGATGCTTTTATTGGAAAATATTATCCTCCTGCTAAGATTATATCTTTGAGAAGTAGCATTATGAATTTTAAGCAATTGGATAATGAACATGTTGCCCAAGCATGGGAGAGAATGAAATATTTGGTAAAGAATTGCCCTACCCATGGACTAACTACTTGGATGATCATCCAAACCTTTTATGCAGGATTGAATTTTTCCTCGAGGAACCTATTGGATTCAGCTGCTGGAGGTACTTTTATGTCCATTACTTTGGGTGCTGCAACAAAGCTTCTTGATGATATGATGATCAACTACTCTGAATGGCATACTGAAAGAACTCCTCAAGGTAGGAAGGTAAATTCTATTGAAGAAACCTCTTCTTTGAGTGATAAGATTGATGTTATTATGTCTATGCTTGTTAATGGTAGATCTCATGTTGATCCTAATAATGTTCCTTTAGCTTCATTGGTTGCTCAAGAAGAGCATGTTGATGTGAATTTCATTAAGAATAATAATTTCAACAACAATGCTTATAGGAATAATTTTGGTAACAACAACTATAGGCCATATCCTTCTAATAGTGGTAATGGTTATGGTAATTCTTACAACAATAATAAGAGTGTACCCTCTGATCTTGAAGTAATGCTTAAAGAATTTATTAGTACACAAACTGCTTTTAACAAATCTGTTGAGGAAAAGTTTGGTAAAATTGATATTCTTGCTTCTAAGGTTGATAGTCTTGCTCTTGATGTTGATCTTTTGAAACTGAAAGTTATGCCTAATGAAGTTAAAGATACTAAGTCATTTGCTAAAACAAATGCTATCCAAGTTCGAATTAATGACAATATTAGAATGATGGCTGAATTGCATGCTAGGTGGGAAAGAGAAGAAAGAGAAGAAAAACTTGCTAAAGAGAATAATATAGCTAAAGTTTGGACTATTACCACCACTAGTAATGTTGATGCTTCACATGTTGCTAAACCTCCTACTATCAGTGGTAAAATAATTGGTGTTGGCAATGTTTCTAATTCTACTGCAAAGCGTGCAAAATTGCCTGAAACTGCTGAAACTGTTTGTGATAAAAGTGCTGAAATTTTTCAGAATGATGTAGATCATAATGGTTTAGATTTTGATAGTTGTCATATTTCTGAAGTTATTAAGTTCTTACAAAAACTTTCTAGAAGTCCTAATGCTAGTGCTATAAATTTAGCCTTTACAAAACATATTACAAATGCTCTCATTAAAGCTAGGGAAGAGAAATTAAAACTTGAAGCTTCCATTCCTAGGAAGTTGGAAGATGGTTGGGAGCCCATCATTAAGATGAAAGTCAATGATTTTGATTGTAATGCTTTATGTGATCTTCGTGCAAGTATTTCTGTTATGCCTAAGAAACTTTAAGATATGCTTGACTTGCCACCTTTGGAAAATTGTTATTTGGATGTTAATCTTGCTGATAATTCTATAAAGAGACCTTTGGGGAGAATTGATAATGTTCACATTACGGTTAACAATAAACTTGTCCCCGTTTATTTTGTTGTTTTGGATATTGAATGCAATGCATCTTGTCCTATTGTTTTGGGAAGACCCTTTCTTCGAACTGTTGGTGCTATTATTGATATGAAAGAAGGAAATATTAAGTATCAATTCCCTCTTAAGAAAGGTATGGAACACTTCCCTAGAAAGAGAATGAAGATGCCTTTTGATTCTATTATTAGAACAAATTATGATGTTGATGCTTCTTCTCTTGATATTACTTGATTTGCACTTTCTGCGCCTAGCTGAAAGGCGTTAAAGAAAAGCGCTTATGGGAGACAACCCATTATTTTATTTCTGCAATTTTTGTTTTATATTTGAGTCAAGGTGCTTGTTACTACTGTAGCATTACCTTTGTATCTTTATTTTCATGCATTTTTGTGCCAAGTAAAGTCTCTAATAGAAGGTTGATACTAGATTTGGATTTCTGCGCAGAAACAGATTTGTTAGGTGTCACGAATTCACGTTTCTCTCTGTAGAAGAATCAACAAAATCAGAGAAAATTCATGCATGATCCTCAGATATGTACGCAACTTTCATTAGTTTTGAGTTTTTCCATCTGAGCAAGTTAAGTGCCTCAGAAAAATACGTCTTTACGGACTGTTCTGTTTTGACAGATTCTGCCTTTTATTTCGCATTGCCTCTTTTACTGTGTTTGATTGGATTTCTTTGCTCCATTAAATTTCAGTAGCTTTGAGTATATGTATTGATCTATCATATATGTGCTATTTATGTTCTTGCATGCTCTCCGTTGCTAGTAGAGGCTATGGCCAAGTTGATACTTGTGACCCCAAGAGGGAGTATTTATGCTAGATAGTGGGTTCATGTCTCCATTGAATCTGGGGGAGTGACAGCTAAGGTTGTGGATGTGCTGTTGCCACTAGGGATAAAACATCAATGCTTTGTCTAAGGATATTTGTGTTGATTACATTACGCACCATACTTAATGCAATTGTTTGTTGTTTGCAACTTAATTGGAAGGGGTGCGGATGCTAACCGGAAGGTGGACTTTTTAGGCATAGATGCATGCTGGATGGCGGTCTATGTTCTTTGTCGTAATGCCCTAAGTAAATCTCATAGTAGTCATCATGATATGTATATGAATCTCTATTATGTCAATTGCCCAACTGTAATTTGTTCACCCAACATGCTATTTATCTTATTGGAGAGACACCACTAGTGAACTGTGGACCCCGGTCCATTCTTTTACATCTGAAATACAATCTACTGCAATCCTTGTTCTGTTGTTTTCTGCAAGAAAACATAATTCTCCACACCATACGTTTAATCCTTTGTTTTCAGCAAGCCGGTGAGATTGACAACATCACTGTTAAGTTGGGGCAAAGTAGTTTGATTGTGTTTGCAGGTTCCACGTTGGCGCCGGAATCAGTGTTGCGCCGCACTACACTCCTCCACCAACAACCTTCACGTGGCCTTCATCTCCTACTGGTTCGATAAACCTTGGTTTCTTACTGAGGGAAAACTTGTTGCTGTGCTCATCATACCTTCCTCTTGGGGTTCCCAACGGACGTGTGCTTTACCGTCACAAGGAAGCTTCTACACGTTTGCAGAGCTCTCGCGACGCGATAGGCGACGCGGAAGCCCCGCCCGTCGTTGCTCCGGTGGCCACAGCCCACAACTCCCCACCACCTCCAGCTCAGTCAGCCCCATGCTCCCCACCTCCCCAGTTCCGCCTGGCGGGGTTCCACGGAAGGCCCGCCCCCTGCGGTCGGCGGCGCAGCAAGCCCCAGCTTCCGGCGCTCGCGTCGCTGTGTTGTGCCAGGTGAGATCTTCCAAGGATACGTCCTCTCCCGTTTCGCCTCCTTGATCTCCGTCTCTCCGCGCTCCCCTGGTTCTGGGTGAGATCTGGGTGACTCCACCCTTCACTTCCCCGTGTTTCTCTGAGCCCACCATGGGAGATCCGACGATCGTCTTCCTCCGCAGGTCCGACGATCGTCTCCCTCTGCAGGTCCGACGATCTGGGTGACTCCTTCTTCCTCTGCAGGTCCGACGATCGTCTCCCTCTGCAGGTCCGACGATCTGGGTGACTCCTTCTTCCTCTGCAGGTCCGACGATCGTCTTGCCCCTTCTGTCCTTGCTAACAACGTTTCTACGTCCTCGTCGCCTCGCCTGGTGGCCTCCTTCCTCGTCTCCGCCGGCCCGAAACACTGCGCCCGCTTCGGGCTAGGGTTCCATGGAGCGCTCGACACTGCCATGCTGGCCGCTGCTGAGCTGTCCCCTGTTGCCCCACCTGTCAGCCGCTCGCATGCGCGTCGGGGGCGTCGCTCAAAACCCGTTTGGTCGCGCCTTCCCACGTTTTCCCTTGGGTTTGGTGGAGAGGGTTTATTGCCTCTGCTCTGCGCCCATGTATTGGCAAACCTCCCGTCGCTGAACGCCGTCCCATCAGAGGTCTCATCCTCCTTCAAGAAAGACGCGTCCTCTATGCCCCTACCTCCCTACGCCGGAGCTCTGCGGCCTGCCCATGCCGCTCTCGAGCCTAGCGCTGTCCCAGGATCTCAGGCAACGCAATAGCCCACTAAGATATGCGCCCACCAGCCCCGCTCCCCGCTCCTATTTGGATGACGCTCGGTGCCCTCCTGCTCCCCAACCTAAGACGCCGTCTGCTCCCTTAAAAACCCTAAACCAGAGCCTTGACGGCTGCTTCCGCTGTCTTTCCTCCCTCCACCTTGTCCGCGAGTGTCGAGATCCCATCCGTTGCCGAGGCTGTGGGCAATCCGGGCACCGTCTCCGCGAGTGCACGATGCCGTTCCCCTAGCCCACCTTTGTTCCCACCATCACCACGCCGCCGCCGCCAGCCGCCCTACGCCGCCCAACCACGCCTTATCCCTCGGCCCTCCCCTCGCCCCTCCCATTATCTGTGGGTGGTTGCCGCGTGCGCTCTTCATCATCGGCGAGACACACTAGCCCTCTGTTCGAGGTTGGCGAGTCCTCGCGCCGGAACGCGGCTCCTTCACCGGAGAGGGTGATCTCCATGGTGGAGCCGCCGCGCCAGGTTCTCCCCGGCCCTGGGCCCCTTGCTGTGATGAGGAGGAGGTTAAGTCGGATGACGACTCCTTCGCACCACCTGCTGAAGTTTTCATGCCGCCTAGTGACATGGAGGCCGCCCGATGCAAGGCGGTGGTGTTCATCGATGCGCTCCCTCCGTTCACCTCTCCGGCAAGAGCTTTCGCGGAAGCTATTTTCGCTGAGCTCCCCGGGGTGGACGTCTCTGCCGTGGGCTCGTCGATCGGCGACCTCTACGCGCGGTTTCTGTCTGAGGATGACCGCGAGTTGGCCATGCTCCATCAGCCGTTTCACCTTAATGGCGCCACCTTTCGCCTCGTGCACGAGGAAGAGGCTGATCGCATACTGTGCGTCATGCCATGGGTGGCGCTTGTCCTGGCCTGACGCGTGCCGGTCGAGCACTTGAGCCACCTCAATGTCGCTGCTTCCTTCAGTTCCTTCGGAGAAACCCTGGAGGTGGACACGGCCTCCCTCACCGGCACGGACTGCGCGGCCGTGCGCGCGGTTGTCCATCTCAAGCACGAGCGCTTTGTCCCCACCGAGGTGCTCCTCTCCCGTAAACCCTGGGGCTCGCGGTTGATCACCATCCGCAAGATCCGTGTGTGGCGTGTGCAGGACTCCTACAACAGTGATTGGGAGTACGTACCCTTCTTCCGGCCGCCACCGCCTCCTCTTTTTCACCGTCGCCATGGTGGGCTGCCGCTCGTCCCGCGTGTCTCCCTCCTGAACCTCATGCTAATGAGGAGTCACGTGGCGAGCGTGAAGGAGGCGACCGTGATGATGCCTTGGACAACCATGCTGCTCTCCTCGCCATACTTGACAGCGTGGCCAGCTCGCCGGGGCGCTCCCCGCCCTCCCTGCCACCGTCTTCTTCCTCCTCAACATCGTTCGCCATCACCTAGTGCTCCATGGTGGGCTCGGAGGGTGCCGCCGACTCGCTGCGCTCTGGCCCGCCCTTGGCGGTCACCAGACGCCACGACATGGTGATCACGGAGTTGGACTCCGATTCTGATGCTCCTTCCGTGGCCAGGGCGGGCGTCACTGGACCTGTGCCGCCTCCGCCGCAAGTCAAGCGGAGCTCGCGTCTGGCCCTTAAGGAGCCCTCACACTACGAGCCCGTCGAAGCCCATGCCATGAAGCTGCGCGGCCTGAAGGACGCGTTGTGGAGCTGCACTTCGGCGCTGCAGAAGCAGGTCCATAAGCACAGCGCCCTCGCCGCGCACGCAAGCCCCTTGCAGCTTCCATCTGTGTGTCTGCTCCACCGGTGCCTGCCGGTGACGATGCGTAGAACGCCCTATGATTGTCGTGACGACGACGGCCAGTGAACTGCGTCGTGCTTATCCCCCTCTGTGTTATGTTGGACCGATCCGTTTCTTCTTAGCGTGTGTGTGGGTGCTCCCTTGTGCTCTTTGTCCTCTTGTAATCTCTATGCTTCTGCTGGTGCTCGCCGTTCTAATGATTAGTGCTCTCCGTGAGATTAAAATCGAGTCCTGGAACACACAGGGTTTGGGCTGTCTCAAGAAACGCCCTGTTATCCGTGACGCGATCACCGCTAATCCCTCCATCATCTGCATCGAGGAGACCAAGCTGGCCAACATTGACCGCTTCGTCCTCTCTACCATCCTTCCCCCGCGCCTCTCCTGCTTCGAAACCGTCGACGCTGTCGGGAGCTCTGGTGGCATCCTAACGGCCTGGGACGCTGGCCTCTACACCTTAGTCTCTGCTCACCGTTGCCGTTTTTCGCTCACTCAAACGCTTCAGTCATCCCTCTCCGATCTTGTGTTTGCTGTTACGAATCTCTACGCGCCCTGAAACCACGCCTGTCGCCGGAGTTCCTTGAAGAGTTTGAAAACCTTGGCCCTCTCTTCCCCATCCCTCGGATGATCATTGGAGATTTCAATCTCCTACATGATCCCGGGACAAAAACAATGCGAATTTCGACGCCTCCCTCGCTTCCTCCTTCAACGACTCCATCCGCAATCTTGCTCTGTTTGACCTCCCCTTGTCGGATCGGCTCTACACTTGGTCCAACAAGCGCGACTCGCCTGTCCTCGCTCGCCTCGACCGTGCCCTGTTCAATCACGCCTGGAATTTGGCTCTGCCCAATTCCTCCCTCTCCTCCCTCCCGCGCCCAACCTCTGATCATGTCCCGCTCATGGTCACGGCCTCGACCTCCATCCCTCGGAGGCGCTGTTTTCTGTTCGAAAACGCCTGGCTCAAGGATCCCTCCTTTCTCCCAGCCACCCTCCCCGCCTGGCACACTGCTGCTGCGCGTGCCGGTGCTGCTGGGGACCTTGCGGCCCGCCTGAAGTCCTTCCGCTCCGCTGCCAAGGTTTGGAATCGCTCCCACCGTTTCAACCCGCGATTTCAGAACAACGTGTTTTCTTGATTGACTTGTGGACCTGCTCGAGAGACCCGCTCCCTCTCGGACGAGCTCTTGCTTCGTGTCTCCCGCAGACTACCTTGGACGGCTTGACCGCCGCGCCGCGTATTCAAGCAACGTGGGAAATTTCGTGCGATTGTGGAGGGTGACGAGAACTCCAAGTTCTTCCACGTGCGGGCCTCCCAGCGCCTCCGACGTAACACCATCCGCGTCCCCGAGATCGATGGCGCGGACTGTCGCCCTCGCATGAAGCCAAAGCTGCGGCCCTCCACTACTTCTACCTCAACCTGGTTGGTCGCCGCTTCGACGTGCACTGGGATTTCGACGTGCATGAGCTCTATGACAATCGCGCGTGTGGACAGCGACAAGCTCGCCAAGGCTTTCTGCGGAGGAGATCAAACTCCGCCGCCTCAATGGACCGCTCAGCCGTCTCGGGCCTCGATGGCATTGGGCCAAGCTTTCTACCGGCCGCGTGGGAAACCGTTCGTCCGAGCCTGGAGCGTTTGTTTGAATGCTTCCATTCCCGCTTGGCCAACCAGGAGCGGATCAACAGAGCTCACGTGGTGTTGCTGCCCAAGTCGCCGGGGTGCTATCTGTAGGATAACGTAGCATAGAAAACAAAAATTTTCCTACGGCGAACACGCAATCCAAGCCAAGATGCAATCTAGAAGACGGTAGCAACGAGGGATTATCGAGACTCACCCTTGAAGAGATTCCAAAGCCTACAAGAAGAGGCTCTTGTTGCTGCGGTAGACGTTCACTTGCCGCTGCAAAAGCGCGTAGAAGATCTTGATCACGATCGGTTCCGGCGCCACGAACGGGCAGCACCTCCGTACTCGGTCACACGTTCGGTTGTTGATGAAGACGACGTCCACCTCCCCGTTCCAGGGCAGCGGAAGTAGTAGCTCCCTTGAATCCGACAGCACGACGGCGTGGTGTGGGTGGCGGTGGAGAAATCCGGAGCTTCGCTAAGCGTGCGGGATATGGTGGAGGAGCGGGGCGCTAGGGTTTGGGGAGGGGGGGGCCGGCCACTAAAGGGGGCGGCCAAGGTGGTGGCTTTGGTGTGGCCGGCCCCCTCCCCTATGCCCCTCTTTATATAGGTGGAAGCCCCAAGTGTTGGACTACAAGTCTCCGAATAAGACCCGAACCCAAAACCTTCCATATGGTGGGAAACCTTCCCAAGCTAGGATTCCCACTAGAGGTGGGAATTCCACCTACCATATGGGGGGGTGGCCGGCCCCTTATGGGGGAGTCCACTTGGGACTCCACCCCACTAGGGTTGGCCGGCCATGGAGGTGGAGTCCCATGTGGACTCCACCTTCCTTGGTGTGTTCTTCCGGACTTTTCTAGAACCTTCTAGAACCTTCCATAGAACCTTCCGAATCATTTTAATACACATAAAATGACATCCTATATATGAATCTTATTCTCCGGACCATTCCGGAACTCCTCGTGATGTCCGGGATCACATCCGGGACTCCGAACAAATATTCCAACTCCATTCCATATTCAAGTTCTACCATTTCAACATCCAACTTTAAGTGTGTCACCCTACGGTTCGCGAACTATGCGGACATGGTTGAGTACTCACTCCGACCAATAACCAATAGCGGGATCCGGAGATCCATAATGGCTCCCACATATTCAACGATGACTTTAGTGATCGAATGAACCATTCACATACGATACCAATTCCTTTTGTCACGCGATATTTTACTTGTCCGAGGTTTGATCATCGGTATCACACTATACCTTGTTTAACCTCGTCTCCTGACAAGTACTCTTTACTCGTACCGTGGTATGTGGTCTCTTATGAACTTATTCATATGCTTGCAAGACATTAGACGACATTCCACCGAGAGGGCCCGAGTATATCTATCCGTCATCGGGATGGACAAATCCCACCTTTTGATCCATATGCCTCAACTCATACTTTTCCGGATACTTAATCCCACCTTTATAACCACCCATTTACGCAAAGTGGCGTTTGATGTAATCAAAGTACCTTTCCATATAAGTGATTTACATGATCTCATGGTCATAAGGACTAGGTAACTATGTATCGAAAGCTTATAGCAAATAACTTAATGACGTGATCTTATGCTACGCTTAATTGGGTGTGTCCATTACATCATTCATACAATGATATAACCTTGTTATTAATAACATCCAATGTTCATGATTATGAAACTAATCATCTATTAATCAACAAGCTAGTTAAGAGGCTTACTAGGGACTCTTTGTTTGTTTACATAACACACATGTATCAATGTTTCGGTTAATACAATTATAGCATGGTATATAAACATTTATCATAAACATAAAGATATATAATAACCACTTTTATTATTGCCTCTTGGGCATATCTCCAACAGTCTCCCACTTGCACTAGAGTCAATAATCTAGATTACATTGTAAGGTACCTAACACCCATGGCATTCTGGTGTTGGTCATGCTTTGCCCTAGGGAGAGCTTTAGTCAACGGATCTGCTACATTCAGATCAGTGTGTACTTTGCAAATCTTTACTTCTCCATCTTCGATGTACTCGCGAATCGAGTGGTAACGCAGCTTGATATGTTTCAGCCTCTTGTGTGACCTTGGTTCTTGTGCATTGGCGATGGCACCCATGTTGTCACAGTAGATGACTAGTGGGTCCAATGCACTAGGAACCACACCGAGCTCTACAATGAACCTCTTCATCCATACCGCTTCCGATGAAGCCTCTGAAGCCGCTATGTCGATTCTGTTGAGGATTTCGCCACCGTGCACTGCTTTGAGCTTGCCCAGCTTACTGCAGCACCATTCAATATAAACACGTACCCAGATTGTGACTTAGAGTCATCAGGATCGGTGTTCCAACTTGCATCGGTGTAACTTGTTACAACGAGCTCTTGGTCACCTCCATAACAAAGAAACATATCCTTAGTTCTTTTCAAGTACTTCAGGATATTCTTGACCGCTGTCCAGTGTTCCATTCCTGGATCACTTTGATATCTGCTAGTCAAACTAACAGCATGTGCTATATCCGGTCTTGTACATAGCATGGCATACATGATAGAGCCTACTGCCGAGGCATAGGGGATCTGACTCATCCTTTCTCTTTCTTCTGCCGTAGCCGGTCCTTGAGTCTTACTCAAGACTTTGCCTGGTAACATAGGTAAGAATCCTTTCTTACTTTCGTCCATTCTAAACTTCTTCAGAATCTTGTCCAGGTATGTACTCTGTGATAGCCCTATTAGACGTCTTGATCTATCTCTATAAATCTTGATGCCTAATATGTATGATGCTTCACCAAGGTCTTTCATTGAAAAACTATTATTCAAATAACCCTTTACACTGCTTAATATAGTTCTATATCATTCCCAATCAATAATATGTCATCTACATATAATATCAGGAATGCTACAGAGCTCCCACTCACTTTCTTGTAAATACAGGCCTCTCCATGACACTGTATAAACCCGAAGTCTTTGATCACTTTATCAAAACGTCGGTTCCAACTTCTCGATGCTTGCTTCAGTCCATAGATTGAACGCTGAAGTTTGCATACTTTGTCAGCATTTTTAGGATCGACAAAACCTTTGGGTTGTACCATATACAACTCTTCCTCAATGTCTCCATTAAGGAACGCCGTTTTGACATCCATCTGCCAAATCTCATAATCGAAAAATGCAGCTATTGCTAACAAAATCCTCACAGATTTTAGCTTCGCTACCGGTGAGAAAGTCTCATCGTAGTCAACACCTTGAATTTGTCGGAAACCCTTTGCGACAAGTCGAGCTTTATAGACAGTAATATTACCATCAGCATCTGTTTTTCTTTTGAAGATCCATTTATTCTCGACAGCCTTGCGGCTATCAGGTAAGTCTACCAAAGTCCATACTTTGTTATCATACATGGATCCCATTTCGGATTTCATGGCTTCTTGCCATTTGTTGGAATCTGGGCTCATCATCGCTTCTTCATACGTCGCAGGGTCTTCATCATTGTTATCCACAATCATGACATTTAGACAAGGATCATACCAATCTGGAGTGGTACGATCCCTTGTCGATCTGCGAGGTTCAGTAGCTGTCTCATTTGAAGTTTCATGATCATTATCATTAGCTTCCTCTGTTGCCGGTGTAGGTGGTACAGGAACATTTTCCGGTACTGCGCTACTCTGATCAACGAGTAGAGATTCTTCAATCTCATCGAGTTCTACTTTTCTTCCAGTCACTTCTTTAGTGAGAAATTCTTTCTCAAGAAAGGTTCCGTTCTTAGCAACAAAGATCTTGCCTTCGGATCTGTGATAGAAAGTGTACCCTATAGTTTCCTTAGGGTATCCTATGAAGACGCATTTCTCCGCTTTGGGTTCTAGCTTGTCCGGTTGTAACTTTTTTACATAGGCTTCGCAACCCCAAACTTTTAGGAACGACAGCTTAGGTTTCTTATTAAACCATAATTCATACGGTGTCGTTTCAACGGATTTTGATGGTGCTCTATTTAAAGTGAATGCGGCTGTCTCTAATGCATAACTCCAAAATGATAAAGGTAAATCAGTAAGAGACATCATAGAACGAACCATATCTAAGAGAGTTCGATTACGACGTTCGGACACACCGTTTCGTTGTGGTGTTCCCGGTGGTGTCAATTGTGAAAGTATTCCGCATTTCTTTAAATGCATGCCAAACTCATAACTCAGATATTCACCTCCGCGATCAGATCGTAGAAATTTAATCTTCTTGTTACGTTGATTTTCTACTTCACTTTGGAATTCCTTAAACTTCTCGAAAGTTTCGGATTTATGTTTCATTAAATAGATATACCCATATCTACTTAAATCATCTGTGAAGGTTAGAACATAACGATAACCACCGTGCGATGCTACACTCATTGGTCCACACACATCTGTATGTATGATTTCCAATAAGTCAGTAGCTCGCTCCATCATACCCGAGAATGGAGTCTTAGTCATTTTTCCCATCAGACATGCTTCGCATCTATCAAGTGACTCAAAGTCAAGTGATTCAAGTAATCCATCAGTATGGAGTTTCTTCATGCGTTTCACTCCAATATGACCAAGACGACAGTGCCACATATAAGTAGAATTATCATTCAATTTAATTCGCTTAGCATCAATGTTATGTATATGTGTATCACTACTATCGAGATCTAACAGAAATAAGCCATTCTTTTCAGGTGCTCGACCATAAAAGATATTATTCATAAAAATAGAACAACCATTATTCTCAGACTTGAATGAATAACCGTCTTGCATTAAACAAGATCCAGATATAATGTTCATGCTCAACGCGGGTACAAAATAACAATTATTTAGGCTTAAAACTAATCCCGAAGGTAGATGTAGAGGAAGTGTGCCGACAGCGATCACATCGACTTTGGATCCATTTCCAACGCGCATCGTCACTTCATCCTTCAGTAGTCTTCGTTTATTCTTTAGTTCCTGTTTCGAGTTACAAATATGAGCAACCGAACCAGTATCAAATACCCAGGTACTAGTACGAGAACCAGTGAGATAAACATCTATAACATGTATATCAGATATACCTTCTTTCTTCTTCTTGACAAGGCCGCTCTTCAGATCCGCCAAATACTTGGAGCAATTACGCTTCCAGTGTCCCCTTTCCTTGCAGTAATAGCACTCAGCATCAGGCTTAGGGCCAGACTTAGGTTTCACAGGAGGCGTGGCAGCTTTCTTGCCACCCTTCTTGAATTTTCCCTTAGACTTGCCCTGTTTCTTGAAACTGGTGGTCTTGTTGACCATCAACACTTGGTGCTCTTTCTTGATCTCAATCTCAGCAGCTTTTAGCATGCCAAAGAGTTCAGGAAACTCCTTGTTCATGTTCTGCATATTGTAGTTCATCACAAAGTTCTTGTAACTTGGTGGCAGTGATTGAAGGACACGATTAATCCCCAGTCTGTTAGGAATCACTATTCCCAAGTCACTGAGTTTCTTCGCATGCCCGGTCATGACGAGCATGTGCTCACTAATGGAGCTGCCTTCTTCCATCATACAGCTGAAAAAATGTTTCGATGCTTCATAGCATTCCACGGCCGCATGAGTCTCAAAAATAGTCTTCAACTCTTTCATCAACTCATGAGGATCGTGGTGCTCAAAACGTTTTTGAAGATCGGATTCCAGACTGCATAGGATGGCACACTGAACTTGAGAGTACCGAGTTTTCCGAGTCGCGTAAACATTCTTTACTTCATCGGTTTCAGTTTCTGCAGGAGGGTCACCTAGCGGTGCATCAAGCACATATTGCAGATTTCCGCCATTGAGGAAGATCCTCACATGACGGAACCAGTCGGTGAAGTTGCTACCGTTGCTCTTAAGCTTTTCTTTCTCTAGGAACTGGTTAAAATTGATTGGGGACGCCATATCTACAACATATTTGCAATAGTTTAGACTAAGTTTATGACAAATTGAGTTCAAATTTTAATTCAATATAATTAAAAATCTAGGTGAACTCCCACTCAAAACAATATCCCTCGCATTGTCTTAGTGATCACACGAACCAAATCCATCACACCTATGCCCGATCATCACGAGACAAGATGTAATTTCAATGGCGAACACTCAAAGTGTTCATCATATCAATCATATGATTCATGCTCTACCTTTCGGTATCACGTGTTCCGAGACCATGTCTGTACATGCTAGGCTCGTCAAGGCCACCTTAGTATCCGCTTGTGCAAAACTGACTTGCACCCGTTGTATGCACTTGTTGATTCTATCACACCCGATCATCACGAGATGCTTCGAAACGACAAGTCTTGGCAACGGTGCTACTAAGGATGAACACTTTATCATCTTGAAATTTTAGAGAGAGGGATCATCTTATAATGCTACCGTCGCGATCTAAGCAAAATAAGATGCATAAAAGGATTAACATCACATGCAGTTTATATGTGATATGATATGGCCCTTTTGTCTTTGCGCCTTTGATCTTCATCTCCAAAGCACGGACATGATCTCCATCATCAACGGGCATGATCTCCATCATCGTCGGCGAAGCACCAAGGTCAATGGCGCCGTCTTCATGATCGTCCTCCATGTAGCAACTATTACAACTACTTTGAAATACTACTCAACATGAAATTTAAAGACAACCATAAGGCTCTTGCCGGTTGCCACAATACAATAATGATCATCTCATACATAGTCATCATCACATTATGGCCATATCACATCACCAAACCCTGCAAAAACAAGTTAGACGTTCTCTAATTTGGTTTGCATATTTTACGTGGTTTAGGGTTTTCGAGTAAGATCCAATCTACCTACGAACATGAACCACAACGGTGATACTAGTGTTGTCAATAGAAGAGTAAATTGAATCTTCACTATAGTAGGAGAGACAGACACCCGCAAAGCCACTTATGCAATACAAGTTGCATGTCGAGCGTGGAGCAAATCTCATGAACGCGGTCATGTAAAGTTAGCCCGAGCCGCTTCATCCCACTATGCCACAAAGATGCAAAGTACTCAACTAAAGATAACAAGAGCATCAACGCCCACAAACCATTGTGTTCTACTCGTGCAACCATCTATGCATAGACACGGCTCTGATACCACTGTAGGATAACGTAGCATAGAAAACAAAAATTTTCCTACGGCGAACACGCAATCCAAGCCAAGATGCAATCTAGAAGACGGTAGCAACGAGGGATTATCGAGACTCACCCTTGAAGAGATTCCAAAGCCTACAAGAGGAGGCTCTTGTTGCTGCGGTAGACGTTCACTTGCCGCTTGCAAAGCGCGTGAAGATCTTGATCACGATCGGCCGGCGCCACGAACGGGCAGCACCTCCGTACTCGGTCACACGTTCGGTTGTTGATGAAGACGACGTCCACCTCCCCGTTCCAGCGGGCAGCGGAAGTAGTAGCTCCTCTTGAATCCGACAGCACGACGGCGTGGTGTCGGTGGCGGTGGAGAAATCCGGCGGAGCTTCGCTAAGCGTGCGGGATATGGTGGAGGAGCGGGCGCTAGGGTTTGGGGAGAGGGGGTGGCCGGCCACTAAAGGGGGCGGCCAAGGTGGTGGCTTTGTGGCCGGCCCCCTCCCCTATGCCCCTCTTTATATAGGTGGAAGCCCCAAGTGTTGGACTACAAGTCTCCGAATAAGACCCGAACCCAAAACCTTCCATATGGTGGGAAACCTTCCCAAGCTAGGATTCCCACTAGAGGTGGGAATTCCACCTACCATATGGGGGGGTGGCCGGCCCCTTATGGGGAGTCCACTTGGGACTCCACCCCACTAGGGTTGGCCGGCCATGGAGGTGGAGTCCCATGTGGACTCCACCTTCCTTGGTGGTTTCTTTCGGACTTTTCTAGAACCTTCTAGAACCTTCCATAGAACCTTCCGAATCATTTTAATACACATAAAATGACATCCTATATATGAATCTTATTCTCCGGACCATTCCGGAACTCCTCGTGATGTCCGGGATCACATCCGGGACTCCGAACAAATATTCCAACTCCATTCCATATTCAAGTTCTACCATTTCAACATCCAACTTTAAGTGTGTCACCCTACGGTTCGCGAACTATGCGGACATGGTTGAGTACTCACTCCGACCAATAACCA
Source organism: Lolium multiflorum (assembly GCA_030979885.1). Taxonomy (NCBI): domain Eukaryota; kingdom Viridiplantae; phylum Streptophyta; class Magnoliopsida; order Poales; family Poaceae; genus Lolium; species Lolium multiflorum. The sequence goes on along the minus strand of CM061752.1, from coordinate 81,802,258 downwards.
ATAGCGGGATCTGGAGATCCATAATGGCTCCCACATATTCAACGATGACTTTAGTGATCGAATGAACCATTCACATACGATACCAATTCCTTTTGTCACGCGATATTTTACTTGTCCGAGGTTTGATCATCGGTATCACACTATACCTTGTTTAACCTCGTCTCCTGACAAGTACTCTTTACTCGTACCGTGGTATGTGGTCTCTTATGAACTTATTCATATGCTTGCAAGACATTAGACGACATTCCACCGAGAGGGCCCAGAGTATATCTATCCGTCATCGGGATGGACAAATCCCACTGTTTGATCCATATGCCTCAACTCATACTTTCCGGATACTTAATCCCACCTTTATAACCACCCATTTACGCAGTGGCGTTTGATGTAATCAAAGTACCTTTCCAGTATAAGTGATTTACATGATCTCATGGTCATAAGGACTAGGTAACTATGTATCGAAAGCTTATAGCAAATAACTTAATGACGTGATCTTATGCTACGCTTAATTGGGTGTGTCCATTACATCATTCATACAATGATATAACCTTGTTATTAATAACATCCAATGTTCATGATTATGAAACTAATCATCTATTAATCAACAAGCTAGTTAAGAGGCTTACTAGGGACTCTTTGTTTGTTTACATAACACACATGTATCAATGTTTCGGTTAATACAATTATAGCATGGTATATAAACATTTATCATAAACATAAAGATATATAATAACCACTTTTATTATTGCCTCTTGGGCATATCTCCAACACTATCGCCAAGCGCTTTCAGGCCGGTGTCTCTCCAAAACAGCTCGGTCAAGGTCCTCTACCAAGCTCCAACTTTCCGTCTTCAGCACCAGATCAGCGAGCTCATAGATGCCGACCAAACTGGCTTTCTCACCGGCTGGAGCATCTCGGAGAAATTCGTCCCGCCAACGAAATGGTCCAAACCTGCTACCGCCGAAAACGCCGGTCGTCGTCCTCAAGATGGAATTCGCCAAGGCCTTCGACTCCGTGAGTTGGTCCAGCCTGCGCACGGTGATGCTGGCGCGAGCATTCCCCACCATCTGGTGCGACTGGCTCGACGACATCTTCGCCTCCTCGAACTCCGCCGTTCTCCTAAATGGTGTGCCTGGGCGGTGGATTCGGTGCGTCCGTGGGCAATGTCAAGGGGACCCGTTGTCCCCTATCTCTTCCTCATCATCGCGATGTCGCAACGGCTGATCCGCCGCGCACTGTCCTCCAACACCCCCGGTGGACGGCGGTACCTGCCCGGTGCTCCGGCACGGACGACACTCTCTGATCTTCGTGCCGATACTAGTAGGAAAAGCCTCATCGGTGGCGCACTAAAAATGGATTCTGGCGCATGGGGGGTGCGCCACGAAGCTCGCCACAAAAATAAGGTTTCGTGGCGCACTAGCCCATGCGCCACAGTAAGTTTCTGTGCGCATGGTTGGGTGCGCCACGAAAAGCGTGCGCCACAGAATTGATTTTCAGTGCGCCGGAATTTGCTTGTATTATACTCGATTTTGTGCTGCCTGCTATACACATGCAGTTTATAGACAGCAATATACAGGTTATATACAACAACATACAGAAATATGCAGATATAATATAAATAGCATGTACATTGAACAGATATAATGTATACATCATCATCATAGTACTTAGAGCCCGATCGAGATACATATATAGTGGCAAGTGTCAAATGTTTTGCATACAACTCTTAATTCATACAAAATTCACAATTTCGAGATACAAAGTAGTCTTCATCCGGTTCCTCCTTTGCTCCCTCCTCTCTACCCACCAGGCTCGCTTGCATCGGGGTCTTCATCCGGTTCCTACTATGATTAAAATGGAAGAAAGTGAGACCAACAAGTCCGATGCACAAGAGAAATGGAATAAATGCCTCATACATTGTTGGTGAACACAAATATTAACATTCCGGGATGGCGTCAGTGAGACCAAGTCCGATGCACAAGAGATTGATATTTGTGCTATCTTACCAGGCTCACTTACGCCACCCCGAGTGTACGGTGACAAACATTTTAATCATCGGCATTTTAAAAATACCAAAGCAAATGGAATGACAAAATGGAATAAGTGCCTCATACATTGTTGGTCAACAAATACTATGGTCAGAAACCATAGTTGCAGTATACGCCGCAGTATACTTTGCAGAAGGGCCCCCTTTCCCCGGCCGCCGTTCCGTGAACGGGTCCTTGACGAGACAACAACGACGATCTGCGCTCCGGCGCAGAACCACGGCAGTCTCAGCCGCCTCCCTTGTGGCGTGTGTCTTGCGCCTGCACTGTTCGCCTTCTTGCCCGGTGAACCAATAGACTGATCGTTGGAATAAGGAAACCGATGACGGCGGTCGCAAGATTAGATTGCGATCGGCCGTCATCGGCTTCCTTATTCCAACGATTAGTCTATTGTTCACCGGGCAAGAAGGCGAAGAGTGCAGGGCGCGAGACCGGCCAAGAGAGGCGGCTGGGACGGTGGTCTGCGCCGAGAGGCAGGGTGTTGTTGTCTTGTCAAAGACTCGTTCACGGAACGGCGGCCGGGAAAGGGCCGTCTACAAAGTATATTGCGGCGTATAGGTGACCAAACATTCTAATCATCGGCACTAAAATGGAAGAAAGAGCCAAGTGGTATCTCAACTAGATATCATATGCCTCATACTTTGTTGGTCGAAAGAAATATTAACATTCAGGGGTGGGGTCAGCGAGGCCAGGTAGGATGCACAAGAGATTGATATTTGTGCCATCGCACCAGGCTCAGTGGCCCCCCCCAGAGTGTACAAGTGACCAAACAATTTAATCATCGGCACTAAAATGGAAGAAAGGCCAATGCAATTAAGAAGTAGCTAGTATGAACTAAATGGAATGCCTCATACTTTGTTGGTCGAAACAAATATTAACATCCAGGGATGGAGTAAGTGAGGCCAGGTAGGATGCACAAGATATTGATATTTGTGCCATCACACCAGGCTCACTTGCTCCACCCGAGTGTACGAGTGATCGACCAACCATCTAATCATCGGCAAGTACAAAAACACCACCAAACCAGCAACCATGGTGACATAAGTCAAGATGCTCAAACACACATAGCATGCATGGAGCAGATGATCCAAAGGGATTATTCATCACTTGGTATATAGACCAAGTGATGCTGGCAAAAGAGAGGCCAATCAAGAACCAGTAAATCCAGTAAGTGATAGATATGCCTAAACAAGCAACAACACATAGCATATCCCAGCTAACCAGATGAGACAAGTCTTGGTAGCCAACTTAATCACATAGCACCACCTAGCCTTTTAAAACCATCAGAAACAGTCCTTTTTCTTCAAAGGATACCACAGTGGCATTCATTTACATGATCCCCTACTGTGGATATCTCTATTTTCATCAAAGCCAACAAGAAATAGAAATTTATCATTACTCAGTTGAGTTCAAAACACCACCAAACCAGCAACCATGGTGACATAAGTCAAGATGCTCAAACACACATAGCATGCATGGAGCAGATGCTCCAAAGGGATTATTCATCACTTGGTATATAGACCAAGTGATGCTGGCAAAAGAGAGGCCAATCAAGAACCAGTAAATCCAGTAAGTGATAGATATGCCTAAACAAGCAACAACACATAGCATATCCCAGCTAACCAGATGAGACAAGTCTTGGTAGCCAACTTAATCACCTAGCACCACCTAGCCTTTTAAAACCATCAGAAACAGTCCTTTTTCTTCAAAGGATACCACAGTGGCATTCATTTACATGATCCCCTACTGTGGATATCTCTATTTTCATCAAAGCCAACAAGAAATAGAAATTTATCATTACTCAGTTGAGTTCAAAACACCACCAAACCAGCAACCATGGTGACATAAGTCAAGATGCTCAAACACACATAGCATGCATGGAGCAGATGCTCCAAAGGGATTATTCATCACTTGGTATATAGACCAAGTGATGCTGGCAAAAGAGAGGCCAATCAAGAACCAGTAAATCCAGTAAGTGATAGATATGCCTAAACAAGCAACAACACATAGCATATCCCAGCTAACCAGATGAGACAAGTCTTGGTAGCCAACTTAATCACCTAGCACCACCTAGCCTTTTAAAACCATCAGAAACAGTCCTTTTTCTTCAAAGGATACCACAGTGGCATTCATTTACATGATCCCCTACTGTGGATATCTCTATTTTCATCAAAGCCAACAAGAAATAGAAATTTATCATTACTCAGTTGAGTTCAAAACAAAGCTGGGGTACCATAAGGGATTATTCATCACTTGGTAGTAACCAAGTGATGCTGGCAAGAGAGAGGCCAAGCCTGAGCTAGTCAATCCAGTAGAGATGGATATGCATAAGTAAGCAAGAACACATAGCCTATCCAAGTTAACCAGATAAAACCAACCTTGACAGCCAACTTAATAACCTAGCATCACCTAGTCTTTTAAACCATCAGAAACTTCCCATTTTCTTCAAAGGATACCACAGTGGCATTCATTTACATGATTCCCTAATGTGAATATCTCTATTTTAGTATACCATCATAAGCATTCCATTTAAATCACACATTTTAGTAGTATCTGTTCTTATCCAAGTTTTTGCCTCAGCCTTTGCATCATTGGCTGAGCCAAGACATCAAGCATCTGGCCAGGGAGCATTCTTTCTTTTTAGGGAACTATATGAACTATATGCACATGATCCAGTAAGCATCCCCACTAATCAGAGCATTATAAGCATAGTAGCATACCATAAGCTCACAACAATCCATCAAGTAAATCTTCACAAGGATACCACAGTAGCATAGTAGCATACCATAAGCTCACAAGAATCCATCATTTTCTTCACAAGGATACCACAGTAGCATACCATAGTAGCATTTCATGCATTTAAATGAACCAGTAGCATCAAAACCAACCAAATGTCCAACTAGCAAGCAATACCAAGTGAGCAAGTCTTCATTACCTTGTACAGGTTCAGACATGGATTTATTTCCAACAAAGGATGGAAATCAAATTAACATCATTGAATTAAATTGAATCATTACCATCACATGGTTCATCAATAACAAGTGGCAGTAAACCTCCACAAACAACAGGTACATATGATCCAGTAAGCCACACAGGCATAGCAAGTGATATAAGTTGACAATAACCAACACCAATATGTAGTAGCAGCATAGAAGTGTCACTGATATAGAACACTCCAATAAGCATCACTAGCTCACCAGTTAATGGTAAGCAAGTACAGAGAGGCATAGACAATTTCTATTGCTTAAGACAAGCAACAACAAGGATTAGCAGCATAACAATATACTAACCACTAGCAATCCAGGCTCCAAATGGAACCTTTGGAGCAGATAGAGCCAATATAGCATGTCACTGCTAGTAGCTGGTGTTCATATGAACACCATATGAAGCAAAACGATTAGGGGCAATGCATCCAGAGCAACAGCAGCAATAAACCTAGCAGCACAACGGAGCGAGCATTTCGTCGAGCACGTTGTGCTCGCGCGGGGGAGGAAGAGGGAGGGGAGGGGAGGGAGCTCACCGACGACGACGACAGTTATGGAGGAGCTCACCGACGACGACGGTGGAAGGGAGGTCGCGGCGCTCCTCCAACTTGACGCCGCGCCGGCCCCTCCTCCTCCACGCCGCAGCGGCTTGTGCTGCTGGTGGCGGGGATGGGTGGAGCGTGGCGGCATGCGGCCCTCGCGGAGAAAGGCGGCGGCGGCGACGGCAGCGCTCGCCATGGAAGGCGGCGGCGCGGGGAGAGGGGAGAGGGGGAGTGGTATACGGGCGAGCGGGGTACGGCCATGATATAGGACACGTTATTTCTGTGGCGCATCGAGGCCAGTGCGCCACAGAACACGTTATTTCTTTGGCGCACCGAGGCTAGTGCAAGCGCAGTGCGCCGTAGAAAAAGTAAAACCAATGATTGGGCATGACAGGGTGTGGGCCCAACCAAGTTTTTGTGGCGCAGTGTTACGGTGCGCCACAAAATTAAGCTATTTCTGTGGCGCACCGTTCCTGGTGCGCCAAAAATAAATTTTGTGGCGCATTCTAAGGTGCGCCACAGAACTAAGCTCCGCCTATAAGGGTTTTCCTACTAGTGTCGATGCTGGTGCGGCGAGTGCCTGCGTTCGTTGCTTGGCCAGTTCGAGAGCGCCACGGGGCTGGCGATCAACTATAGCAAGAGCACGTTGGTGCCCATGCATGTCCAGCCTGATGTTCTCCGCCAAATCCAGGACAAGCTGCGCTGCCGTGTCGAAGGGTTCCCGCAAACCTACCTCGGGCTGCCGCTGTCTGCTGAGAAGCTCCCTCTCGCGGCGTTCACTCCGTTGATTGCAAAGGTGGACAAATACTTGTCTAGCTGGCATGCCCTCCTCCTCTCGGCTGGCGGGAGGCTTGTGCTGCTCAATGCCGTCCTTGACGTCCTCCCTACCTTTGCCATGGGGGCCCTTCAGCTTCCTCCCGGAGTGCTCGCTGCTCTCGATCTCCTGCGTCGTGCGTTTCTCTGGGCTGCGACTGACAAGGTCTCTGGCGCTCGCCGTCTCGTGGCCTGGGAGCAGGTCTGCCGTCCAAAAGAGGAGGGTGGCCTCGGCGTGCGCTCCATCGCGACTCAAAATGCGTGCCTCCTTGTCAAGCTCCTCCATCGGCTTCACTGCGCCACCGCCGAGTCTTGGCCTCGGTGGGTCTGGGACTCGCAAGCTGGCGTCCCGCTCGACATGGCCGGCACGGCGGCAACACTCTGCGACGCTCACTAGTCCTCCTCGCTGCAACGTCTGCTGCCCCTCTACCGCAGCATCTCGTGTGTGTTGTTGGGAGACGGTCGGAGGGTGGACTGGCTCGATTGGTGGCTTCCGGCCAGCCCCCTCGCGGCGACATACCCCGAGTGTACTCTCCACTGCCCTCCGTGGTGCCTCTGTCCATCAGGTGGTCGTGGGTGGGCTCGAGTCCATTGATACGCGTGAAGCACACTTCCGTTGGGAACCCCAAGAGGAAGGTGTGATGCGCACAGCAGCAAGTTTTCCCTCAGAAAGAAACAAAGGTTATCGAACCAGTAGGAGTCAAGGAACACGTGAAGGTTGTTGGTGGAGGAGTGTAGTGCGGCGCAACACCAGTGAAACCGGCGCCAACGTGGAACCTGCACAACACAATCAAGATACTTTTCCCCAACGTAACAGTGAGGTTGTCAATCTCACCGGCTTGCTGAAAACAAAGGATTAAACGTATAGTGTGGAAGATGATGTTTGTTTGCAAAGAACAGTAGAGAACAATGATTGCAGTAGATTGTATTCAGATGTAAAGAATGGACCGGGGTCCACAGTTCACTAGTGGTGTCTCTCCAATAAGATAAATAGCATGCTGGGTGAACAAATTACAGGTGGGCAATTGACAAATAAAGATTCAATACATATCATGATGATCACTATGAGATTTAATCAGGGCATTACGACAAAGAACATAGACCGCCATCCAGCATGCATCTATGCCTAAATAGTCCACCTTCGGGTTAGCATCCGCACCCCTCCAGTAGTAAGTTGCAAACAACAGACAATTGCATTAAGTACGGTGTGTAATGTAATCAACACAAAGCATTGATGTTTTATCCCTAGTAGCAACAGCACATCCACAACCTTAGAACTTTCTGTCACTGTCCCAGATTCAATGGAGGCATGAACCCACTATCGAGCATAAATACCCCCTCTTGGAGTTACAAGTATCAACTTGGCCAGAGCCTCTACTAGCAATGGAGAGCATGGAAGAACATAAACAACACATATATGATAGATTGATAATCAACTTGACATAATATTCTATATTCATCGGATCCCAACAAACACAACATGTAGCATTACAAATAGATGATCTTGATCATGTTAGGCAGCTCACAAGATCTAAACATGATAGCACAAGAGGAGAAGACAACCAACTAGCTACTGCTATGGACCCATAGTCCAAGGATGAACTACTCACGCATAAATCCGGAGGCGGGCATGATGATGTAGAGCCCTCTCGGTGATGATTCTCCTCTCCGGCAGGGTGCGGGCGATCTCCTGAATCCCCGAGATGGGATTGTGGCGGCGTCGTCTGGAAGTATTTCCGTATCGTGGCTCTCGGTAGGGGTTTTCGCGACGAAGGCTATAAGTAGGCGGAAGGGTAGGGTTGGGGGGGCACAGGGCCCCACACCATAGGCCGGCGCGCCAAGGGCCAGCCGCGCCGCCCTTTGGTCTCCCTCGTGGCCCCACTTCGTATCCCCTCCGGTCTTTGGAAGCGTGGAAAAATAAGACCCCGTTGATTTCGTCCAATTCCGAGAATATTTCCTTTGTAGGGTTTCTGAAACCAAAACAGAAAACAGAACGCTTTCGGCATCTTGTTAATAGGTTAGTGCCGGAAAATGCATAATAATGATGTAAAGTATGTATAAAACATGTGAGTATTGTCATAAAAGTAGCATGGAACATAAGAAATTATAGATATGTTGGAGACGTATCAAGCATCCCCAAGCTTAGTTCCTACTCGCCCTCGAGTAGTAAACGATAACAACAAATAATTTCTGAAGTGACATGCTACCAACATAATCTTGATCAACATTATTATAAAGCATATGAGATGAATGGAGTGATCTGAAGCAATAGATTGCTAACAAAGAGATAATGACTAAACAAATGAATCATATAGCAAAACTTTTCATGAATAGTACTTTCAAGACAAGTATCAACAAGACTTGCATAAGAACTAACTCATAAAGCAATAGATTCAAAGTAGAAGGTATTGAAGCAACACAAAGGATGATTAAGTTTCAGCAATTGCTTTCAACTTGTAACATGTATATCTCATGGATAATTGTCAACATAGAGTAATATAACAAGTGCAATAAGTAATCATGTAAGAATCAATGAACACAGTTAACACAAGTGTTTGCTTCTAAGACGAAAGAAGTAGGTAAACTGACTCAACATAAAGTAAAAGAATGGCCCTTCGCAGAGGGAAGCATGGATTACTATTTTTGTGCTAGAGCTTTTATTTTGAAAACATAGAAACAATTTTGTCAACGGTAGTAATAATTCATATGTGTTATGCATAATACTTCCTACAAGTTGCAAGCCTCATGCATAGAATACCAATAGTGCCCGCACCTTATCCTAATTAGCTTGGATTTACATGGATTATCATTGCATAACATATGTTTCAACCAAGTGTCACAAAGGGGTACCTCTATGCCGCCTGTACAAAGGTCCAAGGAGATCAATCGCATTTGATTTCTCGTTTTTAATAGATCTCAACTTAGGACATCCATACCGGGACAACATAGACAACAGATAATGGACTCCTCTTTAATGCATAAGCATTCAACAACAGATAATATTCTCATAAGAGAGTGAGGATGTATGTCCAAACTGAAAACTTCCACCATGATACATGGCTTTGGTTAGTGGCCCAATGTTCTTCTCTAACATATGCATACTCAAACCATTTGATCATGATAAATCACCCTTACTTCAGACAAGACGAACATGCATAGCATCTCACATGATATCCAACAAAGGTGTAAAAAGTTGATGGCGTCCCCAGAAACATGGTTGCCGCTCAATAAGCAACTTATAAGAACTAAGACACATAGCTACATATTCATCACCACAATAGTTTTTAAGCTATTTTCCCATGAGATATATATTGCAAAGACAAAGGAATGAAATTTTAAAGGTAGCACTCAAGTAATTTACTTTGGAATGGCAGAAAAATACCACATGGTAGGTAGATATGGTGGACACATATGGCATGGGTTTTGGCTCAAGGTGTTTGGATGCACGAGAAGCATTTCCTCTCAATACAAGGCTTTGGCTAGCAAGGTTGTTTGAAGCAAACACAAGTATGAACAAGTACAGCAAAACTTACATAAGAACATATTGCAAGCATTATAAGACTCTACACTGTCTTCCTTGTTGTTCAAACACTTTTACCAGAAATATCTAGACCTTAGAGAGACCAATCATGCAAACCAAATTTCAACAAGCTCTATGGTAGTTCTCCACTAATAGATTAAACTACATGATGCAAGAGCTTAAACATGATCTATGAGAGCTCAAAACAATTGCCAAGTATCAAGTTATTCCAAACCATATGAAGCATTTTCTGATTCCAACCAAATAGCAATCAACGAAGCAATTTTCAGCCTTCGCCATGAACATTAAAGCATAACTAAGAACACAAGTGTTCAAATGAAAAAGCGGAGCGTAATATCTCCAATACAAGGATGGTGGGATCAACCTTTATTCAAACCAAAACAAAAATAAAAACAAACAGACGCTCCAAGTAAAGAACATAAGATGTGATGGAATAAAAATATAGTTTCACTAGAAGTGACCTGATAAGTTGTCGATGAAGATGTTACCACCCGATTTTGGCCAAATCAGGAGATGGGCCGTAAAGTGAAGATGGGCTTGAAGGACGTACACGTGGAGCATCTTCGAAGCGGCCTTGCGCTAAGAGTTGGGCTAAGTTGCCCGTGTATCTGTAATATAGTAGATCGCATTGTAATTTAGATTAAGAGATAGAATCTGGCCCGTGCACGGTTAGGTGCACGCCTCAATTAGAAATTCCCTTGGACTATAAATATGTATCTAGGGTTATCGGAAAAGGAGGACAATCATCGTTCAACCAACACAAATCAGGCGCATCGCCACCCCTTTCTTCGAGGGTTTCTCCGGGTAAGCACCATGTTGCCTAGATCGCATCTAGCGATCTAGGCAGTTACGTTTATTCGTCTACCTTGTACTGCTCGTGCTGAAGCCTTGTTGATGGCGAGCAGGACTATTTATCCTTAGGTGTTTAGGGGCTTGCATTGATGCTTTCTCGTGCATATCTGCGTGGCAATGCCGTCCCTCGACACCTAGCTGCCCTTACACCTATCCAGGTGTAAGGGCAGCATCTTGCTTGTTCGTTACTTAGTAGATCCGATCCGTTATAGTTGCTCCTTGCTCCGCAGGGATTAGTTTAATATCTGCATAGTTAGGCCTTATGCTGGGGTCGGACGATCCGGTAGTGCGTTAGGTGTTGTTCACCGTCCCTGCAAGGGATGTTCCGGGAATCAACGTTATGTTGGTTTTTAGGCCTCTCGTAGGGGTAGTTTGCATCATCTTCCGTAGCTGCTAGGCCCGATCACACGTAGGACGTTCCGGTTATGCGGTGAAAACCCTAAACTGTCGTGGATCGCTTTAGCTTTGTTTTGATCAAGCAGGATCCCCATGCCATTGTAAATCCAACGTGAAACATGGGGCGATCGGCTCCTTGAGCCGATCCACAGGGAAACCTGAGAGCCGATAGGGCTCGTATTTAATGTTTACGTGTCTACCATGCAGGAACAATCGAAGCACTCTAACACCTTCCTGATCGGGTCTAGGTCAGGTGGCACGCCCTAGCAACCGCCAGGACGTGGTTGGAAGATTTGCGGGACGACGCGAGGTGCCAGGGTCCACTAAGCGGCCTTGGGAGCCTCCCGGCTCTTCGTGTTGCTTAGCCATTGCCCGTCGGTGGGTTTTGGAGGGTAACACATTCTGGCACGCCCGGTGGGACATCTTCTGCAACATCCACGTCAACACCGACATCCGAGATGGCAGAGGAACAGATCACATACGAGGAGCTTCCTCCTGATCATAAGAAGAAGTACGATGAGCTGAAGGCCATCGTTGAAGCCGAACTCATGGCTCCTTTGAGAAGACCCGTTCGCACGGCATAAGGTTCAAAGGATTCACGCCACAAGGCGTCCTTGAAGGGGTGGATCTGTCCCTCCCTTCGATGAACGTACCAGAGCCCTGCGACGGAAATCAACTACGTGGTGGCTCACTCGCTACATCGGCATTCTGAGAGCCTGGTGAATTCTTTGGAGCGCGTTGCGTTCCGGGTGGTCCAAGAGATCATGGAGCGTCGGTACTCCCCTTCAGGACCTGCGCTAGGGACTCACCAAGGAGAAGTGCAACTCCACACCAGGCCACCATTGCCGTACTCGATGGCAGCTCCACAGCAACAAGGTTCACCGGCATACGTTGTATACAAGGTCGGAGGTGATCCGGGCGACTACCGTTCTTATATGAGCCGCCCAAGGAGATCCCACACGGATAAGTGTGCACGTTTGCCGGACTGCAACAACTGGACGCAGGCGATCCAGGCCCCAACAGGAGGGATTGCCGGAGCAGGAGCCATTGTTCCGGCAGGAGGAACGACTGCAGCAGCGGGGGGTTTGGGAGCGGAAGCTGAGAAACAGGCGTGGCTAGCCAAGTATGCCACTGCACCAGTCCAAGAAAGCTCAGCTGCCACTACCTCCACCGCAGATCAGATCAGTGCAGTCCTGAGAGATCAGTTCGGCATCTTGCCGAAGAAGAAGATAATCGGCTATTCCAAGCCGTACCCCAATGAGTTTGACCTGATCCCACTACCACCTAAGTACCGGCTTCCGGACTTCAACAAATTCAGTGGGTCAGAAGGATCTAGCTCCATCGAGCACGTGAGCCGATACTTGGCCCAGCTGGGCATGGTTTCGGCATCGGATGAGCTACGGGTGAGGTTCTTCTCGTAATCCCTCACCGGTCCAGCTTTTGGATGGTACACCTCGTTGCAGCCAAATTCACGATCATGGAAGCAGCTGGAGGAACAGTTTCACACCCAATATCATTCGAAGCTACTGAAGCTGGTATTGCCGAACTAGCAGTTCGGCAGAGGCGAGGAGACAGTGTCTGAATACATCCAACGTTTCAGAACTGTCAAGAACCGATGCTATTCGGTTCATTTAACTGAGAAAGAAGCAGTCGAGCTGGTGGCAGGCCTTGCAGCGTCATTCAAGGATTTGACGTTCCAAGTGGAGTACAACTCGCTGGCGCACCTGGTCCAGAGACTGACCTTATATGAAAACGCCATCCGAATCGTACAGGACAAGTTCAAGCGCGCGATAACCCTGGTCAATGCTGATGAGGATGAAGATTCTGCAGAAGATCAGGAAGTCGCAGTAGCCGAGTGGACTCGGACGCCAGTACCTGTGTCCTGCAAATGGGTGAACCCGCCAGGGCCTCCAAGAGGGTTGGACTTTGATGTGAGCAAAACTGAACAGATCTTCGATCTGCGAAAGAGAAACAGTTGAAGCTCCCGAAGGCCACAAGATCCCTACGGCGCAAGAGACGAACAAAAGGCCATACTGCAAATGGCATCATACGTTCACGCACGCCACCAACGACTGCAAAGTATTACGCGCACAAATTCAGATGGCGATAGAATCAGGCCGATTAACTTTCGGACAGTTTGCCATGAAGGTAGACATGCGTCCGTTTCCGGACGTCAACATGGTGGACCTAAGCCACTCCATAAGGGAGCCAGGGTTCTCTTTTGATGTCAATATGGCAGGGTTTGTGATCCGCCATGGCAAAGATAAAACAGAGAGCAGCCACTCTCGTGGCAAAGATAAAGAGGAGGCCGTTCCACGCGACCGGCCCCAAGATGACGATAGACGGTACCTAACCGAGGAGGAGGTGAGAAGCATACGGTATCAGCGCCCACTCTCCGTCCATCTCCTCAACAAATATGAGCAGCAGTACGACCGACGTCGGCGCTACGACGAAGAAGACGAAAGATATCGTCGGACAGATGCAAGGAGGTATGTACCGTCGACGAGAAACAACGGGTACGAACGCCACGCTAGAGGGAGGTCAAGGGAGCAAGACGACGTGGATAAGCACTGGGACTGCCCTTTCTTCAAACATTGCTGGGACTCAGGAATGAGCCGATTGCCAACAATCGAGAATTTCCCAGAATGCAAACAGCAAAGGAGAAGGACAAACGAGGTTTCAGTGTTCGAGCGTCTAGGACCTCTCCCACCTCATAACAAACGAGCTGAGTCATCTCAAGAAGAAGACTTCGAGGAGTCAGATGGAGAAGAAGATAGGTATCACCGACCAAGGTGGTGCCCTGATGGACTCAGCATTCTCAAGCGTAGGGTGCAGCGGCTACGAAACCTGGAAGAAGCCGGCACAGCACCTGTACACGTTGAGAAGAGCACGGCCCGATCTGGCCGTGAAAATTCAGCAAACATTGGAGACGAAGCGCGCCCGCCAAAGAAAGTATGGCGCCCAGGCGAAAGCCGATGCAAGGCATCGGCTGATACAAACATGGTATCCGTGACTCGGATGGAGTAGCAGGTCTAATACATTGGACGTACGTGGCAAGGCCGATCCCTGAGATCGGCCCTCAAAAAATGAAAAGCAAGGAATCTTATCTCCAGCATGCCACGTAGCTACAGCGGAAATCCAAGAAGTTGCAAACCATCGTCACACATTACAATGGAAAGGGAGGCCGATTCCCGCAATCGGCCAAAATTATCCTCAACATACCTTTGTCTGTGTTCAGCATTGATCCAACAGATGCCTGAAGAGCCGATACCATCAATTACTTGACAGAATCGGCTCGGGGGCACATAGAGGAATAAGACATGAGGATACGAAGCTTGGAGTGGATGTCAAATGCCCAGAACAGCTCAAGTATGGGGGGGCCGACGCAATCGGCCAATAAAAAAAACGAAAATACAGAAATTTTTGGGCACAGCCGATGCGTAGACATCGACTTAAGAATTCAAAGCCGATGCACGGCCATCGACTCAAGGGGTACAAGCTGTTACATGGCGAGGCCCTACTCTGCGAGGACCTCCAACTGCTTGGTGACTCAGGCCCTCTCTTCAAGGACTTCCAACTCCTTCTGCAAGACTTCAAGCTCGGCAGCACCAGCAGAAGCGTCAGTTCGGGCGTCCAAGACGGCCCTTTTCCTCAAGTTAAGCTGTTGATAATTGCCGACAAGTTTGAGGATCGCAGCCCTGGCCAACAGCAAGAACAGCATGGACGTGCAGATCAGGCTAGGATCATGAGAACAACTGACGATCGTCCAGTTGGACTAAACCGCATTCTCACCAGAGATTGTGTCATTGGACTGAAGAAGCTCGGGGGGCAGCTCACCTTGGAGGTTCTCTGCTTTTGAAAGCCGATTTGGTTAGAATCGGCTGACGCTGCACTACAGTTGGGAAGCCGATGATGGTTCCTTTGGCTGGTCTACTCTTATCCTCGCCTTGATTGAGGCTCGGGGGGCAGTTCGCCCTTAAGGTGTCTTGTTCTGCAGAGCCGATTTTGTTGGGATCGGCTGGCTCTGTATCACCACTCGTTTGAAAGGTGGTGAAGTATCGCAGAAGGGAACTGTCGGAGCTGATGAGAGGAGTTTGAAGAGGGAGCCATCATAGTTGATAGGCTTTGGGCCAGTTTGTTGCTGCAAAGAGACAAAGCATCGCGGCGAAAGTTGTAGGCGATCAAGATTTTCAGCAATGGTCCTAGAGTTCTCCTGAAGGCATCAATTCTGGAGTCTTGCCGATTAAAGCTGACATTAAGCTCAGGGGACTCGGATTTCCAAGATTTAAGGTGTGCGCGATTCCGGTTTGGTCCTGTTCGACTGAAATTTGAGGATCTGAACTGATCTATCTCGAAATTTATCATAAGAGACCGATGCGTTGCCATCGGTTCATCGAGCGTTGATCAGGCCAACAATCGGCAAAATTCATATAAGGGAGAATCGGCTAAATCACTGGGCAAGAAATCGGCAAAATCAAGTTGGGGAAATTCTTCATTGATAAATAAGATTTCTTACATAAAGAGCTGATTGCTCTCAAAAGGAAGAGTTGGGGGTGCATGGCCCTATCTACTACTGCTGGCCCTAAGCTAAGCTCCTATCTAGGGGCCATTGCTGCCCTCATCGTCGTCGTCGTCACCATCACCGTCGTCGCGCTGCTCCCGACCGGCTCGTCGTCGCTGCTGTAGCGGCCGCCGGCAGGACCCTCGTTGTCCTCATCCTCCTCGTCAGCATCGTCGTCCTCGCTGTCGAAGTCGCTGAGGTGCCCGGGCCAGGGGCAATGGCGTTTGGCCGGCGGCTCGTCGGAGGAGCTGTCGTCCTCCTCCTCCTCCTTCACCTCCCCGGAAGAGGTGACCCCGTCCCAGGAAAAGCGGTCGTCGTCGCTTGCCTCCACCGCTTCCTCATTGGCGAGGAGGCGGAGGTCACTCTCCCCGTCAGTTGAGGACCTGTCATCCTCGGACCAGACGGAGAAGTCATGGTCCTCCTTGTCCCACGCAAAAAGGAATACGCCGCCTGCGTACCCCACTCTGGTGTTGACTCCCGGATGGGAGATGACACGTAGGAAAGACCCGATGAAGTGGAGGAGGAAGAAGAGGAAGACATGGCGGCGGAGGAGGGTTTTTGGAAGTGCTGATGCAGAGGGAGGAAGAGGAGAACTGTTCGATGCGGTCAAATAAAAAGGGGGATATAGTGGTTAAATGCCTAAGCAGTTCCCAAGGACGTGGTGCCAGAACCGTCAAATCGTGCAGGGAACTTGAGAAGGCAAGACATCATCATGAAGAATACCGCGACGGTTCTGCACGACACGACCCTTCGAAGGAGACAGATGGTTTTGCAATTATCATTATCAAAACCAGGGGGGCATGTGTTACCACCCGATTTTGGCCAAATCAGGAGATGGGCCGTAAAGTGAAGATGGGCTTGAAGGACGTACACGTGGAGCATCTTCGAAGCGGCCTTGCGCTAAGAGTTGGGCTAAGTTGCCCGTGTATCTGTAATATAGTAGATCGCATTGTAATTTAGATTAAGAGATAGAATCTGCCCGTGCACGGTTAGGTGCACGCCTCAATTAGAAAGTCCCTTGGACTATAAATATGTATCTAGGGTTATCGGAAAAGGAGGACAATCATCGTTCAACCAACACAAATCAGGCGCATCGCCACCCCTTTCTTCGAGGGTTTCTCCCGGGTAAGCACCATGCTGCCTAGATCGCATCTAGCGATCTAGGCAGACGTTTATTCGTCTACCTTGTACTGCTCGTGCTGAAGCCTTGTTGATGGCGAGCAGTACTATTTATCCTTAGGTGTTTAGGGGCTTGCATTGATGCTTTCGTGCATATCTGCGTGGCAATGCCGTCCCTCGACACCTAGCTGCCCTTACACCTATCCGGGTGTAAGGGCAGCTTGTTGTTCGTTACTTAGTAGATCCGATCCGTTATAGTTGCTTCCTCCGCAGGGATTAGTTTAATATCTGCATAGTTAGGCCTTATGCTGGGGTCGGACGATCCGGTAGTGCGTTAGGTGTTGTTCACCGTCCCTGCAAGGGATGTTCCGGGAATCAACGGTATGTTGGTTTTTAGGCCTCTCGTAGGGGTAGTTTGCATCATCTTCCGTAGCTGCTAGGCCCGATCACACGTAGGACGTTCCGGTTATGCGGTGAAAACCCTAAACTGTCGTGGATCGCTTTAGCTTTGTTTTGATCAAGCAGGATCCCCATGCCATTGTAAATCCAACGTGAAACATGGGGCGATCGGCTCCGGAGCCGATCACGAAACCCGAGAGCCGATAGGGCTCGTATTTAATGTTTACGTGTCTACCATGCGGGAACAATCGAAGCACTCTAACACCTTCCTGATCGGGTCTAGGTCAGGCACGCCCTAGCAACCGCGGACGTGGTTGGAAGATTTGCGGGACGACGCGAGGTGCCAGGGGGTCCACTAAGCGGCCTTGGGAGCCTCCCGGGTCTTCGTGTTGCTTAGCCATTGCCCGTCGGTGGGTTTTGGAGGGTAACAGAAGAAGGGGATGCCTTGGGCATCCCCAAGCTTAGATGCTTGAGTCTTCTTAAAATATGCAGGGATGAACCACGGGGGCATCCCCAAGCTTAGACCTTTCACTCTTCTTGATCATATTGTATCATCCTCTTCTCTTGACCCTTGAAAACTTCCTCCACACCAAACTTAAAGCAAACTCATTAGAGGGTTAGTGCATAATCAAAAATTCACATATTCAGAGGTGTCATAATCATTCTTAACACTTCTGGACATTGCACAAAGCTACTGAAAGTTAATGGAACAAAGAAACCCATTCAACATAGCAAAAGAGGCAATGCGAAATAAAAGGCAGAACTGTCAAAACAGAACAGTCCGTAAAGACGAATTTTCGAGAGGCACTTAACTTGCTCAAACAGAAAAACTCAAAACTAATGAAAGTTGCGTACATATCTGAGGATCACGCACGTAAATTGGCAGATTTTTTTGATTTTTCTACAGAGAGATCTACGCAAATTCTTGACAGACAAATCTGTTTCTGCGCAGCAATCCAAATCTAGCATCAACTTTACCATAGAGACTTTACTTGGCACAAAAACATGATAAGGAGAGGTTGCTACAGTAGTAACAACTTCCAAGACTCAACAATACAGTAATAAAATAAAAACATGGGTTATCTCCCAAGAAGTGCTTTTCTTTAACGCCTTTCAGCTAGGCGCAGAAAGTGCAAATCAAGTATTATCTAGAGAAGAAGCATCAACATCATAATTTTTCTTACAAACACAACTTGTTGCAGAGGGTACCTTAGATGCTCCATTATCCAAATTTCCCATGGTGGTGCTAGGGGTTTTATCAATTTTAGGCCTATAATAATTCTTTGGTTTAGGCACCTTAGAGACATACATGAATTTTTGCTCTTTACCCACATAAGCTTTCTCCTTAAACTTAAGAGAAGAAAAAGTTGAACCCAAGGTTCCCATAGTTTTTTCAAGTTCACTAATCCTATTGGTTTGATTATCATGGATAACACAAGCTTCTAGGACATCAATTCTTTCATTAGTTTCTCCTAGGGATTTATCAAGTTTATCAGTATTATCAAGTAATATTCCCAATTTAGTCTCAACAGTTGGAAATTTTTTCTCTATGGTTTCCAACTTTTTCATGAAATCCTCAAGAGAGATTTCAATTTTAACTTCATTAACAGTGGTATTCCAACTAGACTCTCAATGATTCAACTAGCTTCTAAAGCAGGAGTACCTAGGAAATTACCTCCCGAAAGAGTATCAAGAACATACCTATTCCAGCTAGATAGGCCAACATAAAAGTTCCTAAGAAGGATAATAGTGGAGTGTTTCTTAATGCACTTATGATGAGCATTACTAATTCTGTACCAAGCATCTTTAAAAGTAAACTAAGCAAACAGAATAAAATAAAGTAAAGACAAGTAACTAATTTTTTTGTGTTTTTATATAGAGCAAGTAAACAAGACAGAAAGTAAAGCAACTAATTTTTTTGTGTTTTTGATATAAAGCAAGACAGTAAATAAAATAAAGTAAAGCAAGAAAAAAACAAAGTAAAGAGATTGGATGTGGAAGACTCCCCTTGCAGCGTGTCTTGATCTCCCCGGCAACGGCGCCAGAAAACAGTCTTGATACGCGTGAAGCACACGTCCGTTGGGAACCACAAGAGGAAGGTGTGATGCGCACAGCAGCAAGTTTTCCCTCAGAAAGAAACCAAGGTTATCGAACCAGTAGGAGTCAAGGAACACGTGAAGGTTGTTGGTGGAGGAGTGTAGTGCGGCGCAACACCAGTGAAACCGGCGCCAACGTGGAACCTGCACAACACAATCAAGATACTTTGGCCCAACATAACAGAGAGGTTGTCAATCTCACCGGCTTGCTGAAAACAAAGGATTAAACGTATAGTGTGGAAGATGATGTTT
This sequence comes from Lolium multiflorum, assembly GCA_030979885.1. Lineage (NCBI taxonomy): Eukaryota > Viridiplantae > Streptophyta > Magnoliopsida > Poales > Poaceae > Lolium > Lolium multiflorum. The sequence continues at coordinate 81,782,661 of CM061752.1, read as the reverse complement.
GTTTGCAAAGAACAATAGAGAACAATGATTGCAGTAGATTGTATTCAGATGTAAAAGAATGGACCGGGGTCCACAGTTCACTAGTGGTGTCTCTCCAATAAGATAAATAGCATGCTGGGTGAACAAATTACAGGTGGGCAATTGACAAATAAAGATTCAATACATATCATGATGATCACTATGAGATTTAATCAGGGCATTACGACAAAGAACATAGACCGCCATCCACAGCATGCATCTATGCCTAAATAGTCCACCTTCGGGTTAGCATCCGCACCCCCTCCAGTATTAAGTTGCAAACAACAGACAATTGCATTAAGTACGGTGCGTAATGTAATCAACACAAATATCCTTAGACAAAGCATTGATGTTTTATCCCTAGTAGCAACAGCACATCCACAACCTTAGAACTTTGTCACTGTCCCAGATTCAATGGAGGCATGAACCCACTATCGAGCATAAATACACCCTCTTGGAGTTACAAGTATCAACTTGGCAGAGCCTCTACTAGCAACGGAGAGCATGCAAGAACATAAACAACACATATATGATAGATTGATAATCAACTTGACATAATATTCTATATTCATCGGATCCCACCAAACACAACATGTAGCATTACAAATAGATGATCTTGATCATGTTAGGCAACTCACAAGATCTAAACATGATAGCACAAGAGGAGAATACAACCAACTAGCTACTGCTATGGACCCATAGTCAAGGATGAACTACTCACGCATAAATCCGGAGGCGGGCATGATGATGTAGAGCCCTCCGGTGATGATTTCTCCGGCAGGGTGCCGGAGGCGATCTCCTGAATCCCCGAGATGGGATTGGCGGCGGCGTCTCTGGAAGTATTTCCGTATCGTGGCACTCGTGGGGGTTTTGCGACGAAGGCTATAAGTAGGCGGAAGGGTAGGGTTGGAGGGCACGGGGCCCCACACCATAGGCCGGCGCGGCCAAGGGCCGCGCCGCCCTATGGTCTCGGCCCCTCGTGGCCCCACTTCGTATCCCCTCCGGTCTTCTGGAAGCTTCGTGGAAAATTAAGACCATGGGCGTTGATTTCGTCCAATTCCGAGAATATTTCCTTTGTAGGATTTCTGAAACCAAACAGCAGAAAACAGCTGGCGCTTCGGCATCTTGTTAATAGGTTAGTGCCGGAAAATGCATAATAATGATGTAAAGTATGTATAAAACATGTGAGTATTGTCAGAAAAGTAGCATGGAACATAAGAAATTATAGATACGTTGGAGACGTATCATCCATCTTGGCTCCGTGGCTATCAACGGTCGCCGCCCGTCAGAAGGGGGAGCTAGAGCGTGTCTCTGCCACTATCCACCTGTTCGATGGCGTGGACGTGCGCTCACTCCCTCTGTGCGGCCGCGCCGGTGGGCGCCTCCGCACGGCCTTGCTCTACCGCTTGTGCACCTACGGAGGCGTACTGGATGAGCACCACGACTTCGTGTGGCGCAGCTACGCCCCCTCTAAGGTTAAATTCTTCGGATGGCTGCTGGTTAAGAGCCGGATTCAGTGCAGAGCGAACCTTCTGCAGAAGGGTATCATCGCTCGCGCCGACAGTGACTGTCCCATCTGCCCTGCTCCATCTGAAACAGCCAGCCACATCGTCTTCGGCTGTCCTTTCGCCCAGAACTTCTGGTCCGCCATTGGCGCACCTACTGATTCCACTCTCAGCGCTTCATCTGCTGGCACCTGCGCCCTACCTGCCGCTGCTCGGCCCACGACGGCCTCGACACTACGCCTCCTCTGCGTGTGGCATCTGTGGAAGCACATGAATGATGTTGTCTTCAATAGGCAGCCGCCGTCCCTTCAACTCGTCCTCAAAAGATGTCGAGATGATTGCGTGCTCTGGCGTGTGCTGCTCCCGCTCGCTTTCCGCGACGACGTCGATCTCTGGCTCACGTTCTTCCTGCCCGAGCGACCACAGTTTCCTTGTGTGTTTTCTTTTCTTGAGCTCTCCCCCTTAGCGTTGGGAGATGACTCCCTCTCCCTCCTTGTACTGCTGCTCACCCTGGGGCCTTCGTCCGATCTTTTGATGAACTGAAGGAAATACAAAATATTCAGGTGGGAGCTTTTGCTCCTCCCGGTGAACCCTCAAAAAAAATGCTTAATATGCTCTATTATTTAATGATTCTTCTATGGTGGTGTTAAAGAAGGGCATATCATTTCCAATAATCTATCATTAACATAAAGAATTAGGTATGCTAGTGTGCTCCCCACTAGCTTTCTTATAAACAAAAGCCTCCTCTATGTTCTTGATGAAACCAAAAATCTCGACTTCTTCATCAAAGCAAAGACTCCAACTCTGTGATGCTTGTTTTAGGTCCAGAAATAAAATATTGAAGTTTGCGCACCTTATTAGCGTTTGCCGGATTGACCAAACCTTTGGGTTGTATCATGTATACATCCTCAGCTAGCATTCCATTAAGGAACGCCATTTTTGATATCCATTTTACATATCTCGTAGTCAAAATATGCAACTGTGCTCATAATATTGAACATATTTTAGCATCTCTACAGGGAGAAAGTCTCATCGTACCCCTTTGTGACAAGTCATGCTTTATAGACGTGAATATTTCTGACAGCAATTGTTTCCTTCTTATAGATCCATTTACATTTGGTAGGATTCATGCCATCACGAGTGTCTATCAAATTCCAAAACTGATTCTCGTACATGATTCGATCTCAGATTTCATGGCATCTTGCCATTTCATGAAGCGAGGGCCCATCATCGCTTAGTTATATGTAGTCGGTTTATTATTGCCAAAAATAAGATTTCATTCTCAAATCTAAATATTTGATTTCAAATTCTTCCCTATCTAGGTGGTTAAATAAAAACTTCCATTTCCTAGGCCACATCTGTTGTGGGAACGGGAGAAGTGGGCATTGCAGCCATCGCTAGAACGACTTCCGGATCTGCACTTAGGGGCAGGTCCACTTCAATTCATAGGTATTCAAGTGAATAGCCAATTCTATTTTTTGAGCAAAATAATATATAGCTGATATTTTTTTGAGAACTTTGACCTTTTTTATTCATCATTGCTGACAATGTTCACATGAAATTTCAAACACTGCTGGGTAATAAACCACACATGGCGTCCCGGGAAAGTTTAAACACTCTGCTGGGTAGCATACCGCATACCACTCACGATGGCAATGGAGCGGGTTTGGACGGATATAGCAATACCAAATCCATGCCCAAATTCATCAGTCTCGCTCTGCCCCGTCCACGAAAGTATCCATGGGCATGGATGTCGCTCCAAATCCAAATCCGCTGGATACCCGGATATCCATGGATAACCATGCCCATAAAATTTTAGTAGCATTTTAGTAATATTTCACTTGCATTTCAGCAATAATAAGCTAACATGAATATTTTGGCAGCATTTTGACATTATTTTAGTAGCATTCCAGCAATAATTATGTCGAAAATTCATAGGAATATCAAAGCAACAATATATCAATCACATAGTACTTATAATATGTCAAATTCCATAGAATCACACCATACAATAGCTGTCTCATTTCAATCTCACGCCCGCCAAGGTTGAGGGGATCCGTCGATCTGGAGAGGTGGCAGGGACGGAGCTGACGGACCGCCGGCCGGCGGCTGCACCTTCCCTCATCACGTGTTGATGGAGCCGACGGACGGATCAATACTCAGAGACGGATGTTCGTGCGGGACGGGAGCCAGACGTATTTAGAGATAGGGGACGGATGGGCAGATGGCTCGATTTTGGCTAAGTCCTTAATTATGGCAAGAAATTACCAAGGAGGCGGAGCAATCAGCGAAGAGCCAGAGTCAATATGTACGAAGCCCAACCAGCGTCCCAGGAAAGTTTAAACACTCTGCTGGGGTAGCAAACCATACATGGCGTCCCATGAAAGTTTAAACACTCAGCCGATCCCATGCTAGGGTAGCATGCCATTGCCTCCAAGCACCCCGGATGAGTAATCCCGTCAATAACCACTGCCAAGCCCCCTTGATATACACCAGCATGGGATCGGCTGATCGGCACACCACCCCCAATGGCATTGTAGTTCGATGTCTTAGCAACAGCCCCATCCACGATAACTTTGCAGCTTCCCTCTAGCGAGGGAATCCATCTTGGCGCAGAGCTGCAAACCATGCGCTTTCACCTCACTTCAACCTTGTTCTCTTGACACACTCCCAAGTCTTCTAAGAAGCTTTCAACAAAGAGATGTGTAGTCATTGGGATCTGGAATATCTCCTTGTGAATAACCTTCCTGCGAGCGTGCCAGATAGCCCATAGCGCAACCACCATTCTTGTTACATAATCTGCTTTCACTGTCTCCATCACTGCGAAGAGCCACTGCCGAGCCGATGGCTCCATGGAAACAATAATGTGCTAGCCAATGGTTGTATCAGCAAACGCCACTACTAAAAATTTGATTTCTACACTAGTAGAAAACATGGCTTATAATTTTAGCTCCAAAGAACATTATCACCGGTTGTGCTACGAACCCAGATTAAAGGGTGCATTAGCACCGGTTCGTGCGGCCAGGACATCGCAGGGGACCCGTAGAGCTTTAGCACCCATTCGTGCGGGACCTTTAGCACCGATTCGTGACACGAATCGGTGCTAAAGGGTTGGCGCCAACCACGTGGTAGACGCGAAACCTTGAGCACCGGTTCGTGCCATGAACCGGTGCTAAAGGTAAACATTAGCACCGGTTCGTGGCACGAATCGGTGCTAAAGCCTCCCTTTGCCTATAAATTCACCTCCCCCCAGCCAACCCTCTCATCTGTTTTTTCTTGGTGGAAGGTGCGAGGGTTGTGTGATTGTTTGTTTTTCTTTCGTATGCACAAGAGGTGCTCGATGAAATGCCTGAGAGAATGATGCCACTTGATTTCACACAAAAGAAAAATGATATGAGGTGTTCGAGCGACACTTAATCTTTCTCCTCTTTCTTTCCTCCTTGATCGAGGTTAATTAGCAACTTTACCCTTTCATTTGTACAAAGGTTGTTTCACTATTTATGATGTTCTGTAATGGTTTTTTGATAAACTTAATTATATGATGCAGATGAACCGGCATAAGTGGATATACGTTGATCGATGCCTTAACGATTTCACTGCGGGCCTGAAAGATTTTCTCCATGTGGCTGAGGAAATCCAACGGGCGGATGGTTTTATGTGTTGTCCATGTGTTGACTGTCGGAACTTAAAGCAATACTCTTCCTGGCAAGTCCTTCACTCCCACCTGCTTCGGAAAGGTTTCATGCCCAACTATAACTGTTGGACCAAGCATGGAGAAAGAGGGGTTATGATGGAAGACAATGAAGAAAAAGAAGAGGATGATGATATGTACCCTGAATACGGTGATACTGCAATGGGGTAGGCTGACGATGAAGAGGCAGGGGAAGCTGAAGATGAAGAGGCATCAGATGAGCCCGCTGATGATCTTCGTTTGGCCATCGCTGATGCACACAAAGAAGCAAAACGTGTAAACGAGAAGCGCGAAAGTTAAAGGGTATGTTAGAGGATCACAAAAAAAAGTTGTACCCAAATTGCAAAGATGGCAACACAAAGATCGGTACCACACTGCAGTTGTTGCAATGAAAGGCGGAGATTGGTTTATGTGACAAGGCATTGGAGAAGTTACTAAAAATAATAAAGCAGAAGCTTCCAAAGGATAACGAATTTTCTGATAGTACGTATGAAGCAAAGAAGGTTCTCTGTCCTCTAAGATTAGAGGCGCAAAAGATACATGCATGCATTAATAACTGTATCCTCTACCGTAGTGAGGAGTACAGAAATTTGGAAGCATGCTGGTATGCACTGCACTGCGGTATAAGATCAGACGAGATGACCCTGGTGATGTTGAGGGCGAGCCCCCCCCCTCCCTCCCCCCCAAGGAAGAGGGATCCTGCCAAGCTAGGTTATGTGGCATGGTCCTATAATACCACGGTTAAAATGTCTATTCAAAAACAAAGAGCATGCCAGGTTGTTGCGATGGCACAAAAAAGACCGTAAAAAAGACGAGATGTTGAGACACCCCGCTGATGGGTCGCAGTGGAGAAAAATCGATAGAGAGTTTTCAGACTTTGCAGGTGACGCGAAGAACATAGGTTTGGTCTAAGTACATATGTCATGAATCCTTTCGGGGAGCAGAGATCCAGCCATAGCACCTGGCCTGTAACTCTATTTATCTATAACATTCCTCCTTGGTTGTATCAGCAAACTCCCACTACTAAAAATTTGATTTCTAGTGACAACTCACTTTTGTCTTGTAAGTTGTAAGAATAAAAAATTTCATTGAAATGTGCTCGTGACGAAAAAGTTCCATCACTGGCACCATCACTGCCGTCATAATCAATATTATAACCACGGTTTGCACCATTTTTAATTTTCAAACCAAAATCTATCATCGCAGATGGATTATAGATGACGGTTGCTTTTGCCATTGGATATACCAAAAAAATTCATTGTCGAATCGTAGGACCAGTGTTGGAAAAGGCGACGTCTAGGTGACACTTAAGCACGTTCAGGCACTAGGCGATGGACAAACGCCTCGCCTAGGTGCATAAGCGAAAGTCTAGGCAGGGCAACCAACAAATTTCCATCTCCAATAAGAAATCATGTCATATTTCAATGAAAATTTATGTGGGTTATATTAGAATGGTAGTTATTGGTAGTTTACTCATTTGCATGCTCTAAATTAATAAAATTTTTTCCCATACAATAACCTATATACACACTTGATGGTAAAAAAAAATGTATGTCCGCCTAGGCCGCACCTACGACGCTTAAGCACTGTCTAGGCACTAGATGAATGCGAACTGTCTCACTTAGGCCTACCGTTTTTGACCGATCAATAACGTGGCTGTTGTTTGGTGGGTCTAGACATGATGACATGGCTTCTGTCAGGTGAGACCGACCGTTATGATGTGGCTGATGTTTGGTGGGTCCAACCATGATGATGTGGCTTCTGTCAGGTGGGTCAAACCGTGATGACATGAACGCTGTTGGTGGATCCAACTGTGATGACATGGCTGCTATGTGGTGGGACCAAATGTGATGATGAGGCTGCTGTCAAATAGGCCTAACCATGATGCTGCCATGAGGGTCCAGATATGGTGTATTTCTTTTTGCAAAATTTCAAGAAAATTTCGAACCTAATCTATTATATATTAAAAGTAAATTACGGGCTAACCAGAAATTAGAGAATTAGCTAGAAATTCCCAATAAATCAGAAACATCTAGCCTTTAATTTTAACTAAATAGAGCAGTACATCTGTTAGATCTAACTGGAAGTAAATTACCCACCACTGCCCCTGACAAACGAAACGTGGTTGTCTCTTATCCCTAATCAGAAACCTCACATACATGCATGTGGCGTCGTCAATCAGATGAAGATGTGCGAGAAAATTTACCATCGGGTTCCACTAGAGACAAGAAGCCGATGACAAATCACGTAGTGCATACAAATTAGGTTTCGCAATCGCGTGCATGCAGATAGTGCCTAAAACTGGGTTTGGCATGCGTACAGATGCAATCGACACCAAGATCCGTGAGGATGGGACGGTAGGAGCTGCGTGCCATTCCTATTTCCAGCTTCTACTTTATTAATCCTTGGCCGCCTCGATCACCAATAGGTGCTGCCGCGAGAGGACAGGTAATTAGCTATTTTTGCTTTACAACGTGGCCTGGGCAGGCTGTCAAGCTGTTGCGGTTGCAGAAGTCCAATTCAATGGCGTGCCCAAGCTACATTGTGCAGTACTCCAGGTTTCGTCAATCCTGTGTGGCTTGGAAGGCCGCCTCCATCTCCGGCCGAGCGATTCGGTAGCATCTTCCAGGTTCGTCACCTAACATGTCTCCTTAATTCAAATTAACTTGCAGGAGTGGGCTTATTTAGGAGTCTTTGGATATTTTGTGCATAGTGATTGCCTCACGATGCGAAGTGCATATTTCAAAGTGATAATTGCTGATTTATACATGGATCGAGCAAAGTACCACTGTCACTGGCCTGGCTTATGTATGCGGTAGACCCTGTATGGCAGGTGTCATTATTTGAGGTTATGTATTAACTCTGATGTGCAATTTTACCTTAATAATTTTAGTGTTAAACCGTTGCAGAAATTTATGTTTGAACAGTCTGTAGATGGTCCCAAAATCCATCAGCTACAGATCAGATCGTTGATTATTTTGTTGAATATGCTCTAAGAAAATAATAATTTGTATCTTAAAAAGAAAAACGCGTTTATCGTGTTCTACCTGGGGCTCTAGCGATCGGCGATTGGCGATCAACAGAGCGACTAGGGTTTCTTCCTCCGCCGCCGGTCCGTCCCGGCCGGAGTTCAGCTCTTTCTGCTCGAGGGATCTGATCTAGATCGCCTCCACTGCTTCGCTGCTGGTTCTGCAGGTCCGCCCCGACCCTTAGTTGCTCCCCTAGCCCCTGCCCCCTGGTAGGGTCTGGTTAGGGCTTGGACATGGCGTCGTCGACAAGCTCGACATCGGCGACGGGAGGAGCGACAGGGAAACAATCGGAACAGATTGATGATATGCTGCACAGGTTGGGTATTGAGGAAGATGAATTCGATGATTTAATCTTTGAGGAAGAAGAGGATGCTGCAAAGGATGGTCTGAAGTGGATGGCACTAGCCAAAGTTCATACAACAAATATATTCAGTCCCCAGGCTTTTGAACAGAACATGAGGGTTGCATGGAGCCCAGCTAAGGAGGTACAGTTCAATCATCTTGAAGATAATCTATTTACAGTGCAATGTTTCTGTTTGGGCGATTGGCTCAAAGTGGAGAAGGGTGGTCCGTGGCTATTTCGCCAATTTGTCGTGTCCATTGAGCCATACGATGGTTTTGCTCCTCCTGAAACTGTTGATCTGAACCACTTCACAACATGGATTCAAATCCACAAAGTTCCTGTGGGATATAGAAAGGATTCGATTATTAAGAACCTCACAGAAAAGAAAGTTGGCAAAGTGACTGAAACACAATTAGATGTCAAAGGTGCCGGAAATTTTGTCCGGGCTAAGGTACGACTAGATGTGAGAAAGCCATTGGCGCGGTTCGTTTCAATGTCTCGTGGTGGGGAGAGAGAGATTTATCCACTGAAGTATGAGAAGATGCCGAGGTTTTGTGGGGCGTGTGGTTATATTGGCCACACTCATCTGGAATGTGGTACAGGGGAATTCGATGAAGATAAGCTCAAATGGGGCGATTTCCTGAAAGCAGATCGTGAGAGTTGGCATAACAGAAGCTTTGGAGGAAGTCGGGGAGGTGCTCGTGATGCACGTGGCTCTTGGGACTCTGGTGGTCGCGGTAATTTTGGTGGAAGGGGTCGCGATGGCATGACTGGAGGACGTGGGCATGGACCCCAACCAAGCTGGAGATTTAACGCCCTTGCTTACGCAGATGGTCGGGTCCTACTGGATGGAACAAATGGGACAAGAAACCCGGCTGCAACTAACCAGAATGAGGAAAAGGAGGAGGATGATACAGGTACGAGCCCATCAAAGACTGCAGCTATGGAAACTGATATTGTCATTCCAGAGACAGGGGCAAAGAGGCAATTAAATCTGGGAGAAGAGATGACAGGTAACCCAATAAGAGATGATCAGATTGGGGAAGCGGCGATGATAACTGATGGTACAGTACCTACAGTCGAGGGAGTGTCTACCGAGCTGCCTCAGGGGTCTGCTAATGGCCAGTTGGGGGTGCCTACAGGGGTCCCCGAGAATGAAAGAAACAAGAGGACAAAGAGGGACGGAGCTAACTCCTCCTCATTAGGATCGGCGGGTTCCCTGGAGGAGCCTGTCCGGTCGCAGTGAAGATATTAGGTCTCAACTGTCAGGGTGCCGGGAACACCCCGACAGTTCGTGCGCTTCAAGATGTCTTGAGGCAAATTAACCCCGAGGTTGTGTTCTTGTCGGAGACACACCTTGATATTTATCCGGCAGAGTGCTTACGTAGAAGTCTGAAGATGGATTCCAAGATTGTTAGTAGAAGCAATGGCCGTAGTGGGGGTGTCTTGCTGTTGTGGAGGAAGGAGATTAAAGTTGAACAAATTTTTGCAGCCCCTAACTACATCGATGTGAAAATTATGGAGAACCCACAAAAGATTTGGAGACTTACAGGGGTATATGGCGAGCCCAGGTGGGAAGATAGACATCTCACATGGGACAAACTTAGAGAATTGAAACTTGTTTCAAATATTCCTTGGGTGGTTCTTGGAGACCTGAATGAAATTGCTTTTTCTCATGAGAAGGAAGGAGGCAACCAGAGGCCAAATGTTTATATGCAAGCTTTCCGCGATTGTCTGGATGACTGTGAGCTGGTTGATGTGGGTTTTTCGGGAGAACCCTTTACGTGGAGAAGAGGTCGGATACGTGAAAGGCTTGATAGAGCTGTGGCTACTTCGGAGTGGATGATTATGCACCCAGGGGCAGTCTTGCAACACTTACCTTGGACTAAATCTGATCACAGGCCTATCTTACTAGACACAGATTATCAGCAAGTAGAGGTGAGAGCTCATGATGGCCCAAAACGTTTCGAGGCAAAATGGCTGAAAGAAGAAAAGTTTAGAGAAGAGGTGGTCCGTGCGTGGGAGCAGGCTGGAGCCGTGGCAGGGGATGGTGTGCTCGCTAGATTGGGAAGGATGCACTCCTCTTTGCATGCATGGGATAAACGAATACTGAAGAAGCCAAAGCGTCGCCTACGCAAGGCTCAAAGAGAGCTCCAGAAGGCTCTGGACGGGCCTATGTCAGATGAAAATGATGAGATAGCAAAAGAGAAGGCTAATTTAATTGAATTGCTACTGGAACAAGATGAAATTTACTGGGCCCAAAGATCGCGTGCTAACTGGCTTCAATTCGGTGATCGAAACTCCTCGTTCTTCCACAGCTTTGCCTCTGCAAGGCGTAAAAAGAACTATATCAAGAAATTGAAAAATGACAATGATGTTTGGGTGGAAGGTACTGAGAATTTAAAGCCTCTTATTTCTGATTACTTTACTAATCTATTTACTTCTGAGGTCCAGGCAACCGATCCAGCATTACTTCAGAAAATTCAGCCCAAGGTTGATCAGTTGATGAATGAGAGACTTCTGGCTCCTTTTACGGCTGAGGAGGTGAAAAAAGCTGTTTTTAGCATTGGAGACCTGAAGGCGCCAGGGCCAGATGGATTGCATGCCATTTTCTACAAGAAGTTTTGGGATGTGTGCGGGGTGGAAATTACTCATGAGGTTCTACAAGCGCTGAACTCGGGAACTATCCCGGATGGGTGGAATGATACCACTGTTGTGCTCATACCGAAGATTGATATCCCAGAATTGGTGTCTCAGTTCCGGCCTATTAGCCTTTGTAATGTCATCTACAAGATTATTTCCAAAATGTTAGCTGGGCGACTCAAAGGAATCCTTCCGGATATTATTTCACCTATGCAAAGTGCGTTTGTTCCAGGACGGCTCATTACCGATAATATTCTGGTGGCATATGAATGTATTCATTCTATTAAGAATAAAAGGACGGGCCAGGTTGGTAATTGTGCAGTTAAATTGGATATGCATAAGGCTTACGACCGGGTTGAATGGGTTTTCTTGGAGAATATGATGAGAAGATTGGGGTTTGATGAGAGATGGATTTCTCTAATGATGGCATGTGTTAGTTCAGTCCGATATCAAGTGAGATTCAATTCTGAGGAAACTGAAATGTTTGAACCTACGAGGGGTCTCCGGCAGGGGGATCCACTTTCTCCCTATTTGTTCCTGTTATGTGCAGAAGGCTTGTCGAGTTTGCTGTTGTTTGAAGAAGAAGTTGGTGGCATCGATGGGGTAAGGGTGTGCAGAAATGCACCGTCAGTATCACACCTTCTATTTGCTGATGATTCCTTAATCCTCATGAAAGCGGATATGATTAATGCAACTTCCCTACAACAAGTTCTTGACACATATTGTGCAAATTCAGGTCAACTAGTGAGCGTATCGAAGTCGAGCATTTTTTTCTCACCAAATACTAATGTGATTGCGAGGGTTGAAATATGTGAAACCTTGCACATAGACACAGAAGCGTTGTCGGATAAGTATTTGGGGCTGCCTGCGATAGTTGGAGCAGACAGGAGCGACTGCTTCCTTCATTTTGTTGAGAGGATCATTGAAAAGATAAATGGTTGGAAAGAAAAATTACTATCAATTGGTGGTAAAGAAATCTTGCTAAAGGCAGTTGCGCAAGCTATCCCGGTGTTTGCTATGTCAGTTTTCCAGATCCCTAAAGGGGTATGTAAGAGAATGATGGACGCCATCTCAAAGTTCTGGTGGGGAGATGATGACAATAGTAATAAAATGCATTGGTTAGCTTGGTGGAAATTGTGTTACCCGAAGAATGAGGGTGGTATGGGTTTTAGAGATTTTCAATCTTTCAATTTGGCGATGCTTGCGAAGCAAATATGGAGATTAATTGATGAGCCTGAGTCTTTCTGTGCTCGAATCCTTAGGGCAAAATATTATCCAGACGGGGACATTTTGAAGGCTGGTCCTAAAGCGGGATGTTCTTTTACCTGGCGTAGTTTAACCGCAGCCATACCGACTTTCAAAAGGGGATACATTTGGAGAGTGGGGACTGGTGAAAAAATTGACATATGGTCTGATAGATGGATTCCATCTAGCCCCGATGGCAAGGTGACAACTCGTCGAGGTGCCTCGATTTTCACTAAAGTTATTGATCTGATTAGTCCTATAACAGCTCAATGGGATGAACAAATTCTGAATGATCTTTTTAATGCGGTGGATGTTCAAAGGATCTTGCAAATTCCCCTAAATAATCAAGGGTTTGATGACTTCATAGCCTGGAAGGAAACTAGCCATGGGCGGTATACAGTAAAGTCAGGATACTATTTGCAATGGAAACACCACTTTGGGCCTAATGCAGGTCAATTTGCATTGGCGGGAATTTCAGCTCAAAATCCCGTCTGGCGGATTCTTTGGAAGTTAAAAATACCAAGCAAAATTAAAATCTTTATTTGGCGTGCACTGCACGGAATCATCCCTCTAAAGTGTATTCTGGCTAATCGCCATATAGGTGACTCTGCTGCCTGTCCTATCTGCCATGCTCATGCAGAGGATGTTAGGCATCTTCTATTCACTTGCCCGGCAGCGAAAGAAATGCGGCATATTTTGGAGCTTCAGCAGTGGATCGATGATACTAGTCTGAATGAGCTCTCTGGTTCCGTAATTCTTGAACATATTATTCGGTCGCCAGAAACTACACTGCCAGGTTTTGAATCGGTAAATCTGAAGGAGGTGGTCTTAACAGCGTGCTGGTACTTATGGTGGTTGCGACGCCGGCGGTCCAGAGATGAACCAGTGCCTCCGATCTCTAAATGCAGATTTTCGATCATGTCTATAGTTGCTAACTCAGCGGCAATGAAGATCAATCGTAGGCCGTCAGCGGCTAAATGGATCAAACCCAACTCAAGAGAGGTAAAGTTGAATGTAGATGCCTCTTTTACCCATGATTTACATGCAGGGGCTTTGGGGGCGGTGTTACGTGACTTTGAAGGAAAATTTTTGGCGGGACGGATGGTGTATCTTTCACACGTCGGATCAAGTCAAATGGCGGAGGCCTTGGCGATGAAAGAAGGTTTGGCGTTGGCAAACGAAATGGGAGTCTCAAACCTGATAGCGGAATCTGATTCTCTGGAGACGGTCGAGGCTTGTTCGGGGGATCAACAATGGCACAATGAGTCTGCTGCTATTTTTGCTGATTGCGTGGATCTGGTGGCTTCAATTGGTAATGTGTCATTTGCTCACTGCCCTCGGGAAGCAAATATGGTGGCACATAATTTAGCTAGGGAGTGTTTTTCTGCTATGTCTACTTGTAACTGGGTCGATGATCCACCTAGCTTCATTCTTGAATCCCTTGTAAACGATGTAACCATTTTGTGACCCACAAGCAGCAAGTTCCAGACGCACTCTTTTCCTTCCAGGGTACCGAAGGGGACTGGAAGGTTTTTAATGAGGCGGCTTGCTGACTTAATATAATTATGTTTCAAAAAAAAAAAAAAAAATTTGTATCTTCCAGTGTTTCAGCGTTCAAGATTACTCAGTATATAGAGACGTCTAATTTCTTATTCTAATAAAAGTTGATTCTTTGACTAATTTTGAATGTGGACTACACCACTTGAGGAGATGGATTCCGTGGCAAGGATGCCGGAAGATGTATATATCTGGACCAAGCCGCAAGTTCTCCCGAGAGATTATCTGGGTATGATCTATGTCTTTTTTTTTAGCTAGAAGACAAGGTGGTTGTGCTTCTATTACAGGGAGTGCATGCCTTGTGCACTAATAAGTCATAGAAAAGTGCATCACTTATTGAACGTTAATTGCTAATACATTCATCGAACCCCGTATCTTTCCTAGCCATATTTGCTAGGTGCATAACAATACACACATACAGTTTTTCCTCTTCTAGGAATACAGGGTCTGTTTTACTGAAATGAAGCTTGCAAACATCAAACACTAAAGTAGTTTGATATCCAATATTGAGATCAAAATGATGTGCATAATTTAAGTGGAAGTGTTATATAATATTTGATAGTATATATGTATTGACAACTGACACCATACCTGCTTTCAGTTCAGTGCATCCACTGCCGTCTATTTTTTTCCATCTTGGAAATATAAATATAAATGAGAAACCAGTGAATTTGTTTTGTATATCTACAAAAATATTTGGCAGGTCCTTATTTGTTTGTGCTAAATAATAGCAGGACCTTTTCTAAGTGTTTCTGGTGTTATCATGTATGAGCACAGCAACCTGACATTAGTTCTGCTCGAATGTAGTTCACAGATATGAAAAACTGTAGCTTCATGCTCTCGGTCCAAAATAAACTCCCAATTTGTTCATCTAATACAGACCGTTAATTACCATGCGTTCATTGATTTTCAGGACCTTAAGTGTCTCTACATGAACATAACAACTATCTGATTCTGATGGAAAACTTTCATCATCGATCATTTCATACCATCTTATATATTGTGTATTATTTTGATAATAATTTCAATTCATCACAGATAAACATAACAAGTCGCTTGGTATTTAGTGAGCAATAAAAGGTCACTGAAGGAGATTGGAAGCAGATGCTACAAAAGTATACCAGGTGCGCCATATTACTATATCTGTACGTTTCAGAAAATAAAATGAGCACTCGATTTTATTGATAATGCATTGCTTTACATTTAAAATTTAATACCCTCAACCATATCTATAATTTCCTACTATTGGGCCTTAGCTTAAATTATTAAGTGGGGCAACTTATATTTTAGAAAATTAATATGTGAAATCACCTAATGTAGATGAAACATAAAACCATTAAGAAACAGAAGGGCTGAGTTGAGCATAATGTTACATGTTTCCTATTTTCTTCCGGTCTAATCTTTTATAATGCTTTTGACAGACACTTGAAACATTAGGGCATCTCCAACGGGGCGACGCAAACGGACGCGTCGGAACGTCCGTTTGCGTCTGCGCGGACAAAAAACACGCTCCAGCGGCAAGACGCAAAACGTCCGCAGCGTCCGTCCTGACGCAAACATGGATCAAATATGCGCCAGGAATGTGTCTGCGCGGACCTGCATGCAGCCCTCTCTCTCCTCCTTTAATCATGCATGCGTTTATTCCTAGCCACACAAATAAAATCTCTTCTTCTCTCTCCTCTCTAATCACCCATGTGGTCAAATAAATGCGTCTCTACCGCTGGAGAAGGGGCAGACGCATGCGGACATACGGACGGTTTTTATGTCCGTGCCCAACGCAAACGGACATAAATATGCGTCGCCCCGCTGGAGATGCCCTTATTAAAGAAATCCATATTTTACCTGGCCCCTTTGGAAAACAGTCAATAAAGGGAATACACAGTTAAACGTATTAAGCTATGAATCCGACATGCATAATCGTACTGTGCTTGCTCAGAACTTCCCCTTAATTTTATCACTTTGTATGTTTAGTTTCCCTTTTGTTTTGCCTCATGCTTTTGACTATTACAGACCCATTCGAATCCTTCACTAGGTAATTTATGAATAAATTATTTGAACATGTCAAAGAAAATAGGTAGGTGTTGTTGTTGAATAGGTGGTTATCTACCTAACTAGGAACATTTTCTTTATCAAGAATAGGTCGTCTATCTATATATAGTTTTACCCAAGGGATTTACATCATTAAGAACATTTTCTTTCTCAAAGATAAATATAGGTTTCATATGCAACACACTTCACTTCAGACTGGAAATATCTATTTTGTAACCCACATGGGGTTTTCTTCCACTTGGCCCACACCACAAAATTTTGTGGAGCATCAGATATCCAAACATGGCATTTCCTTAGCCCAAGATTGTCCTCTTTCCTTTATTTTCTGCGGGTGATTTCATCAGCTATTTGACGAGAGGATTTACACATTGTAGTAAATTTGGAGGGGTTGGATATGCCATATAGGAGAATAATAATTTCAGCTTCTGTAAGAGTCAAGGCTAGACAATAAATTTATGGGGAAGGAGGTAATGGGCTGTCTTCACTGGTACAAAAAACGGCTTCGGTCGCGGTTCGCAACTGCCATTGGTCGCGGTTGCGCAACCGCGACCAAGCAAGCGCGATTAAAGCCCCCCTCTAGTCGCGTTCCTTACGAACCGCGACTAAAGGCTCCACGTGGCCGCCAGCAGTCCTTCGGGCGGAGGACCTTTAGTCGCGGTTCTCTGGCCAACCGCGACTAAACGCAGGTTTAGGGTTTTGCCCCCCCTAAACCTGGTTTCTTTTTAATTTGTATTGTTTTATTTTCTTTTGTGTTTTATTTTAATTTTGAAGGAGTTTCACATATTCTACGGTACTACATACATAGAACCAAAAAGAATTCAAGAGGAATATACAATATATATTCAATATCGGATGACCATATACAATTTTGAACAAGTTTCCATACATAATTTAGTGCATATAAAGTTCTACGTCCTCTACATAGTGTTCTCCTCTAGGATCGATGACTTCCCTCGCGAACCATCCAGCTAGTTCCTCTTGAAGTGCTTCGGACTAAGCGTCGTCCGGAGGTTATTCTCTTGATGTTGTTCTCACGGCTGCCGCTCAGTGGTGTATCTCCGGATCCTCTCACAAACATAGTATCCACATAGATTGGTCCCGGTGGCTGAATATCCCCAGTCGCAGTCTTTGCCCTTTTAAATTGTAGCTCTTTTTTGAATTCACCGACCTTTTGATCTACGAACCGTCTCCAAACCCTACGAGGCAAAGAAAATTAAATGAACAAGAGAGTTATTAATTAGTTACTTGATATTAGGAAATGATGAACGAAATAGGCCGATCGATATAGAGCGCAAACGAATGAAAATAATTACTTTTGCATCATTTTTCTCATGTCGGCCCAATGCTTCGGATCCATATTCAGAGAGTCGTGGACGAGAACTGTGGAGTTCTGAATTTGAATTACTAGCAGAATCCAGTGGAACTGCGGACACGATACATGCACAGTCATGCATAACTCATCGATTAGCCACATACCATGCATGGAGTAAATAAAAGAGAATGTGCTCAAGACAGAAACACTCACCCAAAATGGTAAGGAAATAGAATATCACTTTTGAGTTCCTGTTTTATAAGAAACCGCCACAGGTCATCCTCCACGTCGGCGGGTGTTCTAACACATATGAATTAACGATTTGTGGGTCAATGAACCTAACATCATGGATGCGCCTTATTCGCATTTCCCGCTTCTTCATTCTGCATAATAGCGTACACAACAAGATAGTTAGGACAATATATATATTTATAGTGCAGGCAATGAACGAGATGGGGTAGAAATTAATAAATCACTTACAGAACATAGCAACTGATGATAGATTTGTCGAGCTCGCGCAGATTGAACAGCTGGAACAATTCACTCCGATGAATTGTTATATAGTAATGTTTGAAGTGATGCTCAGGTCTAACTTCCGCATAAATATAGTCTTTGGCGTTTTTAAGTTTTATGTAAGCCTTGTACCAATTTAGCAGACCTGTCATTTGTCGAGGTAGATCCTCTTCCTGCGCAGGCTCGACGAGAGGCCCATTCCGCACATATGTAAATACTACATCCTTCATTGGCGCCTCATCAAGGCCTAACACTGCACGAAGAGTCAGACCTAAGTTGGCCGCTTGTTCTGTGGCACTCGCTACAGTCAATCCCTGTGCTGCCGCAGCTGCTATGATATCGGGGGCATCGTCCGGACCGGCGGTTTTCACTATGAGCGGGGCGATCGATTGTTTACTTTGTTCCCCGAGCTGGGCAACTTGTTTCCCCCTTTTTTGCTTTGTAATTCTTTCTCGGCCTCCTCCTGCTTCTCCGCCAACTCTTGGTTCCTCTTGACCGCGAGTGCTTGCCTACGAAGTTCACGTTCATAGTCGTCAGCAGATTCTTCGCGGCTTGGGACGGTGTGTTCAAAAATGACTTAGCCCAGCTCTTTTCCTTCTCAGAAAATACTTGCTTGGGCTCGGGCTCTCTTTTCTTCTTGCAGTCCGCCTTCCATCTCTCATAATCAGCAGACGCGTGTGCGTCGACTTCCTCGGCACTACGTTCCCAAGGCCTTGTGGGGAGAGGCTTCAGTGATGGCTCTGGTATCTTTGTGGTTGGTACATAAGGCCCGGGTTAATAACCCAAGACTGCTTCTGCTTCTTCGCCGGAGGTGGACTGGGGGCGCGTCGATCACCCGCCGGACGAGGACCGGGGCGGCGTCGCTACCCGCCGGAGGTGAATTGGGGCGGCGTCGGCTGACGTGAAGGAGGTGTACTAGGTGAACCACCACCGCCGCCGCCGCCACCACCACCGGAGGGGGTGGACTTGTTCGCCTTGGCGCCTCGTCTGGAAACTTGATAAACTTCTTTTTCCAAAGAATAAAGCGGCGCTTGACACCTCCAAGTCTTCTCTCCCCTTCGGGTGTAGCAATGTCAATCTCCAGGTCCTCAAACCCTGGGACTATTGCCTCCACCGTGACACGAGCATAGCCATCTGGAATGGGGTTGTTGTGGTGGAGTGCTCCAGGTAAACATGGTAAAGCACTGCCGATGGCTACCTTCATGGACATGTTCCCGATAGGATAATACAGATGACATTCTTTCATCTCCTTTACATCGTCCACGGGGTAGCGAGGAGGCTCCGGTGCAGTAATATCGATCGGTGGTGCTCCGGTGCAGTAATACGATCGTCGCTGCTGCTGCTTCCGAGATCCGCTGGATGATCTTCATGCGTCCCAGCTGCCGATCTCTCCTGTACTAGTATAGTCAGGGTTTTCTTCATCTCATCGACTTCCGATGCCAACCGCGCCACAACATCTGCATCCCGATCCGACTTTCTCTTACGGCTTCTGTAACCGTACGGGTCATCGTCCTGGAGAACCCTACTTTCCACGGAATGTTCCCGGGCATGCCTCGTACACGTCCTCCGTGTTCAGGATTCCCGAGGGCTCTTGTCAGCGCGTCGTTCTCTCTGTTGAACTTGATCTTCCCTTTGAGCATCCCTCATTGCGTCAATAAGGGCTTGGGTGGGTTTAAACATTTTGTTCCCGTAAACACACCCCTGTCTCCGGGTCTAGCGTTCCCCCATGCCCGTACCACCAGCTTTTGGCCATTCGGTCCCATCCCTCCGTACCTGGACGGATTCCTCGCCTCCTCAGCTCTTTCTCCATCTTCTCCCACTTAGGCTCCCAAAAGCGATACCCTCCTGGCCCCATAACATGATTGTACTCCTTCTTAGCCGCATTGTCCTTATTTTTTTCGATATTTCAATGAAATGCTCCGATTTCTTCTGCTTCACAAATTCTGGCCAATCATGTTCAAGTCTCTCATACTGTCCTTTGAAATCCGGAGTCTTGTTCTGGTTGACATAGTCACGGGCTAGATTTTGCTTGAATTTCCGGAATGTATCGGCCATCTTACCAAGAGCGAAGTGTTTGACTAGCCTCCTCCTCTCCTTGTTTTCCTGAATCTTGTTACCCTCCTCATCGAATTTGTGGTATTCCGGAGGTAGGATGAAATGTTCCATAAGCTTTTTATAGCAATCCTTTTTAGTTCTCTTGTCGACAAAAGTGAAACCAAGACGTGCCTTCTTTGGCTCATGCCACTCCTGGAGGGTGATCGAGACGTTGTTTCTAACAACGGCTCCGCATTGGTTGATAAACTTGGTGGCGTGCTTCTGGGGCTCCAGCGGCCTGCCGGTTGCACTGTCGACAACCTCGATGGTATATGTTTCTCCTTGTTTGAGCGTCTTGGTTGCGCCACGCTTTGACGACGACGTACTCGATTTTTTCGACGATCCGGCCGAGGGCTAAAATAAGAAAGAGAGTCGCGCGTGTTAGTACACACATATTTATTCAAATCAGTAAGTTTGTATCACCAGAGGCAAAATGTATATATATACCTCGGCGCCGGAGCTGGTTGC
Source organism: Lolium multiflorum (assembly GCA_030979885.1). Taxonomy (NCBI): domain Eukaryota; kingdom Viridiplantae; phylum Streptophyta; class Magnoliopsida; order Poales; family Poaceae; genus Lolium; species Lolium multiflorum. The sequence continues at coordinate 81,762,194 of CM061752.1, read as the reverse complement.
TACTTGCAATTGAAGATCGTCGTTTATCGACGTTTCTTCCCCATCATCTTGCTGACGGCCTTCATCTTGACCGTCAAGATTCAGATAAGAAGAAATATCCTCTTCATCTTGTTCGGTCGGCACATAAGGAATATCGCCTTTTATGATGCCAAATAATTGTTCTTCAACTTATGGATTATAGTTGTCCATGATCGGGTCAGCTCTATCGTCCGCCATATGTCAGTCCTGAAAACATGTAGTAAAAACTAATTAATTGTGAAGAATGGGGGCGGTGGCGGTGGCGAAAGGGCGGTGGCAAAAGGAGAGAGGGCGGTGGCGGTGGGGTGGCGAGGGGGGCGGCGCAAAGGAGAGAGGGCGGTGTGGCGAAAAAAGAGAAATTTAGTTCATTTTTTTGAGTTCTTTCAAAAGTGGAAAAATACAAAAATGAAAATTTAGTTCATTTTTTTGACAAACTTTTGTGAAGTTATTTTGTTAAGTTATTTTTGTTAAATTTTGTTAAGTTATTTCTTGTGAAGTTCAATTTTTTTGTTAAGTTAATTAAATTTTTTGTGAAGTTAATTACAAATTTTTGTGTTTGTTAAAATTTTAAGTTTGAAGTTAATTACAAAGTTTTAAGTTTGTTAATTACAAAGTTTTAAGTTTTAAGTTTTTATGAAGTTAATTACAAAGTTTTTGTTAAGTATAGTTAAAATTAAAAATAACAATAAAAACATAAAAAAAAGAAAAAAAATCCGGCGGCGCCGGCCCTCCATCTCTCTTCCTCCCTCTCTGTAACGTGCGCGTGTGGCCGGGGCGGCGAGTGCGCGGTGGCTCGTGCGGCTCGTGCGCGGGCGGCGGCGCAGGCGCGGGGGGAACGGCGGCTGCGCGCGCGAGCACGGGCGCGGCGCTGGCGCGCTGGGCGGCGACACGGCGACGACGAGGCGCGCGGCGGTTGGCGGCGCGGCGCGGCGAGGCGAGAGAAGCACGGCGACGTACGGCGACGGCGGTTGGCGGCGACGGCGCGGCGATGGCGACGCAGGGCGCGGCGACGGCGCGGCGATGGCGACAGACGGCGCTGCAGAGGAGGTCGATCGGGAGAAGACGAGTTGTTGCGCCATTCGCGCCACGATATAAAGCGACCTTTTGGAAGTTGGCCAACCGCGACTAAAGGGTGTTTTAGTCGCGGTTAAAGCCAACCGCGACCAAAGGTCATTTTTCGCGGAAAATTGGTTCCCGCGGAAAATACCCTTTAGTCGCGGTTGGCTGGCCAACCGCGACTAAAGGCCTTTTTTCAAAACAAAATTTATTTCTAAATCTGAAAAATACAAATAATATATCAAAAAACTCAGAAAAATAAAACTAATTCATTTCTAAATCTTAAAAATACAAATAATATATCAAAAAATTCAGAAAAATAAAACTAATTCATTTCTAAATCTGAAAAATACAAATAATATATCAAAAAATTCAGAAAAATAAAACTAATTCATTTAAAAATCTTAAAAATACAAATAATATATCAAAAAATTCAGAAAAATAAAACTAATTCATTTCTAAATCTGAAAAATACAAATAATATATCAAAAAATCAGAAAAATAAAACTAATTCATTTCTAAATCAAAAATACAAATAATATATCAAAATTCAAAAATCTTTCCGCCTCCCTCTCCCACCCTCTTCCCGTCCTCTTTCCGCCGCCCCCTCTTCCCGCCTCTGTCTTTCCGTCGGCCCCCTCTTCCCGCTCTATCTTTCCGAAGATGTCGTAGGGCGTGTGCACCGACGACATCTTCGAGCAGTGTGTCCACCCACGCGTTCTTATCCTGCCGACAGCTTTAGTCACGGTGGCACCCTCCAGCCGGGACTAAAGCTTACCCAAACATCCTTATCCCACCGACAGTTTTCATAGATGACAGAACCACCTTAGTCCCGTTGCACCCACCAGCCGGGACTAAAGATTAGATGACCAGCTCTGGATTCCTCTTCTTCCCGCCATTTCTTCCCTGTCTTCCCGCCTCTTTCTTCCCGCCTCTTTCTTCCCGCCAATTTCTTCCCGCCTCTTTCTTCCCGCCTCCTGTCTTCCCGCTCCCATTTTTCCCGCCATTTCTCACTACATATATGTAGCCCGGCTTGGCCAGCATTATCACATCTCTACAATCTCTCATCACTCTCTCATGGCTTCCACCACACCCACTCTAACCTACCAGCAGGTGGAGGAGCTTTGCGCCTCGAACTACCCTTGCCCACCGGGCTACCGCGTCCCCGCCGGCTGGAGCCTAAGCGCCGGCGGCGTGCCGGTCCCTCCCGTCCCTCAGGGTACTGCGCGCCGGGCGGCCATCACGAACCACTACTACCTCGACCTCACGCCGGAGCAGCGGATGAATCCCGGCTGGCATCCCGATAACCAGCATACTTGGGACGCCTTCTTCATCAATCGGCGTGAGAGGGCGCTCGCCAGGTATGAGGAGGACGGTCTGCCTCCCGGGAACTTCCACGAGGCCGGCCGTCGGCTATGGTGGTACGGCCGGACTCTGCAGAGCGTCATGGACTACATCACGGCCGGCGATATCCCCCGCCTGCGCTACCCTCAGTTCGAGCCACGAGCGCCGCCGACGACAGCGACGACAGCAGCGACGACGACGGCGGCAACTTAGAAGGCGACGACTACCAGTACAACGGCGGCGACTATGAAGACTACGAGTATGCATATTATACGCCTAGGCAGGAGTATGACTAAATCACTCCAAATTTCATGTATCATCAGTGCTATCTCGAATCAATCGAATCATTTGAAAATGGACACCAAACACATCACGGGCAATATAATTCACATGATCCATTCAACAAAGTTTGGTACAATAAATTATTACACATCATTTCTTCCCTTGTGTCCCTGCTTGCTTACGATTGTGCCGTATCCATGGAGCATCCTCATCATTTAACTTAATGCTTGGGTCGGTGTTCACTTTGAAGGGCGGAATTTCACCAAACATATTATAATCTTCTGACATGTCTGTCTTGTCCTCCACTCCCACGATGTTTCTTTTCCCTGAAAGAACAATGTGGCGCTTTGGATCATCGCATGATGTACTGATCGTTTTCTTATCTTTCCGTTTCCTCGGTTTGCTACTCATGTCCTTGACATAGAAAACCTGAGCGACATCTTTCGCTAGGACGAATGGTTCGTCAAGGTAACCAAGATTGTTGAAATCCACCATTGTCATTCCGTATTGCTGGTCCACCTTTACCCCACCTCCTGTTAGCTTGAACCATTTGCACCGGAACAAAGGGACCTTGAAGGAGGGTCCATAGTCAAGTTCCCATATCTCCTCTATGTAACCATAATATGTGACCTTTTGCCCATTCTCGGTTGCTGCATCAAAGCGGACACCACTGTTTTGGTTGGTGCTCTTTTTATCTTGGGCGATCGTGTAAAATGTATTCCCATTTATCTCGTACCCTTGGAAAGTCGTTATAGTCGAAGATGGTGTCTTGGCCAACATGTACAGCTGATCTACAACAACATTGTCACTCATTAAATGTTTTCTCAACCAACTGCCGAAAGTCTCCATGTGGGCCTTCCTAATCCAGGATTCAGGCTTCCCCGGGTTGTCCGAGCGTAAAATATTCTTGTGTTTCTCAAAGTACGGAGCCACCAAGCTGGAATTGGTCAAACTGTGTGGTGTCAAGAGAATGGCCGTCCATACATATCGTTGATTTCCTTCCGATCGTGCCTTTTCCACTTAGTCTCCCCTCGTGCCGCGATCGAGGAAGACCAATCGGCTTAAGGTCAGGAACAAAGTCAACACAAAACTCAATTACCTCCTCATTTCCATAGCCCTTGGCGATGCTTCCTTCTGGCCTAGCACGGTTACGAACATATTTCTTTAATACTCCCATGAACCTCTCGAAGGGGAACATATTGTGTAGAAATACAGGACCGAGAATGGAAATCTCTTCGACTAGGTGAACCAGGAGGTGCGTCATAATATTGAAGAAGGATGGCGGGAACACCAACTCGAAACTGACAAGACATTGGACCACATCGTTCTGTAACCGTGGTAGAACTTCTGGATTGATTACCTTCTGAGAGATTGCATTGAGGAATGCACATAGCTTCACAATGGCTACTCGAACATTTTCCGGCAGGAGCCCCCTCAAAGCAATCGGAAGCAATTGCGTCATAATCACGTGGCAGTCGTGAGACTTCAGGTTTTGGAACTTTTTCTCCGCCATGTTTATTATTCCCTTTATATTAGACGAGAATCCAGACGGGACCTTCATACTACTCAGGCATTCAAAAAAGATGACCTTCTCTTCTTTGGTCAGTAGCGTAGCCTGGCACGACCTTGAAACCATTCTGGATGCCGGTCATCAGGGTCTTTCAAAAGTTTCTGGTCCTGCCGTGCTTCCTTTGTATCATTTGTCTTCCCATACACGCCCAAGAAGCTTAGCAGGTTCACGCAAATATTCTTCGTAACATGCATCACGTCGATTGCAGAGCGGACATCTAGGACTTTCCAATATTCTAGCTCCCAGAATATAGATTTCTTCTTCCACATGGGTGCGTGCCCGTCAGCTCCCTTCGGAATTGATTGTCCGCCAGGACCCTTTCCAAAGATGACTTTCAAATCCTTGACCATATCAAATACCTCAGCACCAGTGTGTTCCGCAGGCTTCGGTGATCTGCCTTGCCGTTGTAATGCTTGCCGCGCTTTCTTACTGGATGAATTTTTGGAAGAAATCGACGATGCCCAGGTACACGTTCTTCTTACAATTTGGCAAATGTACACTTTCAGTCTCATGTAAGCAGTGCGTGCATGCATTGTATCCCTTATTTGACTGTCCCTTATTTGATGGTTACGAAAAGCAACGCTCGTAGGTCAAATTCCTCTTCTTTGTGCTCATCCCACACACGGACACCAGGTCTGCCCCACAACTGTAAAAGTTCATCAACTAATGGCCTTAGGTACACATCGATGTCGTTGCCGGGTTGCTTCGGACCTTGGATGAGCACTGGCATCATAATGATCTTCCGCTTCATGCACAACCAAGGAGGAAGGTTGTAGATGCATAGAGTCACGGGCCAGGTGCTATGGCTGGAGCTCTGCTCGCCAAAAGGATTCATGCCATCTGTACTTAGACCAAATCTTATGTTCCTTGCGTCAGCTGCAAAATCTTTAAACTCTCTGTCGATCTTTCTCCATTGCGTTCCATCTGCGGGGTGTCTCAACTCCCAGTCCGACTTACGGTCCTCTTTGTGCCATCGCAACAACTTGGCATGCTCTTTGTTCCTGAACAGACGTTTCAACCGTGGTATTATAGGAGCATACCACATCACCTTGGCGGGAACCTTCTTCCTGGGTTTCTGGCCCTCGACATCATCACCAGGGTCATCGCCTCTGATCTTATAACGCAATGCAGTGCATACCGGGCATTCATTCAAATTCTCGTATTCACCGCGGTAGAGGATGCAGTCGTTGATGCATGCATGTATCTTCAGAACCTCTAAACCTAGAGGGCAGACAACCTTCTTTGCTTCGTACGTACTGGAGGGCAACTCGTTATTCTTTGGAAACATATTCTTCAATATTTTCAGCAAGTTTTCAAATCCCGAGTCAGCTACACCTTCCTGTGCCTTCCATCTCAGCAAATCCAGTGTGCAGCCCAGCTTTTTCAGACCATTATCGCATCCTGGGTACAGCGACTTTTTGTGATCCTCTAACATGCGATCCAAATTCTCCCTCTCCTTTTCAGTTTCGCAGCGACTCCGTGCATCAGCAATGGTCCGACCAAGATCATCAGCGGGCTCATCACGTGCCTCTTCTTGATCACCTTCCCCTTCACCTTCGCCTTCACCTTCCCCACCTTCAGCATCATCCATGAAAGTATCACCGAAATGATCAAGATAGCTGTCATCGATGTCATCCACTTCTTGCTTCATCTTCTTCCATTATAACCCCTCTTTCTCCATGCTTGGTCCAACAATTATAGCTTGGCATGAAACCGTGCCGAAGCAGGTGCATGTGAACTTCTCTTGAGGAAGAGTAACCCTTCTGATTCTTACAGCCAACACATGGACAGATAACAAAACCCCCCTGCTTGTTCGCATTAGCCACTACGAGGAAATCTTTCAAACCCGTAGTGAACTCGCCGGAGAGTCGGTTAGCGTACGTCTGATGACCCACAAGTATAGGGGATCGCAACAGTCTTCGAGGGAAGTATTACCCAATTTATTGATTCGACACAAGGGGAGACAAAGAATACTTGTAAGCCTTAACAGCGGAGTTGTCAATTCAGCTGCACCTGGAAACAGACTTGCTCGCAAGAGTTTATCAAGAGTAACAGTTTATGGCAGTGGAAATAGCGAAATAATGCAGCAGTGGAATAAAGACAGCAGTAGTGATTATAGTAAACAGCAGGATTAAAATACTGTAGGCACAGGGACGGATTTAACGGGCGTTGCATGGATGAGAGAAACTCATGTAACAATCAAAGCATGGGCATTTGCAGATAATAATAAAACGGTATCCAAGTACTAATCAATCAATAGGCATGTGTTCCATATTTAGTCGTACGTGCTCGCAATGAGAAACTTGCACAACATCTTCTGTCCTACCAGCCGGTGGCAGCCGGGCCTCTAGGAAACTACTGGATATTAAGGTACTCCTTTTAATAAGTACCGGAGCAAAGCATTAACACTCCGTGAACACATGTGATCCTCACATCACTACCATCCCCTCCGGTTGTCCCGATTTGTCACTTCGGGGCCATTGGTTCCGGACAATGACATGTGTATACAACTTGCAGGTAAGATCATAAACAACGAATATCTTCATGAATAAATAACATGTTCAGATCTGAGATCATGGCACTCGGGCCCTAGTGACAAGCATTAAGCATAACAAGTTGCAACAATATCATAAAAGTGACATCTACGGATACTAGGCACTATGCCCTAACAATCTTATGACTATTACATGACCAATCTCATCCAATCCCTACCATCCCCTTCAGCCTACAGCGGGGAATTACTCACACATGGATGGGGGAAACATTGCTGGATGATGGAGAGGCGTTGGCGGTGATGGCGGTGAAGATCTCCTCCATTCCCCGTCCGGAGTGCCGAACGGAGACTTCTGGCTCCCGTGACGGAGTTTCGCGATGTGGCGGCTCTCCGGAGGGTTTCTGGCGACTTCGACTCCCCCGTGCGTTTCAGGTCGAAACCAATAAGTAGTCCGAAGGGGCGTCGGAGGCCGGCCGAGGGGGCCACACCATAGGGCCGCGCGGGCCCCCCCGGCCGCGCCGCCTTATGGTGTGGGGCCCTCGGGCCTCCACCTCCTTCGCCCTTCTGGCTCCGTCAATATTTTGGTAAAATAGGGCCATCTGAAGAAATTCCGAGGATTTTCCCGAAAGTTGGATTTCTGCACAAAAACGAGACACGAGCAGTTCTGCTGAAACAGCGTTAGTCCGTGTTAGTTGTATCCAAAATACACAAATTAAAGGCAAAACAATAGCAAAAGTGTTCGGGAAAGTAGATACATTTTGGACGTATCAACTCCCCCCAAGCTTAGCTTATTGCTTGTCCTCAAGCAATTCAGTTAACAACTGAGCGATAAAAGAACTTTCACGAACACATTTGCTCATATGATGTATATATTCTCATGCTATGGCTAATACTCAAGCAGTTCATAATGAGATACATGCAAATAAGATCATCCAACAGCTATGTCAATCATGAAGAGGTACCAACAATTAATAATAAGCATCATGAATCATGTATATAAGCAGGATTGCAATGTTCATAAGAGAATATGATAAAGTGGTATCTCGCTTGCCCGTATTTGATCGGCAAAACATAAATGCCGAGGCACCTCTGGAGTTCATAGAAAGACTAGAAGTAGTGATTGTCAAAGATAAAAGCATCAAAGTTATACCACAATCAATCATATTTTGAGACAAGCATATTATACTAAGAATGACAGTTGTGCTCTCAAGATAGTGCTCAAAGAAAGAATGGAGACACAACATAAAAGTAAAAGATTGACCCTTCGCAGAGGGAAGCAGGGATTAACATGCGCTAGAGCTTTTCATTTGTAAAACAGAGTAAAATTATTTTGAGAGGTGTTTGTTGTTGTCAACGAATGGTAATGGGTATACTAACTACCTCATCAACCGGACTCACAAGAGCGGCTCCCATTTTATTTATTTTTGGTTGGCACTCCTTCCAACCTTTCTTTCACAAACCATGGCTAACCGAATCCTCGGGTGCCTGCCAACAATCACATACCATGAAGGAGTGCCTTTTTATTTAAGTTTTATTATGATGATGACACTCCCCCAACCTTTGCTCACACAAGCCATGGCTAACCGAATCCTTCGGGTGCCGTCCAACAATCACAAACCATGGAGGAGTGTCTATTTAAGTTAATTAATTGGACTGGGAATCCCATTGCCAGCTCTTTTTGCAAAATTATTGGATAAGCGGGTGTGCCACTAGTCCATATGAGAGTCCGTCAAAAGTAAATGACAAGGTTGAAAGCTAAACACCACATACTTCCTCATGAGCTATGAAACATTAACACAAATTGAGAAGCATTTTGAAGGTTTTAAAGGTAGCGCATGAGAATTTACTTGGAATGGTTTGAAATGCCATGCATAGGTATTTATGGTGGACACTTTGGAATAACTTGGTTTTCATGTGTTTGGAAGCACGAGCAGCATTCCCGCTCAGTACAAGTGAAGGCTAGCAAAAGACTAGGGAGCGACAAATCAAGAGAGCAATAACTGTCATAATCATGCTTGCGGCAAAATAAATTAACGGAGGCATAAAAGTGATACAAGAACTCTGAAGCAATGTAAATCATTGAGGCTTAATTGACTTTTGTTCAGTCATATGCATGCGTGAGCATGTGCCAAATCGATATAAATGAATTATTCAGAGGAGGATACCACAATATCATACCTATCTATGAATAAAACAATGCAAGCAAACATCCATGACATGCTACTCATATTAATAAATTGGAGCTAAACATGAGAGATCATGAACTACTAGACTTTCTTAAATGACATATACCTCACATGAACCAACTAAGCATGCTCACATGGATGAGTATATGTACAAAAATGAAAACAAATAGAGTTCATACCAGCCTCTCACCACAATCAGATTGTCGTAGATCGTCATTATTGCCTTTTCACTTGTGTAGCTTGGATAATATGAAATGAAAACCACGCTCCAGCCACCGAAGACCATTGAACTCATAATGAACTTTACAAACCAAAGAAGAACAGCAAATATTTTTGGTGTTTTCGAATTTGAGAACAAGAACAAAAGGAAACAAGCAAACAAAGCAAAATCTTTTTGGGTTTTCTTATAGCAAACTAGCAATAGCAAATAAAGCGAAACAAATGCAAGAAACCAAGATAAACAAATGGTGAAGAGAAACAACAGAAATATTTTTGGTCTTTTTGTGTTTTAGGAAAGAAACAAAGCAAGAACAAGAAAATGAAAACTAAAAGAAACACAGAAAAGCGAGATGGCAGAAATCTGCCAAAACCTGACAGCAGTACAGAAATCGATTTTTACAAAAATCTTACGTTGCTCAGCTCGAAAAGTGTTCAACTAATGAAAGTTAGATAACAACCTGGGGAACCTGCACAAAAATTGGCAGCTCAAAATAACGTTCTGGCTGTGCGCACGAATTTTTCTAGTAACAGTCCAGAATCTGTTTTCAGGCAGCACTTCCCCAAATATCATCTCTCTCTCATTAGAAAACCACTCAAAGAGACTAAACAAGTATGTACAAGTATCCAGCAACCATAATATGCAAAGAATGAGTGATGCCGGTATACCTCCCCCCAAGCTTAGGCTTTTGACTCTTCTTGATCACATTATATCACCCTTCTCTCTTGACCTTTGAAAACTTCTGCCACACCAAACTTCTCATAAACTTCATTAGAGGGGTTAGTACTCAAAAACTTTAATCCACTTTAGTCCTGTAGTGACACATTGCAAGAACTCAATAAAACATTAGCTACAGCTCTCCACGTCTAGAAAGCCTCACTTAAAGTCCACAAGAGACAATGCAAAAAACAGAGACAGAATCTGTCAAAACAGAACAGTCCGTAAAGACGAATTTTGTTAAGGCACCAGACTTGCTCAAATGAAAATTCCCAAATTGAATGAAAGTTGCATACATATCTGAGGATCACTCACGTAAATTGGCATAATTTTCTGAGTTACCTACAGAGAATTAGGCCCATATTCGTGACAGCAAGAAATCTGTTTCTGCGCAGTAATCCAAATCTAGTATGAACCTTACTATCAAAGACTTTACTTGGCACAATAATGCAATAAAGTAAAGATAAAAATTGCTACAGCAAGTAAAACAAGTGGAGGAAGAAAGAAATGTTGTTTACCTCCTCTATGCATATAAAAAGTATTTGTTAACAAGGTTGATCAAGTCTTGCCACCAAATAAATTTTACATAGCATAAGAAGAAATAAACCTCAAATCAATCATGTTACCTTGAATTGTATTGATATGGATCCAATCACAAGAGTTTGATATTCTTCTTTAGGCTCATATATAGGACAATCGATAGTTCCAACTTTGATAGTTCTCACATTAGAAATAGTATTAACTCCACACGCTTTTTCAATCCTCTTGGGGAAATAGACGGTGTGTTCCTTATCATCAACATTGAAAGTAACCTTTCCTTTATTGCAATCAATAACAGCCCCTGCGGTGTTAAGAAAAGGTCTCCCAAGAATAATAGACATATTATCATCTTCAGGCATTTCCAACACAACAAAATCAGTTAATATCAAGCAATTATTAGTAACTTGAACAGGAACATCCTCACATATACCAACAGGAATAGTAGTAGATTTATCAGCCATTTGCAAAGATATATCAGTAGGTATCAACTTATCTAAGTAAAGTCTCTTATAAAGAGAAAAAGGCATAACACTAACACCGGCTCCCAAGTCACATAGAGCAGTTTTAACATAATTATTCTTAATAGAACAAGGAATAGTAGGTATACCTGGGTCGCCCAACTTCTTTGGAACTTTGCCATTGAAAGAGTAATTAGCAAGCATAGTGGAAATTTCCTCATTGGGGATTTTCCTTTTGTTAGTAACAATATCTTTCATATACTTTGAATAAGGAGGCAATTTAATAGCATCAGTCAAAGGGATTTGCAAGAATAAAGGTTTCATCCAATCACAAAATTTATTATAGTGTTCTTCTTCCTTTGATTTTAGTTTCTTAGCAGGAAAAGGCATTTGCTTTTGAACCCAAGGTTCTCTTTCATTACCATGTTTCTCAGTAATAAAGTCTTCTTTAGTGTACTTTTTATTTTTAGCAGGCTTTTCAGGTTCCTTTTCAATTTCTTCTTTATCAGGAGTATCATTCTTATCATTATCTTCCTCATGTTCATTACCACTTTCAGTTTCAGCATCAGAAATAGAAATACTATTAGGATCATTAACAGGTTCAGAGGATTCTACAACATTCTTATGTTTCTTTTTCTTTTTCTTAGATGGAGCACTAGTTTTAATTAGTTGAGAATCTTGTTCAATTCTTTTGGGATGCCCTTCAGGATATAGAGGATCCTGGGTAGAAACACCACCTCTAGTTGTTACTTCACAAGCATGTTTTTCTTTAGAATTATTTCCCAACAAGTCATTTTGCACTTTAGTAAGTTGATCAATTTGAGTTTGAACCATTTGAAAATGTTTAACAAGTATCTTAACATCATTGGAGGTTCTCTCCACAATACCATGCAATTCACTAATAGCTCGGGAATTTTCCATTAAATGATTCTCTATTCTCATATTAAAGTTTTCTTGCTTAACAATATAATTATCAAATTCATCTAAGCATTGAGCAGGAGATTTTGAATACGGAATATCTTCCCTAGTAAAGTGTTGAAGCGAGTGTACCTCAATCATGGACGAAGGGGGAATTGTCTCACATATATCTTCAATAGGAGGTAAATTCTTCACATCTTCAGGTTTAATACCTTTCTCCTTAAGAGACTTCTTGGCTTCCCTCATATCTTCATCATTTAATTTAATCATACCCCTCTTCTTCACTATCGGTGTCGGGGTTGGTTCAGGTGTAGACCAATCATCATGATTCCGGCCTATTTTAGCCAATAATTCTTCAGCGTCGTCTGGAGTTCTTTTCCTGAAAACACAACCAGCACAACTATCCAGGTATGCCCTAGACTCAATAGTTAGTCCACTATAAAATATATCAAGTAAATCATGCTTTTCCAAATCATGGTCAGGCTGAGCTCTAATAAGAGAGCAAAATCTCGCCCAAGCCTCAGGCAATTTCTCTCCATCTTCCTGGTCAAAATTATAAATTCTCTGCAAAGCAGCATGTTGAGCACTAGCAGGAAAGTATTTGCGGAAGAAAACATCAAGCAATTCTTTTGGACTTTTAATAGAACCAGGAGGCAAATTATTATACCAAGTTTTAGCATCATCCTTTAATGAGAAAGGAAAAATTTTAGCGACAAAATAAGTACGCATCTTAATATCATCAGAAAACAAGCCACTAAGAGTAGATAACTCAGTCATGTGTTCAACAACACTTTCTTTTTCAGTACCACAAAAGGGTGTTTTCTCAACAATAGCTATATGAGATAGATCAAGAGAAAAATCATAATCTTTATCCCTAATGTTTATAGGAGATGTGGCAAATTTAGGATCAGGAGATAGTTTATATCTAACAACATGTTCTGCAAGCAACTTTTTAATTTTTCTTGCATCAGTAGTAGCATTGCATTTTTCAATAAAATCATCATCAAGCTCTACATAATCTTCATCAAGATCATCACTAGAATATTCAACAGACTCAGGTGAATTAACAGGTGTAGCAGCATTTTCATTAGGAGTTTCAGTATTTTCAATTTGTCTAGACTTAGCAATTGTAGCATCTAGAAAAGATCCTAACGAACCATCATTATCAAGCACAGCAGAAGCATCATCATAATTATGAGAAGAAATTTCAGATTCAGCAGAAGTACCAACATTTGAAGTTTGTGGTGGTGAAACAAGTTTACTTATCACAGATGGTGAATCAAGAGCAGCAGAGGTACTAAGAGTTGTACCTTTTCTTGTAGTGGATGGTAATATGGCGATCTTAGTATCGCGAGGTTTACCCATGATGGAGAATTTGCAGCGAACAATATCAATCCAAGTGAACTTCCAAATAAAGCTATGCTCCCCGGCAACGGCGCCAGAAAATAGTCTTGATGACCCACAAGTATAGGGGATCGCAACAGTCTTCGAGGGAAGTATTACCCAATTTATTGATTCGACACAAGGGGAGACAAAGAATACTTGTAAGCCTTAACAGCGGAGTTGTCAATTCAGCTGCACCTGGAAACAGACTTGCTCGCAAGAGTTTATCAGTAGTAACAGTTTTATGGCAGTGGAAATAGCGAAATAACAGAAAGTGGAATAAAGACAGCAGTAGTGATTATAGTAAACAGCAGGATTAAAATACTGTGGACGGATTTAACGGGCGTTGCATGGATGAGAGAAACTCATGTAACAATCAAAGCATGGGCATTTGCAGATAATAATAAAACGGTATCCAAGTACTAATCAATCAATAGGCATGTGTTCCATATTTAGTCGTACGTGCTCGCAATGAGAAACTTGCACAACATCTTCTGTCCTACCAGCCGGTGGCAGCCGGGCCTCTAGGGAAACTACTGGATATTAAGGTACTCCTTTTAATAGAGTACCGGAGCAAAGCATTAACACTCCGTGAACACATGTGATCCTCACATCACTACCATCCCCTCCGGATTTCTGTCACTTCGGGGCCATTGGTTCCGGACAGCGACATGTGTATACAACTTGCAGGTAAGATCATAAACAACGAATATCTTCATGAATAAATAACATGTTCAGATCTGAGATCATGGCACTCGGGCCCTAGTGACAAGCATTAAGCATAACAAGTTGCAACAATATCATAAAAGTGACATCTACGGATACTAGGCACTATGCCCTAACAATCTTATGACTATTACATGACCAATCTCATCCAATCCCTACCATCCCCTTCAGCCTACAGCGGGGGAATTACTCACACATGGATGGGGGAAACATTGCTGGTTGATGGAGAGGCGTTGGCGGTGATGGCGGTGAAGATCTCCTCCAATTCCCCGTCCCGGCGGAGTGCCAGAACGGAGACTTCTGGCTCCCGTGACGGAGTTTCGCGATGTGGCGGCTCTCTGGAGGGTTTCTGGCGAGACTTCCCCCGTGCGTTTTCAGGTCGAAACCAATAAGTAGTCCGAAGGGGGCGTCGGAGGCCGGCCGAGGGGGCCACACCATAGGGCCGCGCGGGCCCCCCTGGGCCGCGCCGCCTTATGGTGTGGGGCCCTCGGGCCTCCACCTCCTTCGCCCTTCTGGCTCCGTCAATATTTTGGTAAAATAGGGCCATCTGAAGAAATTCCGAGGATTTTCGAAAGTTGGATTTCTGCACAAAAACGAGACACCAGAACTTGAAAACAGCGTTAGTCCGGTTGTATCCAAAATACACAAATTAAAGGCAAAACAATAGCAAAAGTGTTCGGGAAAGTAGATACGTTTTGGACGTATCAACGTCCATTGCCGATTCATCTGCATTATTATAATACAAAATATATAATTAACCATCATGCATTTGTTAAACTAAATAGAAATTAAACAATGAACTACACACATATGCATATTTTATCAATGACACATATATATGAAAGGTTCAAGTTGTTGCTAACCGCGATCGAGGAGGAAAAAATAAATGAGGAAGCTCGATCAAGTGTGGCTCCGACACTTCATATCATGTTTGTTTCATGCTCTTGGGACATTTCATCAAACACCTTGTGTGCATAAGAGGAGCCAAAAGCAAACCCTACACCCCCTTGTGAAGTTTGTGAAGAGAAGTGGCACCAAATGGCTAAGTGCTGTGGGCTGAATGGTATATATAGGGGAGGGGCTTTAGTCGCGGTTGGCCTGGCCAACCGCGACTAAAGGCCTTTGGGCCAGGCCTGAGGACATTTAGTCGCGGTTGGCCTGGCCAACCGCGACTAAAGCCCCTCCCGTCCACCGAGCGCGCTGGGCCCAGGCCTTTGGTCGCGGTTCGCCACCCGAGCCGCGACTAAAGGTCCCATTGGTCGCGGTTCTTGCATTTTCGCGACTAATGGAGCTGGACGGAAGGCCTTTTTTCTACCAGTGCTTTATTTCACATTCTGACCCCTTGTGAGACGGGGATCTCCTATTTATGCGGAAAATCGTGGAGTAGGTGAAGTTAAAATTTAAACTCAAGTTTATTGAATCTGATATGAGAGAATTTGAAGCATAAAACTACCCAGGTCCTTTACTATCGACACTGGTGGAAAAATGGCCTTCGGTCGCGGTGCGCAACTGCCATTAGTCGCGGTTGCGCAACCGCGACCTATTATTCGCGACTAAAGGTCCCCTTTAGTCGCGGTTCCTTACGAACCGCGACTAAAGGCCCCTCCACGTGGGCGGCAGGCGAGCGCCAGGGCGGAGGACCTTTAGTCGCGGTTCTTCTGGCCAACCGCGACTAAAGGCCTCCGCAAGGTTTAGGGTTTAGCCCCCCTCCCCTAAATCTGGTTTGTTTTTAATTTGTATTGTTTTATTTCTTTTGGGTTTTAATTTTGAAGGAGTTTCACATATTCTACCGTACTACATACATGCATATGAATGTACAATTTCAAACAAATTTGAAATTAGAACCAAAAAGAATTCAAGAGGAATATACAATATATATTCAATATCGGATGACCATATACAATTTTGAACAAGTTTCCATACATATTTAGTGCATATAAAGTTCTACGTCCTCTACATAGTGTTCTCCTCTAGGATCGATGACTTCTCTGGCGAACCATCCAGCTAGTTCCTCTTGAAGTGGTCGGAAGCGAGCTTCTGGAGTAAGCGTCGTCCGGAGGTTATTCCTCCTGATGTTGTTCTCAGACGGCTGCCGCTCAGTGGTGTATCTCCGGATCCTCTCACAAACATAGTATCCACATAGATTGGTCCCCGGTGGCTGAATATCCCCGGTCGCAGCCTTTGCCATTTTAAAATGTAGCTCTTTTTTGAATTCACCGACCTTTTGATCTACGAACCGTCTCCAAACCCTACGAGGCAAGGAAAATTAAATGAACAAGAGAGTTATTAATTAGTTACTTGATATTAGGAAATGATGAATGAAATAGGCCGATCGATATAGAGCGCAAATGAATGAAAGTAGTTACTTTTGCATCATTTTTCTCATGTCGGCCCAAAGCTTCGTATCCATATTCAGAGAGTCGTGGACGAGAACTGTGGAGTTCTGAATTTGAATTACTAGCAGAATCCAGTGGAACCTGCGGACACGATACATGCACAGTCATGCATAACTCATCGATTAGCCACATACCATGCATGGAGTAAACAAAAGAGAATGTGCTCAAGACAGAAACACTCACCCAAAATGGTAAGGAAATAGAATATCACTTTTGAGTTCCTGTTTTATAAGAAACCGCCACAGGTCATCCTCCACGTCGGCGGGGTGGTGTTCTAACACATATGAATTAACGATTTGTGGGTCAATGAACCCAACATCATGGGTGCGCCTTATTCGCATTTCCCGCTTCTTCATTCTGCATAATAGCGTACACAACAAGATAGTTAGGACAATATATATATTTATAGTGCAGGCAATGAACGAGATGGGGTAGAAATTAATAAATCACTTACAGAACATAGCAGCTGATGATAGATTTGTCGAGCTCGCGCAGATTGAACAGCTGGAACAATTCACTCCGATGAATTGTTATATAGTAATGTTTGAAGTGATGCTCAGGTCTAACTTCCGCATAAATATATTCTCTGGCGTTTTTAAGTTTTATGTAACCCTTGTACCAATTTAGCAGACCTTTCATTTGTCGAGGTAGATCCTCTTCCTGCGCAGGCTCGACGAGAGGACCATCCTTCACATATCCAAATACTACGTCCTTCATTGCCACGTCATCAAGGCCTAATGCTACACGAAGAGTCAGACCTAAGTCTGCCGCTTGTTCTTTGGCTCTCGCTACAGTCAATCCCTGTGCTGCCGCAGCTGCTATGACATCAGGGGCATCGTCCTCCGGACCTGCGGCTTTCACTATGAGCGGGGCGATCGACTGTTTACTTTGTTCCCCGAGCTGGGCAACTTGTTTCCCCCCGACCGCGAGTGCTTGACTACGAAGTTCACGTTCATAGTCGTCAGGCAGATTCTTCGCGGCTTGGGACGGTGTGTTCAAAAATGACTTAGCCCAGCTCTTTTCCTTCTCAGAAAATACTTGTTTGGGCTCGGGCTCTCTTTTCTTCTTGCAGTCCGCCTGCCATTTCTCATGCTGAGCAGCCACGACCGCTGCATTTTGCTCCACACTAAGGTCATAAGGCCTCGGGGTGAGAGGCTTTAGTGATGGCTCTGGTATCTTTGTGGTTGCAGGTACATAAGGGTCCGGGTTAATAACCCAAGACTGCTTCGCTTCTTCGCCGGAGGTGGATTGGGGGGCGGCGTCTGATCACCCGCCGGACGAGGACTGGGGGGCGGCGTCTGCTTACCCGCCGGAGGTGAATTGGGGGGCGGCGTCGGCTGACCCGCCGGAGGTGTAGGTGAGCCACCACCACCACCACCGCCCGCCACCACCACCGGAGGGGGGTGGACTTGTTTGCCTTGGCGCCTCGCCTGGAAACTTGATAAACTTCTTCTGCTAGAATGAACTGGCGCTTGACATCTCCAAGTCTTGTCGCCCCTTCAGGTGTAGCAATGTCAATGTCCAGGTCCTCAAACCCTTGGACTATCTCCTCCACCGTGACACGAGCATAGCCATCTGGAATGGGGTTGTTGTGGTGGAGTGCTCCAGGTGGTAAAGCACTGCCGGTGGCTACCTTCATGGACATGTTCCCGATAGGATAATACAGATGACATGCTTTCATCTCCTTTATATCGTCCACGGGGTAGCGAGGAGGCTCCGGTGCAGTAATTTCGACCACCAGAGGCTCCGGTGCAGTAATTTCGATCGTCGGTGCACCAGCCGGTGAGGCCTCCGTGGAAGCCACGCTGCTTCTTCTCTGCTGGCTTCCGAGATCCATTGGATGATCTTCATGCTGCGCCCGAGCTGCATCTCTTTCGGCTACTAGTACACTCACGGTTTTCTTCATCACATCCATTTCCGTTACCAGCTTCGCCACAACATCTGCATCCCGATCCATCTTTCTCTTACGGCTTCTGTAACCGTACGGGTCATCGTTCTGGGGGAACCCTACTTTCCACGGAATGTCCCCGGGCATGCCTCGTACACGTCCTCCGTGTTCAGGATTCCCGAGGGCTTTTGTCAGGGCGTCGTTCTCTCTGTTGAACTTGATCCTCCCCTCTTGAGCATCCCTCATTGCCTCAATAAGCTTTTGGGTGGGTTTAATTATTTTGCCCTGATAAACACACTCCCCTGTCTCCGGGTTCAGCGATCCCCCATGCCCGTACCACCAGCTTTTGGCCCTTGGGTCCCATCCCTCCGTACCTGGACGGATTCCTCGCGCCCTCAGCTCGTTCTCCATCTTCTCCCACCTAGGCTGCCAAAAGCGATACCCTCCTGGCCCCATAATATGATTGTACTCCTTCTTGGCCGCATTCTTCTTATTTTTTTCGACATTTCAAGGAACTGCTCCGATTTCTTTTGCTTCACAAATTCTGGCCAATCATGTTGCAGTTTCTCATATTGTCCTTTGAAATCCGGAGTCTTGCCCTGCTTGACAAAGTCATGGGCTAGATTTTGCTTGTATTTCCGGAATGCGTCGGCCATCTTAGAAAGAGCGAACTGTTTGACTAGCTTGCACCTCTCCTTGTTTTCCTGAATCTTGTTACCCGCCTCATCGTATCTGCGGTATTCCGGAGGTAGAACGAAATGTTCTATAAGCTTCTTGAAGCAATCTTTTTTTGTTCTCTTATCGACAAAAGTGAAACCAAGACGTGCCTTCTTTGGCTCATTCCACTCCTGGACGGTGATCGAGACGTTCTCTCTAACAACGGCTCCGCATTGGCTGATAAACTTGGTGGCGTTCTTGCTGGGCTCCAGCGGCCTGCCGGTTGCTTCGTCGACAACCTCGATGGTGCATGTTTCGTTTGGTTTCATCGTCTTGGTTGCGCCACGCTTTGACGACGACGTACTCGATTTTTTCGATGATCCGGCCGAGGGCTAAAATAAGAAAGAGAGTCGCGCGCGTTAGTACACACATATTTATTCAAATCAGTTAGTTTGTATCACCAGAGGCTCAATGTATATATATACCTCGGCGCCGGAGGTGGTTGCTACTTCCAATTCAAGATCGTCGTTTACCGACGTTTCTTCGGCATCATCTTGCTGACGGCGCCCTTCATCTTCACCGTCAAGGTTCAGATAAGAAGAGATATCATCTTCTTCTTGTCCGGTCGGCACATATTGAATATCGCCGTTTATGATGCCGAACATATGGTCTTCAGCGTCCGGATCATAGTTGTCCATAATCGGGTCAGCTCTATCGTCCGCCATATGTCAGTCCTGAAAACATGTAGTCAAAACAAATTAATTGTGTATATGCCAACATTATCACATCTCTTCTACATATAAAGAGAGAGGGCGACGATGGAGGCGAGAGGGGGGACGCAGTGACCGCGTGACCGAGAGACCGGTGGCGGTGGCGAAAGGGGGGACGCAGTGACCGCGTGACCGAGAGACCGGTGGCGGTGGCGAAAGCGGGGACGCAACCGCGTGACCGAGAGACCGGTGTGGCGGTGCCGAGAGAGCGGTGGCGGTGACCGAGAGTCAATTTTTCAGTTAACATTCCCGTGTAGTTAGTTAGAAAAAAACACAAAAGTTTTCCAAATTCCAAACATGCCAATTAAGTTATTTTTTAAGTTATTTTTTTCTTAAGTTATTTTGGTTAAGTTATTTTGTTCTTAAGTTATTTTGGTTAAGTTATTTTTTTCATAAGTTATTTTGGTTAAGTTATTTTGTTCTTAAGTTATTTTGGTTAAGTTATTTTTTTCTTAAGTTATTTTGGTTAAGTTATTTTTTTCTTAAGTTATTTTTTTCTTAAGTTATTTTGGTTAAGTTATTTTTTTCTTAAGTTATTTTTTAAGTTATTTTTTTCTTAAGTTATTTTGGTTAAGTTATTTTTTTCTTAAGTTATTTTGGTTAAGTTATTTTTTTCTTAAGTTATTTTTTAAGTTATTTTTTTCTTAAGTTATTTTGGTTAAGTTATTTTTTTCTTAAGTTATTTTGGTTAAGTTATTTTTTTCTTAAGTTATTTTTTAAGTTATTTTTTTCTTAAGTTATTTTGGTTAAGTTATTTTTTTCTTAAGTTATTTTGGCTAAGTTATTTTTTTCTTAAGTTATTTTTTTCTTATTATGTTAATTTTGGTTAAGTAGTTAGTTAAAAAAAACACAAAAGTTACAAATTAAAAAACAAAAACGGCGCAGAGGCGGCCGGCGCGCCCGGCCACGATCGATCTCTGGCTGACCGCGCGCGCGCGGCGCGCGGCCGCCCTCTCGCGGCGGCGGGCGGTGAGGCGGCGGCTGCGCGGCGCGCCTCTTGCGGCGGCGGCGGCTGGCGGAGGCGGAGGCGCCGGGTTCGATCGGCCGGCAGGCGGGGACGATCGACGACGTTACACATACTGGGAGAAGAAGCGCAGAGGCGCGGCGGCGGCCGAGGAGACGGCGAGGAGGCGCGGCGGCGACGGCGGCGACGAGGGCGGACCAGCGCGCAGCGCCGGCGTTCGAGCGAGAAGTGAAATCTGCGCGGGCCGCCGCGCGAATTTATAGGGAGGATTTAGTCGCGGTTGGTGTTACCAACCGCGACTCAGGGGCCCTTAGTCGCTCGGCACCAACCGCGACCAAATCCATTTTGCCAGATTTTGCGGTTCCCGCGAAAACGAGCTTTAGTCGCGGTTGGCCAGGCCAACCGCGACTAAAGGCCTTTTCGAAATTGAAAATTCAGAGAATAAAACTAATCATTTCTAAATGTGTAAAATATATCAACAAATTCAAAAAATAAAACTAATCATTTCTAAATGTGAAAAATACAAATAATATATCCAAAAATTCAGAAAAATAAAATTAATTCATTTCAAAATCTTAAAAATACAAATAATATATCAAAAAATTCAGAAAATAAAACTAATTCATTTAAAAATCTTAAAAATACAAATAATATATCAAAAAATTCAGAAAAATAAAACTAATTCATTTAAAAATCTTAAAAATACAAATAATATATTAAAAAATTCAGAAAAATAAAACTAATTCATTTAAAAATCTTAAAAATACAAATAATATATCAAAAATTCAGAAAAATAAAACTAATTCATTTAAAAATCTTTCCGCTCTGTCTTTCCGCCCCCCTCTTCCCGCCTCTCTTTCCCGCCCCATCTTCCCGCCTTCGCCTTCCCTTGACTTTCTTCCCAGACGTCCTTATTCCCGACGCTTTATTAGATGACCCTCTTTCTTCCCGCCATTTCTTCCATGTCTTCCCGCCTCTTTCTTCCCGCCTTTCTTCCATGTCTTCCCGCCTCTTTCTTCCCGCCACTTTCTTCCCGCCTCCTGTCTTCCCGCTCCCATTTTTCCCGCCATTTCTCACTACATATATGTTGCCCGGCTTGGCCAGCATTATCACATCGATCTCTACAATCTCTCATCACTCTCTCATGGCTTCCACCGCACCCACTCTAACCTACCAGCAGGTGGAGGAGCTTTGCGCCTCGAACTACCCTTGCCCACCTGCCTCCCCCCGGCTGGAGCCTAAGCGCCGGCGGCGTGCCGGTCCCTCCCGTCCCTCAGGGTACTGCGCGCCGGGCGGCCATCACGAACCACTACTACCTCGACCTCACGCCGGAGCAGCGGATGAATCCCCGCTGGCATCCCGATAACCAGCATACTTGGGACGCCTTCTTCATCAATCGGCGTGAGAGGGCGCTCGCCAGGTATGAGGAGGACGGTCTGCCTCCTGGAAACTTCCACGAGGCCGGCCGTCGGCTATGGTGGTACGGCCGGACTCTGCAGAGCGTCATGGACTACATCACGCCGGCGATATCCCCCGCCTGCGCTACCCTCAGTTCGAGCACAGCGCCGCCCCGACGACGCGACGCAGCGCACGACGAAGCAACTTAGAAGACGACTACCAGTACAACGGCGGCGGCTATGAAGACTACGAGTATGCATATTATACGCCTAGGCAGGAGTATGACTAAATCACTCCAAATTTCATGTATGCGAGTATGACTTAGTCACTCCAAATTTCCTGTATGCAGGAGTATGACTTAGTCACTCCAAATTTCATGTATCATCAGTGCTATCTCGAGTCAATTGAATCATTCGAAAATGGACACCAAACACATCACGGGTAATATAATTCACATGATTCATTCAACAAAGTTTGGTACAATAATAAATTATTACACATCATTTCTTCCCTTGTGTCCCTGCTTGCTTACGATTGTGCCGTATCCATGGAGCATCCTCATCATTTAACTTAATGCTTGGGTCGGTGTTCACTTTGAAGGGCGGAATTTCAGCAAACATATTATAATCTTCTGACATGTCTGTCTTGTCCTCCACTCCCACGATGTTTCTTTTCCCTGAAAGAACAATGTGGCGCTTTGGATCATCGCATGATGTACTGATCGTTTTCTTATCTTTCCGTTTCCTCGGTTTGCTACTCATGTCCTTCACATAGAAAACCTGAGCGACATCTTTCGCTAGGACGAATGGTTCGTCAAGGTAACCAAGATTGTTGAAATCCACCATTGTCATTCCGTATTGCTGGTCCACCTTTACCCCACCTCCTGTTAGCTTGAACCATTTGCACCGGAACAAAGGGACCCTAAAGGAGGGTCCATAGTCAAGTTCCCATATCTCCTCTATGTAACCATAATATGTGACCTTTTGCCCATTCTCGGTTGCTGCATCAAAGCGGACACCACTGTTTTGGTTGGTGCTCTTTTTATCTTGGGCGATCGTGTAAAATGTATTCCCATTTATCTCGTACCCTTGGAAAGTCGTTATAGTCGAAGATGGTGTCTTGGCCAACATGTACAGCTGATCTACAACCTTATTGTCACTCATTAAATGTTTTCTCAACCAACTGCCGAAAGTCTCCATGTGGGCCTTCCTAATCCAGGATTCAGGCTTCCCAGGGTTGTCCGAGCGTAAAATATTCTTGTGTTTCTCAAAGTACGGAGCCACCAAGCTGGAATTGGTCAGAACTGTGTGGTGTGCTTCAGTCAGAGAATGGCCGTCCATACATATCGTTGATTTCCTTCCGATCGTGCCTTTTCCACTTAGTCTCCCCTCGTGCCGCGATTGAGGAAGACCAATCGGCTTAAGGTCAGGAACAAAGTCAACACAAAACTCAATTACCTCCTCATTTCCATAGCCCTTGGCGATGCTTCCTTCTGGCCTAGCACGGTTACGAACATATTTCTTTAATACTCCCATGAACCTCTCGAAGGGGAACATATTGTGTAGAAATACAGGACCGAGAATGGAAATCTCATCGACTAGGTGAACCAGGAGGTGCGTCATAATATTGAAGAAGGATGGCGGGAACACCAACTCGAAACTGACAAGACATTGGACCACATCGTTCTGTAACCGTGGTAGAACTTCTGGATTGATTACCTTCTGAGAGATTGCATTGAGGAATGCACATAGCTTCACAATGGCTACTCGAACATTTTCCGGCAGGAGCCCCCTCAAAGCAATCGGAAGCAATTGCGTCATAATCACGTGGCAGTCGTGAGACTTCAGGTTTTGGAACTTTTTCTCCGCCATGTTTATTATTCCCTTTATATTGGACGAGAATCCTGACGGGACCTTCATACTGCTCAGGCATTCAAAAAAGATGACCTTCTCTTCTTTGGTCAGAGCGTAGCTGGCACGACCTTGAAACCATTCCGGATGCCGGTCATCAGGGTCTTTCAAACTTTGCTGGTCCTGCCGTGCTTCCTTTGTATCATTTGACTTCCCATACACGCCCAAGAAGCTTAGGATGTTCACGCAAATATTCTTCGTAACGTGCATCACGTCGATTGCAGAGCGGACTTCTAGGACTTTCCAATATTCTAGCTCCCGGAATATAGATTTCTTCTTCCACATGGCTACGTGCCCGTCAGCTCCCTTCGGAACTGATTGTCCGCCAGGACCCTTTCCAAAGATGACTTTCAAATCCTTGACCATATCAAATACCTCAGCACCAGTGTGTTCCGCAGGCTTCGGCCGGTGATCTGCCTTGCCGTTGTAATGCTTGCCTTTCTTTCTTACGATGACCTTCGGAAGAAATCGACGATGCCCAAGGTACACGTTCTTCTTACAATTTGGCAAATGTTCACTTTCAGTCTCATGTAAGCAGTGCGTGCATGCATTGTATCCCTTATTTGACTGTCCCGAAAGGTTACTAAGAGCAGGCCAATCGTTGATGGTTACGAAAAGCTCATCCCACACACGGACACCAGGTCTGCCCCACAGCTGTAAAAGCTCATCAACTAATGGCCTTAGGTACACATCGATGTCGTTGCCGGGTTGCTTCGGACCTTGGATGAGCACTGGCATCATAATGAACTTCCGCTTCATGCACAACCAAGGAGGAAGGTTGTAGATGCATAGAGTCACGGGCCAGGTGCTATGGCTGGAGCTCTGCTCGCCAAAAGGATTCATGCCATCCGTACTTAGACCAAATCTTATGTTCCTTGCGTCAGCTGCAAAATCTTTGAACTCTCTGTCGATCTTTCTCCATTGCATTCCATCTGCGGGGTGTCTCAACTCCCCGTCCGACTTACGGTCCTCTTTGTGCCATCGCAACAACTTGGCATGCTCTTTGTTCCTGAACAGACGTTTCAACCGTGGTATTATAGGGGCATACCACATCACCTTGGCGGGAACCTTCTTCCTGGGTTTCTGGCCCTCAACATCGTCACCAGGGTCATTGCCTCTGATCTTATAACGCAATGCAGTGCATACCGGGCATTCATTCAAATTCTCGTATTCACCGCGGTAGAGGATGCAGTCGTTGATGCATGTATCTTCAAACCTCTAAACCTAGAGGGCAGACAACCTTCTTCGCTTCGTACGTACTGGCAGGCAACTCATATTCTTCAACATTTTCAGCAAGTCTTCAAATGCCGAGTCAGCTACACCTGCCTGTGCCTTCCATTTCAGCAAATCCAGTGTGCAGCCAGCTTTTTCAGACCATCATCGCATCCGGGGTACAGCGCCTTCCTGTGATCCTCTAACATGCGATCCAAATTCTCCCTCTCTTTTTCAGTTTCGCAGCGTCTCCGTGCATCAGCAATGGTCCGACCAAGATCATCAACGGGATCATCACGTGCCTCTTCTTCACCTTCCCCTTCACCTTCCCCTTCACCTTCAGCATCCTCCATGAAAGTATCACCGAAATGATCAAGATAGCTTTCATCGATGAAATCATCCCTTCTTCATCTTCTTCCATTATAACCCCTCTTTCTCCATGCTTGGTCCAACAATTATAGCTTGGCATGAAACCGTGCCGAAGCAGGTGCAGCTGAACATCTCTTGAGGAAGAGTAACCCTTCTGATTCTTACATTTAACACATGGACAGATAACAAAACCCCCTGCTTGTTCGCATTAGCCACTACGAGGAAATCATTCAAACCCGTACTGAACTCGCCGGAGAGTCGGTTACCGTACATCCATTGTCGATTCATCTGCATTATTATAATATAAATAATTAACCATCATGCATTTGTTAAACTAACTAGCTACAAACAATATAAATTAAACAATGAACTACACACACATGCACATTTTATCAACGACACATCAAAGGTTCAAGTTGCTAACCGCGATCGAGGAGGAAAAAATAAATGAGAAAGCTCAAGTGTGGCTCCAACACTTCATATCATGTTTGTTTCATGCTCTTGGGGCATTTCATCAAACACCTTATGTGCATAAGAGGAACCAAAAGCAAACCTAACACCCACTTGTGAAGCTTGTGAAGAAAATGGCACCAAATGGCTAAGTGTTGGCTGCTGGATGGGTATATATAGGGGGGGCGGCCGCGGTTGGCCTGACCAACCGCGACTAAAGGCTCGGGCATAGTCGCGGTGGCGGCCAACCGCGGCTAAAGCCCCCCACGTGCAACGGCTGGCCACCGAGCGCCCGGGCCCAGGCCTTTGGTCGCGCCTCTCGGACCGCGACTAAAGGTACTATTAGTCGCGGTTCCTTTACCTTCGCGATTTATGGGCCTCACCTAAGCCTGTTTTTCTAGTGCTGACGTGTCATTTCATACATATCTGAGTTTGAACTCTCTTGCCATTGATTTTCTATAACGCATGAACTAATATATATGTATGAGTTTGACTGGTCATTACGCATTACTGATATCATGAAAGCTCTTGATGTAACAGTATATTATTCATTACTACCTGAGAGAGAGCCTTCGGTACTAAATACGACCATGATCGCCACTACTGGCTTCATATATACTACCTCCGTTTTAAGGAATAAGGCGCACACTTATTTCAAGACGAACTTTGACCATAAAAATTGTGCAACAAAATCTTAATTCTATTATATGTAATTAGTATTGTTGGATTCGTATTGAAAAGAACCTTTAATGATACTAATTTCATACAAACAATCTTTATTTATTTAAAGTAATTTTTGGTCAAACAAAAAACTTATAAAACGAGGACGCCTTATTCCTTGAAACGGAGGTAGTAGCCACTGATTGCTCATGGGCTTTCAAATACGTACCAGTCAAGTACAGACTGTCTTTTATCATGTGATGTAACTTTAGCTCTCACAGTGAGCCCATAATAGCTAATGATATTAAATAAAGCAGCTCCATTGGCATCTCCGGATTGCTCACATCTAAATCATATTTTCATAAATACATATCGTTCTAAAATGTGTGATTAAGCTAGGAAATAAAATTCATATTATTACGTTGGTCATAATTTTTTCCATAGTATTGTAATTTTATAAATATTGGCTAATATATTTGTGTGAATTGCATGTTGAAGAAAATCCTGCTGCTAAAATGATTTGTATTTCTCAAGGTTCAAGTAATAATACACTTGAATAATTCTTAGCTATATACGGGAATAATGACACACTAGCATAGTTCTTAGCTACATTCGTACCATGTTATATATGATTTCGACCAAGCACGAGAAGTCATATTGTAACATTTATCATATCGCAGACTTGAGTTTGCATATACACATCCCATATATTAAGCCGTGTTTGCTTATTGATGGTTGTATTTTACCGACATTTTCCAAATTAAGATAGTCGTCCGTAAATCTATTATTATTATTATTAGGGATTTAATAGTTTTTTTTATAAATTGCATATCTATAAACTCCCTTTTTAGACACATTCAGATGTTGCCCTCGCATCTGCATATCTATTATTAGGGCCGCTATGCTAGTTTAATTAATTGGAAGAAACATTTGAAATGGTAGCCAAATAATATTGTAGCATTTCGTCACACACAAACTTTACAAGTCTGAAACACATACTCGTGACAGAAACACGAAACTATGTATGTGCTTCCAACCAGCAATCAACCGCTAGCAGGCTCTCGCATGCAAAGGCATATTAAACCGGTTGAGGCATTTCGGACATCAAAGCGGCCGCACATGAGCTCCGTTTGTGTTGGCCCATGGATACGAAAATAGTCAGGCGTCCATTTCCACCAAAATATGACCATCAGATTGGCTTAAATTAGGTCTCAAATATAAGTTCATCAGATTATGCACATGGTACGGTATAAAATGTAGTCAAAAAGGGGCACAACATTGTCATGATTAGCAAATATAGTCCACAAGGAGACCATGGTGCTTCTTGACATGGGCGCGGCAAATCGGGCGCCACGCAAGCGGATTTCGGCGGCTCGGCGCGCTTCTTTAGGAACCAAGCCCTGGCCAAGTTGGCCAACATGATCCTTGTGTCCTCTGCCCGAATCTTGGCCTTGCCGTCCATCTTTTTGCCCTCGACATGTGCCCTTTTGGCATCGACGTCTATGCTTTGGACCTCAATGGCCTCTTTGGTGAGGTTGAGGTGAATGAAAGTAGAGGCATCTATTCCCAGGCGCCTCTTCTCATCCCTTCTCGCCTGAGCGACTTAAGAATCAGCCATCATCTTCTACAAGGCCTGGCTCAATGCAAGAGTTGATGCCTCCCGAGAAAAAAATGGCCTTAGTAGACTTATGGCCGCGGGGACAAGGTGGAAGGGCATTCTGCCCAAGTTCGTCATCTTCGCCGTCGATGACCACAATGGCTGTGCCATTCTTGACTGCTTCTTGGTAGGCGCATAGCCAACCCTCCACTACATCGTCTCCTCCAACTTATCCCAACAATGGACCATATGAAAGCCCTTCTGATGTGTTGCCTTTAACTTCTCCAAGGTCCTGGGTACCTAAAATTGCTAAACGTTAGGTTTATGGTATGCTAATGCTAAGTACAAAGATGGAATGACAATGCCCATTTCTTACCACTGCCACCACGCTCGTCCCGCTCTCGGAGGTGCAACAACATGGTCGACAGCGGCGCAAAACTTGGAGGCTTCTTGTTTGATGTAGGTCCATATTTTGCTGATGGACTCTTCCGTGCGATCGTTGCGCATCTCGTAGGAATTGTGGCTCTTTCTCTCATCGTACTCTTGGATGACCTTGCGCCAATACACCTCGCCCTTTTGCTGGGCATAGTTTATGGAGTCATGGCTAGTTGCGAGCCACGCATCGCGCAAACATTTGTCCTCGTCGTCGCTGAAGCCGTTGGTCCTGTGGCTCTCCTCCCCCTTCTTCTTGGCATCATCAAGAAGGGTTAGATCAGGCCCCAATGCCTCCTCATCGGTATCGACAAAGACGGTTGTTGGCTGTGTCGGGTGGGTGAAGAACAGTCGTTCGCCATCGATGTCTGCCCCATGCAGTGTGTGTGCCCCCGATCATGCGTCTCTGGGTAGGGTTCCTACGTCCCTATCCCGACGCTGCCTTTGCAGATGTAGCCTCCGCCGTAGATCATGGCTAAAATATCGACCTCTCTACATCTCGCCAAATAGGCCTACGAATCACCAGACGTCAAATGGATGAAACACTTCAGACCAAGGGATTGGGGGCGAACGTACCGATGGCTCCCAAGTGCAGGAGATCAGTTGTAGTACTTTTAAATAAGAAATTTTGTTGAACCCATGAGGAGCTAAAGGTATTGATCAGCAGAATCGACAAGAAAAC
The DNA here is from genome assembly GCA_030979885.1 of Lolium multiflorum. Classification (NCBI taxonomy): domain Eukaryota; kingdom Viridiplantae; phylum Streptophyta; class Magnoliopsida; order Poales; family Poaceae; genus Lolium; species Lolium multiflorum. Next base: position 81,732,900 of record CM061752.1, on the reverse strand, counting down.
AATAATAAGAAAGTAAATTTTTGGTGTTTTGGGTGTATAGTTTGCAATACAAATAAAGTGCAGAAAGTAAATAGCAAATAAGTAAAAGCTCTCGATGAGAGAAAAGCCCAATCCTCTATGCAGCAAGAGGATAAGCTCAAGTGTGTGTGCTTATATGAGACTTAAGTTCCCGAGGGCGGCATGGATTTACTAGCATCTGAATTCTACACAACATGGTAAATATTTTGTCAAGCTTTATTCAATTAGGGATGGAGCGTAAATTAGGTGCAACCATAGATATGTTCAAAAACCCCCCCTTATGATGGGTCCTAGAGCCATTTTCATGTGCAAGTATAGGAATCATTAAGACATAAATGTCCCACCATAGCAATAAGATCATTGGTCCCCGACATAAACCCCTCTAATGCAACCCATAGTATTGGAAGACAAATTCTGTCGGTCGTCCCTTCCAACACTAATGCATTACATTAAAGTGTAGCCCTATGAGCCCATATAGGTGAAGTAATATGCAGTCGACGTTCGCATGCATCGCGCAAACATTTGTCCTCATCGTCGCTGAAGCCGTTGGTCCTGTGGCTCTCCTCCCCTTCTTCTTGGCATCATCAAGAAGGTTTAGATCAGGCCCCAATGCCTCCTCATCGGTATCGACAAAGACGGTTGTTGGCTGTGTCGGTTGGGTGAAGAACAGTCGTTCTCCATCGATGTCTGCCCCATGCAGCGTGTGTGCCCACTGATCATGCGTCTCTGGGTAGGGTTCCTACGTCCCTATCCCAACGCTGCCTTCGCAGATGTAGCCTCCACCGTAGATCATGGCTGAAATATTGCCCTCTCTACATCTCGCCAAATAGGCCTACGAATCACCAGACGTCAAACGGATGAAACACTTCAGACCAAGGATTGGGGGCGAACAGCTGATGGCTCCCAAGTGTAGGAGATCAGTTGTAGTACTTTTCAATAAGAAATTTTGTTGAACCCATGAGGAGCTAAAGGTATTGATCAGCAGAATCGACAAGAAAACAATAATAAGAAAGTAACAGTTTTGGTGTTTTGGGTGTATAGTTTGCAATAAAAATAAAGTGCAGAAAGTAAATAGCAAATAAGTAAATGCTCTCGATGAGAGAAAAGCCCAATCCTGTATGCAGCAAGAGGATAAGCTCAAGTGTGTATGCTTATATGAGACTATAGTTCCCGAGAGCGGCATGGATTTACTAGCATATGAGTTCAACACAACATGGTAAATATTTTGTCAAGCTTTATTCAATTAGGGATGGAGCCTAAATTAGGTGCAACCATAGATATGTTCAAACACCCCCCTTATGATGGGTCCTAGAGCCATTTTCATGTGCAAGTATAGGAATCATTAAGACATAAATGTCCCACCATAGCAATAAGATCATTGGTCCCCGACATAAACCCCTCTAATGCAACCCATAGTATTGGAAGACAATTTCTGTCAGTCATCCCTTCCAACACTAATGCATTACATTAAAGTGCAGCCCTATGAGCCCATATAGGTGAAGTAATATGCAGTCGATGTTCGCATAAAACCATCATAGAACAACATAAAAGATAGAAAACTTGACCAAATACTCATTGCACATCATATAGAATCATAGCCAGATCATCCTATGCCCCCAGGAACGTGGGGAACTACTCACAAGTGTCAAGCATGATATGGACTGATACGTCTCCAACGTATCTATAATTTCTTATGTTCCATGCTAGTTTTATGACAATACCTACATGTTTTATTCATACTTTACAATGTTTTTATGCATTTTCTGGGACTAACCTATTAACAAGATGCCACAGTGCCAGTTCCTGTTTTCTGCTGTTTTTGATTTCAGAAAAGTTAGTTTACGAATATTCTCGGAATTGGACGAAACAAAAGCCCACGGCCTTATTTTCCACGGAGTGTTCCAGAACACCAAAGAAGAGTCGGGGAAGGCCAGCAGGGGGCCCACCCCATAGGGCGGCGCGGTGGGGCCCCTGGCCGCGCCGTGACGTGGGGAGGGAGCCCCCTGGCTCCCCCGACGCTGCCACTTCGCCTATTTATTCCTTCGTCCGCAAAAACCCTAGTACCGAGAGCCAAAAATACCAGAACAATTCTAGAGACGCCGCCGCCGTCAACCCTAACTCGGGGGTCAGAAGATCTCCTCCGGCACCCTGCCGGAGAGGGGAATTATCACCGGAGGGCTCTACATCACCATGCCCGCCTCCGGATTGATGCGTGAGTAGTTCATCCTTGGACTACGGGTCCATAGCAGTAGCTAGATGGTTGTCTTCTCCTCTTGTGCTATCATGTTTAGATCTTGTGAGCTGCCTAACATGATCAAGATCATCTATTTGTAATGCTACATGTTGTGTTTGGTGGGATCCGATGAATATAGAATATTATGTCAAGTTGATTCTCAATCTATCATATATGTGTTGTTTATGTTCTTCCATGCTCTCCGTTGCTAGTAGAGGCTCTGGCCAAGTTGATACTTGTAACTCCAAGAGGGGTATTTATGCTCGATAGTGGGTTCATGCCTCCATTGAATCTGGGACAGTGACAGAAAGTTCTAAGGTTGTGGATGTGCTGTTGCTACTAGGAATAAAACATCAATGCTTTGTCTAAGGATATTTGTGTTGATTACATTACGCCATACTTAATGCAATTGTCTGTTGTTTGCAACTTAATACTGGAAGGGGTGCGGATGCTAACCTGAAGGTGGACTTTTTAGGCATAGATGCATGCTGGATGGCGGTCTATGTTCTTTGTCGTAATGCCCTAAGTAAATCTCATAGTAGTCATCATGATATGTATGTGCATCTCTATTTGTCAATTGCCCAACCGTAATTTGTTCACCCAACATGCTATTTATCTTATTGGAGAGACACCACTAGTGAACTGTGGACACACGTCCTTGGGAACCCCAAGTGGAAGGTGTGATGCGTATAGAAGCAAGTTTCCCTCAGTATGAAACCAAGGTTTATCGAACCAGTAGGAGTCAAGGGCCACGTGAAGGTTGTTGGTGAAGGAGTGTAGTGCGGTGCAACACCAGGGATTCCGGCGCCAACGTGGAACCTGCACAACACAATCAAAATACTTTGCCCCAACGTAACAGTGAGGTTGTCAATCTCACCGGCTTGCTGAAAACAAAGGATTAAACGTATGGTGTGGACAATGATGTTTGTTTGCGAAGAACAACAGAGAACAGAGATTGCAGTAGATTGTATTTCAGATGTAAAAGAATGGACCGGGGTCCACAGTTCACTAGTGGTGTCTCTCCAATAATATAAATAACATGTTGGGTGATAAAATTACAGGTGGGCAATTGACAAATAAAGATTCAATACATATCACGATGATCACTATGAGATTTAATTAGGGCATTACGACAAATAACATAGACCGATAATCCAGCATGCATCTATGCCTAAATAGTCCACCTTCAGGTTAGCATCGCACCCCTTCCAGTATTAAGTTGCAAACAACAGACAATTGCATTAAGTATGGTGCGTAATGTAATCAACAAAAATATCCTTAGACAAAGCATTGATGTTTTATCCCTAGTAGCAACAGCACATCCACAACCTTAGAACATTCTGTCACTGTCCCAGATTCAATGGATGCATGAACCCACTATCGAGCATAAATACTCCCTCTTGGAGTTACAAGTATCAACTTGGCCAGAGCCTCTACTAGCAACGGAGAGCATGGAAGAACATAAACAACACATATATGATAGATTGATAATCAACTTGACATAGTATTCTATATTCATCGGATCCCACCAAACACAACATGTAGCATTACAAATAGATGATCTTGATCATGTTAGGCAGCTCACAAGATCTAAACATGATAGCACAAGAGGAGAAGACAACCATCTAGCTACTGCTATGGACCCATAGTCAAAGGATGAACTACTCACGCATCAATCCGGAGGCGGGCATGGTGATGTAGAGCCCTCCGGTGATGATTCCCCTCTCCGGCAGGGTGCCGGAGGCAATCTCCTGAATCCCCGAGATGGGATTGGCGGCGGCGGCGACTCTGGAAGTATTTCCGTATCGTCGCTCTCGGTAATAGGGTTTTCGCGACAGAGAGTTTAAGTAGGCGGAAGGGCAGCGTTGGACGGGGCACAGGGGCCCCACACCATAGGCCGGCGCGGGCCCTGATGACCCACAAGTATAGGGGATCGCAACAGTCTTCGAGGGAAGTATTACCCAATTTATTGATTCGACACAAGGGGAGACAAAGAATACTTGTAAGCCTTAACAGCGGAGTTGTCAATTCAGCTGCACTGGAAACAGACTTGCTCGCAAGAGTTTATCAGTAACAGTTTATGGCGGTGGAAATAGCGAAATAACAGCAGCAGTGGAATAAAGACAGCAGTAGTGATTATAGTAAACAGCAGGATTAAAATACTGTAGGCACAGGGACGGATTTAACGGGCGTTGCATGGATGAGAGAAACTCATGTAACAATCAAAGCATGGGCATTTGCAGATAATAATAAAACGGTATCCAAGTACTAATCAATCAATAGGCATGTGTTCCATATTTAGTCGTACGTGCTCGTAATGAGAAACTTGCACAACATCTTTTGTCCTACCAGCCGGTGGCAGCCGGGCCTCTAGGGAAACTACTGGATATTAAGGTACTCCTTTTAATAGAGTACCGGAGCAAAGCATTAACACTCCGTGAACACATGTGATCCTCACATCACTACCATCCCCTCCGGTTGTCCCGATTCTTGTCACTTCGGGGCCATTGGTTCCGGACAGCGACATGTGTATACAACTTGCAGGTAAGATCATAAACAACGAATATCTTCATGAATAAATAACATGTTCAGATCTGAGATCATGGCACTCGGGCCCTAGTGACAAGCATTAAGCATAACAAGTTGCAACAATATCATAAAAGTGACATCTACGGATACTAGGCACTATGCCCTAACAATCTTATGACTATTACATGACCAATCTCATCCAATCCCTACCATCCCCTTCAGCCTACAGCGGGGAATTACTCACACATGGATGGGGGAAACATTGCTGGTCGATGGGAGGCGTTGGCGGTGATGGCGGTGAAGATCTCCTCAATTCCCCGTCCCGGCGGAGTGCCGAACGGAGACTTGGCTCCCGTGACGGAGTTTCGCGATGTGGCGGCTCTCTGGAGGGTTTCTGGCGTCGACTTCTCCCCGTGCGTTTTTAGGTCGAACCCGATAAGTAGTCCAAAGGGGCGTCGGAGGCCGGCCGAGGGGGCCACACCATAGGGCCGCACGGCCCCCCCGCGCCGCCTTATGGTGTGGGGCCCTCGGGCCTCCACCTCCTTCGCCCTTCTGGCTCCGTCAATATTTTGGTAAAATAGGGCCATCTGAAGAAATTCCGAGGATTTTCCCGAAAGTTGGATTTCTGCACAAAAACGAGACACCAGAGCAGTTCTGCTGAAAACAGCGTTAGTCCGTGTTAGTTGTATCCAAAATACACAAATTAAAGGCAAAACAATAGCAAAAGTGTTCGGGAAAGTAGATACGTTTTGGACGTATCAACTCCCCCAAGCTTAGCTTATTGCTTGTCCTCAAGCAATTCAGTTAACAACTGAGCGATAAAAGAACTTTCACGAACACATTTGCTCATATGATGTATATATTCTCATGCTATGGCTAATACTTAAGCAGTTCATAATGAGATACATGCAAATAAGATCATCCAACAGCTATGTCAATCATGGAGAGGTACCAACAATTAATAATAAGCACCATGAATCATGTATGTAAGCAAGATTGCAATGTTCATAAGAGAATATGGTAAAGTGGTATCTCGCTTGCCTGTATTTGATCGGCAAAACATAAATGCCGAGGCACCTCTTGAGTTCATAGAAAGACTAGAAGTAGTGATTGTCAAAGATAAAAGCATCAAAGTTATACCACGATCAATCATATTTTGAGACAAGCATATTATACTAAGAATGACAGTTGTGCTCTCAAGATAGTGCTCAAAGAAAGAATGGAGACACAACATAAAAGTAAAAGATTGACCCTTCGCAGAGGGAAGCAGGGATTAACATGCGCTAGAGCTTTTCATTTGTAAAGCAGGAGTAAAATTATTTTGAGAGGTGTTTGTTGTTGTCAACGAATGGTAATGGGTACACTAACTACCTCATCAACCGGACTCACAAGAGCGGCTCCCATTTATTTATTTTTGGTTGGCACTCCTTCCAACCTTTCTTTCACAAACCATGGCTAACCGAATCCTCGGGTGCCTGCCAACAATCACATACCGTGAAGGAGTGCCTTTTATTTAAGTTTTATTATGATGATGACACTCCCCCAACCTTTGCTTACACAAGCCATGGCTAACCGATCCTTCGGGTGCCGTCCAACAATCACAAACCATGGAGGAGTGTCTATTTAAGTTAATTAATTCGGGACTGGGAATCCCATTGCCAGCTCTTTTTGCAAAATTATTGGATAAGCGGATGTGCCACTAGTCCATATGAGAATCCGTCAAAAGTAAATGACAAGGTTGAAAGCTAAACACCACATACTTCCTCATGAGCTATGAAACATTTACACAAATTGAGAAGCATTTTGAAAGTTTTAAAGGTAGCGCATGAGAATTTACTTGGAATGGTTTGAAATGCCATGCATAGGTATTTATGGTGGACACTTTGGAACAACTTGGTTTTTAGGTGTTTGGAAGCACGAGCGGCGTTCCCGCTCAGTACAAGTGAAGGCTAGCAAAAGACTAGGGAGCGACAAATCAAGAGAGCAGTAACTGTCATAATCATGCTTGCGGCAAAATAAATTAACGGAGGCATAAAAGTGATACAATAACTCTGAAGCAATATAAATCATCGAGGCTTAATTGACTTTTTGTTCAGTTATATGCATGCGTGAGCATGTGCCAAGTCGATATAAATGAATTATTCAGAGGAGGATACCACAATGCCATACTTACTTATGAATAAAACAATGCAAGCGAACATCCATGACATGCTACTCATATTAATAAATTGGAGCTAAACATGAGAGATCATGAACCACTAGACTTTCTCAAATAACATATACCTCACATGAACCAACTAAGCATGCTCATATGGATGAGTATATGTACAAAAATGAAAGCAAATAGAGTTCATACCAGCCTCTCACCACAATCAGATTGTCGTAGATCGTCATTATTGCCTTTTCACTTGTGTAGCTTGGATAATATGAAATGAAAACCACGCTCCAGCCACCGAAGACCATTGAACTCATGATGAACTTTACAAACCAAAGAAGAACAGCAAATATTTTTGGTGTTTTCGAATTGGAAACAAGAACGAAAGAAAACAAGCAAACAAAGCAAAATCTTTTTGGGTTTTCTCATAACAAACCAACGATAGCAAATAAAGTAAACTAAGAGCAAGGAACCAAATAAACAAATGGTGAAGAGAAACAACAGAAATATTTTTGGTCTTTTTGTGTTTTAGGAAAGAAACAAAGTGAAAACAAAAGAATGCAAACTAACAGAAACACAGAAAAGCAGGATGACAGAAATCTGCCAAATCCTGACAGCAGTACAGAAATCGATTTTTACAAAAATCTTACGTTGCTCAGCTCGAAAAGTGTTCAACTAATGAAAGTTAGATAACAACCTGGGGAACCTGCACAAAAATTGGCAGCTCAAAATAACGTTCTGGCTGTGCGCACGAATTTTTCTAGTAACAGTCCAGAATCTGTTTTCAGGCAGCACTTCCCCAAATATCATCTCTCTCTCATTAGAAAACCACTCAAAGAGACTAAACAAGTATGTACAAGTATCCAGCAACCATAATATGCAAAGAATGAGTGATGCCGGTATACCTCCCCCCAAGCTTAGGCTTTTGACTCTTCTTGATCACATTATATCACCCTTCTCTCTTGACCTTTGAAAACTTCTGCCACACCAAACTTCTCATAAACTTCATTAGAGGGGTTAGTACTCAAAAACTTTAATCCACTTTAGTCCTGTAGTGACACATTGCAAGAACTCAATAAAACATTAGCTACAGCTCTCCACGTCTAGAAAGCCTCACTTAAAGTCCACAAGAGACAATGCAAAAACAGAGACAGAATCTGTCAAAACAGAACAGTCCGTAAAGACGAATTTTGTTAAGGCACCAGACTTGCTCAAATGAAAATTCCCAAATTGAATGAAAGTTGCGTACATATCTGAGGATCACTCACGTAAATTGGCATAATTTTCTGAGTTACCTACAGAGAATTAGGCCCATATTCGTGACAGCAAGAAATCTGTTTATTAGAAATAGTATTAACTCCGCACGCTTTTTCAATCCTCTTGGGGAAATAGACGGTGTGTTCCTTATCATCAATATTGAAAGTAACCTTTCCTTTATTGCAATCAATAACAGCCCCTGCGGTGTTAAGAAAAGGTCTCCCAAGAATAATAGACATATTATCATCTTCAGGCATTTCCAACACAACAAAATCAGTTAATATCAAGCAGTTATTAGTAACTTGAACAGGAACATCCTCACATATACCAACAGGAATAGCAGTAGATTTATCAGCCATTTGCAAAGATATATCAGTAGGTATCAACTTATCTAAGTAAAGTCTCTTATAAAGAGAAAAAGGCATAACACTAACACCGGCTCCCAAGTCACATAGAGCAGTTTTAACATAATTATTCTTAATAGAACAAGGAATAGTAGGTATACCTGGGTCGCCCAACTTCTTTGGAACTTTGCCATTGAAAGAGTAATTAGCAAGCATAGTGGAAATTTCCTCATTGGGGATTTTCCTTTTGTTAGTAACAATATCTTTCATATACTTTGAATAAGGAGGCAATTTAATAGCATCAGTCAAAGGGATTTGCAAGAATAAAGGTTTCATCCAATCACAAAATTTATTATAGTGTTCTTCTTCCTTTGATTTTAGTTTCTTAGCAGGAAAAGGCATTTGCTTTTGAACCCAAGGTTCTCTTTCATTACCATGTTTCTCAGTAATAAAATCTTCTTTAGTGTACTTTTTATTTTTAGCATGCTTTTCAGGTTCTTTTTCAATTTCTTCTTTATCAGGAGTATCATTCTTATCGTTATCTTCCTCATGTTCATTACCACTTTCAGTTTCAGCATCAGAAATAGAAATACTATTAGGATCATTAACAGGTTCAGAGGATTCTACAACATTCTTATGTTTCTTTTTCTTTTTCTTAGATGGAGCACTAGTTTTAATTAGTTGAGAATCTTGTTCAACTCTTTTGGGATGCCCTTCAGGATATAGAGGATCCTGGGTAGAAGCACCACCTCTAGTTGTTACTTCACAAGCATGTTTTTCTTTAGAATTATTTCCCAACAAGTCATTTTGCACTTTAGTAAGTTGATCAATTTGAGTTTGAACCATTTGAAAATGTTTAACAAGTATCTTAACATCATTGGAGGTTCTCTCCACAATATCATGCAATTCACTAATAGCTCGGGAATTTTCCATTAAATGATTCTCTACTCTCATATTAAAGTTTTCTTGCTTAACAATATAATTATCAAATTCATCTAAGCATTGAGCAGGAGATTTTGAATACGGAATATCTTCCCTAGTAAAGTGTTGAAGAGAGTGTACCTCAATCATGGATGAAGGGGGAGTTATCTCACATATATCTTCTATAGGAGGTAGATTCTTCACATCTTCAGGTTTAATACCCTTCTCTTTAAGAGATTTCTTGGCTTCCCTCATATCTTCATCATTCAATTTAATCATACCCCTCTTCTTCACTATCGGTGTCGGGGTTGGTTCAGGTGTAGACCAATCATCATGATTCCGGCCTATTTTAGCCAATAATTCTTCAGCGTCGTCTGGAGTTCTTTTCCTGAAAACACAACCAGCACAACTATCCAGGTATGCCCTAGACTCAATAGTTAGTCCACTATAAAATATATCAAGTAAATCATGCTTTTCTAAATCATGGTCAGGCTGAGCTCTAATAAGAGAGCAAAATCTCGCCCAAGCCTCAGGCAATTTCTCTCCATCTTCCTGGTCAAAATTATAAATTCTCTGCAAAGCAGCATGTTGAGCACTAGCAGGAAAGTATTTTCGAAAGAAAACATCACGCAAGTCAATTGGACTTTTAATAGAACCAGGAGGCAAATTATTATACCAAGTTTTAGCATCATCCTTTAATGAGAAAGGAAAATTTTAGCAACAAAATAAGTACGCATCTTGACATCATCAGAAAACACGCCACTAAGAGTAGATAACTCAGTCAAGTGTTCAACAGCACTTTCTTTTTCAGTACCACAAAAGGGTGTTTTCTCAACAATAGCTATATGAGATAGATCAAGAGAAAAATCATAATCTTTATCCCTAATGTTTATAGGAGATGTGGCAAATTTAGGATCAGGAGATGTTTATATATGTTCTGCAAGCAACTTTTTAATTTTTCTTGCATCAGTAGTAGCATTGCATTTTTCAATAAAATCATCGTCAAGCTCTACATAATCTTCATCAAGATCATCACTAGAATATTCAACAGACTCAGGTGAATTAACAGGTGTAGCATTTTCATTAGGAGTTTCAGTATTTTCAATTTGTCTAGACTTAGCAATTGTAGCATCTAGAAAAGATCCTAACGAACCATCATTATCAAGCACAGCAGAAGCATCATCATAATTATGAGAAGAAATTTCAGATTCAGCAGAAGTACCAACATTTGAAGTTTGTGGTGGTGAAACAAGTTTACTTATCACAGATGGTGAATCAAGAGCAGCAGAGGTACTAAGAGTTGTACCTTTTCTTGTAGTGGATGGTAATATGGCGATCTTAGTATCGCGAGGTTTACCCATGATGGAGAATTTGCAGCGAACAATATCAATCCAAGTGAACTTCCAAATAAAGCTATGCTCCCCGGCAACGGCGCCAGAAAATAGTCTTGATGACCCACAAGTATAGGGGATCGCAACAGTCTTCGAGGGAAGTATTACCCAATTTATTGATTCGACACAAGGGGAGACAAAGAATACTTGTAAGCCTTAACAGCGGAGTTGTCAATTCAGCTGCACCTGGAAACAGACTTGCTCGCAAGAGTTTATCAGTAGTAACAGTTTTATGGCAGTGGAAATAGCGAAATAACAGAGAGTGGAATAAAGAAGACAGCGGTAGTGATTATAGTAAACAGCAGGATTAAAATACTGTAGGCACAGGGACGGATTTAACGGGCGTTGCATGGATGAGAGAAACTCATGTAACAATCAAAGCATGGGCATTTGCAGATAATAATAAAACGGTATCCAAGTACTAATCAATCAATAGGCATGTGTTCCATATTTAGTCGTACGTGCTCGTAATGAGAAACTTGCACAACATCTTCTGTCCTACCAGCCGGTGGCAGCCGGGCCTCTAGGGAAACTACTGGATATTAAGGTACTCCTTTTAATAGAGTACCGGAGCAAAGCATTAACACTCCATGAACACATGTGATCCTCACATCACTACCATCCCCTCCGGTTGTCCCGATTCTTGTCACTTCGGGGCCATTGGTTCCGGACAGCGACATGTGTATACAACTTGCAGGTAAGATCATAAACAACGAATATCTTCATGAATAAATAACATGTTCAGATCTGAGATCATGGCACTCGGGCCCTAGTGACAAGCATTAAGCATAACAAGTTGCAACAATATCATAAAAGTGACATCTACGGATACTAGGCACTATGCCCTAACAATCTTATGACTATTACATGACCAATCTCATCCAATCCCTACCATCCCCTTCAGCCTACAGCGGGGGAATTACTCACACATGGATGGGGGAAACATTGCTGGTCGATGGAGAGGCGTTGGCGGTGATGGCGGTGAAGATCTCCTCCAATTCCCCGTCCCGGCGGAGTGCCAGAACGGAGACTTCTGGCTCCCGCGACGGAGTTTCGCGATGTGGCGGCTCTCTGGAGGGTTTCTGGCGACTTCGACTTCTCCCCGTGCGTTTTTAGGTCGAACCCGATAAGTAGTCCAAAGGGGGGCGTCGGAGGCCGGCCGAGGGGGCCACCATAGGGCCGCGCGGGCCCCCCCTGGGCCGCGCCGCCTTATGGTGTGGGGCCCTCGGGCCTCCACCTCCTTCGCCCTTCTGGCTCCGTCAATATTTTGGTAAAATAGGGCCATCTGAAGAAATTCCGAGGATTTTCCCGAAAGTTGGATTTCTGCACAAAAACGAGACACCAGAGCTTCTGCTGAAAACAGCGTTAGTCCGTGTTAGTTGTATCCAAAATACACAAATTAAAGGCAAAACAATAGCAAAAGTGTTCGGGAAAGTAGATACGTTTTGGACGTATCAGGCCCCATGCAGGCCGCGCCGCCCTATGGTGTCGGCCCCTCGTGGCCCCACTTCGTATGCTCTTCGGTCTTCTGGAAGCTCCGTGGAAAAATAAGACCTGGCGTTGATTTCGTCCAATTCCAAGAATATTTCCTTACTAAAAATAGCAGAAAACAGCAACTGGCGCTTCGGCATCTTGTTAATAGGTTAGTGCCGGAAAATGCATAATAATGATGTAAAGTATGTATAAAACATGTGAGTATTGTCATAAAAGTAGCATGGAACATAAGAAATTATAGATACGTTTGAGACGTATCAAGCATCCCCAAGCTTAGTTCCTACTCGCCCTCGAGTAGGTAAACGATAAAAACAATAATTTCTGAAGTGACATGCTACCAACATAATCTTGATCAACATTATTGTAAAGCATATGAAGTGAATGGAGTGATTCAAAGCAATAGATTGCTAACAAAGAGATAATGACTAAACAACTGAATCATATAGCAAAACTTTTCATGAATAGTACTTTCAAGACAAGTATCAAAAAGACTTGCATAAGAGCTAACTCATAAAGCAATAGATTCAAAGTAGAAGGCATTGAAGCAACACAAAGGATGATTAAGTTTCAGCAGTTGCTTTCAACTTGTAACATGTATATCTCATGGATATTTGTCAACATAGAGTAATATAACAAGTGCAATAAGTAAACATGTAAGAATCAATGCACACAGTTAACACAAGTGTTTGCTTCTAAGATAGAAAAAAGTAGATAAACTGACTCAACATAAAGTAAAAGAAAGACCCTTCGCAGAGGGAAGCATGGATTACTATTTTTGTGCTAGAGCTTTTATTTTGAAAACATAGAAACAATTTTGTCAACGGTAGTAATAATTCATATGCGTTATGCATAATACTTCCTACAAGTTGCAAGCCTCATGAATAGAATACCAATAGTGCCCGCACCTTGTCCTAATTAGCTTGGATTTACATGGATTATCATTGCATAACATATGTTTCAACCAAGTGTCACAAAGGGGTACCTCTATGCCGCCTGTACAAAGGTCCAAGGAGATAAATCGCATTTGATTTCTCGTTTTTGAATAATCTCAACTTAGGACATCCATACCAGGACAACATAGAAAACAGATAATGGACTCCTCTTTAATGCATAAGCATTCAACAACAGATAATATTCTCATAAGAGATTGAGGATGAATGTCCAAACTGAAACTTCCACCATGATACATGGCTTTGGTTAGCGGCCCAATGTTCTTCTCTAACATATGCATACTCAAACCATTTGATCATGATAAATCACCCTTACTTCAGACAAGACGAACATGCATAGCAACTCACATGATATTCAACAAAGGTGTAAAAAGTTGATGGCGTCCCCAGAAACATGGTTACCGCTCAACAAGCAACTTATAAGAACTAAAACACATAGCTACATATTCATCACCACAATAGTTTTTAAGCTATTTTCCCATGAGCTATATATTGCAAAGACAAAGGAATGAAAATTTAAAGGTAGCACTCAAGTAATTTACATTGGAATGGCAGAAAAATACCACATAGTAGGTAGATATGGTGGACACAAATGGCATGGGTTTTGGCTCAAGGTGTTTGGATGCACGAGAAGCATTTCCTCTCAGTACAAGGCTTTGGGCTAGCAAGGTTGTTTGAAGAAAACACAAGTATGAACAGGTACAACAAAACTTACACAAGAACATATTGCAAGCATTATAAGACTCTACACTGTCTTCCTTGTTGTTCAAACACTTTTACCAGAAAATATCTAGACCTTAGAGAGACCAATCATGCAAACCAAATTTCAACAAGCTCTATGGTAGTTCTCCACTAATAGATTAAACTACATGATGCAAGAGCTTAAACATGATCTATGAGAGCTCAAAACAATTGCCAAGTATCAAGTTATTCCAAACCATATGAAGCATTTTCTGATTCCAACCAAATAGCAATCAACGAAGCAATTTTCAGCCTTCGCCATGAACATTAAAGCATAACTAAGAACACAAGTGTTCAAATGAAAAAGCGGAGCGTAATATCTCCAATACAAGGATGGTGGGATCCAACTTTATTCAAACCAAAACAAAAACAAAAGCAAACAGACGCTCCAAGTAAAGAACATAAGATGTGATGGAATAAAAATATAGTTTCACTAGAAGTGACCTGATAAGTTGTCGATGAAGAAGGGGATGCCTTGGGCATCCCCAAGCTTAGATGCTTGAGTCTTCTTAAAATATGCAGGGATGAACCACCGGGGCATCCCCAAGCTTAGACTTTTCACTCTTCTTGATCATATTGTATCATCCTCTTCTCTTGACCCTTGAAAACTTCCTCCACACCAAATTTAAAGCAAACTCATTAGAGGGTTAGTGCATAATCAAAAATTCACATATTCAGAGGTGACATAATCATTCTTAACACTTCTGGACATTGCACAAAGCTACTGAAAGTTAATAGAACAAAGAAATCCATTCAACATAGCAAAAGAGGCAATGCGAAATAAAAGGCAGAATCTATCAAAACAGAACAGTACGTAAAGACGAATTTTTCTGAGGCACTTAACTTGCTCAGACGGAAAAACTCAAAACTAATGAAAGTTGCGTACATATCTGAGGATCACGCACGTAAATTGGCAGATTTTTTGATTTTTCTACAGAGATCTACGCAAATTCGTGACAGACAGAAATCTGTTTCTGCGCAGTAATCCAAATCTAGTATCAACTTTACTATAGAGACTTTACTTGGCACAAAAACATGATAAGGAGAGGTTGCTACAGTAGTAACAACTTCCAAGACTCAACAATACAGTAGTAAAATAAAACCATGGGTTATCTCCCAAGAAGTGCTTTTCTTTAACGCCTTTCAGCTAGGCGCAGAAAGTGCAAATCAAGTAACATCAAGAGAAGAAGCATCAACATCATAATTTGTTCTAATGATAGAATCAAAAGGAAACTTCATTCTCTTTCTAGAGAAGTGTTTCATACCTTTCTTGAGAGGAATTGATACTTAATATTTCCTTCTTTCATATCAATAACAGCACCAACAGTTCGAAGAAAGGGTCTTCCCAAGACAATAGGACAAGATGCATTGCATTCAATATCCAAGACAACAAAATCAACGGGGACAAGGTTATTGTTAACCGTAATGCGAACATTATCAATCCTCCCCAAAGGTTTCTTTAGAGAATTATCAGCAAGATTAACATCCAAATAACAATTTTTCAATGGTGGCAAGTCAAGCATATCATAAACTTTCTTAGGCATAACAGAAATACTTGCACCAAGATCACATAAAGCATTACATTCAAAATCATTGAATTTCATCTTAATGATGGGCTCCCAACCATCTTCCAACTTCCTAGGAATAGAAGCTTCAAGTTTTAATTTCTCTTCCCTAGCTTTAATGAGCGCATTTGTAATATGTTTTGTAAAGGCTAAATTTGTAGCACTAGCATTAGGACTTCTAGCAAGTTTTTGTAGGAACTTTATAACTTCAGTAATATGGCAATCATCAAAATCTAAACCATTATGATCTACAGCATTCTGAAAAATTTCAGCACTATTATCACAAACAGTTTCAGCAGTTTCAGGCAATTTTGCACGCTTTGTACTAGGAGTAGAAACATTGCCAACACCAATTATTTTACCATTGATAGTAGGAGGTTTAGCAACATGTGAAGAATCAACATTACTAGTGGTGGTAATAGTCCAAACTTTAGCTACATTATTCTCTTTAGCAAGTTTTTCTTTTTCTTCTCTATCCCACCTAGCATGCAATTCAGCCAACATTCTAATATTATCATTAATGCGAACTTGGATGGCATTTGTTTTAGCAAACTTAGCATCTTTAACTTCCTCAGGCATAACTTTCAGTTTTAAAAGATCAACATCAAGAGCAAGACTATCAACCTTAGAAGCAAGAACATCAATTTTACCAAGCTTTTCCTCAACAGTTTTATTAAAAGCAGTTTGTGTACTAATAAATTCTTTAAGCATGCCTTCAAGACCAGAGGGTACACTCTTATTATTGTTGTAAGAATTACCATAAGAATTACTATAACCACTACCATTATTAGAAGGATATGGCCTATAGTTGTTGTTACCATAATTATTCCTATAAGCATTGTTGTTGAAATTATTATTCTTAATGAAATTCACATCAACATGCTCTTCTTGAGCAACCAATGAGGCTAAAGGAACATTATTAGGATCAATATGAGATCTACCATTTGCAAGCATAGACATAATAGCATCAATCTTATCACCCAAAGAAGACCTTCTTACCTTGAGGAGTTCTTTCAGTATGCCATTCAGAGTAATTGATCATCATATCATCAAGAAGCTTTGTTGCGGCGCCTAAGGTGATGGACATAAAAGTACCTCCAGCAGCTGAATCCAATAGGTTCCTCGAGGAAAAATTCAATCCTGCATAAAAGGTTTGGATGATCATCCAAGTAGTTAGTCCATGGGTAGGGCAATTCTTTACCAAAGATTTCATTCTCTCCCATGCTTGAGCAACATGTTCATTATCAAATTGCTTAAAGTTCATAATGCTACTTCTCAAAGATATAATCTTAGCAGGAGGATAATATTTACCAATAAAAGCATCTTTACATTTAGTCCATGAATCAATACTATTTTTAGGCAAAGAAAGCAAACAATCTTTAGCTCTTCCTCTTAATGAGAAAGGAAACAATTTCAGTTTTATAATATCACCATCTATATCCTTATACTTTTGCATTTCACAAAGTTCAACAAAATTATTAAGATGGGCAGCAGCATCATCATTACACCAGAAAATTGCTCTCTCATAACAAGATTCAGTAAAGCAGGTTTAATTTCATAGAATTCTGCTGTAGTAGCAGGTGGAGCAATAGGAGTACTTATAAAATCATTATTATTTGTGCTAGTGAAATCACACAACTTAGTATTTTCAGGAGTACCCATTGTAGCAATAATAAAAGTAAACTAAGCAAACAGAATAAAGTAAAAACAAGTAACTAATTTTTTTGTGTTTTTGATATAGAGCAAGTAAACAAGACAGAAAGTAAGTAAACAACTTTTTTGTGTTTTTAATATAAAGAAAACAAGACAGTAAATAAAATAAAGTAAAGCAAGACAATAAACAAAGTAAAGAGATTGGATGTGGAAGACTCCCCTTGCAGCGTGTCTTGATCTCCACAACGCCAGAAATTTAGCTTGATAATGCGTGAAGCACACGTCCGTTGGGAACCCCAATTGGAAGGTGTGATGCGTATAGAAGCAAGTTTCCCTTAGTATGAAACCAAGGTTTATCGAACCAGTAGGAGTCAAGGGCCACGTGAAGGTTGTTGGCGAAGGAGTGTAGTGCGGCGCAACACGTGATTCCGCGCCAACGTGGAATCTACACAACACAATCAAAATACTTTGCCCCAACGTAACAATGAGGTTGTCAATCTCACTTGCTGAAAACAAAGGATTAAACGTATGGTGTGGAGAATGATGTTTGTTTGCGAAGAACAACAGAAAGTGCAGTAGATTGTATTTCAGATGTAAAAGAATGGACCGGGGTCCACAGTTCACTAGTGGTGTCTCTCCAATAAGATAAATAACATGCTGGGTGAAATTACAGGTGGGCAATTGACAAATAAAGATTCAATACATATCACGATGATCACTATGAGATTTAATCAGGGCATTACGACAAATAACATAGACCGATATCCAGCATGCATCTATGCCTAAATAGTCCACCTTCAGTTAGCATCCGCACCCCTTCCAGTATTAAGTTGCAAACAACAGACAATTGCATTAAGTATGGTGCGTAATGTAATCAACAAAAATATCCTTAGACAAAGCATTGATGTTTTATCCCTAGTAGAAACAGCACATCCACAACCTTAGAACTTTTTGTCACTGTCCCAGATTCAATGGAGGCATGAACCCTCTATCGAGCATAAATACTCCCTCTTGGAGTTACAAGTATCAACTTGGCCAGAGCCTCTACTAGCAACGGAGAGCATGCAAGATCATAAACAACACATATATGATAGATTGATAATCAACTTGACATAGTATTCTATATTCATCGGATCCCACCAAACACAACATGTAGCATTACAAATAGATGATCTTGATCATGTTACGCAGCTCACAAGATCTAAACATGATAGCAAAAGAGGAGAAGACAACCATCTAGCTACTGCTATGGACCCATAGTCCAAGGATGAACTACTCACGCATCAATCCGGAGGCGGGCATGGTGATGTAGAGCCCTCCGGTGATGATTCCCCTCTCCGGCGGGGTGCCGGAGGCGATCTCCTGAATCCCCCGAGATGGGATTGGCGGCGGCGGCGTCTGGAAGTATTTCCGTATCGTGGCTCTCGGTAATAGGGTTTTCGCGACGGAGAGTTTAAGTAGGCGAAAGGGACGCGTTGGAGGGGGACAGGGGCCCACACCATAGCCGGCGCGGGCATGGGGCCGCGCCGCTGTAGTGTCGGCCCTCGTGGCCCCACTTCGTATGCTCTCGGTCTTCTGGAAGCTCATTGGAAAAATAAGACCTGGGCATTGATTTCGTCCAATTCCGAGAATATTTCCTTTGTAGGATTTCTGAAACCAAAAGCAAACAGGAACTGGCGCTTCAGCATCTTGTTAATAGGTTAGTGCCGGAAAATGCATAATAATGATGTAAAGTATGTATAAAACATGTGAGTAGTATCATAAAAGTATCATGGAACATAAGAAATTATAGATACGTTTGAGACGTATCAGACACCACTAGTGAACTGTGGACCCCGGTCCATTCTTTTACATCTGAAATACAATCTACTGCAATCATTGTTCTCTTTTGTTTTCTACAAGCAAACATCATTCTCCACACTATACGTTTAATCCTTTGTTTCAGCAAACGGTGAGATTGACAACCTCATTGTTAAGTTGGGGCAAAGTAGTTTGATTGTGTTGCAGGTTCCACGTTGGCGCCGGAATCCCTGGTATTGCGCCGCACTACACTCCTTCACCAACAACCTTCACGTGATCTTCATCTCCTACTAGTTCGATAACCTTGGTTTCTTTCTGAGGGAAAACTCGCTGCTGTACTCATCATACCTTCCTCTTGGGGTTCCCAACGGACGTGTGCTTTACCGTCCAGCAGCTACTTTTCTGGCGCCGTTGCCGGGGAGATCAAGACATGCTGCAAGGGGAGTCTCTCACACCCAATCTCTTTACTTTGTTTATTGTCTTGCTTTATTTTTTTTCTGTCTTGTTTGCTTTCTTTATATCAAAAACACAAAAAAATTAGTTACTTGTTTTACTTTATTTAATTTGGTTTTGCTTTATTTATTTTTATTATTGCTAAAATGAATACTCCTGAGAATACTAAGTTGTGTGACTTCACTAGCACAAATAATAATGATTTCATATGCACTCCTATTGCTCCACCTGCTACTACAGCAGAATTTTATGAAATTAAACCTGCTTTACTAAATCTTGTTATGAGAGACCAATTTTCTGGTGTTAGTTCTGATGATGCTGCTGCCCATCTTAATAATTTTGTTGAACTTTGTGAAATGCAAAAGTATAAGGATATAGATGGGGATATTATAAAACTGAAATTGTTTCCTTTCTCCTTGAGAGGAAGAGCTAAAGATTGGTTGCTATCTTTGCCTAAAAATAGTATTAATTCATGGACTAAATGTAAAGATGCTTTTATTGGAAAATATTATCCTCCTGCTAAAATTATATCTTTGAGAAGTAGCATTATGAATTTTAAGCAATTGGATAATGAACATGTTGCCCAAGCATGGGAGAGAATGAAATCTTTGGTAAAGAATTGTCCTACCCATGGACTAACTACTTGGATGATCATCCAAACCTTTTATGCAGGATTGAATAGATCTCGAAGGTTTCAGCCGAAAAGTACTCGACTGATTAAAAACTAGGGTTCTGTTGACAATAGATTCGATCCTTTCTTTGTCCCTCGACTCCCCCTTATATAGGAGGTGGAGCCGAGGGTTTCGTAATATACAAGTTACAGAGTCCGGGAGGGTTTCTAACCCATCCCGTGAAATTACAAGTCTCTATGTTTCTAATACAACTCTATCTTTCCTTAACACTAATTGGGCTTCCGATCTTTGTATTCTTCGACTTGCGGGCCTTGTAAATCCGGGTACCACCTTGGCAGGCCCATTGGGGATTCTATGTTGCCCGAGATTTTTCTTGAATCGAAGAATCAGGAAAAATCTCCAATTTTAATCATTCAATAATCTTGTCGAATTTATCGCATATCTTTTGGATATGTGAATACTATATTGTATAGGGATAATGGTAGTTGGGGCTAGTTCATCTGACGGATCAGGTACTAGTTAACTGCTCTAGTGGCAATCCACAAAAACCTACTTCAAGATCACGTCCCTGGACATGATCTCGGGATACTGGTGTAAACTTCGACAGGTGCCGCTTAAGGTCTTACCATTCTGTCGAGTCCCAGTCATATTTTATCGGGTACCTAACGCGTCTGTTAGGATTTTTCTTCGTATCTGTTGATACGGAAAAAAGTAGCAAACCGCCGTCAGAGACGGTGCCACGCCGCTCAGAACGGATCTGGGGTCTTACCTTCGCAAAGTTTTGCGGCATTCAGAGATTATTCGCGACTTTTAGCGCTCTGAGAATATATTGTCGAGTGCTTTTCGGCTGTTGGAATAGCACATTTTATTGAGTCATATTTGATGACTTATTTTGCCTTCCCGATGGGAGTATATGTAGAGTTATTGTATAACTCGAAATATACTCACTTCTTTTTTCCTTTCTCTATATTGTTGTATAAATTCATCGGGCACGCGAACAGCGTTCCCGATGGGAGTAGGCTACAGCCAGACTTGTGCTTGGTTGTAGGCTCCACAGATAATATCTTCTTCGCTATATTGTTATTCCTTCTCGAGCTTTTCATATCTATCGGGTGCGCGACCAGTGCTCAGATAGTAGCCCCTGAGGCTATGAACAAATGCTTGTATTTGGTCATAGGCTCTCGTCTTCTATTTTGTCATACTGGAATTTTCTTTTTCCAAAGTAGCCCCCGAGCATTTGGGCAAAAACTTGTATTTGATCAAAGGCTCTCGAATTAATCAATAATATTCCGTTGTCGATAATTTTACCAAGCTTCATAGTCGAGTTTTTTCCTTTTGCCAAGGGTGACATCATTGCTGACGATAGCCGTGATTACTGTATCGGGAACGTCGAGACTGCCTCTCTCTG
Organism: Lolium multiflorum; assembly: GCA_030979885.1. NCBI lineage: Eukaryota > Viridiplantae > Streptophyta > Magnoliopsida > Poales > Poaceae > Lolium > Lolium multiflorum. Next base: position 81,711,356 of record CM061752.1, on the reverse strand, counting down.
CCTCGTGGGTCCAAATTTCCTATCCTGGACACGTCGTGCAAGTGGGGGACACACGTCCTCCGCTTTTCTGGCACGCACTGTGTCGCCTGTCTCTTCTTTTCTCAGTAAAAGTCCGTTTTTACCCTTTGTCCACATGTGCGCCATCTACACCACAATTTCTCCATCCAACGGTTGCGTCGATTCGCCGCACCTCTACTTAAGTCCATCTTCTTCTCTGGCACTTTCGCTCGCGCCGCATCATCTGCTCTTCCTCTGCAAAAGCTCTCCACTGCGCCCAATTCCTTGTGCTCCGCTCTTGCGCTCTTCTCCTCCACTCTCGTTCATGCCACCGCGCAAACTCCTGCAGCAGCACTCCCGGAATCCAAGATGGCCGAAGATCTGGGGAACTTGGAGTGGGAGGGATCCAAAATCTCTCAGCAAGATATCAACATGCTGAAGAAGCTTGGCATCAGCGGGAAGCAAGACTCGCTGCGCTTCCCCAAGGAAGAAAGCTATCCGACCCCGCCAATGCAGTATCGGGTCAGTTTCGTCGACCACCTCATCCGTGGTGTTTCTACCCCCATCCATGATTTCTTGCGGGGATTTCTTTTCATGTATGGTTTGCAACTGCACCATCTCACGCCCAACTCCATTCTCCACACCTCCATCTTCATTACCCTTTGCGAAGCTTCCTTGAGTCCATCCTAACTGGCCTCTCTGGAAACGCATTTTCCTTTGTCGTCGTAATGGCTCTTCCACCGCCTCCTATAACATAGGTGGTGTTGTTATCTGCGTCCGCCCTGATGTCGAATATTTCGACGTCAAATTCCCTGACTCAGTTCAAGGGTGGCGCAAAAAATGGTTATACATCCGCGAGGAGAACCATGGCTCTGTTGAAGACAACATCCCTCCTTTCGATGGTGCCGAGAAAATCTTCGCCGCCGATCCTGGGATGCAGAGGCTAGCGACGAAGAAAAAGCGGCGACAGAGCTGATGACACGCATCCACGAGCTTCAAAATACCCGTGGACAAGAATTGTCGGGTATCCAAATCACGACATATTTCCTTAGGATTAGGGTGCAGCCTCTTCAAGCTCGCAAAAACCCCCTTTGGATGTATGCTGGCGATAAAGATGTGGATCGCCTGTCGACAGATTTATCGGTCAAGGACTTGGAGAAACTTGTCCGAAAAATCTCGTCGCTGAACAAGAAAGACACCGTCCCGACATCTTGCGGTGTGACGCCGTATAGCGCCACCAACGCACTCCCACAGGTAATATGTTGTTAGCATTATTTTTGGTCACGCATTCTTTTTTCCTTTTGTCTTGTTCATACTGCTTTTCCTTCAACTGCTCCATGCCGATATATTTTCTATCTTTAATAGGACCATGCGACTGCGTCGCCTCTTCCTCCCCTTCCCGAAGGTGGGGAAGTCGAAGAAAGGGCTGTTGTCACCGACGACAACCAGGGTACGTCTCGCCCTGAGAGTGAAGCCGCAGGTTCTCGAAAATCTGCGGTATCCTCTAAAAAGGATGCAGGCTGAGGCAACTTCTTCGACATGCTCTCCTCCTTCAGCTGCTTCTCCTAGGAGCAAGAGGAAAAGGGATGAGGCTGTTGATTCCGGCACCTCCAAAGCCGGTGCTGCCCGTGCCGAAGAAACTGCGCCTGATGATGGGAAGAGAGCTTTAGATCTTTATGAAGCTGCTCTTATCAGCTCGTAAGTTTTTGATGCACTATATTTGTCTGTTCTTTTTCAAATTGCTTTCTTATCTTGTCGCTTTATTTGTTGTAGTGGCGATGAAGAGGAGGATGCACCTATTGACGCGACTGCTCGAACGAGCACGTCCCGTACTTTAGTTGTTTCTGAAGCTCCGCCTGATGGCAACGAAACTTCGCCTCCTCAACAAAACATAGAGCATCCGACGCCAGCTGTAAGTGTAACACCTCAAATTTCAAATAAAGGAAGAAGAACAAATCAAATTATCCAAATTTGAGAACCAACAAAAACTTTTCAAAATTCATATAGTACCCTGCATAGGACTTGTGCATTTTGAGTGCTATGCCATGATGAGTGTTATTTTGTGTATGTGATAAACTCCACAACCCTAGAGTGATCCAATGATGATCACCAAACAAATAAATGAAAAAGAGAAAGAAATCAAATAAGAATAAAACCCTAAAAACCCTAACATATGACATATGATATTTTTATAAATTTTGACCCTAGGCCTATTTGGTCTTCACCATTAGTGGTAATATGTTATTAAATAGTTATTACAACTTTGAGAATCAAAGAAACACAAATTAAATCAAAGCCAAGAATTAAAATATGCCCACATAAGATAATGGTCATTTTTGACAATTACAATCTGGTCACCACTTTGAGCCTCTCTATTTCAAAATTTCTAAACTAAACACATCCAACTCTTTGCATGTCATCCAAGTACACAACAAAATGAACAACTTTTGTAAAGGGGACCATACCAAATTCATCTTGGATCAAGAGCTAGGATCAAGCAAAGTAGAGACTTTTTAATACAAACAAGATCATCACATTTTTGAATTTGACCAAACCAGACCCAATCTTGGCCACCACAAGCCCTAGCCTTGGCCAGGGAACAACCCTACACCTAGCCCATGCACAAAAACACCATGGACACGACCAAAGCATGGCCGGCCATGGCCATGCCGGCCATGTCGCCCTCGACACCTTCCCCTCTCCTTCCCTCCACGATCAGCCTCGCCACCGTGTCCAACGCGTCGCCCACGATCCCGGAGATCGCCTGTACCCGCCCCTGGTCGCGAGGACGCCGACAGATCCCGGACGACGCGCGCCCAGACGTCCCTGGCGCGCCGCGAGCGGCATGGTGACGTCGCCGCGCACGGACGCGCGCGACACGGCCACGCGGCGCCCGCAGTACACCGCCGTACCCCGACCAAGCCCGCTCGCCCTGGTACTCGACGCGCCACGCGGAGCTCGCCGGACACGCTCGCGTCACCCCCTAGCCCCTACCGTCGCCGGAGAGGACGAACGCGCCCGCCACGGCCGCGCCAGTACGAGCAAGCGCCCGACCACCGTACGCCGCCATTGACTGCGCCGTTGACGCTCCGAGGACCGCGGTGACGTCGTGAACACGACCCCGTCGTCGCCTAGCCCCCTAGACCCCCGGAACGGCCGCGCCATGGTCGACCTCGCCGCAGCACCCACGGCACCCTCACGCTCCTATAAATAGAGCACTCCCCGGACCAAACCAAGCACACCACCATGCTCACTCACCACCGCTTCGCCCAGCATCGCTAGCCACCTCAATCGTCGCCGGAGCAAGCTCAATCGAGCGATCGGAGCCGCGGAAGCCCTGGTGAAATCGCCGTCGATTGGAGCCGCCCCTGGAGCCGCCCTGCTACAGGCTGCTTCCTCGTCTCGACAACCTCGAGCCGGAACCTGCCGCTCGTCCGAGCTCCGGCCCACTCTCCAGGCCCGGCGTGACGACGTGGTGGGCTGGCCTTGGGCCGTTCTAAACCTTTAGGCCCAGTTAGTTTTCCCGCCGGCCTTTTTAATTCAAATTTCGTTTAATCAATTTTGTTTGAATTCAATACTGGACCCAACTTTGAAAATTCATAGAAACTGTTTGGCTTGGCCAAATTTAACAAACTTTATATATTTAGAAAGCTTAAGAAATTATCTACACAATGCCACTGGTTTGAACCCTAGATCTATTATAGAATTAAAATGGAAAAATAAACAAGGCAGGGACTTTTCTGCCTTAGAATAATTATTAAAAATCAAATAAAATAGATATTTGAATAATTCCAACTCTTATAGCTCACAATTGACTTACACTAATTGATTATGCAATAAAATGGTGTGGTTACTTTGCATGATCATGCCCTAGATTAATTAATGGACAATATGGCTAGTTTAGTAAGTGATATTGTCCCAAATTTATTATGTAAATCATATGGAGGATTTCCCTTCATTTAAATCTTGTCCCAAATGAGTTCATGAGATGTTTGCACCTCTGGTCCAAACACTCCTATATGAATATTTGGAGATTTAAATCATTTGGAGAATTATAAAATAGTATGAGGTGATTTACCTCATTTAAATCATTTTCTCAAATAATGATAATGAAGGTTTGACTTAGGTCAATATGAATTCATATATGATTATTTGAGAAGTTAAATCTTAAGAAGATTTCAATGAGAGGAAATTATTTTCTCAAGAACTAAATGAAGATTATTAATCACATATGTAATGAGAGGAAATTAGTTTCTTTAATAAAGAAAACCAATGCACCTAATTATTTTATGAGTGTGCTTAGCATAGTTTGTGTGAGATAATGATGTGCTTAGCATAGACTTTGAGTTTGTTTAGTGATTATACCTTGTATTTAAATTTAGACGCTAGCACCGGAAATTACCAAGAGGAAGGAGAATTCTACCAAGAAGAGGAAGAAGAGAACCTTGAGAACTACCAAGGCAAGATAATACTCTTGCAAAGTGCAAAGCCCACCTTGGGCAAGGCACCATGATTTTATCTACCTTCATACAAGCTTATCCTATTTGTTTACCCTACAAGTCTTACTTGTTGTGTTTTTCAAAGAGTTATTCAAATGGTATAGTTGAACAAAACTATTAGAGTAGCAAAGTTAGTCCTATAGATGGCAAGCAATGTAGCACCCCTCATGATTAGTGCTAGTGCTAAAATACTAAAACTTTGACTACTTTAGATGGGAACATGTGACTTGATGAAATTGAAACCTTGGAATGGTGAGGCATTCCATTGAAAGTTTTGAAGTTGAATGTGACCAAGAGAAGATGGTGATTTTTGATAAAATCCCATTGATAGTTGTGAAGTTGAATGTGACCAAGAGAAGATAGTGATTTTTGATAAAACCCTGATATTGGTTTGAATGCGATACCTTTCCAATTTTAAGTACCCCCACAATACCTGATTATGGGTAGGGCTTAACTGGAAGTTTATACATCTTAGTATGGGTTCCCTCTGAACACACATCATAGGGGTTATGCTGAGGCTGCCTCCGTTGTTGAGAAAGATGTGAATTGAGGTGAATTGTACGGCCAAGCCCTGTGCAGTTCCCAGGTTAACAGTTGGTTTTCACCGGGAGGCCAAGCTCATGGGGGAGGTGCTCATACTAGGGTTTGTAAGCGAAAGGTTAGGGTTGATGATCCGCGTACTGTGTTACGGTGACTCGGAGTTATTCCGACGGATGAAATCAAATGTTGTGGCACAAGTGTGCAACCTCTGCAGAGTGTCAATCTATTCGAATAGCCGTGTCCACGGTTACGGACAATTGGAAAGGCCATACCATTTCCTGTGTCAGTCTTTTGAAAACTTTGGTGAATATGAATGGTGACTTGGTGACTTGTTAGAATGACAACCATTGTGTGGGAATGACACTAATGTTCCCACTTGAGTAGCTAGTACATGCTCCACTACTCATAAACTAAAATATGGCTTATGCAAGTAAAAATAGAGTTTAACTCCAAGAGCTAGCATTTTACATTGGTATTAGTTTGCAAGTACTTGAAGTACTTACGGCTTTGTCCCTGGCTATTCAAATGGCCAGAGTACGATGATGAACAGAACTACCGCGAGGATGACCAGCAGGACGCCTATGATAACTAGGAGCTTTCTGACGTCAAGCGTTGGCCTGTGGACTACAGAGTCCCTTTATCTTTACGCTTCCGCATTGAACTTGTGTTTGTTCGTTGATCAATAGATCAACTATTTGTGTAATATGGATCATGTGATTCAAGTTGTAAGACTTATTGAGTTGTAATAAATAATGACTGTGATACTTAGCTATTATATCTCGCAACAACAATATTCCTGGGATTGCGATGAATGATATAATAGGCATTCGGACTTAAAAATCCGGGTGCCCCCAAGCTCCTTCGCCGAAGAGAGCTCGGGTAGAATCAGCCAAGGAACCAACCATGTTAGTTGGTTGTTCCTCGACTCCTTTAATGGAAGAAGTAAGTTGTTTCTTTGTATTGATTTCATTGCTTTGAATTTCCCTCTCTTTATTTCTTCTTGATGTCGAACTTTTCACTTCCTATATTGATCTTCTTTTCATGGTCTTTTCTTCGCCTTTCATGAAGGAGCTTATCCGCTTCGGTACCCAATTTATTGGGTACCGTGAGTATGCCGCTAAACTTGAAGGTGCTCCTTTTTTCTTTATCTATCTGTCCTTAGCGAGTTTATTCTGCGCTATTTCTCGCCACAATGTTTCATTCGTCTTCTAATGTGGGAAAATCTTGCGGAATCCAATAAAGCGCGTTGACGCTCTTGCTACAGTTGAAAGCAAAGCTTAAAGCCGAAAACAAATCTGCACTATCGTGATCTTCGGAAAAGACTTCACCAGGCGGAGACTTCTTTGACGACAACCTAACTCAACAATATGCGCGCGAGAGAGGAGATTATTACTCTGAGTCGCAAAATCGACGTTTTGTCGGTGAGTGCCGAAATCTCCACTTTTCCTTCGAATTCTTGTTTTATCCTTGCTTGCTTCTTCTTAACATCCTACTTTCACTCACTCAGGGAGGACACAACAGACTATGAACGGCGAGTCCTGAAGGTGATCCCCTTCTTGACTACTGTCTCTTGTTGAGATTCATGGAGATGAGGCTCGCGAAGGTCTTGCTGAAGCTGGGATGGGCCTGTCACGGCTTTTCCCTTACTTCTTCAAGAAAAGGAGGTACCGCGCCTTTTGTTGCTCTCGCCAAGTGCTTCAATTCGCAAGAGGACCTTGGACTCCAACTTCGCCAAGAAGGGTTGAAAGTTGGTGTCGAAGGTACAATTGCCTTGGTTGCTGACAGCTAACAAAACGTCAACTGGGCAAGGGTTGGCGACACGGAGATGGAAACGAAGAAGTGGCAGTCGCTAATTAAAGCTGCCAAGCCCAATTCGAAGAAAATCCTTGCCACCCTTGGATACAAGCCAGCTCCTGCTCCTAGTTCTTCGAAGCTGGAGGTCAAGTAGACTTGCCTTCTCTTTTAGTTTTAACTCTCTTTTGTGTCGCCCGATACGTCCAAAACGTATCTACTTTCCCGAACACTTTTGCTATTGTTTTGGATACAACTAACACGGACTAACGCTGTTTCAGAATTGCTCTGGTGTCTCGTTTTTGTGCAGAAATCCAACTTTCAGAAAAACCTCGGAATTTACAGAAGGCCCTATTTTCCCAGAAGACTCACGGAGCCAGAAGGGCAAGCCAGGTGGGGGCACGAGGGCCCCACACACTAGGCCGTCGCGGCCCTAGTGTGTGGCCCCCTCGGCTGGCCCCCGACGCCCTCCTTCGGACTACTTATCGGCCTCGACCTAAAAACGCACGGAGAGAAGTCGAAGTCGCCAGAAACCCTCCAGAGAGCCGCCACATCGCGAAACTCCGTCTCGGGAGCCAGAAGTCTCCGTTCGGCACTCCGCCGGGACGGGGAATTGGAGGAGATCTTCACCGCCATCACCGCCAACGCCTCTCCATCGACCAGCCATGTTTCCCCATCCATGTGTGAGTAATTCCCCCGCTGTAGGCTGAAGGGGATGGTAGGGATTGGATGAGATTGGTCATGTAATAGTCATAAGATTGTTAGGGCATAGTGCCTAGTATCCGTAGATGTCACTTTTATGATATTGTTGCAACTTGTTATGCTTAATGCTTGTCACTAGGGCCCGAGTGCCATGATCTCAGATCTGAACATGTTATTGATTCATGAAGATATTCGTTGTTTATGATCTTACCTGCAAGTTGTATACACATGTCGCTGTCCGGAACCAATGACAGAAATCGGGACAACCGGAGGGAATGGTAGTGATGTGAGGATCAGATGTGTTCACGGAGTGTTAATGCTTTGCTCCGGTACTCTATTAAAAGGAGTACCTTAATTCCAGTTTCCCTAGAGGCCCGGCTGCCACCGGATAAAAGATGTTGTGCAAGTTTCTCATTGCGAGCACGTACGACTAAATATGGAACACATGCCTATTGATTGATTAGTACTTGGATACCGTTTTATTATTATCTGCAAATGCCCCTGCTTTGATTGTTATATGAGTTTCTCTCATCCATGCAACGCCCGTTAATCCGTCCCTGTGCCTACAGTATTTTAATCCTGCTGTTTACTATAATCACTACTGCTGTCTTTATTTCACCGCTGCTGTTATTTCACTATTCCTACTGCTATAAAACTGTTACTACTGATAAACTCTTGCGAGCAAGTCTGTTTCCAGGTGCAGCTGAATTGACAACTCCGCTGTTAAGGCTTACAAGTATTCTTTGTCTCCCCTTGTGTCGAATCAATAAATTGGGTAATACTTCCCTCGAAGACTGTTGCGATCCCCTATACTTGTGGGTCATCAAGACTATTTTCTGGCGCCGTTGCCGGGGAGCATAGCTTTATTTGGAAGTTCACTTGGATTGATATTGTTCGCTGCAATTCTCCATTATGGGTAAACCTCGCGATACTAAGATCGCCATATTACCATCCACTACAAGAAAAGGTACAACTCTTAGTACCTCTGCTGCTCTTGATTCACCATCTGTGATAAGTAAACTTGTTTCACCACCACAAGCTTCAAATGCTGGTACTTCTGCTGAATCTGAAAATTCCTCTCATAATTGTGATGATGCTTCTGCTGTGCTTGATAATGATGGTTCGTTAGGATCTTTTCTAGATGCTACAATTGCTAGGTCTAGGCAAATTGAAAATACTGAAACTCCTAATGAAAATGCTGCTACACCTGTTAATTCACCTGAGTCTGTTGAATATTCTAGTGATGATCTTGATGAAGATTATGTAGAGCTTGATGATGATTTTATTGAAAAATGCAATGCTACTACTGATGCAAGAAAAATTAAAAAGTTGCTTGCAGAACATGCTGTTAGATATAAACCATCTCCTGATCCTAAATTTGCCACATCTCCTATAAACATTAGGGATAAAGATTATGATTTTTCTCTTGATCTATCTCATATAGCTATTGTTGAGAAAACACCCTTTTGTGGTACTGAAAAAGAAAGTGTTGTTGAACACATGATTGAGTTATCTACTCTGAGTAGCGTGTTTTCTGATGATGTCAAGATGCGTACTTATTTTGTCGCTAAAATTTTTCCTTTCTCATTAAAGGATGATGCTAAAACTTGGTATAATAATTTGCCTCCTGGTTCTATTAAAAGTCCAATTGACTTGCGTGATGTTTTCTTTCGAAAATACTTTCCTGCTAGCGCTCAACACGCTGCTTTGCAGAGAATTTATAATTTTGACCAGGAGGATGGAGAGAAATTGCCTGAGGCTTGGGCGAGATTTTGCTCTCTTATTAGAGCTCAGCCTGACCATGATTTGGAAAAGCATGATTTACTTGATATATTTTATAGTGGACTAACTATTGAGTCTAGGGCATACCTGGATAGTTGTGCTGGTTGTGTTTTCAGGAAAAGAACTCCAGACGACGCTGAAGAATTATTGGCTAAAATAGGCCAGAATCATGATGATTGGTCTACACCTGAACCAACCCCGACACCGATAGTGAAGAAGAGGGGTATGATTAAATTAAATGATGAAGATATGAGGGAAGCCAAGAAATCTCTTAAAGAGAAGGGTATTAAACCTGAAGATGTGAAGAATTTACCTCCTATAGAAGATTTATGTGAGATAACTCCCCCTTCATCCATGATTGAGGTACACTCTCTTCAACGCTTTACTAGGGAAGATATTCCGTATTCAAAACCTCCTGCTCAATGCTTAGATGAGTTTGATAATTATATTGTTAAGCAAGAAAACTTTAATATGAGAGTAGAGAATCATTTAATGGAAAATTCTCGAGCTATTAGTGAATTGCATGGTATTGTGGAGAGAACCTCCAATGATGTTAAGATACTTGTTAAACATTTTCAAATGGTTCAAACTCAAATTGATCAACTCACTAAAGTGCAAAATGACTTGTTGGGAAATAATTCTAAAGAAAAACATGCTTATGAAGTAACAACTAGAGGTGGTGTTTCTACCCAGGATCCTCTATATCCTGAAGGGCATCCCAAAAGAGTTGAACAAGATTCTCAACTAACTAAAACTAGTGCTCCATCTAAGAAAAAGAAAAAGAAACATAAGAATGTTGTAGAATCCTCTGAACCTGTTAATGATCCTAATAGTATTTCTATTTCTGATGCTGAAACTGAAAGTGGTAATGAACATGATAAAGATAATGATAAGGATGATACTCCTGATAAAGAAGAAATTGAAGAAGAACCTGAAAAGCATGCTAAAAATAAAAAGTACACTAAAGAAGATTTTATTGCTGAGAAACATGGTAATGAAAGAGAACCTTGGGTTCAAAAGCAAATGCCTTTTCCTGCTAAGAAACTAAAATCAAAGGAGGAGGAACATTATAATAAATTTTGTGATTGGATGAAACCTTTATTTTTGCAAATCCCTTTGACTGATGCTATTAAATTTCCTCCTTATTCAAAGTATATGAAAGATATTGTCTCTAACAAAAGGAAAATTCCCAATGAGGAGATTTCCACTATGCTCGCTAATTACTCCTTCAGTGGTAAGATTCCAAAGAAACTTGGAGACCCAGGTATACCGACTATTCCTTGTTCCATCAAGAATAATTATGTTAGAACTGCTCTATGTGATTTGGGAGCAGGAGTTAGTGTAATGCCTTTTTCTCTTTATAAGAGACTTGATTTAGATAAGTTGATACCAACTGATATATCTTTGCAAATGGCTGATAAATCTACCGCTATTCCTGTTGGTGTATGTGAAAATGTTCATGTTCAAGTTACTCAACATTGCTTGATATTAACTGATTTTGTTGTGTTGGAAATGCCTGAAGATGATAATATGTCCATTATTCTTGGAAGACCCTTTCTTAATACTGCAGGGGCTGTTATTGATTGCAATAAAGGCATGGTTACTTTCAATGTTGATGATAAGGAACATACTGTCTATTTTCCCAAGAGGATTGATAAAGTATATGGAGTTAATACAATTTTTAATGTGAAAACTATCAAAGTGGGATCCATTGATTGTCCTATATATGAGCCTAAAGAAGAATATCAAACTCTTGTGATTGGATCCATATCAATTCAATATAAGGTAACATGATTGATTTGAGGTTTATTTCTTCTTATGTCATATAAAATCTATTTGGTAGCAAGACTTGATCAACCTTGTTAACAAGTATATTTTAATGCATAAGAGAGCTAAACAACATTTCTTTCTTTCTTTCTCCCTCCACTCATCTTACTTGCTGTAGCACTTTTTGTTTTGCAATATGCTTTAGTTGTTTAAGATTTTGGAAATCATTTTCCTGCGCAGTAATAATTAATTTAACACCCAGAAATGTGCATTTTTCGAAGTTCTCTAAAAATTACAAAAATTATACTGGTAGTCCTATTTTTCGAAGAGGCACCTGGGAGCACCTGGGGCTGACCAGTGGGGCACCCCAGGGTGGCACCCCACAGGCCGGCGCGGCCAGCCACCCTGGTGTGTGGGCCCCCCTTTGCCCCACTTCAGCATCTCTTCCTCCCACTCTCTTCTCTCTCCCGAAAAAACTCGCACCAGTTCCTCTCACTCGTGTTTCTGCTCAAGAACTCGCGATTTCTCGATCTCCTTGCTCAGCCCAGATTTCTGTCTGAAATTTGGCACATTTGCTCCTTGGTATGTGACTCCTTTGATTGTCCAATTAGAATTGTGTTTGATTGAGTATATCTTGAATATTTTGCTGCTGTAGATAACATGTTTAGTGAGCTTGCATGCTTGTTCTAAGTGGTAGAAACTAGTTTTGATGCATGTTTAGTACTCTAGCAAGTTCCTATAGTAGTTCCCCTCAATTATATACCTTGAAATCAAATTTTATAATGGTTGTTGAAAATTTCAGAAGAGGAAGATGAAGAAATTCAAATTTGGAGAATTGTTCAAGAAAGGAACAACCAGCACCGGTAGGCCCTCGAGGGCGTCCACTCAGATGAGTTGATACGTCCAAAACGTATCTACTTTCCCGAACACTTTTGCTATTGTTTTGCCTCTAAATTGTGTATTTTGGATGCAACTAACACGGACTAACGCTGTTTTCAGCAGAACTGTTCTGGTGTCTCGTTTTTGTGCAGAAATCCAACTTTCAGGAAAAACCTCGGATTTTGACAGAAGGCTCTATTTTCCCAGAATACTGACGGAGCCAGAAGGACAAATCAAGTGGAGGCCCGAGGGCCCCACACCATAAGGCGGCGCGGCCTAGGGGGGCCCGCGCGGCCCTATGGTGTGGCCCCCTCGGGCGGCCTCCGACGCCCTCCTTCGGACTACTTATCGGCCTCGACCTAAAAACGCACGGAGAGAAGTCGAAGTCGCCAGAAACCCTCCAGAGAGCCGCCACATCGCGAAACTCCGTCTCGGGAGCCAGAAGTCTCCGTTCTGGCACTCCGCCGGGACGGGGAATTGGAGGAGATCTTCACCGCCATCACCGCCAACGCCTCTCCATCAACCAGCCATGTTTCCCCCATCCATGTGTGAGTAATTCCCCCGCTGTAGGCTGAAGGGGATGGTAGGGATTGGATGAGATTGGTCATGTAATAGTCATAAGATTGTTAGGGCATAGTGCCTAGTATCCGTAGATGTCACTTTTATGATATTGTTGCAACTTGTTATGCTTAATGCTTGTCACTAGGGCCCGAGTGCCATGATCTCAGATCTGAACATGTTATTGATTCATGAAGATATTCGTTGTTTATGATCTTACCTGCAAGTTGTATACACATGTCGCTGTCCGGAACCAATGGCCCCGAAGTGACAGAAATCGGGACAACCGGAGGGGATGGTAGTGATGTGAGGATCACATGTGTTCACGGAGTGTTAATGCTTTGCTCCGGTACTCTATTAAAAGGAGTACCTTAATTTCCAGTAGTTTCCCTAGAGGCCCGGCTGCCACCGGCTGGTAGGACAAAAGATGTTGTGCAAGTTTCTCATTGCGAGCACGTACGACTATATATGGAACACATGCCTATTGATTGATTAGTACTTGGATACCGTTTTATTATTATCTGCAAATGCCCCTGCTTTGATTGTTATATGAGTTTCTCTCATCCATGCAACGCCCGTTAATCCGTCCATGTGCCTACAGTATTTTAATCCTGCTGTTTACTATAATCACTACTGCTGTCTTTATTTCACCGCTGCTGTTATTTTACTATTCCTACTACTATAAAACTGTTACTACTGATAAACTCTTGCGAGCAAGTCTTTTCCAGGTGCAGCTGAATTGACAATTCAGCTGAGGAAGTATTCTTTGTTCCCCTTTGTCGAATCAATAAATTGGGTAATACTTCCCGGGAGGCCCTCGAGGGCGTCCACTCAGATTAGGCGATCCTACAATGAGGATATCATCGCGCCTAGCTTCGCGCCCGAGGAGGACAATGGGGCTCCTAATGCTTCATCCTTCCCATGTTATGATTTTCTGACAAATGCAGGGATATTGGATGACTTCTTCACCCTTGTCAACAGGGCAGGCTTAGCCACCTACGTGGGAGATGAAAGGGAGCAATACTACATGCTCACCAAAATTTTCGTTGAGAGCTTCAAGTTCCACAACACGCAATACGAGCCGACAGTTGCATTCAAGATCTATGATAATCCTGTTACTATGGAATTGGAAGAATTTTGTCGTGCATTGGATATTGCCCCTGTAGGTACAGCAAGGAGGATTGATGACAACCCCCGGGACCTGTTGGAGCTCTATCGAGGGATCACCGAAGATGATTGCCGCACCATTCAGCGCGGGAAGATAAGAAACATTCAACTCCCCGCCATTAAATATTTTGCATATTACATTGCTACTAGCATTCTGGGTAGAGAAAATACTAGCAATATCTCTAGCTACCATCTTGCTTTCTTGAATGCTGCACTTACTGGACAGACACTTTATCATCTTGGTTCTCTTATTGCTCGCCGCCTGTCTAGCAGGGGGCCTATTTTTGGAGGAACTATTGCACTGCGCATTTTAACACATTTAAGACTTCCTCTTGATTCTAATGATGTGCCATTAACCCCTAGGAGACTAGATATTGCTGCTATGAAGAGTCATCATTTTGTTACTACTGATTCCACTATAGATAATATGGTCTATAGAATGTTGTTTGCTGACGGGAATGAGAAGGAAATCCCTCTTCCCCAGCCAGGTTTGTTCAATATTGACAGGCAATCATGGTCGCTCACTAAGGAGGAGGTGGAGGAACATATGAAGATACAAGACTTCCACCAGCAGCATGACTCCGAGGACGCCGAGCCCTCCTCCGATGCAGCGTGACATAGGCATCCCCAATGGGCCTGCCAAAGATGGTACCCGGGGTTTATCGAAGGCCCAGAACTCGAAGAATAAGAAGACTCGGAAGCCCATTTAATGATTAGGAAAGATAGTTTGTATTAGGAAAGATAGAGATTTGTAATCTTACGGGTTGGATACGAAATCCTCCCGAACTTTGTAACTTGTGTATCACGAAACCCTCGGCTCCGCCTCCTATATAAGGGGGAGTCGAGGGACAAAGAGAGGATCGAATCTACTGTCAACATAACCCTAGTTTTCATAATCGTCGAGTACTTTTCGCCTAAACCTTCGAGATCTACTTGCCCTCTACTTCTAGCAAAACCCTAGTCTACAATCTGTAGGCATTGACAAGTTAATCCCTTGTCAATTGGCGCCGTCTGTGGGAATTAGAGGTTGCAAGGAGCTGATCTCGATGGCACGTTCAAGATCTTCGACATCGTCAACAGCAAGCAACGCGATGGATCGAGGTAACAAGGGAAAAACTGATCTATTCAATTTTATTCCTCACCCGCCCTCCCGTATGGATGCATGTGCCTATCTGGAGGAGCCCATCATCATGACGTTCGGAGAATTCCGATTTGGCGTCAACAAGGAAGGATCCTACCGTCTCGAAGTTCCGATCTCGTCGGAATTTTCAGCGGTCGATTCTAACTTTTCGTCGAGTGACGAGGAGTTTTCGTCGCCATACTTCATCGACAACAAGGCAAGCGGAAAGCTCGCCAAGATCTTCAGCAACACATCCTTCGAGTCGTCTGCGGACTCCTTTATAAGCAGCGACTCCGACAGCGTCGACAGCTTCAACTTCATCGACAAGTCTGCTGCCATCGGAAAGGTCTTCACCACTCTATATGATGGTGTCACCAATCCTGATAAAAATCAATGCGCAAAATATCATCAGATCTATGTGGTAGAAGGGGCAGGCACATCAGAACCGCAAACGTCAGAGGCTTTCGACGAATTGGGAAATCCATACGTCGATCCCGCTGATCTCAGACATGGCTTAGGCACTAAATATCCTGGATCCTCAACTCGCGCAAGAGTACAGCTCCCGCAAGAAGCGTGGGATAGGGCTGCGAAAGCCATGGATGGTTCAGAACCTATGACCACCACTGCTACTGTACAAGAACTTCAAGCATATCAATATAGACTTGCTCGAGTAAGCAGAGAGTTAGAAAAACAGACAGCATCCCTGAATAGGAGGAAAGAAGCAGCTTCTGCATCAAGCAGACGCCGAGCAGAGTTAAGTCGCCTTTCAGGAACTACGGGAGATAGTCACAGAGAAGCTCGGAGGAGAGCAATGTCTCGGCTGCAAAACATACCCGAAGCAGAAAGAGGAAGTATAATCCAAAATCTCGACATGTCCTTTATGTCGATCGACGAACGGGGAAATATCATCCCAAAAACGCCAGAGGCAGGTTACATGGCAACACAAGCTTACATCCTCGCATCCAGACCACCTCCTGGAGACCCGAGAGAACCATTGTTCAATATGGCAATGGCTGGAGTAGGAGTTATGGGAACAGCGTTTGCAACAACGCCTCCCGAAGAAAATCCTAGACAAAATAGTCCACGACACACCGCAGCAGTTCAAGACCCACCAAGAACAAGTGGGGCAAGAGACACAGCAGTCCAAGTAAGGGTGGACAGAGCGCGACAAGAAAGAAGGGAGCGTCAGCACTCGCCAGAGCTTGCCGATGAAGATATGTGTGGACTCCCATGCTTTACGAGAAGAGTTCGAAAAACTCGAGTACCGAAAGGGTTCAAGTTACCCGAGAATTTCAAGAAGTTCGACGGCCTGCAAGATCCCGAGGATTGGCTCGTGGATTATCTCGAGATGGTAAAGCTGGTAGGAGGAACCAGAGCAACAGCTATGCAAAGTATCCAAGTTCACCTGAGTGGTGCCGCGAGATCTTGGATAAAGAAACTCCCCTTGAATTCCATCGACAGCTGGGAGAACTTTGAGAACATCTTCGTGAAAAACTTCCGATCCACCTGCAAGAAACCTGCATCGTTGGAAGAGCTGAGGGCATGCCGACAAAAACACGACGAGTCGATGAGGAAGTACATACAGCGGTGGAACATTATTAAAAACTCGGCAGGACATATCTGACGAGAGAGCCATAGATGCGTTCGTCGCAGGAATCCGACGAGCAGATTTCGTCGAGGACTTGGGGAGAACTAACCCTAAGACCATATCAGCACTCATGGAAATAGCCAATAAATGGGCAGATGGAGAAGACGCAATATACAACAAGCGACACAGGTCGCCAGAAGAGGATCGTGGTCGAAATTATCAAAATAGAAGGCGATTTTCTCGCCAGTTTTACAACAACGATGCTCCCGGCCATATATCGGCTGGTTTCCGAGGAAATCCTGGAGGAAATAGTCGAGATGACTATCAAAGGAGTAATGAGCAACAAGGCGACAATAGAGGTGATTTTCGTGGCAACAGGCAAAATAGTGGACCAAGGATTCAAAGACCTTATGTGTCTCCCGAGGAGATGATGAACGGTCCGTGTCAAATGCACTTTTACCTCGACAACAATGGAAAGAGGCAGTCAGGACATCTCCAGAAAGACTGCCGAAATTTTCAGGCAATGTTGCGAGCCGCAGGAATTGCAAATGCCCAAGCAAATAACAGAAACCCTCGGGAGCCAAGGAGCGAGATCCACCTTCCACCTCCTCCCGCAATAACCGACGAAAATCGACACCAGCTTAGAATTGCGGCAGCACCACATCCACCTCCATATGTTGACCCCAACTCTAACGGTGCGGTCTCGATGATTCAGAAAGCTAGGCCATCAAACAGGGCGCAGAAGGTAATCTCGCGACAAGTGTTCATGGCAGAGAAGATGCCTCCACCAACAGTCGAGTACTTAAATTGGTCGGGGCAAGACATCGGCTTCACAATTGCAGATCATCCGCAGCAAGTTCCTCGACCAGGACAATCAGCACTCATCTTACCCGCAGTAATCGCTGGTTTTGATGTGTCGAGAGTTTTCATAGATGGCGGCAGCAGCTTAAACCTCATGTATGCAGATACATTGAGGAAGATGAACATATCCCTAGCAAATCTGAAACCAACTGACACACGTTTCCACGGGATTACACCAGAGAAGCCAAGTTACCCATTGGGCAAGATCAACCTCGACGTTCAGTTTGGAACCCGAGAAAACTACAGGATAGAGAATCTGGAGTTTGAAGTGGTGGATTTCCCGTCGCAATATCACGCCTTGTTGGGACGACCAGCGTATGCCAGGTTCATGGCAGTGCCGCATTATACATATCTGTTGTGGAGGTTGCCTGGGCCTAAGGGACCTATCACAATCAAAGGAAGTTTCGCGTTATCTGATAAATGCGACAAGGACTTTCATCGACTGTCAGAAACTTTCGGGATGCAAGCAGAATATGCGGCGCCACGGTTCACTGATTATGATGTACTGCCAGAGGTAGGGAGATCTTCTAAGGAGCCGACTTTCAACACAAACAAGGATTCAAAAGAGGTACAGATCCACCCGACAGATCCAAAGAAAACGACGTCCATTGCCGCAAACATGGATGTCGCATAGGAAAGCGCGCTCGTCGAGTTCCTCCGTGAGCACTGGAGAATCTTCGCATGGTGTCCAGCTGACATGCCAGGAGTACCCAGGGAACTTGCCGAGCACCACCTCAATTTGGATCCTCTCGCACGACCAGTAAAGCAACCTTTGCGGCGTTTTTCGGAGCCTAGCCGCAAAGCCATGTTATCTGAAATAGATCGACTCAAAGATGCTGGTTTCATCAGAGAAATATCTACAGAAGCCACATGGGTAGCTAACCCAGTGATGGTGCCGAAGAAACACACAATAGTCCTTCGCATGTGCGTCGACTTCACGTGTCTCAATAAACATTGTCCCAAGGATCACTTTCCCCTCCCAAGGATCGATCAAATCATCGATTCCACGGCAGGATGCGAACGTCTTTCCTTCTTGGACGCATATTCTGGTTATAACCAGATCAGATTAAAAGAAGAAGATGAAGCCAAGACAGCGTTCATCACACCTTATGGCGTGTTTTGCTACAAAACAATGCCCTTTGGTTTGAAAAACGCGGGAGCAACATATCAGCGGATGATGCAGAAGTGCTTAGCAACACAGATTGGAAAAAATGTACAAGTCTACATCGACGATGTCGTAATAACATCAAAGAAAGGGTCGACTTTGATCGAAGACTTGAAGGAAACCTTCGACAACCTCGACAAGTTTTGCCTCAAGCTGAACCCGACAAAATGCTCCTTTGGAGTTCCCGCTGGAGAACTTCTCGGGTTCCTAGTATCAGCAAGGGGGATTGAAGCTAATCCCGAAAAAATACAGGCCATTGTCACTATGAGAAAGCCAACAAAGTTGAAAGAAATACAACAGCTAACGGGGCGAGTCGCAGCTTTAAGCAGATTCGTCGCCAGGCTAGGAGAAAAGGCGCTGCCGTTCTATGCATTGATCAAACAAGGGGAAAAATTTCAATGGAACGAGGAAGCAGAGCCTTCGAGAACCTCAAGCGAGCAATTTCGACACCACCAATATTAGTGGCACCGAAAGAGAAAGAACCTCTCCTCTTGTACATTGCAGCCACACCTCAGGTGGTCAGCACGGCCCTAGTGGTCGAGAGAGAAGAAGAAGGCAAGCTTCATGGAGTTCAGAGGCCAGTATATTTCATCAGCGAAGTACTGTCGCCTTCAAAACAGCGGTACCCGCAATATCAGAAACTGGCATATGGAGTATTCACGACAGCAAGAAAATTGCGACACTATTTTTCGGCGCACCCGATAATAGTGGTCAACGAGGCTCCCTTATCAAATATACTGAACAACCCAGAAGCTACGGGTCGTGTCTCCCTTTGGGGAATAGAACTTTCTCCTCGGGACATCACGTATGAAAAAAGAAAAGCAATAAAGTCGCAGGTCTTACCAGATTTCATTGCAGAGTGGATGGAGCTACAAAACACGGGACCCCCAGATTTATCGAGAACTTGGACCATGAATTTCGACGGGTCCAAAAGATTGGAAGGTGCTGGAGCAGGCGTGATATTGGTATCACCTGAAGGCGACAAATTGAAGTACGTTTTACGGATGACGTTCCCAAACGCGTCTAACAATGAAGCAGAATATGAAGCTCTCATACACGGGATGAAGATGGCGAAAGCTTGCGGTGCAACCCGATTGAAAATTTTCGGCGACTCACAATTGGTGGCACAGCAAGTCATGAATCAATGCGATGCAGTCAACGAAAGTATGATAGCATACAAAGAGGTGTACAATGAGCTGGAAAAACTATTTGATGGTTGTGAGGTAAACCACATCAGCAGGATGAGCAACGATGAAGCCGACGTTCTTGCAAACATCGGGTCGCAATGCCTCGCAATCCCTCCAGGCGTGTTCTGGGAAGAGATCAGCGAGAGATCAACAAAGCCAGCAAAAACAAAGAAGGAGAAGAAGGAGAAACCCTCGAGTATCGCCAAAGACACAGCAGAAGAAGAAGAAGAGCAAGAGTTAGTCATGATGGTGCAAATTCCATGGATGCAGGTTTACATATCATACATCCTAAGGAAAACGATACCCGACGATCCAGTTGAAGCAAGGCGAATAATCAGGAGATCAAAAGCTTTCACTGTGGTTAAAGGGGAGTTGTACAAACGAAGTATTTCGGGCGTGCTACAGAGGTGCGTCACACCCGAAGAAGGAAGAATCATCCTGAAAGATGTGCACGAAGGGATATGCGGGCACCACGCGAGTAGCAGAGCTATCGCGGCTAAGGTTTTCAGAGCAGGATTTTATTGGCTCACAGCAATCGAGGATGCAAAGGAAATAGTGCGCACTTGCGACGCGTGTCAAAGATTTGCGGCAAGACCTCACTCACCAGCAGCGGAACTTATGCCAATCCCACTGTCTTGGCCCTTTGCTCAATGGGGTCTCGACATGGTGGGTAAATTGCACAAAGCTTCGCCAGGAGGATATGAGTACTTGCTGGTGGCTGTCGACAAATTTACCAAGTGGATAGAGGCGAAGCCAATAAATTCACCAGATGCAGCATCCGCAATAAAGTTTGTGAAGAGCATTGTCTTTCGCTTTGGAGTACCTCACAGCATCGTCACAGATAACGGCAGTAACTTTACTTCCAAGGAGTTCAAAGCATATTGTGCAGAAGTGGGCATAAAACTAAGTTTTGCGTCTGTCGCACATCCACAGACCAATGGTCAAGTCGAAAAGGCCAATGGCATCATCTGCAATGGCATCAAGAAGCGCCTGCTAGGACCTTTGGAAAAAGCTAGGCATACTTGGCCAGAGGAGCTACCAAGTGTTTTGTGGAGTATCCGAACAACGCCAAATACAGCGACGCAGGAAACGCCGTTCTTTTTGGTCCACGGAGCTGAAGCAGTCTTGCCGATAGAAATAGAACACGATTCTCCACGAGTCGTAGAATATGACGAAGAAACTTCGAGAAAAGCTTTGGAGGATGATGTCGACGCACTCGATGAAGCTCGAGACGAAGTCCTGTCACGAGTCGCCAAATATCAGCAGGACCTGAAAAACTATCACAGTCGACGATTGCGGCCAAGATCTTTCCAAGTTGGTGACCTGGTTTTACGACTCAATCAAAAAAGCCATGAAAAACTCGAGTCACCGTGGCTAGGACCATACATCGTCACAGAAGTAATAGAAGGAGGAGCATACAGAATCAAGGACAAGAAGACAGGGATTGACGAGCCAAATCCCTGGAACGTGGCACAGTGATGACCCACAAGTATAGGGGGTGTATCGTAGTATCTTCGATAAGTAAGAATGTCGATCCCAACGAGGAGCAGAAGGTGTTGGCAGCAGTTTCGATGGAGGATTCACTGTAAATGCTCACAGACAAGTATTCAGGGGGTTTTGATATTGCAGATAAATAAAGTACAAGTAAATAAAATGCGAGAGAAATAATTGCAGCGAGTGGCCCAATCCTTTTTAGCACAAAGGACAAGCCGGTTTGTTTACTTATAATGACCAAACGTTCTGAGGACACACGGGGATTTTAGTCTAGTACTTTCGCTTCATGTGGTTTAATAATCTTCATTGTTTTGATAAGTGTTGTGTGGGTGAACCTATGCTAATGCACCGCCCTTCCTAGGACTAATACATACTTGTGATTATACCCCTTGCAAGCATCCGCAACTACAAGAAAGTAATTAAGATAAATCTAACCACAGCCTTAAACTCTGAGATCCTGCGATCCCTCCTGCATCGATATACTAACGGGGGCTCAGGTTTCTGTCACTCCGGCAACCCCGCAATTAGCAATCGAATACAAGATGCACTCCCCTAGGCCCATAAATGGTGAAGTGTCGTGTAGTCGACGTTCACACGACACCACTAGAAGAATGACACCACAACTTAAATATCATAACATTGAATATTACTCAACCATAATTCACTACTAGCATTTAGACTTCACCCATGTCCTCAAGAACTAAACGAACTACTCACGAGACATCATATGGAATACAATCAGAGGTGATATGATGATGAATAACAATCTGAACATAAACCTTGGTTCAATGGTTTCACTCAATAGCATCTACAACAAGTATAGAATAACACCGGGAGAGTTTCCCCTATCAAACAATCAAGATTTAACCCGAATTGCTACAGCGGTGACGAGGTGCTGCGGTGGTGATGGCGGTGTAGATGGTGGAGATGATGATGATGATGATGGAGATGATGTCCCGCTCGATGACGATGGCGATGGCGTCGATTTCCCCCTCCGGGAGGGAATTCCCCGGCGGATTCCTGCCCGCCGGAGAGCTCTTTTCTCTCTGGTGTTCTCCGCCCCGCAGAGGCGGCTGTAACCCTTCGTGAGGTCCCTCCGTGGCTTAGGTTTTCGGGACGAAGGAGTACGCGAAGAAAAGGAGGCGAAAAGGGTCGTGGGCCCCCCAGCATAGGGTGGCGCGGCCAGCCATGGGCCGCGCCGCCCTATGGTCTGGCCCCCACAGGCCCCTCTCTTCTTCCCCTTCTGGCTCCCTCCGTCATCTGGAAAAATAGGAATTTACGTGAAATTCCCTTCCACAGTTGATCTTCCGAAATATTGCGTTCTGACGGTGCTTTTTCCAGCAGAATCCTGGCTCCGGTGCTTGATCCTCCAATAATGATGAAACATGCAAAATAGATGAAATAACATAAGTATTGTGTCCCAATATGAAATATATCAATGAATAACAGCAAATTATGATACAAAATAGTGATGCAAATTGGACGTATCAACTCCCCCAAGCTTAGACCTCGCTTGTCCCCAAGCGAAACTGAGCTCGATAAACAAGACCACATGTTTATGGAGTGAAGAGTCGATAAATAAAATACGGACAAGAAGCATCATGTTCATTCACACAAGACATTCTAGTAAACAACTTCCTCATATAACTCATCTCGAAATAAGTAAAGAGAAATCACAAGTAAAGGTGCATAAGAAATCATAATTGGTGATGGCAAACTTTGTTCTTGGTCAGAGAACTACTAACGGATTGTACTTCTAAGCAAAGCTTTCATATTAGATTTTATAGCTGAGCCTTCATATTTAAGCATGACAATCTCTTCATAATCATTGATAACTTCAAAGTCATATTCATTCAGATAAAATTGGTACTAAACAAGAAAGTATAAAAGACATGATTAACTGAATCATAGCATAAATGATTGGTTCACAACAACTCAATTGCTTGCTTGAGATAGAGGGAAATAGGTTTACTGACTCAACATAAAAGTAAAAGATAGGCCCTTCGCAGAGGGAAGCAGGGATTAAATCATGTGCTAGAGCTTTTCAAGTTTTGAAATCATATAAAGAGAATAAAAGTAAGATTTTGAGCGGTGTTTGTTGTTGTCAACGAATGGTAGCGGGCACTCTAACCCCCTTGCCAAACGAACCTTCAAAGAGCGGCTCCCATGAGGGACGGCATCTCTACCAGCAAGGTAGATCATCCCCCTTCTCTTTTGTTTACACATGTGTTTTAGTTTTATTAAGGATGACACTCCCCCAACCTTGGCTTTCTCAATCCATGGCTAACCGAATCCTCGGGTGCCTTCCAACATTCACATACCATGGAGGAGTGTCTATTGCAAAATTAAGTTGCTTACTGATAAATCAGAGCAAAACATGTGAAGAGAATTATTAATGAAAGTTATTAATTGGGGCTGGGAACCCCGTTGCCAGCTCTTATTGCAAAGTTATTGGATAAGCGGATGTGCCGCTAGTCCATTAGTGAAAGTCCGCCCAACAAGATTGAAAGATAAAACACCACATACTTCCTCATGAGCTATAAAACATTGACACAAATAAGGAGTAGTAGTTTGAATTATTTAAAGGTAGCACATGAAGTATTTACTTGGAATGGCAGAAAATACCATGTAGTAGGTAGGTATGGTGGACACAAATGGCATAGGTTTGGTCTAAGGTTATGGATGTATGAGAAGCATTCCCTCTCGATACAGGTCTTTGGCTAGCAAGGTTTGATAGCAAGCATAAAGGTTGAGGGAAACAAACAAATATACATATGATAGAAACAATCATGCATCTTTCTCATAAGCACAAGCAATTTTAACTTTAGAATACTAAGCATAGAGATAATAGTAATATATCTAAGTGTATTTCTCTCTAATTAAACATCAGGGTGTTGTTGCTATTGACCAATGCTAAGTTTGCCAAAACCAAATAGATTTACTTGATGCTCCCAAAGTGATATCAATACTCATGTCAAGAGTAATCATATAATGGAGATTGCAAACTAAAATAAGATGTGCAAAAAGTAAATGATAAGACTTCTCATTAATATTCCATAACGATAACTCACACCAACGGATACATAGATAACTAACTAAGAGAGATACTTCCACATTGCATACTATTCCATATGATAACTTCCCTACTCATGATATGACACTACTTGATAGTAAAAGATAAAGGTGGTGATGTGATACCGCGGCACTCCCCCAAGCTTGGAACAAACCAAGGGGATGCCAATACCGATGATGAATTACTCCTTCGGTGATGATGGTGAATCTTTGTCGTCATCAGACTTCCATGGAAGAGGCCCTCCATCAACAAAAGACATCTTGGTTTCCGGAAACCTGAAACTAGCAGCATGACTTATGCGCTTAAACCTGTTTTCATACTCACAGTTTTGATTATGGACATCATAGAGTTGAGCTTGGAGTTTGTTGGTGGTGTCGTGAAGTGAGAAGATATCGTCCCACAGCTTTGCAGTCTCCTTCTTGTGTCCATCAATGAGTTCAGACACAATCTTGTGAAAGATATCCACTTCACGCTCAGCCATCTTCTTGTAGTTGAAAACCTCTTGTTCCAGCTTCTCCATCCTGTCTTCCAAGCTCCCTTCTCCCTTAGGACCCTGGACATCTTTGATCTGCAACTCTCCATCCACGAGCTGCAACTCTTTGGGGTGCATCTTCAGCTCGTTCATGTACGGGTTGACGACGTCCTCAAAGAAGCTGTCCTTCTGAGTTCCCGACGAAGACATGATGGATCTAGATCCGAAGCAGATCCTGGCAGAAAACAGCTCGAAACAAAACACGACGAGAAAACGATATTACGGACCTCCAGGGGTCCGGGGGATTATATAGCAAATATTTTTACGACAAAAGGAAGGTTCCAGGCCGAAAACGAGTGGAAACGGGACGCCGAGGTGCCGTCACCATAGGTCGGCGCGGCCAGGGTGGGGCCCGCGCCGGCCTGTGGTGACGGGCCCTCGCGCGTCTTTTCCACTCCGTTTCGATTCCGTAATTTTTCATATTTTCCAAAAACAGCAAAAATAATGTTCGGAAAGGTAAACGCGGACTTTTTATTACCTATACTGTTACCTATTCAAAGTCCAGTTCTGGCGGACTGTCAATTTGTCCTTTGATGAAAGCTTCCGGTGTTTCCACTTGAATAATATCAACATCAACATTATAAGAATCGCCCGAGATATAATGCTTGAGTCTTTGTCCATTCACCACTTGTGTGGCATTGCCTTGGAGAGAGCTAATTTTAATTGCTCCTGAACGATACACCTCCTCAACAACATATGGTCCTTCCCACTTCGAGAGTAATTTCCCTGCAAAGAATCTGAGACGAGACCGATACAATAGGACTTGATCTCCAACATTAAATTCTCTTTTGATGATCCTTCTATCATGCCACTTCTTAACTTTTTCTTTAAAGAGTTTAGCATTTTCATAAGCTTCACTTCTCCATTCATCTAGAGAACTTAATTGCAACAACCTCTTATTACCGGCTAATTTAGGATCTTTATTTAGTTCTCTAACAGCCCAATAAGCTTTGTGCTCTAGTTCTAAAGGTAAATGACAAGCTTTTCCATAAACCATTTTATAAGGCGACATTCCCATAGGATTTTTATAAGCAGTTCTATAAGCCCATAGTGCTTCTTTCAATTTGCTAGGCCAATTCTTTCTAGATTTATTAACAGTCTTACCTAAGATAGCTTTAATCTCTCTATTTGATAATTCTACTTGACCACTAGTTTGAGGGTGATAAGCAGAAGCAATTCTATGATTAATACCATACTTAGCAAGAGTTTTTCTAAAACCTCCATGAATAAAATGAGAACCTCCATCAGTCATAATATATCTAGGTACTCCAAATCTAGGAAATATAACATCTACAAGCATTTTTATAGAGGTCTCACCATCAGCACTTTTTGTAGGTATAGCTTCTACCCATTTAGTAACATAATCAACAGCGACAAGTATATGAGTGTTACCGTCTGAAGAAGGGAAAGGTCCCATGAAGTCGAATCCCCAACAATCGAATGGTTCAATAACAAGAGTATAATTCATAGGCATTTCATTGCGTCTGGAGATATTACCAACTCTTTGACATTCATCACAAGATAAAATAAATTTCCTTGCATCTTTGAAGAGTGTTGGCCAATAAAAACCTGATTGTAGAACCTTTTGCGCGGTTCTATCTCCAGCGTGATGTCCTCCATAAACACTTCCATGACATTTATTCAATATCTCCTGTTGTTCATATTCAGGAACACATCTTCGCATAATACCATCTACTCCTTCTTTATATAAGTGTGGGTCATCCCAAAAATAATGCCTCAAGTCATAAAAGAATTTCCTCCTTTGCTGAGCTGAAAAGGTTGGAGGCAAATACTTCGAAACAATAAAGTTAGCATAATCTGCATACCAAGGGCTCTCTCGCGAGCTCACCTTTATTACAGCCAATTGTTCATTTGGAAAACTATCATTAACAGGAACAGGATCATAAGCAATATTTTCCAATCTAGACAAATTATCAGCAACAGGATTATCAGCACCTTTCCTATCTATAATATGTAAATCAAATTCTTGCAACAGAAGTACCCATCTAATAAGCCTTGGCTTAGCATCTTTCTTTGTCATAAGGTATCTAATTGCAGCATGATCAGTATGAATTGTAACCTTCGAATCAACAATATAGGGTCTAAACTTATCACAAGCAAAGACTACAGCTAACAATTCCTTTTCAGTTGTAGCATAATTTCTTTGAGCAGCATCAAGAGTCTTACTAGCATAATGAATAACATTTAATTTTTTATCTACCCGCTGTCCAAGAACAGCGCCTACAGCAAAATCACTAGCATCACACATAATTTCAAAAGGCAAATTCCAATCAGGAGGTTCGACTACAGGAGCAGTTGTTAAGGCTTTCTTTAGAGTTTCAAAAGCTTCCTTACAATCATCATCAAAAACAAAAGGTACATCTTTTTGAAGAAGATTAGTAAGAGGCTTTGAAATTTTAGAGAAATCTTTAATAAATCTCCTATAAAACCCAGCATGACCAAGAACACTACGAATACCTTTAACATCCCTCGGATAGGGCATCTTCTCAATTGCTTCAACTTTAGCTCTATCAACTTCAATACCTCTCTCGGAAATTTTATGTCCCAATACAATTCCTTCATTAACCATAAAGTGGCATTTCTCCCAATTAAGAACAAGGTTAGTTTCTTCACATCTCTGCAAAACTTTATCGAGGTTTCGCAGGCAATTATCAAAAGAATTCCCATAGACAGAAAAATCATCCATGAACACCTCTACAATACTTTCACAAAAACCATGAAAAATAGCAGACATGCATCTTTGAAAAGTAGCAGGAGCATTACATAAACCAAAAGGCATACGCCTATAAGCATAAGTTCCATAAGGACAAGTAAAAGTGGTTTTCTCTTGATCTTTAGCTTTAACAGCAATTTGTGAAAACCCAGAATAACCATCAAGAAAGCAAAAATGAGTATTTTTAGATAACCTTTCTAGCATTTGATCAATAAAGGGTAAAGGGTAATGATCTTTCTTAGTAACTTTATTAACTTTTCGAAAATCAATGCACATTCTATAACCTACAACTATTCTTTGAGGAATAAGCTCATCATTATCATTAGGCACAACAGTCATTCCTCCCTTCTTAGGAACACAATGCACAGGACTAACCCATCTACTATCAGCAATAGGATATATAATACCAGCTTCAAGGAGTTTTAATACCTCGTTCCTTACCACTTCCTTCATCTTCGGAATTAGACGACGTTGATGTTCAACAACAGGCTTTGCATCTTCTTCCATATTAATAGCATGTTGACAAATAGAAGGAGAAATCCCTTTCAAATCATCAAGAGTATAACCAATAGCTCCTCGGTGTTTCTTCAATATTTCCAATAACCTTTCTTCCTCAACCTCTGAAAGCTTAGAACTAATAATAACAGGATATATTTTCTTATCATCAATATGAGCATATTTAAGATTATCAGGTAAAGGCTTTAAATCAAAAACAGGATCTTCCTTTGGTGGCGGTGTTGTACCCAAATCTTCCACCGGTAAATCATGCTTGAGAATAGGTTGGCGACGAAAAATTTCCTCAAGCTCATCTCTTTCTTTCCTAAAAGCTTCACTTTCACTATTCTCCAAATGTTGCTGCAAAGGATTATTAGGAACAAGAACAATAGATGCACACTGCTCCATTTTAAAATCATTACTAGGCAAGTCAGCTTTATAAGGAGTTTTGGTAAATTTAGAAAAGTTAAATTCATAAGGTTCACCAGCAAATCTAGTCAAAATTTTCTCTTTCTTACAATCTATAATAGCTCCACAAGTATTTAGAAAAGGTCTACCAAAAATGATAGGACAATGATCACTAGCAGCAGAACCAAGTACCAAAAAGTCAGCAGGATATTTAATCTTACCACATAGAACTTCCACATCTCGAACAATACCAATTGGAGAAATAGTTTCTCTATTAGCCAGATGAATAACCACATCAATATCTTCAAGTTCACAAGAACCAATTTCATGCATAATCTCCGTGTAAAGCTCATAAGGTATAGCACTAACACTTGCACCAATATCACATAAACCATAATAGCAATGATCACCAATTCTAACAGATAGCATAGGAACACTAACTTGTTTGGATTTATTAGGATGTGAAACAATATTAGAAGCATCTTCACAGAAAATAATATGACCATCCTCCACATTTTCAGTCACAAGATCTTTAACTATTGCAACAGCAGGTTCAATTTTAATTTGTTCTTCAGGTTCTTTAGGTTTCTTTTCACTTTTATTAACCGCACTAGATATGACAGAGTACTCCTTCATTTTAGCAGGGAAAGGAGTTTTTTCAATGTAAGCTTCAGGAATAACATTATCAACAGTTTCAACCACTACACATTTGTTTACAGATGAATCAATTTTATCTTTATACGGTTCATGATACTTATCAAAATT
The DNA here is from genome assembly GCA_030979885.1 of Lolium multiflorum. Classification (NCBI taxonomy): domain Eukaryota; kingdom Viridiplantae; phylum Streptophyta; class Magnoliopsida; order Poales; family Poaceae; genus Lolium; species Lolium multiflorum. The sequence goes on along the minus strand of CM061752.1, from coordinate 81,682,252 downwards.
CTTCTTAGGCAGTTCATAATGAGAGGCAAAAGCTCTATAAAGATTTGCAACAACTTGGGAATCAAGACCATATGTAGCACTCATATTACGAAATTTATCAGTATCCATAAAAGCTTCAATGCATTTATAATCATAAATTATACCTGATTCTCTATCTTTGTCGTTCTCCCATCCTTCAGTATTTTCTTGGATCCGATCAAGAAGGTCCCTTTTAAACTCTTCATTCTTGCGTGTAAATGATCCAGAACAAGAAGTATCCAGCAAGGTCTTGTCTTGAAAAGAAAGTCTTGCATAGAAATTATCAATAATAACATTACCAGGAAGCTCATGAATGGGGCATTTGAGCATTAAAGACTTCAATCTCCCCCAAGCTTGGGCAATACTCTCTCCATCATGAGGCCAGAAATTATATATGCGGTTCCGATCTTTGTGAATTTCACTTGGAGGATAAAATTTGGAATAAAATAAAGGCACAATGTCCTCCCAATCAATAGAATCACCATTCTTCAGCAATTTATACCAGTGCGCCGCTTTACCAGACAGCGATATAGTGAATAGTTTCTTCCTAACTTCATTCATAGAAATACCTGCACATTTGAATAACCCGCATAATTCATGCAAAAACAGTAAATGATCACCAGGATGGACAGTTCCATCCCCTTCATAGCGGTTATCCATAACTCGTTCAATAATTTTCATAGGTATTTTATATGGTACTACTTCCTCACCTGGCGCTTCATCCACTACCGTTGCAGTAGTAGTAGATTTCCCAAATAGAAATTGAAGAGAAGATCTCTCCATAATGATTTATAGCAGCAGGCAGAAATAAAATCAGCACAAACAGTAAATTTCCTTACCAATTCCACTTACCAATAGCGCTTCACTCCCCGGCAACGGCGCCAGAAAATAGTCTTGATGACCCACAAGTATAGGGGGTGTATCGTAGTATCTTCGATAAGTAAGAATGTCGATCCCAACGAGGAGCAGAAGGTGTTGGCAGCAGTTTCGATGGAGGATTCACTGTAAATGCTCACAGACAAGTATTCAGGGGGTTTTGATATTGCAGATAAATAAAGTACAAGTAAATAAAATGCGAGAGAAATAATTGCAGCGAGTGGCCCAATCCTTTTTAGCACAAAGGACAAGCCGGTTTGTTTACTTATAATGACCAAACGTTCTGAGGACACACGGGGATTTTAGTCTAGTACTTTCGCTTCATGTGGTTTAATAATCTTCATTGTTTTGATAAGTGTTGTGTGGGTGACCTATGCTAATGCACCGCCCTTCCTAGGACTAATACATACTTGTGATTATACCCCTTGCAAGCATCCGCAACTACAAGAAAGTAATTAAGATAAATCTAACCACAGCCTTAAACTCTGAGATCCTGCGATCCCTCCTGCATCGATATACTAACGGGGGCTCAGGTTTCTGTCACTCCGGCAACCCCGCAATTAGCAATCGAATACAAGATGCACTCCCCTAGGCCCATAAATGGTGAAGTGTCGTGTAGTCGACGTTCACACGACACCACTAGAAGAATGACACCACAACTTAAATATCATAACATTGAATATTACTCAACCATAATTCACTACTAGCATTTAGACTTCACCCATGTCCTCAAGAACTAAACGAACTACTCACGAGACATCATATGGAATACAATCAGAGGTGATATGATGATGAATAACAATCTGAACATAAACCTTGGTTCAATGGTTTCACTCAATAGCATCTACAACAAGTATAGAATAACACCGGGAGAGTTTCCCCTATCAAACAATCAAGATTTAACCCGAATTGCTACAGCGGTGACGAGGTGCTGCGGTGGTGATGGCGGTGTAGATGGTGGAGATGATGATGATGATGATGGAGATGATGTCCCGCTCGATGACGATGGCGATGGCGTCGATTTTCCCCTCCGGAGGGAATTTCGCCGGATTCCGCTCGCCGGAGAGCTCTTTTCTCTGGTGTTCTCCGCTCCGCAGAGGCGGCTGTAATCTTCGTGAGGTCCCTCTGGCTTAGGTTTTCGGACGAAGGAGTACGCGAAGAAAAGGAGGCGAAAGGGTCGGGCCCCTGAGCATAGGGTGCGCGCCAGCCATGGGCGCGCCGCCTATGGTCTGGGCCACATGGCCCTCTCTTCTTCCTTCCGGCTCCCTCCGTCATCTGGAAAAATAGGAATTTACGTGAAATTCCCTTCCACAGCTTGATCTTCCGAAATATTGCGTTCGACGGTGCTTTTTCCAGCAGAATCCTGGCTCCGGTGCTTGATCCTCCAATAATGATGAAACATGCAAAATAGATGAAATAACATAAGTATTGTATCCCAATATGAAATATATCAATGAATAACAGCAAATTATGATACAAAATAGTGATGCAAATTGGACGTATCACACAGCTCAGGCGTTTCTACGCCTAGATGTCGAAAATATAGTCCCCCTTTGTAAAGCTACAATGTACTGAAACGCCCGCGAGTTTTCAGACGCACTCTTTTCCTTTTTCGGGGCACCGAGTGGGGCCGGGAAAGGTTTTTAATGAGGCGGACTCGCGGTGCTGCAATATAATAAAGATAGTGGAATTATATATCTTCTTCTCGACAAGATCAGGGGTTTTCCCCTACATGATACAATATATATATAAACACAGTGTCGACAAACGCAAAAGAAGCATCTTGCCTTGGTAAAAATACCTCGCCAAAATAAAAAGAGATATCGACAAAATAGTGATCAACAAAAGCTCGGGGGCTTGCACCCACAAAAATAGTATAGTGTATATTATCTTGCCTTGGTTTAAAACCTCGCATTATACAAATACAGCGAATAGCCACCGAAAATACTCGGGGGCTAGACAAATATAGAAATATGCTGTTTGCTTCACAATAGAATCATAATCATGATTTACACAGGAGAATTATCTACCAAAGGAAAATAATTAGTCTTGATTCAATATATCATCAAGGGTCACTCTGTTTTCTTCAGGAGCAGCGCCAAGAAAATCAGCATAATGACCATCTGCAAAAAAGTCGGCATCCATCCGAAGAAGGTCTTCAATCATTTCTTCGGCTATAGGTGAAACCTTCGTGTTAATACGATCGACACCAACTCTTCGGCGCCGTACCTTCTCGTGAACTTTCTCAACAACTTGGGTCAGATCAAGCTTTGAGTGGCAGATCTGAAGCATTATAAGGGCAAATCTGGCGCCAGCCACCAGTTGAGCTCTGACAAAGTGATGGATCCTGTGGGCATCCTTAAATTTCTCCATTAACTCGGGAAGAGTTTTTGGTTGAATGTTCCGAGGAAACATAGAGTTATAAACCATTGAGAGGGTCTTGGTACAGAAGTCAAGATACCCGCGAACCTGAAGCGCGCGATCTTGAAATCTCACGATTTGGCGAGTCCGTTCAGGCGTGCCCCAAAAAGTCGACCCATGTTCACGTGCAAGCCGAAGAAGAACATTGGAACGAGCCTCGACACGTTCATCTTCAGTAGCAGTATCCAAAAAAGCACCTATTGTTTCTTACAACAGGTCAGTAGATAATAAGGAGGCAAGCAGCAAAGAAAAAAGAAGCGCGACAAAGATAATCAAACATACCCGCCATATCCAAGCTAGCATCTATTAGCAGCTGGAGCATGGAATTTTCCCGAGACATAGCTGCAGCAGCTTCAGCAACAGCAGAGTCCTTTTCAGCAATGGCAGTTTGAGCTTGATGGAGTGCAATTTTTTCTCTTTCAGAAGACTCTCGAGATTGTTCCATGAGTTTAAGCGATTGTTTCTTCGTGAACTGAAGTTGCTGTCGAAGTTCTTGCAAATCTTCCGACAAAGGTGTGCTTGAAGGACCTTCACGGAAATTGTCATCGGTTTCTACTTTCTTCGACAAGGAAGATGCAGGAGCAGCATTGGGAGAGCAAGGATTGGTCGAATAATTGTCAAATATTAACTGGAAAATAAAATCTTCGGATCAATGACAGCACCAAGAGGAATTTCATTACTTCTAAAAAGTTTACACCGTCATTACAAAAGAAGTTCTCCTAAGGGACTAGCAGGGTAATTGTCGCCAAGGCTAAAGTGACGACAATAGCAAAAGAAGTAAAGAAAGCAAAAAATAGAAAAGACAGAGGCATGCAACTAGACCTCCGGCCTCGATGAACTAGGAGTCGAAGCTGGCTTGACCCCAAGATACGCCAGGATTTTCTTCGTGTTGGGTTTCGCCGCCTTGACCAAGGATCGCCACTTGAGTTGCTCAATTTGATCCGTGTCGCCAACTTTGGTCCAGTCAATAGTTTGTTGACTGTCAGCGACCAGGGCAACAGTGCTCTCAACGGCAACCTTCTGGTTTTCATGGCGCATCTTCAGCCCAAGATCTTCGGGAGGATTAAAGCACTTGGCTAGCTTAAGGAAAGTTGCGGGTGCCTCTTTCTTTGGGAAGAAATAGGGGAAGAGCCGCAACAGTCCTGCTTTAGCTTCGTCGATACCTTCACGTGCTTCCGTCCCGTGAAACTCGAGGAATGAAACGGCGTCAAGCAGAGGATCATTATCGGGATCTTCAAGCTCATATTCTTGAGCCGTTCTAGCTGAAACAATGAACATCCATTTAGCAACAAACGAGTAAAGGAAAGAAGATCCAAAAGATTTGAATTGGGGTAGATACTTACTGACAAAGCGACGATTTTGGGTCCTTATGCGCTTAAGGATGGCTTCTTCGCGAGCAGATTGAGCAGTTATATGTTCACTCAGCGAAGTTTCGGCATCGTGAAGTTTCTTCCGGAGATCTTCGACACCAGCAGCATCAGCCTTGGCCTTATCAGCCTCTGCTCGAGCACCAACAGCATCTGACTCAGCCTTTTTGCGAGCCTTTTCACTTTGCTCTAATTGTTGAGCAAGTGTGTTGGCACGTTCATTGGCTTCCGCCAGTTTTTCTACCAAGGAAGATAAATATAGTTAAAAATCTCGACAACAAAGGAGCAAAAGAAAAGAAGCAAAAGGAGTAAAGCATTACCTTCAGCTTTACTAGCATATTCACGGTACCCGACAAATTGGGTACCGATGCGAAGAAGATCCTTTATCAAAGGCTGTTCAAAAAAGGGAGGATAGAAGGAAATGGCGGTATGAGAAAAATATAATGGTACATAGAAATCAACAAAGAAAACATAAACAATGACAAGGAAGTTAAGAACTTACATCCTCCAAGAGAGGGTTAGAGGAGCTACTCAATTGGAGAGTAGGCTCCGGGATGATCTCCGTCCTCGCCCTTTTCGACAAAGGGGCTCGGGGGCTTGAAGGAGGAGTAGCAGTGTCGACGTTCTGTCGAGGAGGCGAAGTTTCTTCTCCTTCAACTGGCGTCTCCGAGGCGACTAATGTATGTGACGTACTCGTTCGAGCAGCCACATCAGCGGTTGGTACCTCTTCTTCCTCATCACTACAAGTAAAATGTCGACAATATAAACAGCAAGATAGACACGAATGTTCAAATACAAAAAGAAAAAAAAAGATAGAAAAAGGACTTACGAACTGATGAGGGTCCCGAGATACGGATCATAAGCTGCCTTCTGCGACGAAGGATCAGCTTCTTCGGGTTTAGAAGTCCCGGAATCTTCGACATCATCCCTCTTCCTTTTGTTCTTTGGAGAAACAGCAAGAGGAGGAGATTGGGCCGATGCAGTGCCTTCAGAGGCAGCGTCCTTTTCAGCAGATCCCGCAGATTTTCGAGAATCTGCGGGTTCATTCACAAAAGAGGGGGCCTCTTGGTTATCATCAGAGATAACGGCCCTTTCTTCGACTTCCCCACCTTCAGGAAGAGGAGGAAGTGAAACAAGATTTGGGTGGTCCTGTATAAAAAGAGGGAAGGATATCAGGAAGGAGCACACAATGCAAAAAGCAAGGCAATAAGAAATTACGCGACAATGTTTACCTTAGGAAGTGCATGGGCGGCGCTGTATGGTTTCACGCGACAAGAAGAAGGGAATCTTTTTTGCTGAGGGAGGTGATTTTTCGGACAAGTTTTTCCAAGTCCTTCACCTCCAAATCTGTCGACAGCCGATCCACGTCTTCGTCGCCAGTATATTTCCAAAGAGGAAATTTGCGAGCTTGAAGAGGCTGAACTCTACTCTTAAGGAAATACACTATAATCTGGATACCCGACAATTCTTTGCCGCGAGTATTTTGCAACTCGCGGATGCGAGTCATCAAGGCCTCAGTCGAAGCTCTTTCTTCTTCGGTAGCCTCTGCATCCCAAGAACGGCGACGAAGAATTCTTTCGTCACCATCGAACGGAGGGATGTTGTCCTCTGCGCATCCATGGTTTTCCTCACGAATGTACAACCACCTCTTACGCCACCCTTGAACGGAGTCAGGGAGTTTGACGTCGAAGTAATTGGCAGTGGAGCGGATAGAGATAACAACGCCGCCTATATTATAGGCGACATTGTGAGAGCCATTGCGGCGACAGAAGAAAATGCGCTTCCATAGCGCCCAATTGGGCGAGACGCCAAGGAAGGCTTCGCAGAGAGTAATGAAAATGGAAATATGGAGGATTGAGTTTGGCGTGAGGTGGTGAAGTTGAAGACCGTAGACAAAAAGCAATCCACGGAGAAAAGGATGAATGGGGGCGGATAAACCGCGGATGAGATGGTCGACAAAACTTACCCGGTACCCCATTGGAGGGGCTGGGTAGCTTTCTTCACTGGGGAAGCAAACCGCTTTGGGTTTCTTGGTGATCCCCAGCTTCTTCAGGAGATTCAGGTCCTGGTTCGTGACCTTGGACCTCTCCCACTCCACGGCTCCTAGATCCGCGGCGGCCATTGATGAATCAGGCGTGCTGTGGCGAGTGAGACGCGTGCGTGGTGGCATCAACGGCAGTGGACAAAGCAATGCTTGGGCGTGCGGAAGATCAAACAGAGTTGGGCGCAGGGGAAGTTTTTGCAGAGGGGAACAGATGTGCGGCGCAAGCGAAGGACTGGACCGAGGTTGAAGAAAGGTTTATATAGGATTCGGACGAAGCAGTGCACCGTTGGATGAAGAAATCGTGTGGTGAAAAAGGATCTCGTAGATACAAGGGTAAAAAGGTATTTTTACTGGGAAGGAATGGAACAGGCATTACTGTACGTGCGCCAGGAAAAGCGGAGGACGTGTGTCCCCCACTTGCACGACGTGTCAACGTGGTGGGAACAATGGACCCACAAGGCAGAAAAAATCCCAATTATTGATAGAGATGAAGAGAATTTGACAAAGGAAAATATGTCGACAAGAAAAATAAAAAGAGAATGGCGACAGGGTAAATCATTTGAATACTTTTGGAGCCTTTGATCAAATACAAGTTTTTGCCCAAACGCTCGGGGGCTACTTTGGAAAAATAGAAAATTTCGAGTATGACAATATAGAAATGGCGAGAGCCTATGACCAAATCCAAGAATTTGTTCATAGCCTCGGGGGCTACTCCCATCGGGAGCGCTGGTCGCGCACCCGATAAATATAAAAATATCGAGAAGGATTATAAATATAGCGGCAAAGGATACTAATCTGTGGAGCCTACACCCAAGCACAAGTTCTTGGCTGTAGCCTCGGGGGCTACTCCCATCGGGAACGCTGTTCGCGTGCCCGATGAATTTTTATTAAAAAAAAAAAAAAAAAAAAGAAGAAAGAGTGTGTATATTTCGAGTTTACAGAAAACTCTACATATACTCCCATCGGGAAGACAAAATAAGTCATCAAATATGACTCGATAAAATGTGCTATTCCAAAGGCGAAAAGCACTCGACAATATATTCTCAGAACGCCAAAGTTGCGATCAATTTCTGAATGCCGCAAATTTGCGAAGGTAAGACCCCAGATCCGTTCTGCTGGGCGTGGCATCGCCAAAGACTGCGCTCTGCTACTTTTATCCGTATCAACAGATACGAAGAAAAATCCTAACGGACGCGTTAGGTACCCGATAAATTTGACTGGGACTCGACAGAATGGTAAGACCTTAAGCGGCACCTGTCGAAGTTTACACCAGTATCCCGAGATCATGTCCAGGGACGTGATCTTGAAGTAGGTTTTTGCGGATTGCCACTAGAGCAGTTAACTAGTACCTGATCCGTCAGATGAACTAGCCCCAACTACCATTATCCCTGTACAATATAGAATTTTATGTGAAGAAGTATAAATGAAAGCTCTCGAATAAAAATAAACAGTCGAGATTTTCCCCGACTCTACGATTCAAGCAAAAATCGGGGGCTACTGACATAGGCATCCCCAATGGGCCTGCCAAAGATGGTACCCGGGGTTTATCGAAGGCCCAGAACTCGAAGAATAAGAAGACTCGGAAGCCCATTTAATGATTAGGAAAGATAGTTTGTATTAGGAAAGATAGAGATTTGTAATCTTACGGGTTGGATACGAAATCCTCCCGAACTTTGTAACTTGTGTATCACGAAACCCTCGGCTCCGCCTCCTATATAAGGGGGAGTCGAGGGACAAAGAGAGGATCGAATCTACTGTCAACATAACCCTAGTTTTCATAATCGTCGAGTACTTTTCGCCTAAACCTTCGAGATCTACTTGCCCTCTACTTCTAGCAAAACCCTAGTCTACCCCGACTCTTCATCCGATGCAGCGAGCTCCTCATATCAACATTATGGTCATGTGGAACCTCCACGACATTCTTCTGCGCAGGGGCCCTATTATCACTCCATGTATGATCCACCGGCGTGGAACTCCGACCCTCGTTGGGAATGAACTCCACTTAGGCCAAAAGCCTAAGCTTGGGGGAGGTATACCGGCATCACTCATTCTTTGCATATTATGGTTGCTGGATACTTGTACATACTTGTTTAGTTTCTTAGAGTGGTTTTCTAATGAGAGGGAGATGATATTTGGGGAAGTGCTGTCCAAAAACAGATTCTGGGCTGTTACCAAAAAAATTCGTACGCACAGCCAGAACGTTATTTTGAGTTGCCAATTTTTGAGCATGTGCCCCAGGTTGTTATCTAACTTTCATTAGTTGAACACTTTTTGAGCTGAGCAATGGAAGATTTTTGTTAATTTCGATTTCTGTACTGCTGTCAGGATTTGGCAGATTTCTGTCATCCTGCTTTTCTGTGTTTCTGTTAGTTTGCATTCTTTTGTTTTCGCTTTGTTTCTTTCCTAAAACACAAAAAGACCAAAAATATTTCTGTTGTTTCTCTTCACCATTTGTTTATTTGGTTCTTTGCTCTTAGTTTACTTTATTTGCTATCGTTAGTTTGCCATGAGAAAACCCAAAAAGATTTTGCTTTGTTTGCTTGTTTCTTTTGTTCTTGTTTCCAATTCGAAAACACCAAAAATATTTGCTGTTCTTCTTTGGTTTGTAAAGTTCATCATGAGTTCAATGGTCTTCGGTGGCTGGAGCGTGGTTTTCATTTCATATTATCCAAGCTACACAAGTGAAAGGCAATAATGACGATCTACAACAATTGGATTGTGGTGAGAGGCTGGTATGAACTCTATTTTTTTTCATTTTTGTACATATACTCATCCATGTGAGCATGCTTAGTTGGTTCATGTGAGGTATATGTTATTTGAGAAAGTCTAGTAGTTCATGATCTCTCATGTTTAGCTCCAATTTATTAATATGAGTAGCATGTCATGGATGTTTGCTTGCATTGTTTTATTCATAAGTAAGTATGGCATTGTGGTATCCTCCTCTGAATAATTCATTTATATCGACTTGGCACATGCTCACGCATGCATATGACTGAACAAAAAAGTCAATTAAGCCTCGATGATTTATATTGCTTCAGAGTTCTTGCATCACTTTTATGCCTCCGTTAATTTATTTTGCCGCAAGCATGATTATGATAGTTACTGCTCTCTTGATTTGTCGCTCCCTAGTCTTTTGCTAGCCTTCACTTGTACTGAGCGGGAACACCGCTCGTGCTTCCAAACACCTGAAAACCAAGTTGTTCCAAAGTGTCCACCATAAATACCTATGCATGGCATTTCAAACCATTCCAAGTAAATTCTCATGCGCTACCTTTAAAACTTTCAAAATGCTTCTCAATTTGTGTTAATGTTTCATAGCTCATGAGGAAGTATGTGGTGTTTAGCTTTCAACCTTTTCATTTACTTTTGACGGACTCTCATATGGACTAGTGGCACATCCGCTTATCCAATAATTTTGCAAAAAGAGCTGGCAATGGGATTCCAGTCCCAAATTAATTAACTTAAATAGACACTCCTCCATGGTTTGTGATTGTTGGACGGCACCCGAGGATTCGGTTAGCCATGGCTTGTGTAAGCAAAGGTTGGGGGAGTGTCATCATCATAATAAACTTAAATAAAAAGGCACTCCTTCATGGTTTGTGATTGTTGGCAGGCACCCGAGGATTCGGTTAGCCATGGTTTGTGTAAGAAAGGTTGGAAGGAGTGCCACATAAACATGCAAATAATTCATGGGAGCCGCTCTTGGGAGTCCGGTTGATGAGGTAGTTAGTGTACCCATTATCAGTCGACAACAACAAGCACCTCTCAAAATAATTTTACTCCTGTTCTAAAAATGAAAAGCTCTAGCGCATGTTAATCCCTGCTTCCCTCTGCGAAGGGTCAATCTTTTACTTTTATGTTGTGTCTCCATTCTTTCTTTGAGCACTATCTTGAGAGCACAACTGTCATTCTTAGTATAATATGCTTGTCTCAAAATATGATTGATTGTGGTATAACTTTGATGCTTTTATCTTTGACAATCACTACTTCTAGTCTTTCTATGAACTCCAGAGGTGCCCGGGCATTTATGTTTTGCCGATCAAATACGGGCAAGCGAGATACCACTTTATCATATTCTCTTATGAACATTGCAATCCTGCTTATATACATGATTCATGGTGCTTATTATTAATTGTTGGTACCTCTCCATGATTGACATAGCTGTTGGATGATCTTATTTGCATGTATCTCATTATGAACTGCCTAAGTATTAGCCATAGCATGAGAATATATACATCATATGAGCAAATGTGTTCGTGAAAGTTCTTTTATCGCTCAGTTGTTAACTGAATTGCTTGAGGACAAGCAATAAGCTAAGCTTGGGGGAGTTGATACGTCCAAAACGTATCTACTTTCCCGAACACTTTTGCTATTGTTTTGCCTCTAATTTGTGTATTTTGGATACAACTAACACGGACTAACGCTGTTTTCAGCAGAATTGCTCTGGTGTCTCGTTTTTGTGCAGAAATCCAACTTTCAGAAAACCTCGGAATTTATGCGGCATAGCCCTATTTTCCCGTAAGACTACAGAGCCGTAAGGGCAAGCTGTGGCACGAGGCCCCACACCCAGCCCGCGCTTCTGGGGCCCGCGCGGCCCTAGTGTGTGGCCCCCTCGGCTCCCCGACGCCCTCCTTCGGACTACTTATCGGCTCGACCTAAAAACGCACCTGAGAGAAGTCGAAGTCGCCAGAAACCATCCAGAGAGCCGCCACATCGCGAAACTCCGTTCGGGAGCCAGAAGTCTCCGTTCTCGGCACTCGCCGGACGGGAATTGGAGGAGATCTTCACCGCCATCACCGCCAACGCCTCTCCACGACCAGCCATGTTTCCCCCATCCATGTGTGAGTAATTCCCCCGCTGTAGGCTGAAGGGGATGGTAGGGATTGGATGAGATTGGTCATGTAATAGTCATAAGATTGTTAGGGCATAGTGCCTAGTATCCGTAGATGTCACTTTTATGATATTGTTGCAACTTGTTATGCTTAATGCTTGTCACTAGGCTCCGTGCATCTCAGATCTGAACATGTTATTGATTCATGAAGATATTCGTTGTTTATGATCTTACCTGCAAGTTGTATACACATGTCGCTGTCCGGAACCAATGGCGAAGTGACAGAAATCGGGACAACCGGAGGGGATGGTAGTGATGTGAGGATCACATGTGTTCACGGAGTGTTAATGCTGTGCTCCGGTACTCTATTAAAAGGAGTACCTTAATTTCAGATTTCCTAGAGGCCCGGCTGCCACCGGCTGGTAGGACAAAAGATGTTGTGCAAGTTTCTCATTGCACGTACGACTAAATATGGAACACATGCCTATTGATTGATTAGTACTTGGATACCATTTTATCTGCAAATGCCCTGCTTTGATTGTTATATGAGTTTCTTCATCCATGCAACGCCCGTTAATTGTCCCTATGCCTACAATATTTTAATCCTGCTGTTTACTATAATCACTACTGCTGTCTTTATTTCACCGCCGTTGTTATTTCACTATTCCTACTGCTATAAAACTGTTACGATAAATACGAGCAAGTCTGTTTCCATGTGCACTGAATTGACAACTCCTCGTTAAGGCTTACAAGTATTCTTTGTCTCCCTTGTGTCGAATCAATAAATTGGGTAATACTTCCCTCAAAGACTGTTGCGATCCCCTATACTTGTGGGTCATCAAGAGTATTTTCGGCGCTGTTCCTTTAGCATAGGGATCCTTCTTTTGTAATAGCCATGTACATACTTTGAGAATCAATGGAAATCTATCTTTGCTTAGTGATTGATGTCAAAATTTTGTTTTCAGTTGATTTTTGACAACTATACTGCAACTCCTGGTCCTTCCGAAGTTTTTCCTTCGTCCTGCTTTGAAGAAAACACCTGTTGTCGCCGAACTTATTGAAGATTCGTCGAGTAAAATTTTAGCACAAGATTTTAAGAATCGCCGCAGCTAAAACCATGAAGAAAACAAATACTTATGATCATGCGCCTCTAAATCTTCTTGAGAGGGAAAAGATTGCGTTCAATGTGCTCAAGATGCCATAGCTGAAAAGGAAACCGCGGTTGCTGAGGCTGCTGCAGCTCTTCTGCTCGAGAAAATTTCATGCTTCAGCTGCTGACGGATGCTAGCTTGGATATGGCAGGTGTGCTTCATTAACTTAGTCCCGCTTCTTTTTCCCTTGTTTGCTCTCTTCTTTTTCTCATGATTCTTTTGAAATAGGTTCTTCTTGGACACTGCTGCCGAAGATGAGCGTGTTGAAGCTCGATCCAATGCGCTTCTCAGACTTGCGCGGGATCATGGTTCTAATTTTTGGGGCACACCTGATCGTACCCGCCAGATCGTCGTTTCAAGATTCGCGCTTCAAGTCCGCAATTTCTCGACTTCGTACAAGGACCTTGTCTCTGGTCTACGGCACCATGTTTCCACGACAAATGCCACACATCCTTCCTGCTCGATGGAAAAATTTTGGGATGCTCCTCAATCCATGGCTTTGTGCGCCTAATTAGTTGGCGCAAGGTTTGCTTTGATTATGATAAAAATATACACTGGTTGGACATGGATCGATTGTTCCTAAGTGCATGGCGGATATTAAAGGAAAAAGAACTTCAGAAGTATGACGACATTGTGACCCTCATTAAGAAGATATGATGAATGTGCTTCTTATGGATGCCGAATTTTTCGTAGGACAGCTTATGTTAACATAGCACTCGTATTAAAAATGAACGGTTGATGATAGATAATATATCGGGCAACCATTGAATATTTACTTCCCAAGAATTATATCCTCGTGATATTGTAGATATAATCTATATTGTAAAGTCACTAGATTTTTGTTTTTCAATGTCAAGCCCCCGGGCGTTTTGGTGGCGATGTTTTCTTTTTATAATGCGAGGTTGTCCCAAGGCAAGATAAATTATATTGTGTACTATTTTTGCGGGCGCGAGCCCCCGAGCTTTATGTTGATCACTATTTTGTTCACCTTTTTATTTTGCGAGGTGCTTTGCACCAAGGCGAGATATTTTGCAAGTTGTATTCGTCGACATTGTGTATATATATATATTGTATCTTCTGGGTGCAAGCCCCCGAGCCTGTCGAAAAGATATATAACTCCACTATCTTTATTATATTGCAGCACCGCGAGCCCGCCTCATTAAAAACCTTTCCCGGCCCCACTCGGTGCCCCGAAAGGAAAAGAGTGCGTCTGAAAACTTCGTGGCGTTTCAGTACATTGTATGTTTACAAAGGAGACTATATTTCGGCTTCTAAGCGTAAAAACGCCTGAGCTGCGCCACGTTCCAAGGATTTGGCTCTGCGATTCCGTCTTCTTGTCCTTGATTCTGTATGCTCCTCCTTCAATTACTTCTGTGACGATGTAAGGGCCAAGCCACGGTGACTCGAGTTTTTCATGGCTTTTTTGATTGAGTCGTAAAACCAAGTCTCCAACCTGAAAAGATCGTGGTCGCAATCGTCGACTGTGGTAGTTTTTCAGATCTTGCTGGTACTTAGCGACCCGTGATAATACTTCGCCTCGAGCCTCATCGAGTGCGTCGACATCATCCTCCAAAGCTCTTCTTGAAGTTTCTTCATCGTACTCTGTTACTCTTGGAGAATCATGCTCTATTTCTATCGGCAGTCTTGCCAGCTCCCAACCGAAGAACGGCGCTTTCCTGTGTCGCCGTATTTGGTGTTGTTCGGATACTCCATAACACACTTGGCAACTCCTTCGGCCAAGTATGCCGAGCTTTTTCCAATGGTCCTAACAGGCGCTTCTTGATACCATTGCAGATGATGCCATTGGCCTTCTCGACTTGACCGTTTGGTCCCGCGGATGCGACGATGCAAAACTTAATTTGATGCCCACTTCTGCACAATACGCTTTGAACTCGGATGTGAAATTACTGCCATTGTCTGTGACGATGCTATGAGGGACTCCAAATCGAAAAACAATGCTTTTCACAAACTTGATTGCCGATGCGCCGTCCGGTGAATTTATCGGCTTTGCTTCTATCCACTTGGTAAATTTGTCGACGCAACGAGCATATACTCATATCCTCCTGGCGAGGTTTGTGTAATTTTCCCACCATATCGAGACCCCATTGAGCAAAGGGCCAAGACAGTGGGATTGGCATAAGTTCTTGCCGGAGAATGAGGTTTTGCGCGACTGCATGCGTCGTAAGTTCGCACTATTTCCTTTTGGGCTCTCAATTGTCATAACCAATAAAATCCGCTCTTAAAACTTTCACCGCAATAGCGACTTGCATGATGCCCACATATTCCTTCGTGTACATCTTTCAGATTATCCTTCCTTCTTGGGTGTACGCACCTCTGTAGCACACCGAAATACTTCGCTTGTACAACTCCCCTTTGACCACATGAAAGGCTTTAGAACGTCGATTACTCGGCTTGCTTTTGGATCGCCGGGTATTGTTTTCCCTAGGATGTATGATATATATGCCTGCATCCATGGAATTTGCACCATCATGACTAGCTCCTGTTCCTGTTCCACTTCTTCTTCTTCCAGTGATTCTTTTGTAACACCCGAGGGTTTTTCGTCCTTCTCCTTCTTCTTTGGTTTCATCGGTTTTGTGGATCTCTCGCTTATTTCTTCCCAAAACACACCGAGGAATCGCGAGACATCGCGACCCGACAAGAACATCGGCTTCATCATTACTCAGCCTGCTGATGTGATTTACTTCGCATCCATCAAACAATTTTCGAGCTCATTATACATCTCTTTGTATGCTATCATACTTTCGTTGACTGCATCACATTGATTCATGACCTGTTGAGCCACCAACTGAGTCGCCAAAGATTTTTAGTCGGGTTGCACCACAAGCTTTCGCCATCTTCATCCTGTATGAGAGCTTCATATTCTGCCTCATTGTTAGACGCGTTTGGGAACATCATCCGTAAGACATACTTTAATTTGTCGCCTTCAGGTGATATTAGTATCAGCTCCAGCGCCCTCTAACCTTTTGGACCCATCAAAGTTCATAGTCCAGGTTCTCGATAAATCTGGAGGTCCTGTATTTTGTAGCTCCATCCACTCTGCGATGAAGTCCGGTAAGATTTGCGATTTATTGCTTTTATTTTTTCATACGTGATGTCCCGAGGGGAAAGCTCTATTCCCCAAAGGGAGACACGACCGTAGCTTCGGGGTTGTTTAATATATTTGATAGAGAGCCTCATTAACTACTATTATCGGGTGCGCGAAAAATATGTCGCAACTTTCTTGTTGTGTAACACTCCATACGCCAGTTTCTATTGGGGTACCGCTGTTTTGAAGCGACAGTACTTCGCGATGAAATATACGCCTCTTACTCGTGAGTTTCCTTCTTCCTCTTCGACTACAAACCGTGCAACCACATGAGGTGTGGCTGATGTATAAGCTGGAGGGTTCTTTCTCTTTGGCGCCACCAAGATTGGTGGTGTTGAAATTGTGCGCTTGAGATTCTCGAAGGCTCTATCCGCTTCCTCGTTCCATTGAAATTTCTCTCCTTGTTTGATCAATGCATAGAACGGCAACGCCTTTTCTCCCAGCCTGGCGACGAACCTTAAAGCGCCTCGCCCCGTTAACTGTTGTATTTCTTTCAACTTTGTCGGCCCTATCGTTACGATGGCCTGGATTTTCTCCATTGGCTCCCATCCTCGCTGATACTAGGAACCTAGAAGCTCTCCAGAACACCAGTAGCACTTGTCGGGTTTAACTTCAGTTAACTTGTTGAGGTTATCAGGTTTCCTTTCAAATCCTCGATCACTGTTGTCCCCTTTCTGATGTTATGACGACATCGTCAATGTAAACTTGTACATTTTTTCCAATCAGTGTTGCAAGGCACCGCATCATCCTCTGATATGTTGCTCCCGCGTTTTTTGACCAAAGGGCATTGTTCTATAGCAACACGCTGTAAGGTGTTATAAACGCTGTCTGGCTTCGTCTCTTTAATCCGATCTGTTATAACTGAATATGCGTCCTTGAAGGAAAGACGTTCACATCCTGCCGTGGAGTCGATGATTTGATCGATCCTTGGGAGGGGAAAGTGATCCTTTGGACAATTTTATTGAGACACGTAAAGTCAACACACATACGACTTTCGTG
The DNA here is from genome assembly GCA_030979885.1 of Lolium multiflorum. Taxonomy (NCBI): domain Eukaryota; kingdom Viridiplantae; phylum Streptophyta; class Magnoliopsida; order Poales; family Poaceae; genus Lolium; species Lolium multiflorum. The sequence goes on along the minus strand of CM061752.1, from coordinate 81,665,439 downwards.
TTTTCTTTCTGCACCATCACGGGTTTGCTACCCATGTGGCTTCTGTAGATATTTCTTTAATAAAACCAGCTTCTTTGAGTCGATCTATTTCTGATAGCATAGCTTGTGGTTTGAAAAACGCCCAAAGGTTGTTTGATTGGTCTCAATTGGATCCAAGTTTAAGGAAGCTCAAGAAGCCCCTGGTACTCTGTATGTCATTGGACACCATGCGAAGATTTTCCAGTGCTCACGGAGGACCCTACTGTTGCTGCTTTTCTATGCGAGGTCCATATTTGTTGCAATGGACGTTGTTTTCTTTGGGTCCGTCGGGTGGATCTGCACCTCTTTTGAATCCTTAGCGTTGAAGGTTGGTTCCCTGAGGGTCCTTCTATCTGGCAACACATCATAGTCATGAGCCTTGACGCCATATTCCGCTATATCCCGAAAGTTTCCGATCGATGAAAATCATTGTCGCATTTATCGCCTAGCGCAAAACTTCCTTGACTGTAATTGGTTTATGTCCGCATACAACCTCCACAACGTACGTGTAATGTGGTACCGCCATAAACCTGGCATATGCAAGTCGTCCCAACAATGCGTGATATTGCACGGAAATCCATAACTTCAAACTCCAAATCCGTCCCGTAATTCTCGGTCCCAAATCGAACGAGATTGATCTTCCCCAACGGATAACTCGGTTTCTCGGCGATCCCGTGGAACGTGTTGGTTTTAGATTTGCCATGATATGTTCGTCTTCCTTAATGTATCTCGCATACATAAGGTTTGCTGCTGCCGCCATCTATAAAGACTCACACATCGAAACCAGCGTGACCGCGGGAAGATAAGCGCAGATTGCGATCGAACTTGTCGGGTGATCCGCAATGTGAAGCCAATGTCTCGTCCCGACCAATTTAGGTACTCAATCGTTGGTGGAGGCATCTTCTCTGCCATGAACACTTGCCGCGAGATTACTTTCGCGCTTCTGTTAGATGGTCTAGCTTTCTAATCATCGAGACCGCACCATTGGAGTTAGGGTCAACATATGGAGGTGGATGTGGTGTGCTGCCGTTATTCTGAGCTGGTGCGATTTTCATCCGTAATTGGGGAGGAGGTGGAGGTGTATCTCACTCCTTGGCCCCCGGGGGTTTCTATTCATTGCTTGAGCATTGGCTATCCCTGCGGCCCGCAACATTGCTTGAAAATTACAGTCTTTCCGGGATGTCCCGACCGCTCTTTCCATTATTGTCGAGATAGAAGTGCATCTGACATGGTCCGTTCATCATCTTCGGGAGACACATATGGTCTCTGAAACCTTGGTCCACTATTTTTCCCGTTACTACGGAAGTCACCTCTGTTGTCGCCTTGTTGCTCATTACTTCTTTGGTAATCATCTCGATTGTTTCCTCCAGGGTTTCCTCAAACCAGCTGATATGTGGCCAGGAGCATCATTGTTGTAGAACTGGCGAGAGAATCGCCTTCTATTTTGAAAATTTCACTGCGGGTCCTCCGTGACCTATGTCGCATTGTCATATGGTGCATCTTCTATCGCCCATTTGTTTGCTATTTCCATCAGTGCTGATATTGTTTTTGGGTTGGTTCTCCCTAGGTCTTCGACGAAATCTCCTCGTCGAATTCCTGCCACGAACGCGTCTATTGCCCTCTCGTCAGATATGTCCTCTGCCGAGTTTTTAATAATATTCCACCTTTGTATATATTTTCTCATTGATTCGTCGTGTTTCGTCTACACCCTCGGCCTCTTCCAACACGCAGGTTTCTGGATCTGAAATTCTTCGAAGATGTCTCAAACTATCCCAGCTTATCGATGGAACTAGGGAAGTTTCTTTATCCAGGATCGCGGCTCCACTCGATGTACTTGGATGCTCTGCATGGCTGTTGCTCTGGTTCCTCCTATCAACTTCACCATCTCGAGATAACCAACGAGCCAATCTTCGGGATCCTTGAGACCGTCGAATTTCTTGAAATTTTTTGGGTAGCTTGAACCTGAAGGGACTCGAGTTTTTCGAACTCGTCTCGTAAAGCACGGGAGCCCGCACATATCTTCAGCAACTTCTGGTGACTGCCGATGTTCTCTTCTTTCTTGTCGCGCCTATCCACCCTTGCTTGCGCCGTGTATCCCTTTGCTCCACTTGTTCTTGGTGGATCTTGCACTGCTGGGTCGTGGACTATTTTGCCTTGCAGCCTTTCGGGAGGTGTAGCTGCGAACGTTGTTCCCATGACTCCAACTCCTGCCATTGCCATGTTGAACAATGCTTCTCTCGGGTCCCCAGGAGGTGGTCTAGACGCAAGGATATACGCTTGTGTTGCCATGTATCCTGCTTCTGGTGTTTTTGGGATAATATTTCCCCTTGTATCAATCGTCATGAAAGACATGTCGAGATTTTGAATTATATTTCCTCTCTCTTCTTCAGGTATATTTTGCAGCCGAGATTGCTCTCCTCCGAGCTTCTCTGTGGCTATCTCCCGAAGTTCTTGATTGTCCAGTTTAGCTGTGCTCGTCGCCTACTTGACGCGGAAGCGCCTCTTTTCTCCTATTCAGGGATGCTGTCTGTTTTTCCAACTCCCTACTCACACGAGCAAGTCTATATTGATAGGCTTGCAATTCTTCTGCAGTAGCAGTTGTGGTCATTGGTTCTGAACCATCCATGGCTCTTGCGGCTCTATCCCACGCTGCCTGCGGGAGCTGAACTCTTACACGTGGAGTGGTCCCGACATATTTAGTGCCTAGGCCTCTTCTGAGATCAGCGGGATCGACGTATGGGTTTAAATCGTCGAAAGCCTCGACGTCTCTGGTTCTGCTGGTTTGTCTCCTCGATTGCATAGACTTGATGATATTTTGAGTGTTGGTTTTTGTCAGGATTGGTGACACCATCATAGAGATTGGTGAAGACCTTTCCAATGGCAGCAGATTTGTCGATGAAGTTGAAGCTGTCGACGCTGTCGGAGTCGCTGCTTATAAAGGAGTCCGCAGACGACTCGAAGGATGTGTTGCTGAAGATCTTGGCGAGCTTTCCGCCTGCCTTGGTGTTGATGAAGCGTGGCGACGAAAGCTCTTCATCGCTCGATGAAAAGTCAGAATCGATTCGACGAGATCGGAACTTCGAGACGATAATCCTTCCTTGTTGACGCCAAATCGGAATTCTCCGAACATCATGACGATGGGCTCCTCCAGATACGCATGCATCCAAACGGGAGGGCGGGTGAGGAATAAAATCGACTAGATCAGTTTTTCTGTTTACCTCGATCCACGATTGCTTGCTACCGATGAAGTCGGCAGTATTCGGACGTGCCATCGAGATCAGCTCCTTGCAACCTCTAATTCCCAGACGGCACCAATTGACAAGGGATTAACTTGTCAATGCCTACATATTGTAGACTAGTGGTTTTTAGAAGTAGAGGGCAAGTAGATCTCAATGGTTTCAGCCTAAAAGTACGCTGATTGTAAAACTAGGGTTCTGTTGACAATAGATTCGATCCTTTTTGTCCCTCGACTCCCCTTATAGGAGGTGGAGCGAGGGTTTCGTAATATACAAGTTACAGAGTCCGGGAGGGTTTCTAACCCATCCCGTAAGATTACAAGTCTCTATATTTCCTAATACAACTCTATCTTTCCTTAACACTAATTGGGCTTCCGATCTTTGTATTCTTCGACTTGTGGGCCTTCAAAAACTCCGGGTACCATCTTCGGCAGGCCCATTGGGGATGCCTATGTCAAATTGCCCCACCATGGACTGACTACTTGGATGATCATCCAAACCTTTATGCAGGATTAAATTTTGCTTCAAGGAACCTATTGATCTGGGCTGGAGGAACTTTATGTCTATCACTTTGGGTGCTGCAACAAAGCTTTGATGATATGATGATCAACTACTCTGAATGGCACACTGAAAGTTTGGTGTGGAAGAAGTTTTCAAGGATCAAGAGAGAGGATGATATAATATGATCAAGAAGAGTGAAAAGTCTAAGCTTGGGGATGCCCCGTGGTTCATCCTGGATATTTCAAGAAGACTCAATCTAAGCTTGGGGATGCCCAAGGCATCCCCTTCTTCATCAAAACTTATCAGGTCACCTCTAGTAAACTATATTTTAATTCAGTCACATCTTATGTGCTTTACTTGGAGCGTGTGTGCTTTTATTCTTTGTTATTTTAAGTTTTCTCTAATAAATCGGATCCTAACATGCTTGTGTTGGAGAGAGACACGCTCCGCTTTTTCATTTGAACACTTGTGTTCTTCGTTTTATTTTTCATGTTCATGGCGAAAGCTGAAAGCCGCAGAACTTATTGTTATTGTTATTTGGTTGGAAAGCAAAAATGCTTCATGTGGTAATTGGTATATTGTCTTGAATAATTTGATACTTGGTAATTGTTGGCTCTCAAGTAGATCATGTTTTAGCTCTTGCATCATGTAGTTTAAATCTATTAGTGGAGAACTACTGTAGAGCTTGTTGAAATTTGGATTGCATGATTGGTCTCTCTAAGGTCTAGATATTTTCTGGTAAAAGTGTTGAGCAACAAGGAAGACAGTGTAGAGTCTTATAATGCTTGCAATATGTTCTTGTGTAAGTTTTGTTGTACCAGTTTATACTTGTGTTTGCTTCAAACAACCTTGCTAGCCAAAGCCTTGTACTGAGAGGGAATGCTTCTCGTGCATCCAAAACCTTGATCCAAAACCTATGCCATTTGTGTCCACCATAACTACCTACTATGTGGTATTTTTCTGCCATTCCAAAGTAAATTGCTTGCATGCTACCTTTAAAACCTTTCAAAAATTCATTCCTTGTTTTTGCAATACATAGCTCATGGGAAAGTAGCCTAAAAAACTATTGTGGTAAGGAATATGTCGCTTGTGTATCTTAGTTCTTATAAGTTGCTTGTTGAGCGGTAACCATGTTATCTGGGGACGCCATCAACCTGTCACACCTTTGTTGAATATCATGTGAGTTGCTATGCATGTTCGTCTTGTCTGAAGTAAGGGAGATTTTCCATGAGTTGAAATGGTTTGAGTATGCATGTTGTTAGAGAAGAACATTGGGCCGCCAACCAAAGCCATGTATCATGGTGGAAGTCAGCTTGGACATTAATCCTCGAATCTCTTATGAGAATATTATCTGTTGTTGAATGCTTAAAGCATAAAAGAGGAGTCCATTATCTGTTTTCTATGTTGTCCCGGTATGGATGTCCTTAAGTTGAGATCTATCAAAATCGAGAAATCAAATGCGATTTATCTCCTTGGACCTTTGTACAGGTGGCATAGAGGTACCCCTTTGTGACACTTGGTTGAAACATATGTAATGCGATGATAATCCATGGAAATCCGAGCTAATTAGGACAAGGTGCGGGCACTATTAGTATTCGATGCATGAGGCTTGCAACTTATAGGAAGTTTTATACATAACCCATATGAATTATTACTACCGTTGACACATGAGTAATCCCTGCTTCCCTCTGCGAAGGGCCTTTCTTTTACTTTATGTTGAGTCAGTTTACCTACTTCTTTCTATCTTAGAAGCAAACACTTGTGTCAACTGTGTGCATTGATTCTTACATGCTTACTTATTGCACTTATTATATTACTTTGTGTTGACAATTATCCATGAGATATACATGTTGAAAGTTGAAAGCAATTGCTGAAACTTAAATCTTCCTTTGTGTTGCTTCAAAACCTCTTATTAAGAATCTATTGCTTTATGAGTTAACTCTTATGCAAGACTTTTTGATGCTTGTCTTGAAAGTACTATTCATGAAAAGTTTTTGCTATATGATTCAGTTGTTTAGTCATTATCTTTTTGTTAGCAAACTATAGACCATTGCTTTGAATCACTTCATCCCATATGCTTTACAATAGTATTGATCAAGATTATGTTGGTAGCATGTCACTTCAGAAATTATTCTTTTATCGTTTACCTACTCGAGGCCAGTAGGAACTAAGCTTGGGATGCTTGATACTGCCTCAACGTATCTATAATTTCTTATGTTCCATGCTAGTTTTTGACAATACCTACATGTTTTATTCATACTTTACAATGTTTTTATGCATTTTCTGGCACAAACCTATTAACAAGATGCCACAATGCCAGTTCCTGTCTGCTTTTTGATTTCAGAAAAGTTAGTTTACGAATATTCTCGGAATTGGACAAAACAAAAGCCCACAGGCCTATTTTCCACGAGTGTTCCAGATCAAGAAGGAGTCGGGAAGGCCACCGGGGGTCCACCCCATAGGGCGGCGTGGTGGGGCCCCTTGCCGCGCCGTGACATGGGGAGGGAGCCCCCTGGCTCCCCCGACGCTGCCCATTCGCCTATTTATTCCTTTGTCCGCAAAACCCTAGTACCAAGAGCCAAAATACTGAACGAGTCCTGGGAGACGCCACGCCCGTCAACCCTAACTCCTGGGGCCAGAGATCTCCAACCCGCCGAGAGGGGAATCATCACCAGGGCTCTACATCACCATGGCCGCCTCCGATTGATGCGTGAGTAGTTCATCCTTGGACTATGGGTCCATAGCAGTAGCTAGATGGTTGTCTTCTCCTCTTGTGCTATCATGTTTAGATCTTGTGAGGTGCCTATCATGATCAAGATCATCTATTTGTAATGCTACATGTTGTGTTTGTTGGGATCCGATGAATATAGAATACTATGTCAAGTTGATTATCAATCTATCATATATGTGTTGTTTATGTTCTTGCATGCTCTTTGCTAGTAGAGGCTCTGGCCAAGTTGATACTTGTAACTCCAAGAGGGGGTATTTATGCTCGATAGTGGGTTCATGTCTCCATTGAATCTGGGGGAGTGACAGCAACCCCTAAGGTTGTGGATGTGCTGTTGCCACTAGGGATAAAACATCAATGCTTTGTCTAAGGATATTTGTATTGTTTACATTACGCACAGTACTTAATGCAATTGTCTGTTGTTTGCAACTTAATACTGGAAGGGGTGCGGATGCTAACCCGAAGGTGGACTTTTTAGGCATAGATGCATGTTGGATGGCGGTCTATGTTCTTTGTCGTAATGCCCTAAGTAAATCTCATAGTAGTCATCATGATATGTATGTGCATCTCTATTTGTCAATTGCTCAACTGTAATTTGTTCACCCAACATGCTATTTATCTTATAGGAGAGACACCACTAGTGAACCGTGGACCCCGGTCCATTCTTTTACATCTGAAATACAACCTACTGCAATCATTGTTCTCTTTTGTTTTCTGCAAGCAAACATCATTCTCCACACTATACGTTTAATCCTTTGTTTCTTTAAAGCAAGCCTGAGATTGACAACCTCACTATTAAGTTGGGGCAAAGTAGTTTGATTGTGTTGTGCAGGTTCCACGTTGGCGCCGGAATCCCGGGTGTTGCGCCGCACTACACTCCTTCACCAACAACCTTCACGTGATCTTCATCTCCTACTGGTTCGATAACCTTGGTTTCTTACTGAGGGAAAACTCGCTGTTGTACTCATCATACCTTCCTCTTGGGGTTCCCAACGGACGTGTGCTTTACCGTCACAAGCATGGACCAGAGGCATAATGATTACAACATAATCTGAATATGATCTCCCCACCAAACAACGACAAAGTACTAACACAACATGCAATTGCACTAAAAACAATATCTAGGGTTCAATTCAACACAAACTATGAGGGGGGTGACGTCGATCTCGTAGATGGAGATGGTGGCAATGATGGTGCTGGTAAAGATGTTTATGGAGATGCCTCCTCCCAAGCAAAGGAGGAGTGGGGATGTCGATGGCGTCGATTTCCCCTTCACCAGGCACCAGGTGGGGCAGATCTGCCTCTCGGAGCAGAGAGACCAGATCCGCCGCCTCAATAAATCTCGAAAAATATGGCTTAGGTTTTTGGGAGGAGCAGGCTCTAGGTAGCAAGGGGGCCCGAGGCGATGCCCAGTGCAACGGACCTGGGTGGACGCAACAACATGTACGGCGCGCCACCTGGTGTTTGGCCCTGTGCCTCTCCTCGCGTGCTTCTTTCGCTCACGGTCCTTCTCCATGAAAAACTGATCATGTATTTTTTCCTCGATTTTTAGCGATCCATAAATCCGAAACAAATAAAATACGAAAAAGGAGGTTTTCTGCCTCCCAGGAATTAAATACCAATGAAGGGGACTTCATAGGAAAGTCCCAAATCAACTAAAATACATAAATAATGTGTATGATGCCATATAACAATGATAACTAAACATATATATATAATTAATGATGATGTAAAATGAATGTATCAACCGCGGCGTCCATCGTCGGGGTTGAGTGGCATTTCCTCATACAGGTGCAGGCACCTTGATGTTCTCCTCTGCACTCGTATCTTGAGTGTCGCGGGTTAAGACGCAGTCACCGCTTCGGCGTCGTTGAGGTCGGAAACGAGCTGCGAACCAGACCCGCGCCGATGTCGAGGCGAACCCGGATGCCTCCGGACTTGCACATGTGGAAGGCGTCCGAGACGCACGGGAATACCGAGCTCATCGACAGGTCTGGGGACCTACACCGATGATCCTCTGCTTATCGTAGAGCTTGGCCTCCGCGAGGCCGAGGCAGGCCAACCATGGCATTGGCTTTCACCATCTCCGGCCGATTGGGCAGCCACCCTCACCTGTTGTGCGACCGTCGCATCTTTCCTCTCGTTCAGATTCTCGCGCCACCCCATCGCTTGCGGCCTCAACGCCTTCTCCCTACACGCACCTTCTTGGAACCTTGGGCTTTGTTTCACCGCCGGTGGCGGGACGTTTGGAGCCGCGGGAGATGAGGTCTCTGTAACGTGTAGAAGGCTTTCCTTGTGACGGTGAAGCACACGTCCGTTGGGAACCCCAGAATGTAAGGATGAGCACAACAGCAAGTTTTCCTCGTAAGAAACCAAGGTTTATAGAACCCAGTAGGAGATGAAGGCCATGTGAAGATTGTTGGTGGAGGAGTGTAGTGCGGCGCAATTCCGTGATTCCCGCCAACGTGGAACCCGCACAACAATCAAACTACTTTGCCCCAACTTAATGGGTGAGGTTGTCAATCTCACCGCTGTGAAAACAAAGGATTAAACGTATGGTGTGGAGAATTAAGTTTGCTTGCAGAAAACAACAGAGAACAGTGATTGCAGTAGATTGTATTTCAGATGTAAAAGAATGGACCGGGGTCCACAGTTCACTAGTGGTGTCTCTCCAATAAGATAAATAGCATGTTGGGTAAATTGGGCAATTGACAGAATAGAGATTCATATACATATCATGATGACTACTATGAGATTTACTTAGGGCATTACGACAAAGAACATAGACCGCCATCCAGCATGCATCTATGCCTAAAAGTCCACCTTCAGGTTAGCATCCGCACCCTTCCAGTATTAAGTTGCAAACAACAGACAATTGCATTAAGTATGGTGCGTAATGTAATCAACACAAATATCCTTAGACAAAGCATTGATGTTTTATTCCTAGTGGCAACAACACATCCACAACCTTAGGGGTTGTCACTCCCCCAGATTCAATGGAGACATGAACCCACTATCTAGCATAAATACTCCCTCTTGAGTCACAAGTATCAACTTGGCCAGCCCTACTAGAACTGAGAGCATGCAAGAACATAAATAGCACATATATGATAGATCAATAATCAATTTGACATAGTATTCAATATTCATCGGATCCCAACAAACACAACATGTAGCATTACAAATAGATGATCCTGATCATGATAGGCAGCTCACAAGATCTAAACATGATAGCACAAGAGGAGAAGACAACCATCTAGCTACTGCTATGGACCCGTAGTCCAAGGATGAACTACTCACGCATCAATCCGGAGACGGCCATGGTGATGTGGGCCTCCGGTGATGATTCCCCTCTCCGGCAAGGTGCCGAGGCGATCCTTGAACCCGAGATGGGGTTGACGGGGCGGCGTCTCAGTAACTTTTCCGTATCGTGGCTCCCGGCACTAGGGTTTCGCGACGGAGGGATTAAGTAGGCGAAGGGGCAGCGCAGGGGGCACCCGAGGGGCCCACACCATATGGCGGCGCGGCGGGTGGGGCCGCACCGCCTCTATGGGGTAGCCGCCTCCGACTCTCCTTCGGTGTTCTGGAACCCTCCGTGGAAAATAAGACTGGGCTTTTGTTTCGTCCAATTCCGAGAATATTCGTAAACTAACTTTTCTGAAATCAAAAACAGCAGAAAACAGAATCGGCACTCAACATCTTGTTAATAGGTTAGTTCCGGAAAATGCATAAAACATTATAAAGTATGACTAAAACATGTTGGTATGTCATAGAACTAGCATGGAACATAAGAAATTATAGATACGTTGGACGTATCAAGCATCCCCAAGCTTAGTTCCTACTCGCCCTCAGGTAAACGATAAAAACAATAATTTCTGAAGTGACATGCTACCCATAATCTTGATCAACATTATTGTAAAGCATATGAGATGAATGAAGTGATTCAAAGCAATGGTTTGCTAACAAAAGATAATGACTAAACAACTGAATCATATAGCAAAAACTTTTCATGAATGGTACTTTCAAGACAAGCATCAAAAAGACTTGCATAAGAGCTAACTCATAAAGCAAAGATTCAAAGTAAGAGGTTTCGAAGCAACACAAAGGAAGATTTAAGTTTCAAGAATTGCTTTCAACTTGTAATATGTATATCTCATGGATAATTGTCAACACAAAGTAATATAATAAGTGCAATAAGTAAACATGTAAGAATCAATGCACACAGTTGACACAAGTGTTTGCTTCTAAGATAGAAAGAAGTGGTAACTGACTCAACATAAAGTAAAATAAAGGCCCTTCGCAGAGGGAAGCAGGGATTACTCATGTGCTAGAGCTTTTTATTTTGAAAACATGGAAACAATTGTGTCAACGGTAGTAATAATTCATATGAGTTATGCATAAAACTTCCTATAAGTTGCAAGCCTCATGCATCGAATACTAATAGTGCCCGCACCTTGTCCTAATTAGCTCGGATTTCCATGGATTATCATTGCATTACATATGTTTCAACCAAGTGTCACAAAGGGGTACCTCTATGCCACCTGTACAAAGGTCCAAGGAGATAAATCGCATTTGATTTCTCGATTTTGATAGATCTCAACTTGAGGACATCCATACCGGGACAACATAGAAAACAATAATGGACTCCTCTTTTAATGCTTTAAGCATTCAACAAATAATAATATTCTCATAAGAGATTGAGGATTAATGTCCAAGCTGAAACTTCCACCATGATACATGGCTTTGGTTGGCGGCCCAATGTTCTTCTCTAACAACATGCATACTCAAACCATTCAACTCATGGCAAATCTCCCTTACTTCAGACAAGACGAACATGCATAGCAACTCACATGATATTCAACAAATAGAAAGTTGATGGCGTCCCCAGAAACATGGTTACCGCTCAACAAGCAACTTATAAGAACTAAGATACATAGCAACATATTCATTACCACAATAGTTTTTAGGCTACTTTCCCATGAGCTATGTATTGCAAAGACAAGGGTTTTCCCCAACCCCTTGTCTATAACCCGCAGAAAGAGCTCGGACGGAAGGAATCCCGTTTAGTTGACGTTGGTTGGTGCTGGCAAGTGGGGCCGCTGTTGGTGCCCCGCAGTGGACACGTCTCCACTTATCCAGATCATCGTGGGACCCACAACTTGTCCACGTTAGCGCGCCGGACCCACAGCTTACCCAGGTGACCGTTGCAAAATGGGAGCCCGAGCCAGCCCCGCGCCCGTGCCCGTGCCATTGCTTCCCCTTTCTTTCTCCGCGCCCCATTGTTCTTCTTCTCCGCCAGCGGCAGCCCTTCTCCGGCACGCGGGTGATGTCTAGTTTCTCTTCGACCTCCCGTTCTTCATGGCCGCAGTATGGACCCGTGCCTTTGACAAGATGCCCTGACTGCCCACGCCAGGAGCCTCTGAAGCGGTCGATCTGTAAGACGGACGAGAACGGCAACCGTGGACGTGAGTTCGTTGCATGCGAGAGCTTGCCATATAGAGAGGGGGATAAGGTTAGATCTCGCTCCAATTTCTCTGTTTTCTCTCGATTTTCTTGTTATTCCCTCGAATTTGGGATTTAGGGTTCACGTTGTTGTTTTCAGATCTTGAAGAAATGCAGGCATTTCGAGTGGATCGATGTGTACGTTCAGAGGCTTCAGTTGCAGGAATCAATTGGCGCTATTGGGGAGCGCAATTTGGGAGGGGGGACTTGCTGTAGAGAATGCGGCGGAGAGAGGAGCCGTTCCGATTAGGGACCTTCCGATTATGCCTAATGCTCCCAATGCAGAACTGGTGGAAGTGAAGGGAGAACTGAAGAAAATGAACAAGCAGTTAAGGCAGCTGATCGAGTTGAAGAAGCAAGCTAATCTGATGGCTGGTTGTTTTTTTGTTGTATAATTACGATCGGATTCTTATCATTGCTCACCAGGCGCTAGAAGTTGTTACAAGGGATACCTTGTTACAAATCCATTATTCAGTTACATGTACTTGTAGTTGTTTTCAAAGTTAGTGTGTGCATTCACCGAAATTACCAACTATATTCCCTAAAAGAAAAGGAAAGCTAAAGATAGTTGATAATTGTTAGAGGGGTGACAAATAATGCAATCGCCGAAATCAGCAAAAATGTATGCCTCATGTTTATAACAAAATTATACCACTTTTAGGCCGTTTCAAAATACCAATACTATATCCCAAACTATATTCCCTAAAAGAAAAGGAAAGCTAAAGATAGTTGATAATTGTTAGAGGGGTGACAAATAATGCAATCCCCGAAATCCGCAAATATGTATGCCTCATGTTTATACCAAAATTATACCACTTTTAGGCCTTTCCAAAATACCAATACCATATCCCAAACTATATTCCCTAAAAGAAAAGGACAGCTAAAGATAGTTGATAATTGTTAGAGGGGTGACAAATAATGCAATCGCCGAAATCAGCAAAAATGTATGCCTCATGTTTATAACAAAATTATACCACTTTTAGGCCGTTTCAAAATACCAATACTATATCCCAAACTATATTCCCTAAAAGAAAAGGAAAGCTAAAGATAGTTGATAATTGTTAGAGGGGTGACAAATAATGCAATCCCCGAAATCCGCAAATATGTATGCCTCATGTTTATACCAAAATTATACCACTTTTAGGCCTTTCCAAAATACCAATACCATATCCCAAACTATATTCCCTAAAAGAAAAGGACAGCTAAAGATAGTTGATAATTGTTAGAGGGGTGACAAATAATGCAATCGCCGAAATCAGCAAAAATGTATGCCTCATGTTTATAACAAAATTATACCACTTTTAGGCCGTTTCAAAATACCAATACTATATCCCAAACTATATTCCTAAAAGAAAAGGACAGCTCAAGATAGTTGATAATTGTTAGAGGGGTGACAAATAAAAAGAGAAATCCGCAAATATGTATGCCTCATGTTTATTCTCCACCGACAGAGAGATTGGAGGAGAGAGAGAGAGAGAGAGAGAGAGAGAGAGATAGGCCACGAAGAGACGGATAGGGTATACTGCCCGTTAGATCAGTGGATCAACGGTTCGTGGAGTCGATCCGTGTGACAACGGCTCAACCAATCAGGATAAGTTTGGGCTTCTCAGAGCATTTGTGACAGTACTTGAGGGCAAAACTGAGTAGTACTAAGAATCCAAGGGCACATAAATAGTAAATAGACTAAGGGATTCAAACAAAAGAATTACAAAATGAAAAATGTGTGTTTTGTACAATATAATTCATATTGGGCTACATCAAATTATTTGCAATTCAAATATACATGAGTGTGACAATTATGGCATCATTTAGACAAACTATGTTTTGGGAAAGATGTTTTGCAAAGGGGTTTGGGTGGAAAACCATGCATCTTCATAGCTACACTAGTGATTCTGAGAAGTGGCAATTTGTGGTAAAACTTGATTTATATATGTTTGTTAAGGTTTTCTAGGTGGCAGGTTGCGTAGGAAGACTCCATGAGTAGTTGCCACTATGTTTTTATTTTTTTGGATTTTTTTGCGCATGAAATGACTCAATTAGCTATGTTAATCTCATTTGTTGACTCTCTGTTGACCAGCTACTTGAGGGTAAAACTGAGTATATTGCACTTGCCGGTCTAAGTCCTCGAGGGGAAAACTGAGTACAGATAAAATTTCTGTATAAGGCCTGAGGTTATAACTGAGTACACCAAACGTCCCAGGGTTAGACTCGTGTAGCGGTGCACGCTGCAGCCGTGCATAGCGGACGCGTGTTGCGGTACACGCCACCTTCGTCTTTATAGAGCCCCTCTTTCTCTCCCTCGACGCACGTTCTCACTGGCTCACTGCAACCGCCTCTCCTGTCCCATCATCTTCTCCACAACCGAAGAAAAAACCCCGAAGAAAACCGCCGGCGATGGAGAAGAATGAGATGCCCATTGTCGGCGCATCGGCCGCCGCCCCCGTCCAGGCCCCTGTCGCTGCTTCCAACGTAGCAGCCGGCGCATCGGCCGCCGCCCCCGTCCAGGCCCCTGTCGCTGCTTCCAACGTAGCAGCCGGCGCATCGGCCGCCGCCCCCGTCCAGGCCCCTGTCGCTGCTTCCAACGTAGCAGCCGGCGCATCGGCCGCCGCCACCGTCCAGTCCCCCGTCGATTGGGACCCGTACGAACCAGTGCAGTACGACGCGCCGGAGAACCCCTACGACACCACCATCGTCGACTACGAGCCGGAGGTAACCCTTTGTTCCCTTGTTCTTATCTCATTTCAATCATTTTGTGTTAGATCTAGCGTTATTACGGTTCGTCTGTTCCTAGTTCAATCCTTTTGTGTTAGATCTTGCGTTATTACTGTTCGTCTCTTCCTAGTTCAATCCTTTTTTGTTAGATCTTGCGTTATTACTGTTCGTCTGTTCCTAGTTCAATCCTTTTGTGTTAGATCTTGCGTTATTACTGTTCGTCTGTTCCTAGTTCAATCCTTTTGTGTTAGATCTTGCGTTATTACTGTTCGTCTGTTCCTAGTTCGATCCTTTTGTGTTAGATCTTGCGTTATTAGTGTTTGTGATTTGCTTTTGTTTAAGATTTGTGCCGATGATGATGAATATTTGGGCATCCCTAAATTGATTCAGGGTTTGGTCAGTAAACAATTGGTGTGTACAAATTTGTTGTGCATGATCTTTGGTTTACTTACTCAAATCCTGGATATAAGTGTGTCCAATGTAACTGAGGCTACCTCTTTTTTTCGAGCCCATATTATCATGCATGATTTTTTGTTCACTCTCTGTTCAATCATCGTTGCAATTGACTCCGTGTTTTTTGCACGATCTTTGGTGCTACGTGACAGGTGGAGAGCAGCGACGTCGACAGCGACGACGAGTCCTTCCACACCAAGACTCGTCACGTCCTCAGGAGGCTGCAGTCCGGCCATTACGATGGCCCCTTTGCTCGAGGCATTTACAAGTGCCCCTTCTGCAACAGGAGGCTCCGCGACACCGACTTCAACACCCTGCTGAACCATGTTGAATCCATTGGCAGATATGGCGCTAGAGTTGGAAGGACCGTGAACGTGCATGCGTACATGGCCAAACACAAAGCACTTGGGATTCACCTGCGCAACCTCCAAGCGAGTCACACGCGCTACCTGGAGGCGTTGAACGTGCCTACTGCACTCTCTGTATGTGACTGCTCTATCTGTAGAGCAGCTTAAATTCATGTAAAATGTAGCTTATGTTGGATCTATCGGTACTACATTTGGATCTGTCCTGAATATATCTATGCTATGTTGGTTGCTGTATGCAGCTTATCCTATATTTTCTCTGGATTTGTGCCCTAGATTTCCTACCTGATTGGGTAAAAACGAAGGCATAAAGAAATGAATGGCGTTAAAAAACAGAAGGAGAAGCTTCTCTAGATTTGCTACCAATTTGGGCTATCAAATATGAATGAGATCGAGCGATAGAGAGGAAAAAGGTACATTGAAAACTGCTAATCTGGGCGAAAGAGACAGAAACCACTTGTGCCCCCGTCCCGGACCCACACGGCTCCACACGCTACGGCCCCACACGCTACGGCCCCACAAACACGGCCTCGTCCTGTCCCACGCGGATTTCCTACCAGCCCCACACGACGCGAGCCCCACACGACAGCCCCACTCGTCAGCACGGAACGGTCAACTTAACGGATTCCTTGGTCAGCTCCTTCTGGTTCAGACAAACGTTTGGGTAAAACTGAAAAACTAAGGAGCTGGAAAACTGAGTACAACTAAGGAGCCGAGGGCACAAAATAGAAACTTAGTTTTTGTATTTTCCCATGAGCTATGTATTGCAAAGACAAGGAATGAAATTTTAAAGGTAGCATAGCAATTTACTTTGGAATGGCAGAAAAATACCACATATAGGTAGTTATGTAGACAAATGGTATAGATTTTGGCTCAAGGCTTTTGGATGCACGAGAAGCATTCCTTACAAGATTTGGCTAGCAAGGTTGTTTGAAGCAAACACAAGTATGAATTGTACAACAAAACTTACACAAGAACATATTTCAAGCATTATAAGACTCTACACATGCCTTCCTTGTTGTTCAAACACTTTTACTAAAATATCTAGACTTAGAGAGACCAATCATGCAAACCAAATTTCAACAAGCTCTACGGTAGTTCTCCACTAATAAATTAAACTACATGATGCAAGAGAAACATGATCTACTTGAGAGATCAAAACTATTGCCAAGTATCAAATTATTCAGACAATATGAGGCATTTTCTTCGTTTCCAACCAAATAACAAGTACAAGTGTTGCGGCTTTATTTCGCCATGAATATTAAAGAAACGAAGAACACAAGTGTTCAAATGAAAAAGCGTGTATCTCTCCAATACAAGGATTATTGATCCGGATTTATTCAAACAAAAACAAAAATAAAAGCAAAAGATGCTCCAAGTAAAGCACATAAGATGTGATGGAATTAAAATATAGTTTATAGAGGTGACGACAGTTTGTTGATGAAGGGATGCCTGGCATCCCCAAGCTTGGTCTTTTTTGAAATACAGGATGAACCACTAGGCATCCCCAAGCTTAGATTTTTCACTCTTCTTGATCACATCATATCATCCTCCTCTTTTGATCCTTGAAAACTTCCTCCACACCAAACTCAAAGCAATCTCATTAGAGGGTTAGTGCATAATAAAAATTCACATGTTCAGCAAGGACACAATCATTACCAACACTTCTGGACATTACTCAAAGCTACTGAAATTTAATGGAGCAAAGAAATCCAATCAAACACAAGAAAAGGGCAATGCAAATGAAAGGCAGAATCCGCCAAATGACACCGAAAAGACGAATTTGTCCGAGCGCTTAACTTCTTCTATGGAAAACTCCCAAAACTAATGAAAGTTGCGTACATATCTGAGGTCACGCATGAATTTTCGCTGATTTTTTTGATTCTTCTACAGAGAGAAAAACGCAAATTCGTGACAGACATAAGAAATCTGTTTCTGCGCAGGAATCCAAATCTAGTATCAACCTTCTATTAGAGACTTTACTGGCACAACAATGCATGAAAATAAAGATACAAAGGTAATGCTACAGTAGTAACAAGCACCTTGACTCAAATATAAAACAAAAATTGCAGAAATAAAAACATGGGTTGTCTCCCATAAGCGCTTTTCTTTAACGCCTTTCAGCAGCAGAAAGTGCAAATCAAGTAATATCAAGAGATGAAGCATCAACATCATAATTTTTCTTAAGAGCACAACTTGTCACAAAAGGTATCTTAGATGCTCCATTATCTAAATTTCCCGTAGTGGTACTAAGGGTTTTATCAATTTTAAGCTCATAATGATTCTTTGGCTTTGGCATCTTAGGGACATACATGAATTTTTGCTCCTTTACCCACATAAGCTTTCTCCTTAAACTTAAGAGAAGAAAAAGTTGAACCCAAGGTTCCCATAGCTTCTTCAAGTTCACCAATCCTATGGGTTTGATTATCATGGATAGCACAAGTTTCTAAGACAGCAATTCTTTCATTAATTCCTCCTAGGGATTTATCAAGTTTATCAGTATTATCAAGTAATATTCCCAATTTAGTCTCAACACTTGGAAGATTTTTCTCTATGGCTTCCAACTTTTTCATGACATCCTCAAGAGAGATTTCAATTTTAACTTCATTAACAGGTGGTATTCCAACTAGACTCTCAATGATGCAACTAGCTTCTAAAGCAGGAGTACCTAGGAAATTACCTCCCGACAAGAGTATCAAGAACATACCTATTCCAGCTAGAGATACCAACATAAAAGTTCCTAAGGAGGATAATAGTGGAGTGTTTCTTAGTGCACCTATGATGAGCATCACTAATTCTATACCAAGCATCTTTAAAACTTTCTCCCCCTTGTTGCTTAAAAGAACGAACTTCAACTTCAGGATTACTCATTTTAGCAATAATAAAGTAAACTAGGCAAATAAAGTAAAGACAAGTAACTAATGTGTTTTTGATATAAAGAAAGCAAACAAGACAGAAATAAAATAAAGCAAGACAATAAACAAAGTAAAGAGATTGGATGAGACTCCCCTTGCAGCGTGTCTTGATCTCCCGGCAACGGCGTTAAAACGTTGTCGAGAAAAAGAGCTTGATGGTAAGCACACGTCCGTTGGGAACCCCAAGAGGAAGGTATGATGAGCACAGCAGCAAGTTTTCCCTCAGTAAGAAACCAAGGTTTATCGAACCAGTAGGAGATGAAGGCCACGTGAAGGTTGTTGGTGGAGGAGTGTAGTGCGCAACACCAGGATTCCGGCGCCAACGTGGAACCCGCACAACACAATCAAACCATTTGCCCCAACTTAACATTGAGGTTGTCAATCTCACCGGCTTGCCGAAACAAAGGATTAAACGATGGTGTGGAGAATTATGCTTGCTTTATAAAACAACAGAGAACAAGATTATGTGAGATTGTATTTCAGATGTAAAACAATAGACCGGGGTCCATAGTTCACTAGTGGTGTTCCTCCAATAAGATAACACCTAAGAAAAGCTGCTGGCCGACGAAGTTGAAGTCGCGCCGTGGTTGCTGGTGTACCATGGCCGACGATTTTGGTCCCTCCGTGGTGCATGTCAAAACTTTTTTTTTTTTGAGGCCACCTAGCCCGACGAAAGCGGCCAAAACGTGGCGTATGGTGGGGACGTGGTGCATCTCGAAATCTCGGGTTCGCCGGCCGAGTCAACGCAAACCGTCCGCCGAGGGATGTAGGGCCCGGATGGCAGCCTCTCCGCATTGTTTTTTCTACATCGCGCCATCTCGTTCAACGAGCCGTTTACGATGCAAGATCATGGGTCCCATGCATCTATGAACCAAAATTCTTTCTATTCTGGATTTTTGACCCCCCGATTTCTGGCTACTTCCTTTTCTTTTGATCCCTTGCCGCCTTGGAAACGTTGAGACCGTGCTGCAATGACCCGCATGTCATCCTCTATGTGCAATCAACTTTCTTTTCTTGGAGTTTTTTTTGGCACCTCAAATTTGGTCACTTGCCTTTTCTTTCGATCCGCCTCTCAAACCTGATACCGCTTTGAAATTGGGACCCGCATGTCATCCTCTATGTACTATAAAACTTTCTTTTTTTTTTTTGCACCTCAAATTTGGTCACTTGCCTTTTCTTTTGATCCCCTGCCGCTTCTCAAACGGTGATACTGCTGCATGGACCCGATGTCATCCTATGTACTATAAAACTTTTTTTCTGGATTATTTTTGGCACCTCAAATTTGGTCACTTGCCTTTTCTTTCGATCCCCGCTCTCAAACGGTGATACCGCTGCTGCTAAATGGGATGTCATCCTCTATGTACTATAAAACTTTTTTTTGAATTATTTTTGGCACCTCATATTTGGTCACTGCTTTTTTTCTTCGATCCTCAACCTCTCAAACTGATGCTGGCTTAATCGACCCGTGACAATATCCTCACGTACTATAAAACTTTCTTTTCTCGATTATTTTGGCACCTCATATTTGGTCACTTACTTTTTCTTTCGATCATAACGCCTCTCAAACGGTGATACCACAACTGCTAAAGCGACCCGCATGTCATCCTCTATGTACTATAAAACTTTCTTTTCTTGAATTATTTTTGGCTCCTGATATTTTTTCACTTGCCTTTTTCTTTCGATCCCTGCCGCCTCTCAAACGGTGATACCGCTGCTGCTAAATGGGACCCGCATGTCATCCTCTATGTACTATAAAACTTTCTTTTCTTGTATTTTTTTGGCACCTCATATTTGGTCACTTGACTTTTTCTTTCGATCACCTGCTGCCTCTCAAACAGTGATACCACCGCTGTGCTAAATGGGACCGATGTCATCCTCTATGTACTATAAAACTTTTCTTTTCTTGTATTTTTTTTGGCAATTTTGGTCACTTAAAATTTCACCCCAGCCGCCTCTCAAACAGGTGATACCGCTGCTGCTAAATGGGACCCGCATGTCATCCTCTATGTACTATAAAACTTTCTTTTCTTGGAATTTTTTTTGGCACCTCATATTTGGTCACTTGACTTTTTCTTTCGATCCCCTGCCGCCTCTTGATGATATCACGCAGGTAAATGGGACCCGCATGTCATCCTCTATGTAAATCACGTTTCTTTTCTTGAATTATTTTGGCTCCCGATATTTGGTCACTTGCCTTTTTCTTTCGATCTCATGCCACGTTTGAAACGTTGAGGAACCTGCTGGCTCATGGGACCCGCATGTCATCCTCTATGTACTATAAAGTTCATTTTCTGGTTTTTTTCACCTCTGATTTTGGCAATTTTCTTCGATCCCCTCGCGCCTCTCAACGCCGATACGTCGTCTAATCGGGACCCTCATGTCATCCTCTATGTACTATAAAACTTTTCTTTCTTGAATTATTTTGGCTCCTCATATTTGGTCACTTGCCTTTTTCTATCGATCTCATGCCAAGTTTGAACGTTGAGGAACCTGCTGGCTCATGGGACCCGCATGTCATCCTCTATGTACTATGTTTATTTCTTTATTTTTTTTTCCACCTCTCGATTTTTGGCTATTTCCTTTTCTTTTGATCCCTCGCCGCCTTGGAACGTTTAAGTCCACCATGGGACCTGCATGTCATCCTCTATGTACAATCAACTTTCTTTTTCTTTTGATCTCAAGCCGCATTTGAAACGTTGAGACCGCTGCTGCTAAATGGACCCGCATGTCATCCTCTATGTACAATAAAGTTTTTTCTTGGATTATCTTTGGCTCCCTGATATTTTGGCACTTGCCTTTTTCTTTCGATCTCATGCCGCCTTTGAAACGTTGACCAAGCTGCTGGCTCATGGGTCTCGCATGTCATCCTCTCGACAATAAAAGTTTCTTGGAGTTATTTTTGACCCTAATTTCTGGCTATTTGCCTTTTTCTTTGATCTCCGCCCCTCTCGAAACGTATGAGGACGCCTGTTGGGAGGTCGGTCCCACATGTCATCCTCTATGAACAATAAAAGTTTCCTTTGATTGATTTATTTTGAACCCCTAATCAATTTCTGGATATTTCCTTTTTTCTTTTGATCCCCTGCCGCCTTGAAATCGCCGAGGATGCTGCTGCCTCATGGGTCCCGCATGTCATCCTCTCAGAACGGTAAATGTTTCTTTTCTTGGATTTTGTTTACCAAATGATTTTTTTTTTTTTTTTTCTTTCGATCTCCTGCAGCCTTTAAAACGTTGAGGACGCTGCTGGCTCACGGGTCCCACATGTCAGCCTCTATGAACAATAAACGCTGAGGATGCTGTTGCCTCATGGGTCCCGCATGTCATCCTCTTAGTACGAAAATGTTTCTTTTCTTGGATTTTTTACCAACAGATTTTTTGGTTTATTTTTTTCTTTCCATCCCTGCCGCCTTTAAAACGTTGACACGCTGCTGGCTCATGGGTCCCCGATGTCAGCCTCCCGTAGAACAAACATGTGATATCTTGATTATTTTCAGACAATAAACTGTGTATTGCGCTCTGAGCTATTTCAAACGGATAAATTAAATCTTTATTTTTACATAAACAAACTTATATGTTGAATCTCCTTGTTTTTTTGTTTTTGCGAAGCATAGGACTTTCCTGTTTTGTTTAGAAAATTCCGAACTTTCCTGTTTTGGAGTGGGCTGAAATTGTACGAGTCAAAAGGCCAAGCACGATAGTTCGAAGGCCCAGATGTCCAGATGCAGCCCAATTGAAATCTTTCTTCTTGGAATTTTTTCACCCCCGATTTCTGGCTACTACATTTTTCTTTTGTCCTGGTGTCATTTTGAAACATTGATCGTCACCAAAATGGGACCCGATATCATCCTCTATGTACAATCAAGTTTCTTTTCTTGAATTATTTTGGCTCCTCTGATATTTGGTCAATTGCCTTTCTCTTTCGATCCCTGCCGCCTCTCAAACGGTGATACCGCTGCTGCTAAATGGGACCCGCATGTCATCCTCTATGTACAATCTTTTCTTGAATTATTTTTGGCTCCATATTTGGTCACTTACCTTTTTCTTTCGATCTCATGCCACGTTTGGAAACGTTGGGAACCCTGCTGGCTCATGGGACCCGCATGTCATCCTCTATGTGCTATAAAAGTTTATTTTCTTGGATTTTTTTCACCCTCTGATTTTTGGCTATTTCCTTTTTCTTTTGATCCCTTGCCACCTTGGAAACGTTGAGTAAGCTGCTCATGGGACCCGCATGTCATCCTCTATGTACAATCAAGTTTCTTTTCTTGAATTATTTTTGGCTCCCGATATTTGGTCACTTTTTTGTTTCGATCTCATGCCACGTTTGAACGTTGAGGAACCCTGGCTCATGGGATCGCATGTCATCCTCTATGCTATAAAGTTTATTTTCTTGGATTTTTTCACCTTCTGATTTTTGGCTATTTCCTTTTTCTTTGGATCTCCCGCCTTGGAAACGTTGAGAGCTGACTCAATGGACCCGCATGTCATCCTCTATGTACAATCAAGTTTCTTTTCTTGAATTACTTTTGGATCCTGATATTTGGTCACTTGCCTTTTTGTTTCGATCTCATGCCACGTTTGAAACGTTGAGGAACCTGCGCTCATGGGACCCGCATGTCATCCTCTATGTGCTATAAAAGTTTATTTTTTTTTTCACCTCTGATTTTTGGCTATTTCCTTTTTCTTTTGATCCCCTGCCGCCTTGGAACGTTGTAAGCTGTGACTCATGGGATCCGCATGTCATCCTCTATGTACAATCAACTTTCTTTTCTTTTGATCTCAAGACGCATTTGAAACGTTAAGACCCTGCTTGCTAAATGGGACCCATGTCATCCTCTATGTACAATAAAGTTTCTTTTCTTGGATTATCTTTGGATCCTGATATTTGGTCACTTGCCTATTTCTTTCGATCTCATGCCACGTTTGAAACGTTGAGGAACCTGTGGCTCATGGGACCCGCATGTCATCCTCTATGTACTACAAAAGTTCATTTTCTTGGGTTTTTTCACCCTCTGATTTTTGGCTATTTCCTATTTCTTTTGATCCTGGCCTTTGAAAGTTGAGGACTCTGGCCCTCATAGGTCCCACATGTCAGCCTGTATGAACGATAAAGCTCCTTTCTTGAGTTTTTTTACCCCTAATTTCTGGCTACTTTTTTCTTTTGATCTCAAGCCGCATTTGAAACGTTGGGACCGCTGCTGCAAAATGGGACCCGCATGCAATTCTCCATGTACAATAAGTTTCTTTTCTTGGATTATTTTTGACCCTCATTTTTGGTCACTTGCCTTTTCTTTGATCCCCACCGCTTGGAAACGTTGAGTAAGCTGCTGACTCATGGGGCATGTCATCCTCTATGTACAATCAACTTTTTTTCTTTTGATCTCAAGCCGCATTTGAACGTTGAGACCGCTGCTAAATGGGACCCGCATGCCATCCTCTATGCACAATAAAGTTTCTTTTTGGATTATCTTTGGCTCCCTGATATTTTGTCACTTGCCTTTTGCTTTCGATCTCATGCCGCCTTTGAAACGTTGAGTAAGCTGCTGGCTCATGGGTCCCGTATGTCATCATCTACGAACAATAAAAGTTTCCTATCTTCGAATTATTTTTACCCCTAATTTTTGGCTACTCCTTTTTCTTTTGATCACCCGCAGCCTTAGAGGATTCTGTTGCCCATGGGTCCCACATGTCAGCCTCTATGAACAATAAACCTTTCCTTTCTTGGAGTTATTTTGACCTCTAATTTCTGGCTATTTCGCCTTTTTTAAAATCCTGTGTCGCCTTGGAAACGTTGAGAATGCTGCTGCCTCATGGGTCCCGCATGTCATCCTCTCAAAACGATAAATGTTTCTTTTTTTTTGGATTTTTTTACCAACTGATTTTTTTCCGATCCTCTGCCGTCTTTAAAAACGTTGACGACGCTGCTAATACAAGCTCTTTCGCTCCAAGATCTTGCAAGTTAATAGAATAAATCATGGAATTATTAGGATATGTTTTAAATTTCAAATCCACTTTATGAATTTTTAAAAATACCGTGATCCGTGTGGGTATGGAGCGATCAAGGATTTTCATATTGGCCATGAGCAGTTTCAAAAATTGCAACCGGATAATTCTAAATAAATAAAAACAACTTTTATGCAGAATCTCCGTGTTTTTGTTTTTTGCCATCATAGGATCTATGGTTCATTAGAAAAGGGCCGAAATTGCATGAGCAGAAAAGCCCATTTCTAGTTATTGGGCTTCAACAGCCTGAGCAAGTAGGCCTATAGCAAATACCATGTAGATGGCCGTTGAAACCCAAAAGTATTTGTTAGCTAGACTTGACATGAACCTTGCTATGCACACGACAATTTCAGTCCGATCCGTGTACGCAACACAAGATCAAACCCAACGTGTGAGGAAGCAGGTGGCAGCACACCTCCAGATGCTCAATCGTACACATATCATATAGGAGTTGTCGTATGTACATTAGTTCCGTATTGACATGTTTGTTTCTTTGGTTAACATGTGGGGTCCGCACAGTCACCTAGGTCGCATATCAACTTCTTTGCTCATAGTTGATGCATGTTTAGTGGCCTGCAGCAAGAATCGCTGCCCCCAGGGATGTACTTTACCCTTTAGCGGCGAAAAAAATAGGAATGGTCCTCTCATGACTATGATCAACAAGAGGTGGCTATATTATAGTGCTGAAATAAAGTCAATCCTAAAACAGCCATGCATGGGTTATAATATGAAGGCAACACGAAATACAAAAGCAGGGCAGTGTTCAAATAAACTGATTCAAACTAGTACATACTAAAAGCAGTGTACTACTTCTCAACACTTCAAGCATAATAAAAAAGTGTCAGTGTTTTTTTAAAGGTAACACCGAACGGGCAATGTTTAAAGCAGGCTTAAACCACATAGCCGCTTGTCGGACACTACCCCAACTAACTCTGGGAAGGCTGATAACTCCCACAGTCTCACCTTCATCTGGCTGGAGGTTGCAGCGCAAAATTTTAGGGTATTGATTATGAAGATACTTCCGGTATGCTGTGTAGACGCAGTTTTTCCTCATGAATGGAACCAATGTGCCATCAGGAGCTTTGGATTCACGCTTCTTCAGGTTGGCAATGATCGGGTAATTGAGTCCGAGGAACAGAGAGTGGTCGCCGAGGCTGTTAACCTGCCTCCAATGAAAGTCCCCTGCACGTGCTGCAATGAACAGAGATATGGGATCCTGCTCAAAGACGTAGGTGGCAACAGGAGGATACTGCCGTAGCTGAAGCCCATTAGCAGCATAGGGAATGTCATGAGGTACTTCAGCATTGGCAATCCCAATGTTGTTTACTGTAAGGATGATCATCAATCGCTTGCCATCAGCAGATGGAGCGAGGAACCACGCGTACTGCTGATCATCCACCACCGGTGGCGGGATTACGAACATGGACATCGGGTTTTCTGCAATATTAGAAATGGAGACGAATAGGGTGTTACTGGCAACCATATTCAAACAGCAGCATTGTTCATCGTTCATGCTCACAGTATAAATACGACTATGTAAGCTAAGGACATTGGTCATTCATGTGTTCAAATCGAGTGTCCAATATATCAGTTATACTGCATGCATCCCACGAAACAAGTCTTAACTTCGCCAAAACTAGACACTAGTTAGTGTATACACAGTTATATACTACCTCTGTCCCACCGAAAGTGTCTGAGATTTGTCCAAATTCAGATGTATCTAGACAGTGAAAGCATATAGATACATTCAAATTTTGACAAATATATCATCTTAAGTTTAAGTCCTGTGTTGTAGTTAATTCCCTTTGTCTTAAGTGATCCAACGGTGTATATGATTAGATATTTGTATACAATATAGGAGTACAGACAATCTACCAGTTGGTCCAGTTTTAAACTGAGTATAGAGCTTCAATCATGACCCTTGGAGTGCTAAATCTAACGGTGCACAACAGCAGGATTCTCTGTGAAGAGTGCACATAGCTAACTCTACAATATTTTAGAACCATCACGTGAGCCTTGGGTCTACCCCAAAAAATGACCAAATATCTGAAACCCCTGAAGCATATGAATAACCCCATCAAAGAAATCGCTATTCAGCACTGCTACATGGATCAATGGAAGGTTCTTACGGTCTCAACTCTCAAGGAAACATCAAAGGAAAAGGTAGATAAGAAATGAGTGAGTGTTAGATGTACACATATTTTTAATTTTTTATTTGTTCCCTTCGTTTGCCGACTGATGGGAAGAAACATCATTTTTTGTAGGACCACTCTTGTTTTCGTATTTTATATATGCATTGCTGGCAATATTTTCTTTCGAAAACCATGAATATAGCTCGAGCTACATGTAGCATGGTTTTTGAAAATTTTGAGAGCTGCATTTTGAAGTTCCAAAGAAAACGGAGATTAAATACGGGTGTCAACAATGTTGTGTTCTACCAACATTCAAATGTCCAAATCAAAATATCTTATATTTAAGGTTTTGCAACAACAAAAAAATCTGACATATATTTTCCAACATTTTGTAACTTCAAAATCTATCAGATTCTGTCATTTTTGTGCGGCCCGAATATAGGGTATCTCAATTTCAGATTTTACACTCTGGTAGAATAATACATTCTCTACATCTATTTTTTTAGATTTTTTATATATTCTTTCAAAACTTGCAAAAGGCATGCTATAAATATTCTTTTGATTATCAAACAGAATCTTTAATGGTTTGACGTGCATACATACTAGTAATATAAAAATATAAAAGTTCTCGCCTTGTACACATTTTGTTGATTTTTTGGAATGAATACAACATTCAATTTGGTAGATAGAGTACTAAACATTTCATGGGAAACTTAAAGCAGCTTGCCAAACAAAGGCTAATAGAAGAAAAAAATAGAGGTATGACAGGCATAACATCCACGATGGGGTTGAAATATGCATAAGCTTCGGGCAATTTGGCAAAGAAAAATCTAGCCGGATAAAGAACATAATTAAAAAAGGTACAGGTTAAACTAAGTAAATTAGGCATAACAAGTATTTCATTCTTGTTTAGTAAATAATTGGATTTTGATTGAGTTACTTTTCTAAGGGAAAAAAGGAGAAGGCAGATATTCAAGACACTTTTGGTGGGACGGAGGGAGTAAATCAAAAGTAAGAAAAAGTTATAACATGTTTCATGAGATGGAGTACTAAATAACGGCCATATGCATCTCTTCGATGCAGAGGCCGGGGTACCTCGCCCTCTATTTCGAGCAAAAATCAACTAGTTATATGAAACAATGGGTGTAAAAGTTAATCAAGAAGGGTGCCTTCATTGTGCTACGTTAACATTTGAGATACTTGTTAATTACATCCATATTCTGCAGTGGATAGAGTTAGTAATTCAGGATTGCATTCACATACGGAGTATACTATGTATGCTGATGACTGATTAGTACTAATTCGTTGCAAGCAACGGTTCATTCATATTCAGATAAAGGATGTGATCGTTAAGTCATATACTTATGAAAGTCCTTATGCATCTCTCTAATGCAGATGGCGGGGGTCTCTCGTCCTCCTTTTGGAGGCAAAATCAATTAGTTATATATGAAACAATGGGTGTAAAAGGTTATCAAAAAGGGTGCCTTCATAGTGCTACCTTATCTTTTGAGATACTGGTTAATTACATCCATATTCTGCAGTGGCATAGAGTTACTAATTCAGGAATGCAATCACATACTGAGCATACTATGTTTGTTGGTGACTAATTAGTACTAATTCATTGCAAGCAACGGTTCATTCATATTCAGCAAAAGGGGGTGTGATCATTAAGTCATTTATGAAAGGTAAAATATAAACAAGGTAGTTCATGAATAACTTCATTGATTAAGGCAGTGTATCATGCAATGCAACATAAGGACTGAAAAAATACCATTTGGGGTGTCCCAGCAGTACGTCCAGCCCCTAATTTCGTCCACCGCAAAAACTTGGCCACCGAGTTCAATGGCATCACAGAACGCCGGCACAATTTGTTCAGGTGTAGGGTTCTTCAGCATTCTCCAGTCGCCACCCCCTTCAAGGTAGAAAATCCTTTTGTCGAACAAGGCGATGAGCTTGTAATCTGCGTACCTCCCACCTTTTGTGGGCACTTGGCAGATTACAATCTTCAACAAATTAATTGCTCGACTCCAGCAAAGATAGTATAACCAATCTTTAGTAGCAGGTTGATATGTAACACCATGACCAATCTTCGGATCAGGTGGGGATGGAAGGGGGATATGTCGCTCGGTGTAGACGTTCACAAGGCACCACTGGCACCCACGATGATCGGCGGCGGCGATCCAGTCGCCGTTCGCGCCAAGCCATTTTCTGTCGTGCATGAACGGCAGGGTGACAGAACGGCGAGGATGGTCAAGGGGCACCAGGTCGTACACGGTAACATGCAGACGAGATGCTGTCGCCACGAACCAGGGATCATCGAACCAATAAGCAGGCGGAGGCATCAGCAGGCAGGGTTCATCCCAATGGTGCATCTTACCTTCATCATTGCTGATCTGGTCGTAGAGCTCCCTGGAACATGCGGCAAGTCGGACGGTGTAGGTAACGTCCAGATGCGCAGCGATGAGGTCGATGTTGTCGCCGGTGAGAGCCTCCAAGTGGCCGTCCCCGCCGCACCGGCAAAGCCTTGAATATTCCATCAGGTGAAGATGGATTTAGATGGATGGCGGATGCAACTTCGCTTGGGGTTTTCGGAGGAGAGGGCGAGCGCTATGGAAGAAACGATGCGCGCCGCGGCCGGGTGGGGTGAGGAGAGAAAGGCCGGTATAGTACTAGTGATGCGGCGTGGTGGGGATCGAGATCCTGCGCGTGCGCGTGATTCTGCGAGGGTGAAGAAAAAGACGATAGACATGCAAGGGGCAAAACCTAGGCAGTACTCTAGGCTGCTGCTGCTGCGACTGGGCGCCGATTTGACTGTTGGTAGATGGTAGACTAGCACGCCACCCATCTATAAATTTGCGACGACGTTTGGTGCAGTGATGTCTCGTCACATCAGCTTGAGCAGAGAGGGCTTTTTTTACAGTTTCCATTACGATATATTTTTCGCCGATAATCGTAGTACTCTATGCCAGAGACACGTACCTTAACACGTGGGCAGCATGCAACCGCGCGAGCACCAAAATGAAATGAGAGATGTTTTAGAGCAGAACTTCATTTTCAATGCCTTTCCTAGCTTGGTTTGGAGGAGCTTCAGTGACTTGATGCTTCCAAGTCTCATTGTGACTAGGTGCCACCATCTACCATCTTTCGAGATCCAACGTTCCAAACTATCTGTTATTTCGAAGCTAAAAAAGAAAAAACTATTCAGAAAATTTTGAAAAAAATCCAGTAATATGTAGATGCCTTGTTTTAAAATCTATGAATATTTCATCCCATTCGGATGACTAGCTTGTGATTAAATAGCTTCTTACGTATTCGAGCACTAGTTTAAACTAAATATTATTTGCTCACAAACCAATTATTCAAATCGAATGAAACACCACCAAAATATAAATCGAAATATGCATGATTTACTGCAATGTGAGCGGATAATTCAATCCCACGAAAAGACAATATGCTCCAAGACCAGTAATCTCTTCCCTAGCTTATCTGAACATAACTGACAGTGTCCTTAGAGAACATCTTGCAGCCTCAGTAAAGCCTCAGGTATGAACAAGAAGCATACTGCCATCTACAGATCACGCTAAGAACCACAACCCAGGATCATCCTCATAGCCTATATCATCAAGGTTTCCCTCCAAAATGCTTATGTTTTTGGAAAGTTTTCTTGACGATAGGGAAGATTCTGAAGGGCTTAGATTCGCTACAATAGCAAAAAATGGAAAATTTTCGCCGCTAAAAAGAGTATCCCGCCATTTTAATATACACTTACTAGTAGTTGATCAATTGTGCATTGCAAAACACAAAGTTCAGATCAAATGTGCAACATACCAACAGATAGTTAACTAGCAGTTTTACGAGCACATGGCGATACTAAGGTGATGAAGCAGTTAACTAGCAGAACAAGATCTCCTACTCAGGGACACTTGGTGGACGCCGAGATATAGGTCGCTAGCTGTGCACGGAGATCCTCCTTCTCCTTGATAATCGCATTAAGGACGGCGGTTTGTCCGCGCATTAGCACCCTCGAGATCTGCCTCTTGAGCTTTAATTTCAACTTCTGTTCCATGAGATACTTGATGAGGTTGCTTCCAGTATCCATCCATGTGACGCTCTTGTTGTTCAGTTCCACCCAGTAGGCGTTCTGCTGCTTAAGCATGTCGACGCATTGCGCAAGATGAAAGGAGATCTCCTTCTCAGACGCCAAAACTCTGTGAAGACGATCACACTCCAGGGTGAGGGAGTGTTCATTCTCCAGCTGGCTGCCTATGTGGGCCTTGTTCTCTTCCTTTTGCTACAACAATAATTGTATGAAAAAAAAAGAAATCAACCCATTCATATATGAGTATTAGTTACCCGCAAACAATAGGACTACTAATTTCTAGCATGGATATTGATAAAGGAATGGACAACACTCGGACGCTCCACAAATACCACAGGGTTCATCAACACATAATTAATCGGAAAGCAGTGATTACATAAACTATAAAAAAACAAGTGGACAGAGGCATACAGCCTACCTGGCTTGGCCGGGAAACGGGGCCGAACTTAGCTTCGGACGGCCGGACTTGGGGCGCCACCGTCGTTGTGGTTACCGGGGAGACATTTGAACCGCCGGCCCTTTGAGATGTAAATAAATGTAAAAACGGTTAGAAAATACGGTTTTGCTATGTCTCAGTCAACTGAGATTTTTTTAAGTCTAAGTTAATTACAAAAAAGTGCTTGAGTTGCACTTTTCTGTTAAAAAAGTGCAATTGCACTTTTCTACCAGAAAATGTGCAACTGGACCGAGTTGCACTTTTCTTTGAACTGCAGTTGCACTTTTTTGAGCTGACTGAGACTTAAGAAAATCTCAGTCAACTTGGACATAGACACACCCTAGAAAATAAGAATCAACTGAAGGACACCCCGCTAGAAACTTACCCGGACGAACCCTCGCCCTTGATGGTGGTGTTTGCATCATCATCATTCATCAATGTGACGCTCTGGTTATGCAGTTCCACACAAACGCGGTTCTGCTCATTAAGCCTGTCGAGCTCGGCAGTAAAGGTATTGATGCCTTGCTGAAGATTATGGCAGATCTTGTTCTCGGACGCCAAATCTACGTGAACAGGCTCAAACTCTGGGGTAAGGGAGAGTTCATTCCCCAGCTGGCTGCCTATGTGGGCCATGTTCACCTCCATTTGCTGGCACGATCATTGTATGGAACAAAAAAGAATCCAACCAATTCATATATGAGTAATTACACGCAAAAAAATAGGAGTACTACTAATTTCTAGCACAGATCTTGATACAGGAATGGACATCACATGGACGCTCCACAAATATCACAGTGTTCATCAACACATAATTAAAAGGAAAGCCGTGATTACATAAACTACTCCATCCTATCCCTTTTAGTAGTAGTAGTAGTAAACACGGATTTAGTAAAGTTGTATTCTCCCTATGATCCCTTTTAGTTGACTCGGATTTAGTACAAAGTTGTACAAATTTTATTTGACTCAAATTTCAAATAAAATGGATCGGAGGGAGTACTAAATCAGAGTCTATTAAAATGGATTGGAGGGAGTATTAAAAAAAAGTGGATAGAGGCATACAGCCTACCTGGCTTGGCCGTGAAACGGGGCCGAACTCAGCTTCCGACGACCGGACTTGGGGCGCCACCGTCGTGGGGGTTACCGGGTAGACGTTTGAACCGCCGGCCCTGTGAGATGTAAATAAATGGAAAAAACAGTTAGAAAATAAGAATGAACTGGAGGACACGCCACTAGAAACCTACCCGGACGAACCCTCGCCCACTGGCTCGCTCTCCATCGAATAGAGGATAGACTGCTCTGCGAGAATGCTCAGGCGATCATAAGTGGCCATACAACGACGCGCTAGCTGGCTAGATGAGTTTTTCTCGGCGGTCCTAGTCCTCATCGTCTTCCCTAGGATATCCTGCCGCCGGGCCGCCCGGCTCAATGGAGCCATGGCTTGCGAGGTACGTAGTACTTTACTACTCAGTAGTTAGGGTGGAGGGCTGGTGAAGGCTAGTTACTAGCTACCAGCAGAACAGAAAGAGAAGAAGGGCGGAGGGCTGGTCAAGGATAAATCTTACATACACCCAGAAAAGACCATCGTGCCCTCGCGGGGCTTCTGAGCAATTATAGGGACGTCTGTTCTCAAATGGGCAAGATAGGGTACCTTCCCGAGGAAGCATCTAGCACCCAAGCCAATGGACTGCGCGTTGAACAATGGTTACAGTATGTGTGGCATACTGTAAAAGAAAAGATAACAAGGGAAATGCCTGGCAGGGTCCAGAGGTGCATTTAATCGGACATGGGATTCCATAGTACAGTATACACCATAGAGTATGTGAACATAAACACAGAATACAATCAAGTGTTGGACCCTCTCCGCCAAATAAGATCATATATCGTCGTTAGGGCCGCCCTGGTGAATCCTCTGAATGAAAAAAGCCCATAGTTGGCAACCTAAACCCGCCGCTCCGAATAGGAACTTCCGTCCGACGATAACTTTCTGACAACAAAAAATAATTAATTCAGTACTGCATAAACCGCAATTTCAATTAGATAACCACGAAGATTAAGATAGGCGCATGTATCACCTGTCGATGCGAACCCAGATAGTCAGCTCCGTGCACGGTTGATACCATTGCAACGACCGCTCTAGTTCCGACCATTTGGCGGCGCCCGGCGTGGTCGTGCTGTTCGCCAGAATAGTGGCCGTATAGTTGGGGAGCATTAAACCAATCTCAGAGCGATTAAGTAATGGCTTGCCGTGCGACGACATACTCACATTGTACTCCGGCCACACGCACGCCGCCGACCTAACGCACTCAACGGATAGGCAGGCCAGCACGCATCCATTTTTCGGCTGGACTTGCGTATATGTGTGCCAGACGAACACGGTACCATCGTTCCCGTAGAAGATGACCGGACGTCTTGGCTCTGGCGGTGCCAGCACCGGGATGATGAACGCCATCGCGGTGCCGTACGGGATCATGTCCACACAAATCGAATGGATTTCTCTGAGGTGGGCGATGAGCGCTGCTGGCGAGGCGGAGAAGTCGCAGCCGGCCTCTGTGCAGTCGCACGGGCTGTGCGGGCACGCGAGCTCGTGGTCGTGGAGCTCGTTGTAGGCGACCACGCTCCCGCACCCGTCGTGGGGGCACTCCATCCTCTTTAATCTGCTTTGAAGAAGATATTGATGGGGAGGGGAGGGGAGGGGCGAGTGGAGAAGAAGGAAGGTGGTGGCTATTAATTCGGGCCTCACCGTCCCACCAGTTTGGCTAATTAAGGTGACGCTGAAAGTTTCACTGTCTATGTTTTCACACGCAGTACACCTTATATGATGGCCAAAAATGGGATATGAAGATTTTCTCGAAATATCAAAAAAAAAGATTGATGTTTGACATATGTGTGATGTTACTCAAAATTGAACTACATGTTACGAATGGACGGTCGGCAATTTTTAGGGAAGAAAATGAATTTTAAAATATTGAAATACTTTGAGTGTCTCTGTGTGAAGCCTTGCACTAAGATCATAGAAATTTCCATTACCCTTGTACGGATGGTGGGTCCTAAAAGTTGAAGTAATTTGAGTGCAACAAAAAGAACTTCAATGAAATTAAGGGCTCCTTTGATTTAAAGGATAGGAAAAGCATAGGAATAGGAAATGTATAGGATTGGAATGGCATGTCTACTTGAATCCTATAGGAAGATGAAGTGTGTTTGATTGTAGCAAAGGAATTTTTTCATGAGCTATGAGCTAATGCTTATTTCCTATAGGAATTACACTACAAGATTCCTATAGGAATTTTTCCTATAGGATATGTTCCTATGAATCAAACAACATGTATAGGAAATTTTCCCATAGGAACCAAATCCTTCACACTTCCTATGCAAATCCTTTGAATCAAAGGAGCCCTAAAAATGTGGACTAGCTTGTGTCGTCATATGAGATATAGATGGTATAAAAATAACAAACTACAATACTAAGAGTGATTTATATAAATCAAGTTTGATTTCTTGCTTTCATGTATGAGTTAATTTATTAACATGGCTTTCTACCCCCCCCCCCACACACACACACACACACAACACACACTCTCTCTCTCTCTCAAATGGGGGTGAGAGGAGAAGAAGGATGTTCGTAACTCATGCCTCACCATCCTACCAGACTTTGGTCGATGCCCAACACATTCATGACCTAAAAAGGTGACGTTGACTATTTCATAGTCTACATTTTCACAAGCATTATACAATGTATATTGGCCAAAATGTGATGTGTAGATTTTCTCGAATTGTACCTTATTTGGATTCATGTTTGACGTATGAGCGGTTTTACTCAAAATTCAACTACATGTTCAAATGCCAGGTCGGAAAATTTGAATGAAGAAAATATAGTTTAAATATTGAAATAAGTGAGCATATGTGTGCGTGTGTGTGTGTGTGTGTGTGTGTCTTTTGTGCACTACGATACGTAAAATTGGCACTACCATTTTACGAATGTGGTGGGTCCTAGAATATTGAAGCAAATTCAAAAAAAATGTGCTAGCTTGAGTCATCGTATGAGATAAAATCGCTATACAAATAACAAACTTACAACCTTAAGGTAATTTAAGAAAGATTTATTATCTTGCTTGCACATGTGTGGTCATGTTGATTGCATTGTATATTAGTATGAACTTAATAATAATTATCCCAAATATTGGCAGCAATGTGCATCTTACCGTTCACATATATTTTATTCAACTTCATTTCACACATAAATACATTCTACTTTATTAGTGTAAAATAAGAGCTTTATGTGAGCTTTATTGTGAAGTGGCTGCCTGAGAGAAGGGCCAAATTTTCAAGGTAACAATTTTGAAACATGGCATACTTCATAAGATGACCATTTAGGTGATATATATGTTGATTATTTCTCGAGTTTGTAATATATGTGGACTTATGTTGAGTTTTAACCAATTTTAGTCAATTTAAAATTGCATGTTCTTTAAAGTTCGGCACGAGTTTTGGTAGAAAATCTGCAGATTTTACCATGGTAAGGTGTTATGCTTCATGCATGAAAAATCTACAAAGAAAAGATGAACAATTTGTACGAATGGTGAAGCCGGTGAATTTGAAGCAAATTGAATGCAACCAAAGGAAATTCATTAAAACTAAAAAAAAGATGAAGAGTTCACGAGGAAATGGTATGGCGATTTGAAAAGAAAATGAATCACTACATATGTGAATCTGGTCATAGTAAACGAAAATGCCAAGTAGAGTTTCCAATTTTGTTCATAAAAATAGATCAAATTTGAACTAGATTTGTGATGTAGATTGGTCATAGAAACCGCTATAAGCCATCGCAATGTACGGAAGTGAATAATTCTAGGCATCCATATTTTAATTACTTCATGTAATGTAATTGAACAAGCTAGATTGGGTATTGCCCCATGAAATTGTACCACACATGCCAACAATAGTAAACCTGGTTGCTTACAAGTACGCCAACATTATGTGGCTTGATTAAATGTGCATTAAACTTAAAATGCCTATTTATTTATATTGTTTTAGTAGTCGTATGACAGTGAAGGATCCAGAGTTGCATTAATCGGCGAATTGGGTTACATATTACATAGAATAATTCATGGTAAACATAAAATACATCCAATCCGTCAATATTTTTAGATAAAGGTCTAAGTAGTCCTTCCCCACCGAAGTAGATGACCACCTCCAACACTACGGCCGTCCTGACAAGAACCATCAGCAAAACGTCTCTTTTAGTCCTTGTACTGAGTACTTTGAAGCAGGAAGCCCCAGACACACCCTTCCTTTTACGGTGATGAAGCAATATTAAACATCAAAAGAAGAGGCAGAACAAGATCTCCTACTCAGGGACACTTGGTGGACGCCGAGATATAGGTCGCTACCTGTGCACCGAGATCCTCTTCTCCTTGCTAATCGCCCTGTCACAAGAAAAACAAATTAATTCAGCATTACTTAAATCCGCATTAGCATCGTCCCAATAAGATTGAGGGTAGTGTTATGTTCACTCACTCCTTATCGATGCGCAAATAGATAGTCAGCTGCTTCGATGATTCATTGCCGCACAGGTACCGCGGCGGCACCGAGAGGAAGGAAGTGACATCTCCCAAAGAAACTGTGCCCGGAGTCGGGCTGCTCGTCGGCTCTAATACCGCCTTCACCACGTCAAACAAGTGTTCCCCGGTAAGCTTACGCGGCCCCGGCATCGGCGGGCCGTTCGCCCACATTGTCACCCTATACCGGGGCAAGTTGCACGCCGCCGGCCTGACGCACACGAAGGATACCGCGGTGTCCATGCCGCAAGGGTGGATGTGCAAGGCGAACACTGCGCCATCCGTCCCGTAGCCGATGAGCTGTAGTTTTGGCGAGCCCGGTGCCGGCACCTTCAGATGAACAAATCCGAAGTCCTCGTCGTACGGGAACCTATCCACAGCGGTCAAGTGGGCTTCTCTGAGGTGTAGGATGAACGGTACCTTCGAATCGGCGAATTCGCAGCCGGGGTGCGTGCAGAAGCAAGAGCCGTGCGGGCACGCCATCATGTGCTTGTCTTCCTCGTTGTAAGGGATCTCCCTCCCGCACCAGTCGTTGATACACTGGATCGTCGGCTTCAGAGGCTGCTTCTTCGGCACAGGCAACTCCATAGTCTAAGGTCTGATGAGGGATCGGAAAGGGGCGCGGGGGGTTGTGGCGGCGGCGGCGCGAGCGAGGGGGGAGCAGTGAGAAGCTGAGAACTGAGAAGGGAGATTGATGTTTATGGAGATTGATGTTTCTTTATAATAATATAGAGGGCTCTTCTTTTAACGGGAGCCTCTAGACTGGTGGACACATAACCTGTGCTCACTGAAGTGTGGGACCTCACGCATGGGAACCACACGTAAGTGACAGACCAGTTGGTGTACTCGGGTGATTATTATAATGTATAAGTACTCCATAGTTTCCTATAGATCCAAGGGTAGGAAAGCCAAGTTATCTCATTTACAAGACATTATTTTTTCCATGAAGCCAAGTGTATCCCCCTCCCCCAGTGATTTGACCTAGATTTGAAATCAAGGCACACGTGATTCAAAAAAGGCAATCTAAAAACATGGAGTATTCATCATTTTGTAGTACATATATCTAGGGAAAATACCAAACATGCCATACCAGTGTTTTAGAGAAGAACCCTCAAGTAGATTG
Organism: Lolium multiflorum; assembly: GCA_030979885.1. Taxonomy (NCBI): domain Eukaryota; kingdom Viridiplantae; phylum Streptophyta; class Magnoliopsida; order Poales; family Poaceae; genus Lolium; species Lolium multiflorum. Next base: position 81,627,661 of record CM061752.1, on the reverse strand, counting down.
GCACCATGTTGGAGTTCGTCTAGCTAAATTTCCTCCCACATGCATGTGAGCTTGGTACCACTACACAAGAACCATGCCAAACTTTTGAATCATGGCCCAATTTTATGTATATATTTGCAACTTTTCATCATGCAAGCATGAATACTTTGCAAAATATGTGCATTTTGGGTTGTCGCCCATAAATGTGTTTTTGCTTGTCTGCCACCAATCAAGTTTTCATTCGCGGGGAAACATGCATGACAGGATGACCATTTCCAAGGTTTCATGAATTATCTCAATGTGCATCTATATATATACAATTTCTTGGGCTAAATCCGATAAAATGCAAATTTGACACAGTGTGTAGATGAAGTACAGATCAAACAAATAATTTAAAAAATACATGGGTGTGTGGCCTGAATGTGTGGATCGAGCCAAGTACATTTTATATAATAATGGCCAAACACATGCACCGCACCCTCGTACTAGAGCAAATTAAAACAAGCAGGGTGAGAGCATCGTGAGATTGCTCGACCTAGCTAAATTTTAAAACAAGCCGAATTAATAAGTTATTGTGTGGGGATTGATAGAAAAGATCGAAACAAAGCATGCATAGTCATATCATTTGTGGTTTACATAATACCTCTATGAACAGTACCAAATAAACATGGCATATATACACTTCTATGTTTAGACAAGAACCCTGCATATTTTTTTGCACCATGTGTTTGAGGCCTCGCTTCCCCAGAAGTGTGTGTGAGAGCATTTTGCATGCTACGAGAAAACAATGCCAAACATTTGAATCGCATGACTCATTTTTTGGTAGTGATATATAGGTTTATGGTTTATATATATAAGGTTTAGTGTTAGGGTCTAGGGGTTTAATATAATTAGGGTTTAGGGTTTATAGAGATTCACATCATCTGTTTCATTTCACATTTGTGATGTACAATACTACATACCTAAGTAAAATCGATCCATTCTTAGTCACTCCAAAATGGAGCTCGTGGCCGGGAGGTTTTTGGAATTTCCATGTTTGAAACCCAATACCACTTCTCTTTGGTTCAAAAACCTCCCAAAATTAAGCCCGTTTTCAAATATTTCAAACTTATTCAAATTTGGTTCAAATTTGAAAGAAATACAAGTTATATCACACATATTGCATACATTTTCACACAAACTGCACTAGATGCTAACCCTATAATTTGAGACCATTTGGATGAGGTCGAAAAAATTCTTGGATTAGAATCGTGTTGTTCAAACCCCGTAGTTGGATTTTTTTTTGAACCCTTGATCTGTAGAACTGGGCAAAACCCGAGTTTAACCTATTTAATTATAGATTCGTATATCGATTTTTCTACTACCTTTTTATTATTACTATGCAGTGTTTGCCCTTCGAGTGAAACACGGAGGAAGAGGGATCACTCGGAAGGAGAGAAGAAGGGGTGTCTCCCCTTTTTCGTGATGATGTTGACTTTTGTGCAGGGTTTGTCAGTGAGCAGGAGTGTGCGAGCGAGCGAGTAAGTGAGCGAGGCCGAGAATGAGAGAGATTTGTTTTTTTTGTGAGAGGGACAACCGAAGGATCCAGAAGGACCCAGACTTCCAATACGCATCTGATGCGTCTTCTCTTGACAAAGAAGATGGCTGGGAGTTTGCGTACCTATGCACGTGACTTGTTCTCAAGTGTGGGACCTCAGTGGGCACCACACGTAAGTGACAGACCTGTTGGTGTAAAAACTCGGTTGATTATAATAGTGCATTAGAACAAAGTTTCCTATGGATTCAAGGGTAGGAAATCCAAGTTAACTCATTTACGTGTTAAACTTATCTAAATCTTGGTCAAACATAGGATTTGACCAAGATTCAAATGGGCAGAAAAATAAAAAAACAGAAAAATGAAAAACCAAATCACATAGTCTTCTTATGTCATGTAGTAAGCAGTAAAGTTGATAAAAAAGGTCCATACATATTCAAACCACACAAATCATGTATCTATATATACCCCCTAACCCCTAAACTCCGTCTTATGAAGTCAAACATGGAAATTTCAAAAACCATCCTAAGAGCTACATTTTGGGGTGACTAAGAAGGATACATGCTTCCCTTTTCATTTTCATGTTTTAAACTTGTTTAAATTATCTTGGTCAAACCTAGGATTAGACAAGATTCAAATGGGCATCAAAATTGAAAAAAAAGCAAAAAAAAACCAAAGCAAATAGTTTTCTTATGTCATATAGTAAGCATTAAAGTTGATAAACAAGGTCTAGACATAATCAAACCAGACAAATCATGTAGCTATACCCCTAACCCCTAAACTCTGTCTTATGAATTGAAGTCAAGCATGTGAAGAGAAGTGGTTTTGGGTTTCAAACATGGAAATTTCAAAAACCTCCCAAAAGCTTCATTTTAGAGTGACTAAGAAGGATCCATGCTTACCTTTTCATTTTCATGTTTTAAACTTGTTTAAATTATCTTGGTCGTCAAACCTAGGATTTGACAAGATCCAAATGGGCATCAAATTAAAAAAAAAAAAAAAAGAAAAACCAAAGCAAATAGTTTTCTTATGTCATATATATAGTAAGCATTGAAGTTGATAAACAAGGTCCATACATATTCAAACAACACAAATCATGTATCTATACCCCTAACCCCTAAATTGATTAACTATGTCTTATGAAGTCAAGCATGTGAAGAGAAGTGGTTTTGGGTTTCAAACATGGAAATTTCAAAAACCTCCCAAAAGCTTCATTTTAGAGTGACTAAGAAGGATCCATGCTTACATTTGCATTTTCATATTTTAAACTTGTTTAAATCATTATCAAACCTAGGATTTGACCAAGATACAAATGGGTGGGCACAAAATTCAAAAAAATCAGAAAAATGAAAAACAAAAGCACATAGTCTTCTTATATATGTCATATCGTAAGCATTCGAGTTGATAAACGAGGTCTAGGTATATATATCCAAACCAGACAAATCATGTATCTACCCCCCATCGATCTTATGAAGTCTAGCATGAAGAGAAGTCGTTTTGGGTTTCAAACATGGAAATTTCAAGAACATCCCAAAAGCTTCATTTTAGAGTGACTAAGAAGGATACATGCTTACCTTTTAATTTTCATGTTTTAAACTTGTTTAAATCTTGGTTGAACCTAGGATTTGACCAAGATTCAAATATATGGGAATAAAATTCAGAAAAAAACAGAAAAATGAAAAACCAAAGCACATAGTCTTCTTATGTCTATAGTTAGCATTAAAGTTGATAAACAGGTCTAGACATATTCAAACTAGAAAATCATGTATATATCTACACCCCTAACCCTAAACTCTGTCTTATGAAGTCAAGCATGCATGAAGAGAAGTGGTTTTTTTGTTCCAAACATGGAAATTTCAAAAACCCTCCCAAGAGCTACATTTTGGGGTGACTAAGAAGGAAAGATGCTTATTTTTTCATATTCATGATTTAAACTTGTTTAAACCATGGTCAAACCTAGGATTTGACCAAGATTCAAATGGGCATCAAAATTGAAAAAAAAATCAGCAAAAAGAAAAACCAAAGCAAATAGTTTTCTTATGTTATATAGTAAGCATTAAAGTTGATAAACAAGGTCTAGACATATTCAAACCACACATCATGTATCTATACCCCTAACCCCTAAACTCTGTCTTATGAAGTCAAGCATGAAGAGAAGTGGTTTTGGGTTTCAAACATGGAAATTTGAAAAACCTCCCAAAAGCCCCTTTGCAAATATTTCAAACTTATTCAAATTTGGTTCAAATTTGAAAGACATACAAGTTATAGCACACATAGTGCATACATTTTCACACAAACTGCACTAGATGCTAACCCTATAATTTGAGGCCATTTGGATGAGGTCGAAAAAATTCTTGGATTAGAATCGTGTTGTTCGAACCCCGTAGTTGGATTTTTTTTGAACCCTTGATCTGTAGAACTGGGCAAAACCCGAGTTTAACCTATTTAATTATAGATTCGTATATCGATTTTTCTACTACCTTTTTATTATTACTATGCAGCACATGGGTGTTTGCCCGTCGAGTGAAACACGGAGGAAGAGGGATCACTCGGAAGGAGAGAAGAAGGGGTGTCTCCCCTTTTTCGGGTGATGATGTTGACTTTTGTGCAGGGTTTGTCAGTGAGCAGGAGGTGCGAGCGAGGCGAGCGAGCGAGTCGAGCGAGGCCGAGAATGAGAGAGATTTGTTTTTTTGTGAGAGGGACAACCGAAGGATCCAGAAGGACCCATGATTTCCAATACGCATCGATGCGTCTTCTCTTGACAAAGAAGATGGCTGGGAGTTTGCGTACCTATTGCACGTGACTTGTGCTCACTGAAGTGTGGGACCTCAAGCGTGGGCACCACACGTAAGTGACAGACCTGTTGGTGTAAAAACTCGGTTGATTATAATAGTGCATTAGAACAAAGTTTCCTATGGATTCAAGGGTAGGAAATCCAAGTTAACTCATTTACGTGTTAAACTTGTCTAATTGGTCAAACCAGGATTTGACCAAGATTCAAATGGGAAAAATAAAAAAAAACAGAAAAATGAAAAGCACATAGTCTTCTTATGTCATATAGTAAGCATTAAAGTTGATAAACAAGGTCTAGACATATCAAACCATACAAATCATGTATCTACCCCTAACCCCTAAAATCTTATGAAGTCAAGCATGAAGAGAAGTGGTTTTGGGTTTCAAACATGGAAATTTCAAAATCCTCCCAAAAGCCCCTTTTCAAATATTTCAAACTTATTCAAATTTGGTTCAAATTTGAAAGACATACAAGTTATAGCACACATAGTGCATACATTTTCACACAAACTGCACTAGATGCTAACCCTATAGCTTGAGGCCATTTGGATGAGGTCGAAAAAATTCTTGGATTAGAATCGTGTTGTTCGAACCCCGTAGTTGGATTTTTTGAACCCTTGATCTGTAGAACTGGGCAAAACCCGAGTTTAGAGTGACTAAGAAGGATACATGCTTCCCTTTTCATTTTCATGTTTTAAACTTGTTTAAATTATCTTGGTCAAACCTAGGATTAGACAAGATTCAAATGGGCATCAAAATTGAAAAAAAAATCAGCAAAAAGGAAAACCAAAGCAAATAGTTTTCTTATGTCATATAGTAAGCATTAAAGTTGATAAACAAGGTCTAGACATATCAAACCATACAAATCATGTATCTACCCCTAACCCTAAACTCTGTCTTATCAAGCATGAAGAGAAGTGGTTTTGGGTTTCAAACATGGAAATTTCAAAATCCTCCCAAAAGCCCCTTTTCAAATATTTCAAACTTATTCAAATTTGGTTCAAATTTGAAAGACATACAAGTTATAGCACACATAGTGCATACATTTTCACAAAAACTGCACTAGATGCTAACCCTATAGCTTGAGGCCATTTGGATGAGGTCGAAAAAATTCTTGGATTAGAATCGTGTTGTTCGAACCCCGTAGTTGGATTTTTTTGAACCCTTGATCTGTAGAAAAAACCCAGTTTAGAGTGACTAAGAAGGATACATGCTTCCCTTTTCATTTTCATGTTTTAAACTTGTTTAAATTATCTTGGTCAAACCTAGGATTAGACAAGATTCAAATGGGCATCAAAATTGAAAAAAATCAGCAAAAAGGAAAACCAAAGCAAATAGTTTTCTTATGTCATATAGTAAGCATTAAAGTTGATAAACAAGGTCTAGACATATTCAAACCAGACAAATCATGTAGCTATACCCCCTAACCCCTAAACTCTATCTTATGAAGTCAAGCATGAAGAGAAGTGGTTTTGGGTTTCAAATATGGAAATTTCAAAAACCTCCCAAAAGCTTCATTTTAGAGTGACTAAGAAGGATCCATGCTTCCCTTTTCATTTTCATGTTTTAAACTTGTTTAAATTATCTTGGTCACAAACCTAGGATTTGACAAGCAGATTCAAATGGGCATCAAATTTGAAAAAAATCAGAAAAAGAAAAACCAAAGCAAATAGTTTTCTTATGTCATATAGTAAGCATTGAATTTGATAAACAAGGTCCATACATATTCAAACCACACAAATCATGTATCTATACCCCCTAAGCCCTAAATTAATTAACTATGTCTTATGAAGTCAAGCATGAAGAGAAGTGGTTTTGGGTTTCAAACATGGAAATTTCAAAAACCTCCCAAAAGCTTCATTTTAGACAGACTAAGAAGGATCCATGCTTACATTTGCATTTTCATATTTTAAACTTGTTTAAATCATTATCAAACCTAGGATTTGACCAAGATACAAATGGGTGGGCACAAAATTCAAAAAAATCAGAAAAATGAAAAACAAAAGCACATAGTCTTCTTATATATGTCATATCGTAAGCATTCGAGTTGATAAACGAGGTCTAGGTATATCCAAACCAGACAAATCATGTATCTACCCCCGTCGATCTTATGAAGTCTAGCATGAAGAGAAGTCGTTTTGGGTTTCAAACATGGAAATTTCAAGAACATCCCAAAAGCTTCATTTTAGAGTGACTAAGAAGGATACATGCTTACCTTTTAATTTTCATGTTTTAAACTTGTTTAAATCTTGGTTGAACCTAGGATTTGACCAAGATTCAAATATATGGGAATAAAATTCAGAAAAAAACAGAAAAATGAAAAACCAAAGCACATAGTCTTCTTATGTCTATAGTTAGCATTAAAGTTGATAAACAGGTCTAGACATATTCAAACTAGAAAATCATGTATATATCTACACCCCTAACCCTAAACTCTGTCTTATGAAGTCAAGCATGCATGAAGAGAAGTGGTTTTTTTGTTCCAAACATGGAAATTTCAAAAACCCTCCCAAGAGCTACATTTTGGGGTGACTAAGAAGGATAGATGCTTATTTTTTCATATTCATGATTTAAACTTGTTTAAACCATGGTCAAACCTAGGATTTGACCAAGATTCAAATGGGCATCAAAATTGAAAAAAAATCAGCAAAAATAAAAACCAAAGCAAATAGTTTTCTTATGTTATATAGTAAGCATTAAAGTTGATAAACAAGGTCTAGACATATTCAAACCAGACAAATCATGTATCTATACCCCCTAACCCCTAAACTCTGTCTTATGAAGTCAAGCATGAAGAGAAGTGGTTTTGGGTTTCAAACATGGAAATTTGAAAAACCTCCCAAAAGCCCCTTTGCAAATATTTCAAACTTATTCAAATTTGGTTCAAATTTGAAAGACATACAAGTTATAGCACACATAGTGCATACATTTTCACACAAACTGCACTAGATGCTAACCCTATAATTTGAGGCCATTTGGATGAGGTCGAAAAAATTCTTGGATTAGAATCGTGTTGTTCGAACCCCGTAGTTGGATTTTTTTTTTGAACCCTTGATCTGCAGAACTGGGCAAAACCCGAGTTTAACCTATTTAATTATAGATTCGTATATCGATTTTTCTACTACCTTTTTATTATTACTATGCAGCACATGGGTGTTTGCCCGTCGAGTGAAACACGGAGGAAGAGGGATCACTCGGAAGGAGAAGAAGGGGTGTCTCCCTTTTTCGGGTGATGATGTTGACTTTTGTGCAGGGTTTGTCTGTGAGCAGGAGGGAGCGAGCGAGCGAGCTCGAGCGAGGCGAGAATGAGAGATTTGTTTTTTTTGTGAGAGGGACAACCGAAGGATCCAAAGGACCCAGACTTCCAATACGCATCTGATGCGTCTTCTCTTGACAAAGAAGATGGCTGGGAGTTTGCGTACCTACTGCACGTGACTTGTGCTCACTGAAGTGTGGGACCTCAAGGGTGGGCACCACACGAAGTGACAACCTGTTGGTGTAAAAACTCGGTTGATTATAATAGTGCATTAGAACAAAGTTTCCTATGGATTCAAGGGTAGGAAATCCAAGTTAACTCATTTACGTGTTAAACTTGTCTAAATCTTGGTCAAACCTAGGATTTGACCAAGATTCAAACAGAAAAATAAAAAACAAATTCACATAGTCTTCTTATGTCATATAGTAAGCATTAAAGTTGATAAACAAGGTCTAGACATATCAAACCATACAAATCATGTATCTACCCCTAACCCCTAAACTCCGTCTTATGAAGTCAAGCATGAAGAGAAGTGGTTTTGGGTTTCAAACATGGAAATTTGAAAAACCTCCCAAAAGCCCCTTTTCAAATATTTCAAACTTATTCAAATTTGGTTCAAATTTGAAAGACATACAAGTTATAGCACACATAGTGCATACATTTTCACAAAAACTGCACTAGATGCTAACCCTATAGCTTGAGGCCATTTGGATGAGGTCGAAAAAATTCTTGGATTAGAATCGTGTTGTTCGAACCCCGTAGTTGGATTTTTTGAACCCTTGATCTGTAGAACTGGGCAAAACCCGAGTTTAGAGTGACTAAGAAGGATACATGCTTCCCTTTTCATTTTCATGTTTTAAACTTGTTTAAATTATCTTGGTCAAACCTAGGATTAGACAAGATTCAAATGGGCATCAAAATTGAAAAAAAATCAGCAAAAAGGAAAACCAAAGCAAATAGTTTTCTTATGTCATATATATAGTAAGCATTGAAGTTGATAAACAAGGTCCATACATATTCAAACAACACAAATCATGTATCTATACCCCTAACCCCTAAATTGATTAACTATGTCTTATGAAGTCAAGCATGTGAAGAGAAGTGGTTTTGGGTTTCAAACATGGAAATTTCAAAAACCTCCCAAAAGCTTCATTTTAGAGTGACTAAGAAGGATCCATGCTTACATTTGCATTTTCATATTTTAAACTTGTTTAAATCATTATCAAACCTAGGATTTGACCAAGATACAAATGGGTGGGCACAAAATTCAAAAAAATCAGAAAAATGAAAAACAAAAGCACATAGTCTTCTTATATATGTCATATCGTAAGCATTCGAGTTGATAAACGAGGTCTAGGTATATCCAAACCAGACAAATCATGTATCTACCCCATCGATCTTATGAAGTCTAGCATGAAGAGAAGTCGTTTTGGGTTTCAAACATGGAAATTTCAAGAACATCCCAAAAGCTTCATTTTAGAGTGACTAAGAAGGATACATGCTTACCTTTTAATTTTCATGTTTTAAACTTGTTTAAATCTTGGTCAAACCTAGGATTTGACCAAGATTCAAATATATGGGAATAAAATTCAGAAAAAACAGAAAAATGAAAAACCAAAGCACATAGTCTTCTTATGTCTATAGTTAGCATTAAAGTTGATAAACAGGTCTAGACATATTCAAACTAGAAAATCATGTATATATCTACACCCCTAACCCTAAACTCTGTCTTATGAAGTCAAGCATGCATGAAGAGAAGTGGTTTTTGGTTTCAAACATGGAAATTTCAAAAACCCTCCCAAGAGCTACATTTTGGAGTGACTAAGAAGGATAGATGCTTAATTTTTCATATTCATGATTTAAACTTGTTTAAACCATGGTCAAACCTAGGATTTGACAAGATTCAAATGGGCATCAAAATTGAAAAAAAAATCAGAAAAAAGAAAAACCAAAGCAAATAGTTTTCTTATGTCATATATATAGTAAGCATTGAAGTTGATAAACAAGGTCCATACATATTCAAACAACACAAATCATGTATCTATACCCCTAACCCCTAAATTGATTAACTATGTCTTATGAAGTCAAGCATGTGAAGAGAAGTGGTTTTGGGTTTCAAACATGGAAATTTCAAAAACCTCCCAAAAGCTTCATTTTAGAGTGACTAAGAAGGATCCATGCTTACATTTGCATTTTCATATTTTAAACTTGTTTAAATCATTATCAAACCTAGGATTTGACCAAGATACAAATGGGTGGGCACAAAATTCAAAAAAATCAGAAAAATGAAAAACAAAAGCACATAGTCTTCTTATATATGTCATATCGTAAGCATTCGAGTTGATAAACGAGGTCTAGGTATATATATCCAAACCAGACAAATCATGTATCTACCCCCCATCGATCTTATGAAGTCTAGCATGAAGAGAAGTCGTTTTGGGTTTCAAACATGGAAATTTCAAGAACATCCCAAAAGCTTCATTTTAGAGTGACTAAGAAGGATACATGCTTACCTTTTAATTTTCATGTTTTAAACTTGTTTAAATCTTGGTTGAACCTAGGATTTGACCAAGATTCAAATATATGGGAATAAAATTCAGAAAAAAACAGAAAAATGAAAAACCAAAGCACATAGTCTTCTTATGTCTATAGTTAGCATTAAAGTTGATAAACAGGTCTAGACATATTCAAACTAGAAAATCATGTATATATCTACACCCCTAACCCTAAACTCTGTCTTATGAAGTCAAGCATGCATGAAGAGAAGTGGTTTTTTTGTTCCAAACATGGAAATTTCAAAAACCCTCCCAAGAGCTACATTTTGGGGTGACTAAGAAGGAAAGATGCTTATTTTTTCATATTCATGATTTAAACTTGTTTAAACCATGGTCAAACCTAGGATTTGACCAAGATTCAAATGGGCATCAAAATTGAAAAAAAAATCAGCAAAAATAAAAACCAAAGCAAATAGTTTTCTTATGTTATATAGTAAGCATTAAAGTTGATAAACAAGGTCTAGACATATTCAAACCAGACAAATCATGTATCTACCCCTAACCCTAAACTCTGTCTTATGAAGTCAAGCATGAAGAGAAGTGGTTTTGGGTTTCAAACATGGAAATTTGAAAAACCTCCCAAAAGCCCCTTTGCAAATATTTCAAACTTATTCAAATTTGGTTCAAATTTGAAAGACATACAAGTTATAGCACACATAGTGCATACATTTTCACACAAACTGCACTAGATGCTAACCCTATAATTTGAGGCCATTTGGATGAGGTCGAAAAAATTCTTGGATTAGAATCGTGTTGTTCGAACCCCGTAGTTGGATTTTTTTGAACCCTTGATCTGCAGAACTGGGCAAAACCCGAGTTTAACCTATTTAATTATAGATTCGTATATCGATTTTTCTACTACCTTTTTATTATTACTATGCAGCACATGGGTGTTTGCCCGTCGAGTGAAACACGGAGGAAGAGGGATCACTCGGAAGGAGAGAAGAAGGGGGTGTCTCCCCTTTTCGGGTGATGATGTTGACTTTTGTGCAGGGTTTGTCAGTGAGCAGGAGGTGCGAGCGAGCGAGCGTGAAAGAGTCAGCGAGGCCGAGAATGAGAGAGATTTGTTTTTTTGTGAGAGGGACAACCGAAGGATCCAGAAGGACCCACAGACTTCCAATACGCGCGATTTCTCTGACAAAGAAGATGGCAGTTTCGTACTTCCCGTGACTTGTGCTCACTCAAGTGTGGGACCTGAAGGGTGGGCACCACACGTAAGCGATGCTGTGTAAAAACTCGGTTGATTATAATAGTGCATTAGAACAAAGTTTCCTATGGATTCAAGGGTAGGAAATCCAAGTTAACTCATTTACGTGTTAAACTTGTCTAAATCTTGGTCAAACCTAGGATTTGACCAAGATTCAAATGGGCAGAAAAATAAAAACAGAAAAATGAAAAACAAAATCACATAGTCTTCTTATGTCATATAGTAAGCATTAAAGTTGATAAACAAGGTCTAGATATCAAACCATACAAATCATGTATCTACCCCAAACCCTAAACTCTATCTTATGAAGTCAAGTATGAAGAGAAGTGGTTTTGCCCAAACATGGAAATTTCTAAAACCTCCCAAAAGCCCCTTTTCAAATATTTCAAACTTATTCAAATTTGGTTTAAATTTGAAAGACATACAAGTTATAGCACATATTGTGCATACATTTTCACAAAAACTGCACTGCTAACCCTATAGCTTGAGGCCATTTGGATGAGGTCGAAAAAATTCTTGGATTAGAATCGTGTTGTTTGAACCCCGTAGTTGGATTTTTTTGAACCCTTGATCTGTAGAACTGGCCAAAACCCTAGTTTAACCTATTTAATTACAGATTCGTATATCGATTTTTCTACGAGTACTACCTTTTTATTATTATCTTGGTCAAACCTAGGATTAGACAAGATTCAAATGGGCATCAAAATTGAAAAAAAATCAGCAAAAAGGAAAACCAAAGCAAATAGTTTTCTTATGTCATATAGTAAGCATTAAAGTTGATAAACAAGGTCTAGACATATCAACCATACAAATCATGTATCTACCCCTTATAACCCCTAAACTCCGTCTTATGAAGTCACATGAAGAGAAGTGGTTTTGGGTTTCAAACATGGAAAATTTCAAAATCCTCCCAAAAGCCCCTTTTCAAATATTTCTAAAACTTATTCAAATTTGGTTCAAATTTGAAAGACATACAAGTTATAGCACACAGGTGCATACATTTTCACAAAATCGCACTAGATGCTACAACTCCTATAGCTTGAGGCTATTTGGATGAGGTCGGAAAAAATTTCTGGATTAGAATCGTGTTGTTCGAACCCCGTAGTTGGATTTTTTGAACCATTCAAAAACCTCCCAAAAGCTTCAGTTTAGAGTGACTAAGAAGGATACATGCCTTTCATTTTCATGTTTTAAACTTGTTTAAATTATCTTGTTCAAACCTAGGATTCAAGAATCAAATGGGCATCAAAATTGAAAAAATCAGGAAAAGAAAAACCAAAGCAAATAGTTTTCTTATGTCAGATAGTAAGCATTAAAGTTGATAAACAAGGTCTAGACATATTCAAACCAAGAAAATAAATCATGTAGCTATTCCCCCTAACCCCTAAACTCGTCTTATGAGGTCAAGCATGTGAAGAGAAGTGGTTTTGGTTTTCCATGGAACCTAAAACCTCCCAAAAGCTTCATTTTAGAGTGATTAAGAGGATCCATGCTTCCCTTTTCATTTTCATGTTTTTTAAACTTAAGCTAAATTATCTTGGTTTGGCCAAACCTAGGATTTGGACAAGCGCATTCCAAATGCACCAAATTTGAAAAAAAAAATAAAAAAGAAAACCAAAGCAAATAGTTTTCTTATGTCATATGCATTAAAGTTGTTGATAAATAAGGTCCATACATATTCAAACCACACAAATCATGTATCTATACCCCCTAAGCCCTAAATTAATTAACTATGTCTTATGAAGTCAAGCATGTGAAGAGAAGTGGTTTTGGGTTTCAAACATGGAAATTTCAAAAACCTCCCAAAAGCTTCATTTTAGAGTGACTAAGAAGGATCCATGCTTACATTTGCATTTTCATATTTTAAACTTGTTTAAATCATTATCAAACCTAGGATTTGACCAAGATACAAATGGGTGGGCACAAAATTCAAAAAAATCAGAAAAATGAAAAACAAAAGCACATAGTCTTCTTATATATGTCATATCGTAAGCATTCGAGTTGATAAACGAGGTCTAGGTATATCCAAACCAGACAAATCATGTATCTACCCCCCCGTCGATCTTATGAAGTCTAGCATGAAGAGAAGTCATTTGTTTCAAACATGGAAATTTCAAGAACATCCCAAAAGCTTCATTTTAGAGGGACTAAGAAGGATACATGCTTACCTTTTAATTTTCATGTTTTAAACTTGTTTAAATCTTGGTTGAACCTAGGATTTGACCAAGATTCAAATATATGGGAATAAAATTCAGAAAAAACAGAAAAATGAAAAACCAAAGCACATAGTCTTCTTATGTCTATAGTTAGCATTCAAGTTGATAAACAAGGTCTAGACATATTCAAACTAGAAAATCATGTATATATCTACCCCTAACCCTAAACTCTGTCTTATGAAGTCAAGCATGCATGAAGAGAAGTGGTTTTTTTTGTTCCAAACATGGAAATTTCAAAAACCCTCCCAAGAGCTACATTTTGGGGTGACTAAGAAGGATAGATGCTTAATTTTTCATATTCATGATTTAAACTTGTTTAAACCATGGTCAAACCTAGGATTTGACCAAGATTCAAATGGGCATCAAAATTGAAAAAAAAAATCAGCAAAAATAAAAACCAAAGCAAATAGTTTTCTTATGTTATATAGTAAGCATTAAAGTTGATAAACAAGGTCTAGACATATTCAAACCAGACAAATCATGTATCTATACCCCTAACCCCTAAACTCTTATGTAGTCAAGCATGAAGAGAAGTGGTTTTGGGTTTCAAACATGGAAATTTCAAAAACCTCCCAAAAGCCCCTTTGCAAATATTTCAAACTTATTCAAATTTGGTTCAAATTTGAAAGACATACAAGTTATAGCACACATAGTGCATACATTTTCACACAAACTGCACTAGATGCTAACCCTATAATTTGAGGCCATTTGGATGAGGTCGAAAAAATTCTTGGATTAGAATCGTGTTGTTCGAACCCCGTAGTTGGATTTTTTTTTTGAACCCTTGATCTGCAGAACTGGGCAAAACCCGAGTTTATATTTAATTATAGATTCATATATCGATTTTTCTACTACCTTTTTATTATTACTATGCAGCACATGGTGTTTGCCTGCTTAGTGAAAACACGAGGAAGAGGGATCACTCTATGAGAGAAGAAGGGGGTGTTCTCCTCTTTTTCGGTGATGATGTTGATTTCCTTTGTGCAGGGTTTGTCATGAGCAGAGGTGCGAGCGAGCGAGCTTGAGCGAGCCAGCCTGAGCTTAGGGCCTCAGAACGAGAGAGATTTGTTTTTTTGTGAGAGGGACGACCGAAGGATCCAGAAGGACCCATAGACTCCAATACGCATCCGATGCGTCTTTCTCTGACAAAGAAGATGGCTGGGAGTTTGCGTACCTATTGCACGTGACTTGTGCTCACTCAAGTGTGGGACCTCACGCATGGGCACCACACGTACGTGGGACCTGTTGGTGTAAAAACTCGGTTGATTATAATAGTGCATTAGAACAAAGTTTCCTATGGATTCAAGGGTAGGAAATCCAAGTTAACTCATTTACGTGTTAAACTTGTCTAAATCTTGGTCAAACCTAGGATTTGACCAAGATTCAAATGGGCATAAAATAAAAAAATAGAAAAATGAAAAACCAAAGCACATAGTCTTCTTATGTCATATAGTAAGCATTAAAGTTGATAAACAAGGTCTAGACATATCAAACCATACAAATCATGTATCTACCCCTAACCCCTAAACTCCGTCTTATGAAGTCAAGCATGAAGAGAAGTGGTTTAATTCTCAAACATGGAAATTTCAAAATCCTCCCAAAAGCTTTCCTTTCAAATATTTCAAACTTATTCAAATTTGGTTCAAATTCTGAAAGACATAAGCAAAGAGAGCGCTGTTGGCAGTGCACATTGCCAAAAACCGTACCACGCTAACCCATAGCTTGAGGCTACTTGGATGAGGTCGAAAAATTCTGGATTATAGAACTGTTGTTCAACCCGAGTTGATTTGAACCTTGATCCGTAGAACCCGGGCAAAACCCGAGCTAGAGTGACTAAGAAGGATACATGCTTCCCCTTTTCATTTTCATGCTTTAAACTTGTTTAAATTATCTTGGTCAAACCTAGGATTAGACAAGATTCCAAATGGGCATCAAAATTGAAAAAAATCAGCAAAAAGGAAAACCAAAGCAAATAGTTTTCTTATGTCATATAGTAAGCATTAAAGTTGATAAACAAGGTCTAGACATATTCAAACCAGACAAATCATGTAGCTATACCCCCTAACCCCTAAACTCTATCTTATGAAGTCAAGCATGTGAAGAGAAGTGGTTTTGGGTTTCAAACATGGAAATTTCAAAAACCTCCCAAAAGCTTCATTTTATTAGAGTGACTAAGAAGGATCCATGCTTCCCTTTTCATTTTCATGTTTTAAACTTGTTTAAATTATCTTGGTCAAACCTAGGATTTGACAAGATTCAAATGGGCATCAAAATTGAAAAAAAAGAAAAAAGAAAAACCAAAGCAAATAGTTTTCTTATGTCATATAGTAAGCATTGAATTTGATAAACAAGGTCCATACATATTCAAACCACACAAATCATGTATCTATACCCCCTAAGCCCTAAATTAATTAACTATGTTGTATGAAGTCAAGCATGTGAAGAGAAGTGGGTTTTGGGTTTCAAACATGGAAATTTCTAAAACCTCCCCCAAAAGCTTCATTTTAGACAGACTAAGAAGGATCCATGCTTCCTTACATTTGCATTTTCATATTTTAAACTTGTTTAAATCATGATCAAACCTAGGATTTGACCAAGATACAAATGGGTGGGCACAAAATTCAAAAAATCAGAAAAATGAAAACAAAAGCACATAGTCTTCTTTATATATGTCATTGGTATCGTAAGCATTCGAGTTGATAAACGAGGTCTAGGTATATCCAAACCACGGACAAATCATGTATCTACCCCCTACCCCTAAACTCTGTCATGAAGAGAAGTGGCTTTGGGTTTCAAACATGGAAATTTCAAGAACATCCCAAAGCTTTTTTTTAGTGACTAAGAAGGATACATGCTTACCTTTTAATTTTCATGTTTTAAACTTGTTTAAATCTTGGTTGAACCTAGGATTTGACCAAGATTCAAATATATGGGAATAAAAAAAAACAGAAAAATGAAAAACCAAAGCACATAGTCTTCTTATGTCTATAGTTAGCATTAAAGTTGATAAACAGGTCTAGACATATTCAAACTAGAAAATCATGTATATATCTACACCCCTAACCCTAAACTCTGTCTTATGAAGTCAAGCATGCATGAAGAGAAGTGGTTTTTTTTGTTCCAAACATGGAAATTTCAAAAACCCTCCCAAGAGCTACATTTTGGGGTGACTAAGAAGGAAAGATGCTTATTTTTTCATATTCATGATTTAAACTTGTTTAAACCATGGTCAAACCTAGGATTTGACCAAGATTCAAATGGGCATCAAAATTGAAAAAAAAATCAGAGAAAAATAAAAACCAAAGCAAATAGTTTTCTTATGTTATATAATAAGCATTAAAGTTGATAAACAAGGTCTGTATATATTCAAACCAAAGATAAATCATGTATCTACACCCCTAACCCTAAACTCTGTATGAAGTCAAGCACATGAAGAGAAGTGGTTTTGGGTTTCAAACATGGAAATCTCAAAAACCTCCCAAAAGCCCCTTTTCAAATATTTCAAACTTATTCAAATTTGGTTCAAATTTGAAAGACATACAAGTTGTAGCACACATAGTGCATACATTTTCACACAAACCGCACTAGATGCTAACCCTATAAATTGAGGCCATTTGGATGAGGTTGAAAAGAAAAAATTCTTTGATTAGAATCGTGTTGTTCAACCCGTAGTTGGATTTTTTTTTGAACCCTTGATCTGGAACTGGGCAAAACCCGAGTTTAACCTATTTAATTATAGATTCGTATATCGATTTTTTCTACTACCTTTTTATTATTACTATGCAACACATGGGTGTTTGCCCGTCGAGGAAACACTTGAGGAAGAGGGATCACTCTGAAGGGAGAGAATTATGGTGTCTCCCCTTTTTTGGGTGATGATGTTGACTTTTGTGCATGGTTTGTCAGTGAGCAGGAGGTGCGACGAGCGAGCGAGCGAGCGAGCCGAGCGAGGCTCCGAGAATGAGAGAGATTTGTTTTTTTGTGAGAGGGACAACCGAAGGATCCGTAAGGACCTAAGGCATCTCCAATAATACGTATCCGATGCTCTTGACAAAGAAGATGGCTGGGAGTTTGCGTACCTACTGCACGTGACTTGTGCTCACCGAAGTGGACCTCAAGGGTGGGCACCACACGTAAGTGACGGGACCCGTTGGTGTAAAAACTCGGTTGATTATAATAGTGCATTGAAAAAAGTTTCCTATGGATTCAAGGGTAGGGAAGCCAAGAGAAAAAAACGACAAACTTGTTTAAATCTTGGTAAAACCTAGGATTTGACCAAAAGATTCAATGGCAGTAAAAATAAAAATAAATTCACATAGTCTTTATGTCATATAGTGTTACTAAAGTTGATAAACAAGGTCTTAGACATATCAAACCATACAATCATGTATCTACTCCCTAACCCTAAACTCCGTCTTACGAAGTCAAGCATGAAGAAGTGGTTTTGGGTTTAAACATGGAAATTTCAAAAATCCTCCCAAGAAAGCCCCTTTCAAATATTTCAAACTTATTCAAATTTGGTTCAAAATTTGAAAGACATACAAGTTATATACACACATAGTGCATACATTTTCACAAAAACTGCACTAGATGCTAACCCTATAGCTTGGGCCATTTGGATGACGTCGAAAAAATTCTTTGATTAGAATCGTGTTGTTCGAACTCCGTAGTTGGATTTTTTTGAACCCTTGATCTTTAGAACTGGGCAACTTCATTTTAGAGGGACTAAGAAGGATACATGCTTTCCCCTTTCATTTTCATGTTTTTAAACTTGTTTAAATCATGTTCGGTCAAACCTATTTCACAAGAATCAAATGGGCATCAAAATTGAAAAAAAAATCAGCAAAAAGGAAAACCAAAGCAAATAGTTTTCTTATGTTATATAGTAAGCATTAAAGTTGATAAACAAGGTCTAGACATATTCAAACCAGATAAATCATAGCTATACCCCCCTAACCCCTAAACTCTATCTTATGAAGTCACATGTGAAGAGAAGTGTTTTGCTCAAAACATGGAAATTTCAAAACCTCCCAAAAGCTTCATTTTAGAGTGACTAAGAAGGATCCATGCTTCCCTTTTCATTTTCATGTTTTAAACTTGTTTAAATTATCTTGGTCGTCAAACCTAGGATTTGACAAGATTCAAATGGGCATCAAATTTGAAAAAAAAACAGAAAAAAGAAAAACCAAAGCAAATAGTTTTCTTATGTCATATAGTAAGCATTGAATTTGATAAACAAGGTCCATACATATTCAAACCACACAAATCATGTATCTATACCCCCTAAGCCCTAAATTAATTAACTATGTCTTATGAAGTCAAGCATGCATGAAAAGAAGTGGTTTTGGGTTTCAAACATGGAAATTTCAAAAACCTCCCAAAAGCTTCATTTTAGACAGACTAAGAAGGATCCATGCTTACATTTGCATTTTCATATTTTAAACTTGTTTAAATCATTATCAAACCTAGGATTTGACCAAGATACAAATGGGTGGGCACAAAATTCAAAAAAATCAGAAAAATGAAAAACAAAAGCACATAGTCTTCTTATATATGTCATATCGTAAGCATTCGAGTTGATAAACGAGGTCTAGGTATATCAAAACCAGACAAATCATGTATCTACCGCTAACCCTAAACTCTGTCTTATATGAAGAGAAGTGGTTTTGGGTTTAAACATGGAAATTTCAAGAACATCCCAAAAGCTTTCATTTTAGAGTGACTAAGAAGGATACATGCTTACCTTTTAATTTTCTATGTTTTAAACTTGTTTAAACTTGGTTGAACCTAGGATTTGACCAAGATTCAAATATATGGGAATAAAATTCAGAAAAAACAGAAAAATGAAAAACCAAAGCACATAGTCTTCTTATGTCTATAGTTAGCATTAAAGTTGATAAACAGGTCTAGACATATTCAAACTAGAAAATCATGTATATATCTACACCCCTAACCCTAAACT
This sequence comes from Lolium multiflorum, assembly GCA_030979885.1. Classification (NCBI taxonomy): domain Eukaryota; kingdom Viridiplantae; phylum Streptophyta; class Magnoliopsida; order Poales; family Poaceae; genus Lolium; species Lolium multiflorum. The sequence goes on along the minus strand of CM061752.1, from coordinate 81,608,159 downwards.
CTGTCTTATGAAGTCAAGCATGCATGAAGAGAAGTGGTTTTTTTGTTCCAAACATGGAAATTTCAAAAACCCTCCCAAGAGCTACATTTTGGGGTGACTAAGAAGGATAGATGCTTATTTTTTCATATTCATGATTTAAACTTGTTTAAACCATGGTCAAACCTAGGATTTGACCAAGATTCAAATGGGCATCAAAATTGAAAAAAAAATCAGCAAAAATAAAAACCAAAGCAAATAGTTTTCTTATGTTATATAGTAAGCATTAAAGTTGATAAACAAGGTCTAGACATATTCAAACCAGACAAATCATGTATCTATACCCCTAACCCCTAAACTCTGTCTTATGAAGTCAAGCATGAAGAGAAGTGGTTTTGGGTTTCAAACATGGAAATTTCAAAAACCTCCCAAAAGCCCCTTTTCAAATATTTCAAACTTATTCAAATTTGGTTCAAATTTGAAAGACATACAAGTTATAGCACACATAGTGCATACATTTTCACAAAAACTGCACTAGATGCTAACCCTATAATTTGAGGCCATTTGGATGAGGTCGAAAAAATTCTTGGATGAACCCTAAGTTCTGTAAACTCCCTGATGGATTTTTTTAACTTTGATCTAGAACCAAACCTAGTTTAAATCGGTTTAATTATAGATTCAGACATCGATTTCTTTCTTACTACCTTTTATTATTACGAGGCATCATGGTGTTTGCCCGCTTATGGAACATTGAGTGAAAAGAGGGATCATCGGAAGGAGCAGGAAGAAGGTGTCTCCTTTTCGGGTGATGATGTTGACTTCAGTGGTTTGTCGTTGAGCAGGAGGTGCGGTATGAAAGGAAAGGAAAGGAAAGGAATGAGCAGGGCTGAGAATGAGAGAGATTTGTTTTTTTTTGTGAGAGGGACAAACGAAGGATCCAGAAGGACCCACAGACTTCCAATACGCATCTCGATGCGTCTCTTCTTGGATGAAGAAGATGGTCGGGACTTTGCGTACCTACCGCACGTGACTTGTGCTTCACTGGCAAATCACTATAAGTGCCCACACGTGAAGTGACAGACCACAGTGTAAAAATCCCTGTTGATTATAATAGTGCATTAGAACAAAGTTTCTTATATGGATTCAAGGGCAGGAAATCCAAGTTAAATCATTTACGGAGTTAAACTTGTCTAAATCTTTGTCTCAAACCCAGGATTTGACCAAGATTCAGCCAACAGAAAATAAAATAGAAAAATGAAAAACAAAATCACATAGTCTTCTTATGTCTATAGTAAGCATTAAAATTGATAAACAAGGTCTATATATCAAACCATACAAATCATGTATTCACCCCCTAACCCCTAATCTCCGTCTTATGAAGTCAAGCACGAAGAGAAGTGGTTTTGGTTCAAACATGGAAATTTCAAAACCTCCCAAAACTTCATTTTAGAGTGACTAAGAAGGATACATGCTTCCTTTTCATTTTCTTGTTTTAAACTTGTTTAAATTATCTGTGTCAAACTCTAGGATTTGACAAGATTCAAAGATACATGCTTCCCTTTTCATTTGACATGAATCCTTGTGGCACGACCATGTTGGGGTCACTCCTGGCTGTCTACCCAGCCGAGCATGCGGGCTCTATTACCTTGTACGAATCCTCGTTTTAAACAAAGAAGTGAACAAACGCCCCCCCCCGGACACACACACACACTTTCTCTCTCTCTCTCTCTCTCTCTCTCTCTCTCTCTCTCTCTCTCTCTCTCTCTCTCTCTCTCTCTCTCTCTCTCTCTCTCTCTCTCTCTCTCTCTTCTCTATCGCATCATTTGTCTGTCAGACTCCATTGATTTGCCCCAAGTTCAACAAGGTCGCCCCCTTTTCCTCTGAGAGTCCATTGATTTTTATTTGCTGGTGTCACTTGTGCTAAACTGTCATTCCTTGTACTCCCTCCGATTCATATTATTTGATGGTAATATAGATGCATCTATACACATTATAGTTGTAGATACATCCATTTTACCATCAATTAATATTGATCGGAGTTGCAGCGTGGTATGAGGCCTGCCGCCTGCCACCGTCGGCGAGGTTCCAAGTAAACGGCGCCAGAAGAAGAGTAGCGCGGCTCCGGATTCAACCAACTGGCGGCGATGGACGGCACTATGGAAATAAACGCTACGAATTTGGAGGCCATCGCGTACAACATCGCTGGAACGGCGCAGGTCATGTGCTCCCACGACGGCTGCGGGGTCATCGTCAGCTACCACGAGTCCCTAAGCCACCAGATCGCGTGCCCGCACGGCCGGTGCAACTGCACGGAGCAGGGCTGCGACTTCGCCGCCCCACCGTCAGCGCTCCTCGTTCACCTCGCAGAGGCCCACTCGATTCAGGTGCACAGGTTAGAGTATGGCAAGTCCATAGAGTTCCGGGTGACCATGACGCACCCGTGCTCGCCGTGCAGGCTGCTCGTCGTCGAAGGGGATGACGGCTCCGTGTTCGTCCTGTACATCGACGCGCTCGGCCCGGCCATTGTCTTGTCTTTGGTATGCGTCAGTTCGGCCACATCCGTGTGGCCGCTCTACAGGGTGAAGATCTGGGCGCACGGCCCGCCGCCGTCCTCGAAATCGGACTGCAGGCGGGATGTCGTGAAGATGTCTGCCGATGCTTCTGGCAGCGCGTCGCCGGGCGCTGTCGTGTTTGAGGAGCTCACGTCGTTCCTCGTTGTGCCGGGGCCATACCTCGTTGGTGCTGGATCGTCCAAGGAGCTGCGTTTCTACATTCGCATATGCAAGCAGATGTAGCTACTGCTACTTTGCGTAGTTGAAAAAACTGTCAATTTGTCATGAGGAATGATAAATTTCGATGAAAAGTACTTGATTGTTCGTACGGCTGCTATTTTTTTATGGATTCTTCGTTTCATATTTGTGCTGAACTGTTTGTAGTAGTACTTATACTGTACTTAATAATAATGCAGCGTGGAAGTGAATACTCCTTTTTTTGTGAATCGGAAGTGAATACTCCAACTATATGTAATTGTAACCCCTCCATCTGATTTATATAAAACTATGTGCACTTCCAGATCATTTCTCCTGTTTTTTAGATGTCCTTTCACTTACTATAAAAAACAAAGAAGCACTGCTGCTTTGATTCAAAGGAATGTGGAGAGTGTAGAAATAGGAAAGGTGTAGGATTGAAATTTTCCCATAGGAATCAAATCCAACATAATTCCTATGTCAATCCTATGAATCAAAGAAGCCCTAAGTGGTTACCGGTGCTTAATGCACAGTTCCAAAAAGTTCATCCCGCAGTCCAAATAACTAATAATCAGATGATGTCAATTTTTGTGTATGTAGTTGTGCCTATTACCATCACAAATATAGTCTCAAATAGTATGATGGTGGAGATACACATTTTTTAACTACCATGATTTTCGGTAAATGCTTAGTCAATTTTGACATAATTTGACTTTCTAAAAATAATATAAGCTAAGCTTTGAGATGGAGGTAGGTTTTCCTCGTCTTAAGCAAAATCCCTTCCCATCCCCTTAAATAGAGTACTCCAGCCTCGAGGCTAGGAGATAAGAGAGGCCATCGATAGGCCACATACTCCTCGCGCGCTCGCAATGCTGGAAACTGTCACCGTTACCCTGAAGATGGACTCCACCGTGCTTCACTGCATTTTCTGCTCCCAGCCCCTCAAGCCCCCCGTCTTCAAGGTCGATCCCTTTCCCTCCCACACTCCATTGATGTTTCTTTTGTGGGTTCACTACTGCAAAAATGGCAATCCACGAACTTTGATTTGTGCAGTGCAAGGGTAATCATTTGGCCTGCGGCCGCTGCCTCAGCGAGCTTCCCGGGAACCGGTGCCATAGGTGCGTGGAACCCCGCGGCGGATTCGAGCACGACCCGGCAATGGACGCCGTCGTATCAGCGGCGACGGTTGAGTGCCCCCACAGCAGCTGCGGGAGCTTGGTGGCCTACCACCAGGTCCACGACCACAAGATTGCATGCCCGCACGCCCCTTGCGCTTGCACGGAGCCCGGCTGCGACTTCGCCGCCCCGCCAACAGCGCTCGTCGCCCACTTTGCAGCGGCCCACTCGATCCAAGTGCACAAGCTCCCGCCGTACAACACGACCAAAGTGTTCGAGGTGCTGGTGCCGGTGCCGGGTTCGCCGTGCCTGCGGATCATCGCCGAAGGGGAGGACGGCGCCGTGTTCGTCCTGATCATCGGCGTGCTCGGTTCGACTTCGACCACCATCGTGTCTACCGTGTGCGTTAGGGCGGCCGCGTGCGTGTGGCCTCTGTACACGGCAAAGATGTGGGCGAATGGGCCGGCGTCGTGCTCGTTGGCGCACTCGAGGAGCAGGGCGGACACCGTGAATGTGTCATTGGAGGCGTCGAGCTGCGCCTTGCCGGGCGACGTCGCGTTTGATGAACTCACGTCGTTCCTCTCGGTACCGCCGCTGTACCAGGTGCTTGGTGGACCTTCCAAGCTGCTGCGTTTCTACATTCGCATCGAGAAGGAGAACAATTAATCCTCAAAATAAGTACTCCTTATATAGAAAGGGACTAACTGTTTTTCGTCCTGCTAATGCAACCTTGAGGTGACCGGGACAACTTTGTACAAAGCATCGTGCTCA